>CM016623.1:27600880-28800880 GCA_005393395.2 Gossypium australe
TGAGTCACTCGACTCACCCTCTCCTTTGATATTTCAGGTGACTCGTAGACGCGGACATGGAGCCGGGATGGACTCGGGGTGCACATGCCATGCTTTAATAAGAGTTTGCTCAGACTATTGCATTTGGGTACTTTAGCTTATTTACTTTTATTTGGGTTTTAATTTGGATTTGTAAAAGGCCTTTAATTTATGATTTACGATGTTTATGTTTTAATTAAATTTTAATATGCCTTAACAAAGTAAGTTGGTATGAATTTTACTAAAACTTGGAAAGATAAAGATTTCAGAATTAGAACGCAAGGTGTTTTTAAACCATACCATCGGGTATCAAACTATGTCTTTATAGCAAGCAAAATCAAACGATTTTCAAGTCAACTTGTATTACTCCTAAGTCTAAAAAGGTTTTAAGTAACACTAAGGATCTATTAAGGTTTTAAATGGTTTAAACTCGTTCTAACTACACATGTTGATTAAGTTTTCAAAATCTTCGGGTTCAAATACACCTCTTGATTTCCAACAAGCCTACTCAAATTGTTTTCAAGTACGCTATGTTTTCACTCAGCTTTTAAACCAAAAATCTGATTTCTCAAAAACGTTTTCCCTCGTAACATACCAGATTCGGACGTGGTGTCTTGTCCAGGTTTGGGGTGTTACAATTGTGGTATCAGAGCAAGGTTCAAAGGCTCGGCTGTGGGCCTGAGGCCCAAAATGGTTTCAAAAGTCTGTTTAAGTGTTTGTTTTGAAAGTATGGTTTGAAAGGCATGGCACCGAGTCTCCGGCACCAGTTCACCCAGGTAAGTACCCCGGACTATTCTTTGTGATTTGATTGGATGTTATATGATTTGATGAATAGCAATAGTATGCTACCTTAGAGATTGAAACTGATAGGATTTTGTGAACTCGCGAGAACAAATCCTCATTAAATATTCATAAGACTTGCTTTTTAAACAAGTGGAATAAATACTGATGCATAAAATTCTTTAATCAGATACGTAGAAAGATTAGATATGAACACTCGAGGTGGACGTGGTCGTAACACTCGTGGTAGAGGTAGAGGTAGAATGACGGTTTCTGAGCCTGTAGGATCTGGGCAGGGTTCAGAAAATGAGATACCGGTTCCGCCACCAGCTGGAGGTGGTGAGTTCCAAGATCAGACCGGGGATGACGCAGTGTCACAGGCGATGCTGCGAGTGTTGGAAAGGGTAGCTGGGGCAAGTGGTGGTGCAGGAGTTAGGAAATCAGTTCCTGAGCGACTCCGGGCTAATGGGGCCGAATTCTTTCGAGGTGTATCGGGTGTTGCTCCTAGCACTGCTGAGTACTGGCTGGAGGCAACTGAGCGGATCATGGACGATCTGGACTTGACGGCTGAAGAGAAGCTAAAGGGTATCGTATCGCTTCTTCGGGATGAGTCATATCAATGGTGGCTCACGGTGCGAGACAGTGTGGCTGCAGAGGATCTGACATGGGATTATTTTCGGGCTGCATATCAGAAGAAATACATCGGGGCTAGTTATATTGACTCCCAGCGAAAGGCATTTCTGAGGCTTGTCCAGGAGAGTAAATCTGTTGCTGAGTACGAGGCTGAGTTCCTGAAGCTGAGTAGGTATGCCAGGGGCATTGTAGCCACTGAGCATGAGAGGTGTGTTCGTTTCGAGGATGGTCTGCGAGACGAGTTGAGGCTGCTGATTGCTCCTCAGCAGGAGCGCGAGTTTGCTGTCTTAGTTGAGAAGGCTAAGGTAGCCGAGGGTGTCAAAGAATCGGTAAGACAGAGCATGGACAGGAGTAGGCTTAAGAGGAGCTTTGGGTCTTCTGGCTCGTTGGGTAATCCGCAGAAGAGGGCTAGACCGAGTGGGCAGAATCAGTCTGCTAGGTTTGTTGCTGCTAGGCAGGGACCGCCGCAGTGCAATCAGTGTGGGAAATCTCATTGGGGTGGCTGCTGGACTGGAGGTAAAGGTTGCTTCGAGTGTGGTTCTCTGGATCATCGCATTAGGGACTGTCCGCGTAGGATGGCCAGGATTCAGTCTGAGAGTCAGGGCCGTAATCAGTTCAGAGGTAATGGACCGCCACCGCAGAGGGGCCGTGGTAATGGCAGAGGTGGTTATGGATCTGGTCGGGGCCGTGGAGCACCGGGCAGAGGTGCAGGTAGTTCTGATGCCAGACAGCCTGGATTGGTGTATGCTGCGAGGCGCCGAGAGGAGGGCGACGCACCGGACGTCATAACCGGTACGTTCTTGATTTTTGGTACTCTTTATACTGCTTTAATTGATGTGGGTTCTACGCACTCTTATGTTGCTAGTAGTATAGTAGAGACAATGGAATTAGACTCTGAGATATCTTCTAGGCAGATGACGGTGATTAGCCCTTTAGGTCACTCTGTAGTAGTGGATAAGCTGTTTAGAGATGTACCTCTAGAACTCCAAGGGGTAGTGTTTGCCGCTGATCTGATGGAACTGCCGTTTGGGGAGTTCGATCTGATTCTTGGGATGGATTGGCTGGTTAAGTACCAGGCGAGGTTGGATTGCGCGGCTAAGCGTATGGTTCTTAAGACGGTTGGTGGTGACGAAGTGGCCATGATAGGTAATAGGAGGGATTACTTATCAAATGTGGTATCTGCTTTGAAAGCGGAGAAGATGGTCAGGAAGGGCTGCGAAGCGTATGTGGTTCATGTGTATGCCTTGGAGGCTAAAGAGTCTGCTGTTGAGAAGGTTCGTACTGTTAAGGAATTTGCTGATGTGTTTCCTGAGGAACTTCCGGGGTTGCCGCCAGATCGTGAGGTAGAGTTCGGAATAGATCTGTTACCCGGGACTGCGCCAGTGTCTATTGCTCCGTATAGGATGGCACCAAAGGAATTGGTGGAGCTTAAGGCTCAGATCCAGGAGTTATTGGATCGAGGTTTTATTAGGCCAAGTGTTTCGCCGTGGGGTGCGCCGGTACTTTTCGTTAAGAAGAAGGATGGTACAATGCGGATGTGCATAGACTACCGCCAGTTGAACAAGCTGACGATTAAAAACAAGTATCCGTTGCCACGGATAGATGACTTGTTTGATCAGCTGAAGGGTGCTGCGGTATTCTCTAAGATCGACTTGAGGTCTGGGTACCATCAGTTAAAGGTTAAGGAGGCGGATATCCATAAAACAGCGTTTCGGACTCGGTATGGGCACTACGAATTCCTGGTAATGCCATTCGGGTTGACTAACGCATCGGCAGCGTTTATGGATATGATGAATAGGGTGTTTCAACAGTATCTGGATCAGTTCGTGGTGGTTTTCATAGACGACATCTTGGTGTACTCAAGGACAGAGGAAGAGCATGATGGGCATTTGAGGGTGGTGCTGCAGATTCTGAGGGAAAAGCAACTCTATGCTAAGTTCAGTAAGTGCGAGTTCTGGCTTAGAGAAGTGACGTTCTTGGGTCATGTAGTGTCAGCAGAGGGGATTCGGGTAGATCCTCGTAAAATTGATGCAGTTTTGGATTGGAAGCCGCCTAGGTCAGTGGCTGAGATTCGTAGTTTTCTGGGTTTGGCTGGATACTACAGAAGGTTTGTTGAGGGTTTCTCGTTGATAGCAGCGCCGATGACTAAGTTATTAAGGAAAGAGGTTCCGTTTGTATGGACTGAGAAACAGCAGGAAAGCTTCGATAAGTTAAAGAAGATCTTGACTGAGGCTCCGGTTTTAATTCAACCTGAGGCTGGTAAGGAATACACAGTCTACTGCGATGCATCACATACGGGTCTGGGTTGTGTGTTGATGCAGGAGGGTAAGGTTGTGGCTTACGCTTCTAGGCAGCTGAGGCCACACGAGGTCAACTATCCGACGCACGATTTGGAGCTAGCGGCTGTAGTTTTCGCCTTAAAGATTTGGAGGCACTACTTGTACGGAGAGAGATCTATAGTCTACACAGATCACAAAAGTCTGAAGTATCTACTGACTCAGAAGGATTTGAATTTGAGGCAGCGTAGATGGGTTGAGTTGCTGAAAGATTACGACTGTTCGATCGAGTATCATCCGGGCATGGCTAACGTGGTAGCAGACGCGTTGAGCCGTAAGGTTGTTTCGGACTTAAGAGCTTTGTTTGCCCACTTGAGCTTGTATGACGACGGGAGTATTCTGGCAGAGCTGCAGGTTAAGCCTACTTGGGTTGAGCAGATCAGAGAAAAACAGTTAGAGGATGAGGTTCTGAGTGCGCGAAGGTTGCAAGTGCAGAATGGTGGCTTGGAGGGTTACAGCTTGTCTGGTGATGAGGTTCTGTGTTTTCAAGGTAAGGCTTGTATGCCTAAAGATGTTGAGCTGAGACAGAAGATTCTTCAGGACGCACATAGCAGTCCTCATGCTATGCATCCTGGAGGTAGCAAGATGTATAAGGATCTTAGAGAGCAGTTTTGGTGGCCTGGTTTGAAGAAAGAGGTGACAGAGTTTGTTGGGAGGTGTCTGACTTGTCAGCAGGTCAAGGCTGAACATCAGTTGCCGTCGGGTTTGCTTCAGCCTGTGAAAATTCCTCAGTGGAAGTGGGAAAGGATAACCATGGATTTTGTCAGTGGGCTACCGCTTACGCCAAGCAAGAAGGATTTAGTTTAGGTAGTGGTGGACCGTCTGACTAAATCAGCTCACTTTATTCCAGTGAGGGTTGACTACTCACTTCAGAAGCTAGCAAAGCTGTATGTTTCAGAGATAGTGAGGTTGCACGGTGTGCCAGTTTCGATAATCTCGGATAGGGATCCCAGGTTTACTTCAAGGTTCTGGAAGGCATTGCATCAGGCTCTGGGTACTCGTTTGGATTTCAGCACGGCTTTTCACCCGCAGTCTGACGGTCAATCAGAAAGGGTTATTCAGATCTTAGAAGACATGCTGAGAGGTTGTGTCCTGGATTTCAGAGGTAGTTGGGAGGAGTTTCTACCATTAGCTGAGTTTGCCTATAACAACAGTTACCAAGCAAGCATCAAGATGGCACCGTATGAGGCGTTGTATGGTAGGAAGTGTCGCTCACCTACGTGTTGGACAGAGTTAGGTGAACGTCAATTGTTGGGACCCGAGTTGGTAGCTGAGACTGAGGATAAGGTTAAGTTGATTCAGGCTCGATTGAAGGAAGCTTCGGACCGGCAGAAGTCTTATGCCGATCTTAAGCGAAGAGATATAGAGTTTGCTGTTGGGGATCGAGTGTTTCTGAAGGTCTCGCCTTGGAAGAAGGTATTGAGGTTCGGGAAGAAAGGCCAGCTAAGTCCGAGGTTTATTGGGCCGTATAAGGTGTTGAGGCGAGTTGGACCAGTGGCGTATCAGCTTGAGTTGCCAACAGAGCTTAGCCAGATTCATGATGTTTTTCACGTTTCGATACTTCGGAGGTATCGTTCAGATCCGTCGCATGTGGTAGCAGTGGAAGAGATCGAGGTGAATCCAGACTTGTCTATGGAAGAGGAACCTGTGCAGATTCTTGATCGGGATGTGAAGGTTCTGCGTAGGAAGTCTGTGCCTTTGGTTAAGGTACTTTGGCGGAATCATGGTGTAGAAGAAGCGACGTGGGAACCCGAGGATACAATGAGACAGCAATACCCGCAACTCTTTTGACCAGGTAATTTCGAGGCCGAAATTATTTTTAAGGGGGGTAGAACTGTAATATCCCGGGTTAGGGGTTATTTTTGTCATGGCATGTTCTGCGTGTTGTTAGTATGCTATGTTGCTATTTTTATGTTTTCGGGGCTTAATTGTAGCCTAGGTGTATGCCTGAGTGAATGGGAAAATTTTGGTTTTTGGGTGTTAAGTCAGGGGAGCTGAGGAAGCTGGGGTTTAAGAATTTTAATCGTGGTTTTGTTGCACAAATAAGGAGCTGGCAGAGTGGCAAGGGGGAGCTTGGTATGGCGTCAACTTCAAGGAGTGGAGGTCCAGTGTTCGAGCAGCAGGATTCCTCTATTTTGGCTTCATTTTGGACGGCATAGGAGGGAGGAGTTGTGTGTGATTTAAACTCCACCTTGGACTTGGTCAAGTGGTGACTTGGATGGTGGAGAGCAAAGTGAGGAGGAGGACTTGGTCCACTCATTTCAAATGAGTGAATGGGAGCTTTTGGGGGGATTGTTGGCCGAATTTTTGGGGGAGTTGGAAGAGGGAAGTGACGGCATAGTGGGGGTTAGAGGGGATGCCGAATGTACTCTTGCATTTTGGGTACATTTCGGTCAAGTGTTGGTAAGCAAAGGAAGCTCTCATTTTGTCAACTATAGCCGAATTTTTCAAGAGTGTTTCTTTTGTTTTTCTTCCTTTTGAAACCGAAAGTCAAGCTCTCATCTTGCTAAAATTTTCTTGCCTTTTGAATTGGGTGGCCGAATGTCTTTGTAAAGGCACATCTTCGGGTTGCATCTTTTCTTTTATTTTTTTAGCCGAACCTAGCATCCCACCTTCCTCTCTTTTCTTCTCTTAACCCCTTGTAGCCGAAACACTCATCTTCTCAAGCACCCTCATCTTTTCTTTTCTTGTTCAAAACCGAAAGTTTCTATCCTCTATCCATCTTGTGTTCTTCTTTTTCCAAAAGAAAACCTTAGCCGATTTCTCTAATTGTTTTCTTATTTCATTTGTGCCGAACCTAGTCTCTCATCAACATTCTTTCTCTTTACATCTCTCTCTTGAAACTGAATTTGGTGTGTGTTAAAACACTGTGGCCAAATCCTTCTCCCTGTTAAAGTTGTTAGCCGAATCTATCCCTCCCCCTAGTAGTCTCCCTTGGCCGAATATCAGTGGTGTTTTGGAAGCCTGGCTTTAATCATTGGTGGTGGTAAGCTCTTGGCCGAATGGCCATTTTGTCCCCTTTTGGTTTTTTTTAAATTAATTGTGGCTTGGTCAAAGGCCGGTTTTGGCTATTAAGGAAGGATGTTAATCTCTTTGTTATAGAGTCATTGGAGTGTGGAAGCAAACAAGAGGAGCCGTCTTCATCTGTTAAGTGATTGGGTAAGTGTGGTAAGTGATATTACTTCACTCGTTTGATTTCATTAAGTTAGGCTACAAGAGATTAATGATTCTTTTCCTTAGGTGGTGGCCGATTGGAAAGAGGGACCTTTGTGGTTCGGATTTGGTAGGAAACCAAACCAAGTGAAGGTAAGGGTTCGATATTAACCCTTTTGGTCCATGTGGTGTTGGCCGAATGCTGTGAATGCCTAACCCCTAATGTTTGGCCGATTGTAGGAGTTAGCAATCGAGGGACTTAGATCGTTTTGTCGGGATTCTAGACTCGTATTATCAGGTGTGTAAACTAACACACTGATACTTAGTAAGATTATTAATAAACCTGTTTGCCTGTTAAAAATTATAACAGTATGATGGACAAATGAATACCCAAATGGGGTATGTGTACGATTCGGGTAAGTCTGTTCTATTATGAGTACTATTAATGAAGTATAATATCATGACCTATGTTTTGTATGTATGCTATGAGAGGTAATGCTTGGTATGTTGGCATAATACGCATGACTTGTATGAGATGCATGATTACATGAGTATGGTATGTTGATGGGTGATATGAGAGGAGGGAGCAATGATATTTTGTGCTGACGAGCACCAGTGCTTTGGTAGCACACTTTGTGACTTTGGGTCACCAGAGGTTTGGCACCTCCAGAGGTTTGGTACCTCAGCGTCTCGTCCCAGTGGCTCAGTACCACAGTGGGTTGGCCCCACGGATGATTATACGGGATTGACGCCAGTGATTTGGTATCACACGATGGGTTGGCCCCATCACCAGATTTGTGACTACGGTCACCAGTGCTTTGGTAGCACATTGTGTCTTTGGGACACCAGAGGTTTGGCACCTCATTGCGACTTGTCCCTGTGGTTTGACCACCGTGGGTTGGCCCCACTTGAGATATGGGATCGTCTGCTAGTGATTTGGTATCACACGATGGGTTGGCCCCATCATCATTGGATTTGTGACTTCGGTCACCAGTGCTTTGGTAGCACAATTGTGTCTTTGGGACACCAGTGGTTTGGTACCACATTGACGGATATTGTGTCTTTGGGACACCAGTGTTTGGTAACACATTGTGACTATATGTCACCAGTGGTTTGGCACCACCAGTGGTTTGGTACCACACGGGGTAGAAAAGGCGATATGGATGGTTAGGATCGGGTTGCATTAATTCTGTTGCTATGTATGATGTGTGTTAGCATGTTGTTTCTTCGGGAGCGGGATTTACACGCTGAGTCACTCGACTCACCCTCTCCTTTGACATTTCAGGTGACTCGTAGACGCGGACATGGAGCCGGGATGGACTCGGGGTGCACATGCCATGCTTTAATAAGAGTTTGCTCAGACTATTGCATTTGGGTACTTTAGCTTATTTACTTTTATTTGGGTTTTAATTTGGATTTGTAAAAGGCCTTTAATTTATGATTTACGATGTTTATGTTTTAATTAAATTTTAATATGCCTTAACAAAGTAAGTTGGTATGAATTTTACTAAAACTTGGAAAGATAAAGATTTCAGAATTAGAACGCAAGGTGTTTTTAAACCATACCATCGGGTATCAAACTATGTCTTTATAGCAAGCAAAATCAAACGATTTTCAAGTCAACTTGTATTACTCCTAAGTCTAAAAAGGTTTTAAGTAACACTAAGGATCTATTAAGGTTTTAAATGGTTTAAACTCGTTCTAACTACACATGTTGATTAAGTTTTCAAAATCTTCGGGTTCAAATACACCTCTTGATTTCCAACAAGCCTACTCAAATTGTTTTCAAGTACGCTATGTTTTCACTCAGCTTTTAAACCAAAAATCTGATTTCTCAAAAACGTTTTCCCTCGTAACATACCAGATTCGGACGTGGTGTCTTGTCCGGGTTTGGGGTGTTACATATCGTGTCCTACGTATTGGATGTGATATTTGGTCCCTTCGAAACAAGGGAATCTTAATATTCAATTTTAAGAAGACTCAAACATTTCCAAAAAAGACCCAAATTTCTAAATTCGTTTCTAAATTTTTAAACTTTCATTGGGACATCAATTAATCAATTCGGTACCAATTTTGGGCGTGACGAGGGTGCTAATCCTTCCTCGCACGTAACCGACTCCCGAACCTATTTTCTCAAATTTTTGAAGACCAAAAACATTTGTTTTAGTAAATCAAAATGTTCTATTAAAACAAAGGTGATCCGATCACACCTGATAAAAGGTCGGTGGCGACTCCCGTTTTATTCATTTTCAAGGCCCAAGTTCGATTTGCGTTTTTGTCAAAAAATGGTTTCGACAGCTTGGCGACTCCGCTGGGGACCTTGAGAGTCAGGCCGTAAATTGATTGATTTTTGTCCCTTTAATTGAAAATTTGGAAAATTGTTTTGAAAGATCGTGTTTCTCTTTGATGCATTTGCTTGTGCTATAGTGTCGAGTCTCATAAAATACTTTGGCATTGCATTGCATGACCATTGCGGTCACACCCTTAAGTGGGAGTGGGAAGCTACTATTTCGTGAGGTTTTTACCTCCGTGCAAGATAGTGGATCACTTTCGGGATACATCGGTACCTATGTCTTCGTGAGGTTTTTATCTCCGTGCAGCCATAGGGAAATGTATTCCCCTGAACTGAACTCGATCCGTATGAGCCTATAATGGGTGAGGATTGAGGAATCTGCTGGTTCAGGTACCTTTACTCTAGAACCGAACCACATATTGTGAACCCTAAGAGCCCACCCTAGGTAGAGCCACGTCAAACCCTAGTGATCTCCCAGATAGGTACTTTGTTTATTGCTCCTGTGTTAACGTGTTTTCTTCTGTTTTGATTGCATTACATTGCATCATCATAGAAAGGAGGTGTTGATTAATATTTGATTGCTAAATAGAGGAGTTTTTCATAAGGAAATAAATTTCTTGATAAAGTGGATTGTAATACGGTTGCCCAAATATAGTCCAAATAAACAACGAGAGAAGGCCGATAGTCCATAAAAGAGTGCAAGACTTTGCCCGATGATTCAAGCCAACCCAGATTATTCAAGATTCGTCACGTCTCGATTTTCTTAAAGAAGCTTATGAGTATCACGAAGGACAAGTGAATGAAGGAGTACAGCCTGAACCAAGCTATAAGGAGCTAGAAGAGACATCTACGAAGAAGGTTCACAAGACATGGCCATGATATCTGGCCACGAAGGAAAGGATTGGTGTTTTGCTTGGACTATGATGACAAAACCGTATACGCAATCTGTTTTATGTAAAGAGCTTTATTTTCTAGAAAAGTTCTTCTAATGGAATTGAATTTATAATCAGCGCCCCTCTTTCTTTCTTTGTGCATTCATTTCACGCATTTGCATTGCATTTCATCCATTCGCATACATCACATCATTTGCATCAAAAAGGAGCCTAATTGGTTAAAATCGTAACAGAGGTTACCCTGGAAACCGACGAGAATCAACCTATCATACATTACTACAACACTCGTCGTAAGGCAAAAGCAATGGACCAAAGATACGAACAATTCCAGAAAGATATACAAGACCTGATGACGAAGTTTCAGCAAGAATTGAAAGACCAGATGATAGAGGCTCAACGGGATATGATGGCCCAAATGACTCAAATAATGAGGGGGATAACAAACAAAGGAAAAGACCCTACAACTAGTACCGGGGAAGAAAGCGAAGACCATCCCCCAGAATTTACTCCACCCCATGGAGTCTGGCCTCAAAAGGAATTTACAGGCCCAGAACAACCACCTGTACCACCACCTGCCCATCTAGGGCAAGGAGTATTCGCATCAAACCATGGAGCTAACCCCGCCGACCCTATTGTCCTAGATTTGGATGATCCTATAGAACTAGCTAAGTTAAGAATGAAGGATCAGGATGCTCAGGACAAATATAAGGATCTGGAAGAAAGACTCAGAGAGATAGAGGGAACTAGAGTCTCTTCCGGGATGAGCGCCAAAAAACTTAGTTTGGTTCCCGATCTGGTCTTACCTCCAAAATTTAAAACACCAGACTTTGAGAAATATGATGGAACAAGGTGCCCAAAGGCGCATCTCACCATGTTTTGCCGAAAAATGGCTGGTCATGAAGATGAAGACAAGTTGTTGATACATTGCTTTCAAGAAAGCTTGATTGGGTCGGCCCTTCGGTGGTATAATCAGCTAGGTAGAGAGAGGATCCAATCATGGGATGACTTAGCTACAGCATTCTGTGAGCAATACAAGCACGTCTCTGACATAGCATCTGATCGACTAACGTTGCAAATGATGGAAAAGAAGCCATCTGAGACCTTTAGGCAATATGCTCAAAGGTGGAGAGACGTATCGGTTCAAGTGGAACCTCCACTGACCAAAACTGAGATCACAGTCCTTTTTATCAACACTTTAAAAGCACCATTCTATGACAAGCTGGTGGGAAATGCCACAAAGGACTTCGCGGATGTCGTAATATCTGGAGAACTCATCGAAAACGGCATCAAGAACGGAAGGATGGAAGGGTCTGAAAGCTCTAAAAGGCCAGTAAAGAAGAAGGAGCCTGAAACCCATATGGTAGGGACCGAGAATCACTATGCTCCTAATCCATACCCGATCCAACCACGGCCTCAATTTTGCCCACCTCCAAATCTCTATTTTCCTCCTCAGAACCTTTATTATCAAACCCCTCCTCCTTATCCCGTCTATACCGCCGATGTCCAAAGACCACTCACCATATTCTCACCAAATACCATGACCGCTCCGAGCCAGCCTAAAAATGAACCAAGGCCGACAAGACCAAATCCCGAAAAACCTCAGTTTACCCCAATTCCCATGTCATACGGAGAATTATGCCCAAAATTACTGGAGAAACAATTGATATCACCGCATTACATAGCACCATTAAAGCCTCCATACCCGAAATGGTACGATCCCAATGCTAGCTGCATGTATCATGCTGGAAACCAGGGGCATTCTACGGAAAATTGTATGGCCTTCAAGAGGAGGGTCCAGGGTCTCATTGATGCGAGGATTTTACGGTTTGATGGTACTGGTAACGTGGCTGGAAATCCACTCCCAAACCATGCCGAAGGGAACGTGATGCGGTGACGGAGGGAGATGATGCGATTGGAAATGTTTCGACAATACGCCCTTGTCCTCCAAGATTCACTTTAAATAATTGGACTGCTGTGGATCTCCTTGTAGTTTCCAAATCCTTTCCGGAGTAATGCTCAGTATTAACTTTTTGTATGCCCCTAAGTTGTAAGGGGAATCCGTTCTGAGTAATCATGTTTGCTATTTGTCTGTTAAATAAACATCAATGGACATGCATTTTGTCACGCTTTATTGTCTTCATATTTATTCCCTCCTCTCATAGTCTGTCCTTACATATATCTCATATCATGCTTGTGAGTTCCAATCCCTTGATACCCCTCTATAGGCTTCTTTTATTCACCTTTCAGGTGCTCGGATATTAATGACATGAACAATCCTGTTACAAGTCCTGAAATCGACTTCGAGAAAGCCATTTGTGTGGGAGAATTTGAGGTTGAAGAAGATGCTGAAGATTATGTCTCAACCCCAGACTTACTAAGAATGGTAGAACAAGAGGATGAACAGATTCTGCCCTATCAAGAAACGGTTGAGACAGTGAATTTGGGAAACGAAGAAAAGAGGCAGGAGGTAAAAGTTGGGACCTCCATGTCAGAGGACACCAAACATGATTTGATCATCTTGCTTCATGAATACAAAGACGTGTTCGCATGGTCGTATCAGGATATGCCAGGTTTGAACGAAGATATAGTGGTCCATAGACTCCCGTTGAAACCAAAATGCAAGCCTATCCAACAGAAGTTAAGGCGGATGAGGCCTGAAATGCTCTTAAAGATAAAGGAAGAAGTAAAAAAACAATTTGATGCTGGATTCCTGCAAATCTCTAGATATCCAGAATGGGTGGCTAATATAGTCCTAGTACCGAAGAAAGATGGCAAAGCACGAATGTGTGTGGATTACCGTGATTTGAATCGAGCAAGCCCTAAAGATAATTTCCCGTTGCCACACATCGATACATTGGTAGATAACACGGCAAAGAATTCGTTTTTCTCCTTCATGGATGGATTTTCGGGCTACAATCAAATCAAGATGGCTCCCGAGGATATGGAGAAAATTACGTTCACGACGATGTGGGGGACATTCTGCTACAAAGTGATGCCATTCGGACTAAAGAATGCCGGGGCAACGTATCAAAGAGCCATGGTGACATTGTTCCACGACATGATGCACAAAGAAATAGAAGTCTATGTCGACGATATGATCACCAAATCTCGAGGAGAAAGAGAGCATGTTGAAAACCTCCGGATGTAACATCCTGAAATTGGGGCTATTTGTGATTGAATTATTTTGCTTGTGTTTAAATTTCTGTGATATTATTTGTGGAATTATAAGACTCAATTAAGGGTCTTGAATAAGCTCAGCTTAGTAGAATAATTTTTAGTATGGTTTATTTAATGAAGTAGGATTAAGTGAGCTTGACACTTAAGTTAATTAAGTGTTCATTTAAAGCATAAGAGGAGTAAGTGGCAAGTTGGTTAAGGCTCTTGAAAGATTGCTTGAGGTTAGTGGTTCGAGTAGCATGTTTAGCATTTTGAGGTTTTTATTTCATGATAGCATTAATGGCCGGTCAACCTATGTTTATGATAGGTGGACTAATAACTTTTGGTAAGTTGAATTTATTTTTAAGGAAAGCATGAAAAAAGGGATAAGATTCCTAAGGTTATGGAAGGATATCTTGAAGTTATGGTAAATTGGGGGGACAAAAGGCTTGGCTTGTGGAAAATGTTTTGGAAACTAATTCATGGCCAATTGACCATGAACTTGGACGGCAATGTGGCTAAGGGGGGGATTTGGCCGAATATGCTAGTAATTGGTAAGGTTTAGGAGTGTTTTGGTCATTCCTAGCTTTTGGTACAAAAGGTTGCAATTTTTCTCTCAATCTCTTTTCTTTTCTTTTGGCCGAATTTTACCTTTTGTTAAGCCTAAACTCTTTTGACCATTTGGTCATTTTTGCTCATCTTTCATTTTTCTCCATTTCATTCTCTCAAAACCGAAATCTTCATCAACATCTTGTTCTCCTATTTGTTTTGCTTAAACACCAAAAATCTCCTATACTCTCTTCTTTGCCGAAACTCTATTCCCTTTTCCTATTATTTTCTTTTTGTTCTTTAGCCGAATATACCTCTTTGTTGTGCCGAAAATTTTCTTCTCCTATCTTGAATCACTTTGGCCGAATATTAAAGGTAGCATAGTTTTCCTCAGGACTTTTCTGTCAATCGATTTTGGTAAGGTGGTAAGGGTTTATTTCAAAGGATTATTCTTTTAAGTTTTCGTTTAAGCCGAAGGCTAATAACCTTAATGATGATGGTTGATTGTAGGGAAGTGAGGCCGATTCACATTTAGGAGTGTGTTGACTAGTGTTCGAAGGCTTTTGGGTAAGGTTTCGGGTTCACAAGGAACCCTTCTCAATTATTTTGGTTTGGCCGAATAGGCCATGTCATTAATGTCCATTTTTGGCCGAATATAGGGGCAAGGAAAACTTGTGTGGACGATTTGTCTATTCGGGATTTAGGACTCTCGTTAGTATCAGGTGTGTACATACACACCTTATGACTTTTTAATATGCTAAGTGTTATATTATGCCTAATCGATTTGTGTAGATATGGATGTAATACCATCATGGTATTAACAAAGATTCGGGTAAGACTTTGCGACTATGAGATTACTATTTGATGCTTTTGGGAAGCATGACACATTTGGTATGTGTATTATTGGATATATGGCAATGATAAATTTATTAATATTGTTAAAATAAACCTTTTTTGCATGATTTCAGTAAATATACATAATTGTTTGATATGGGTTGATGAGTGGAGGGGGCAGTGATATTCGTGTCGACGGACACTAGTGTTTTGGTAACACATTGTGACTACGGTCACCAGAGGTTTGGTACCTCCAGAGGTTTGGCACCTCATAGCGACTTGTCCCTGTGGTTGATACCACCGTGGGTTGGCCCCACTTTGAGATATGGGATCGTCTGCCAGTGATTTGGTATCACACGATGGGTTGGCCCCATCATTCGATTTATGTCTTCGGACACCAGAGATTTGGTATCTCCAGTGATTTGGCATCACATCTGTGACAATATGTCACCAGTGGTTTGGCACCACCAGTGGTTTGGTACCACCCGGGGTAGAGAAAGGCGTTTGGATGGTTAGGTTGGGTGCATTTTAAACTTATGCATGTTAATTGGTTATGATTTGTGTATGTTATTGCACTAAATCGGGGAAAGGTTACACATTGAATCTTGGTGACTCACCTTCTCCTTTAATTTTTCAGGTGACTCGTAGATCGCGGGTGAGGAGCCGGATGGACTCGAGGTGGCCATGCAGTGGAGATTTTTAATAAATAAATTTTGGACTTTATCTATCATTCGTTTGGGTTTATGTTGCTTAATTGTAATAAGGCCTCCTAGGATGATTTTATTATTGCTGCATGTTTGAATGTTTGGTTTAAACTACTTGATGATGTTAAAACGGTTGCACATGTCTTCTCAAATTAAACGCAAAATGTTTTAAAGTACCATCGGGTACATTTGAAATTTTTAAAACAACTCGACTCAACAAATATTTTAAGTTTGGTTTTTAACAAAGAAAATTTAAATTGAAAGGCATTTCGACTAATTTCAAAATCGGTTTTAAAAATGGTTTTCAAAATGTTTTCTCTGTAGCAAACCAAATTCGGTCATATTGTTTGGGCCGGGTTTGGGGTGTTACAAAATTGGTATCAGATCCAGGTTCAAAGCTCGGCTGTGGGGGCCCAAGGCCCAAAAATGTTTTTGGTAGGCCTTTTTTTTTTGAAAATATTTGGTTTTGAATAAGCATGGCACCGAGTCTCCGGCACCGATCCGCCCTGGTCAGTACCTCTAACTTTTTGTATGAATTATTTACTGTAGAAGGGTAGGAAGCATGGGACGTAGATAGTGATAAGTATTTTAAACTTTAGGACTAGTTTATCTCAAACAAAGACATAAGACTTTAATGGCCTAATTAGAACCAACCCGTGACCAAGTCGCCGAGTTAGGGTGTGGAAATCTTGGTGCGCATGTCTAGGATTGGATCCGGAAGAGCTTGGTACTTAAGTAGTCCTCGTGACTCACCTCCTCTTCGCGGGATTCCTACCTGGTGCGTAGCTTCGGTTCACCCTAACCAAGAGGACTCGGTCATGGGCAAAACCCTAAATAAAACCCGAAAGGGACTAGCCATGTTTTAAGGAAAACTTCGGTTTTAAAATCACTAAATTATCTCTTTTAGATAGTAGGACAAATTTATCTTCGAAAATTTTCAAATAATCCCAGTTTACCAAAATTACCAAAATGCCCCTAGTGGCAAAATTACGAAAATACCCTTGGTTTCTAAAATTTCCATATTACCCCAATTTTGATCAAATTTTTATTTTACAAAAGTACTCAAAAATGTTGTATTTCAAAATAATACCTTGAATTTGGGAAAGTTACAAAATTATCCCCGATTGACAAAATTACCAAAATACCCCTGGTTTTCGAAATTTTGTCATATCCTCAAATTGAGAAACTCTCAAAAATACTCCTCAGTTTTAGAAATTTCAAAATATCTCGATTTATTAAAGTTTTCAAATTTTCTTCAGTTTATTACAAAAATACCTTGTAGGAAAAATGACGAAAATACCCCTGGGTTAGAAACGGACAGTAATGCCGAAGAGTGCATAGCTATGGAAGGTATTAGGGAATGGATGTATTTTCTGTGTAAATAGGATAGAAGACTTAAAACCTTGTTTGATCGAAAGAATCTCTATTAAACTCTTTTCATAAAATTTCTTCGCGGATAATCAAGTGAAACATGTACTAATCCATAAAAATTTCCTAATCAGATTAAAACGCGATAGTTAGAATGAGCTTTAGAGGACGTGGCCGTCGTGGACGCGGAAGGGGTAGGATGATCGTGTCAGAACCTGTCGGGTCGGGTCAGGGATCGGAGAACGAGATACCACCGCCACCACCACCCCCAACCTTTAGAGCTGAGGAGCAGGATCAGACGGGTGATGACGCTGTGTCACAAGCGATGCTGCGGGTTCTGGAAAGGGTAGCTGGAATGGGTGGAGGTGGAGGAGCTCGGAAGTCGGTACCTGAGAGACTTCGAGTTAACGGAGCTGAATTTTTCCGAGGTGTGTCTGGTGTAGCGCCCAATACGGCTGAGTATTGGCTAGAATCGACCGAAAGAATCATGGATGAGATAGATTGACAAATGAGGAGAAACTGAAAGGAGCGGTGTCGCTTCTCAAGGATGAGTCCTATCGATGGTGGCTCACGGTTCGAGATGGTGCTACGGCAGATGATCTTACTTGGGAGTATTTCAAAATTCCTTATCAGAAGAAGTATGTTGGCTCTAGTTACATTGATGCACAGAGGAAAGCTTTTCTGGGGTTAGTACAAGGAAATAAGTCTGTATCGGAATATGAGGCGGAATTCTTGAGGTTGAGCCACTATGCTCAGGGAATAATGGCATTGGAGCATGATCGTTGTGTCCGCTTTGAAGATGGACTTAGAGACGAGTTAAGGTTGCTAATTGCTCCGCAGCAAGAGCGTGAGTTTGCTGTCTTGGTGGAGAAGGCCAAGGTAGCCAAAGGAGTCAAGGAGTCCGTGAGACAGAGTTATGATAGGAGCAAGCAGAAAAGAGGCTTTGGATCGTCTGGGTCAGGTGGTAATGTTCAGAAAAGGCTTAGGCAGAGTGGGCCAAATCAGGCAGGAAGGTCCACAGCTGCTAATCAGAGACCGGCCCAGTGTAATCATTGTGGGAAGTTCCATTGGGGAGAATGTTGGATCGGAGGGAAAGGATGTTTCGAGTGTGGTTCGTTGGATCATCGTGTGAGAGACTGTCCACGTAAGCAAGCTAGGAATCAGTCTGAAGGTCAAGGTCGTGCTCAGTTCAGAAAGGAGGGACCAGCACCGCAGAGAGGTCGTGGTAATGGTAGAGGTGGCTATGGCTCTAGTGGAGGTCGCAGAGCAGCTGGTAGAGGTATTGGTAACACGGAGGCTAGGCAGCCTAGTTTGGTGTATGCTGCGAGGCGTCATGAGGAAGGAGACGCACCGGACGTCATAACTGGTACGTTTTTAATCTTTGGTGTTCCATATACTGCTTTGATAGATGTGGGTTCGACGCATTCTTACGTTGCTAGTAGCATAGTTGAGACCATGAATTTAGTTCCTGTGACTGCTTCTAGGAGGATGACCGTACTTAGTCCTTTAGGTTACTCTATAGAAGTAGACAAGCTATATAGGGATGTACCCCTAGAACTTCAAGGGGTAGTGTTCGTAGCTGATCTGATGGAACTGTCGTTTAAGGAGTTCGATCTGATTCTTGGGATGGATTGGTTGGTCAAGTACCAAGCAAGTTTGGATTGCGCTGCTAAGCGCATGGTTTTGAAGACGGTTGAAGGTGAAGAAGTGGTCATGATAGGTAATAGAAGAGATTATCTATCCAACGTGGTATCTGCGTTGAAAGCGGTGAAGATGGTCAGGAAGGGCTGTGAGGCGTTCGTAGTTCATGTGTGTACTTTGGAAGCTAAGGAGTCTTCTGTGGGGAATGTTCAAACTGTAAAGGAATTTGCTGATGTTTTTCCTGAAGAACTTCCGGGATTGCCTCCGGATCGTGAGGTTGAATTCGGTATAGATCTGTTACCCGGAACGGCGCCAGTGTCTATAGCTCCGTATAGGATGGCACCGAAGGAATTGATGGAATTGAAGGCTCAGATTCAAGAGTTGTTGGATCGAGGTTTCATTCGACCAAGTGTTTCACCTTGGGGAGCGCCGGTACTTTTTGTCAAGAAGAAGGATGGTGCGATGCGGATGTGTATAGACTACCGCCAGTTGAATAAGCTGACGATCAAAAACAAGTATCCTTTGCCGAGGATAGATGACTTGTTTGATCAGTTTAAAGGGGCTGCGGTTTTCTCTAAGATTGATTTAAGGTCTGGATATCATTAGCTGAAGGTGAAAGAGGCTGATATCCATAAGACGGCATTTCGTACTCGGTATGGACACTACGAGTTTCTGGTGATGCCATTTGGATTGACTAATGCACCGGCAGCATTCATGGACATGATGAATAGGGTATTTCAGCAGTTTTTGGATCAGTTTGTTGTGGTCTTTATAGACGATATTTTGGTATACTCGAAGTCAGAGGAGGAGCATGATGTGCATTTGCGAGTAGTGTTGCAGATTTTGAGGGAAAAGCAGCTGTATGCAAAATTTAGTAAGTGCGAATTCTGGCTTAAGGAGGTGACTTTCTTGGGTCACGTTGTTTCAGCCGAAGGGATTAGAGTGGATCCTCGGAAGATTGAGGCAGTGTTAGATTGGAAGCCGCCTAAGTCTGTGGTTGAGATTCAGAGTTTTCTAGGTCTGGCGGGGTATTACCGAAGATTTGTGGAAGGATTTTCTTTGATTGCTGCACCGATGACCAAGTTGTTGAGGAAAGGAATTCCATTTGTGTGGACCGAGGAGCAACAAGAAAGTTTTGACAAATTGAAGAGGATTCTGACTGAAGCTCCGGTTTTGATTCAACCTGAGGCAGGCAAGGAATTCACGGTTTATTGCGATGCATCACATATTGGTTTGGGATGTGTGTTGATGCAAGAAGGGAAGGTAGTGGCTTATGCATCTCGGCAGTTGAGACCACATGAGGCTAATTATCCGACTCATGACTTGGAGTTAGCGGCTGTAGTCTTCGCTTTGAAGATATGGAGGCACTACTTGTACGGAGAGAAGTCGATAGTTTACACGGATCACAAGAGTCTTAAGTATCTTTTGACTCAGAAGGATTTGAATTTGAGACAGCGTAGATGGATTGAGCTGTTGAAGGACTACGACTGTTCGATCGAGTATCATCCTGGTAAGGCTAACGTGGTGGCAGACGCGTTGAGCCGTAAGGTTGTATCGGATTTAAGATCAATGTTTGCTCGACTTAGTTTGTTTGACGATGGGAGTCTTTTGGCAGAATTGCGAGTCAAGCCGACTTGGTTAGATCAGATTAAGGAGAAGCAGTTAGAGGATGATGGTTTGAATGATCGGAGGTTGCAAGTTCAGAATGGTGGATTAGAGGATTTTAGTCTGTCCAGTGATGGAGTTTTGCGCTTTAAAGGGAGAGCTTGTATGCCGAAGGATGTGGAGTTGAGACAAAGGATTCTTCGAGACGCACATAGTAGCCTATATGCTATGCATCCCGGAGGTAGCAAGATGTATCGGGATTTGAGAGAGCAGTTTTGGTGGCCAGGTCTGAAACGGGAAGTAACTGAGTTCGTGGGTAAGTGTCTGACGTGTCAACAAGTTAAGGCTGAACATCAGTTGCCATCTAGTTTACTTCAGCCGGTGAAGATTCCTTAGTGGAAGTGGGAGAGGATCACTATGGACTTTGTCAGTGGATTACCTCTTACGCCGAGCAAGAAGAATTCAGTTTGGGTGATTGTGGATCGACTAACTAAGTCAGCGCATTTCATACCTGTAAGGGTAGATTATTCGCTTCAGAGGCTAGCAAAGTTATATGTAGCCGAGATAGTAAGATTGCATGGTGTGCCAGTATCGATTATCTCGGATAGGGATCCGAGGTTTACATCAAGGTTTTGGAGAGCTTTGCATCAAGCCTTGGGAACGAGATTGGATTTCAGCACAGCTTTTCACCCGCAGTCCGACGGACAATCGGAGAGAGTGATTCAGATCTTAGAAGATATGCTCAGAGGATGCGTTCTGGATTTCAGTGGTAGTTGGGAGGAGTATCTACCGTTGGCGGAATTCGCTTATAACAATAGTTATCAAGCGAGTATCCAAATGGCACCATATGAAGCACTGTATGGACGAAAGTGCCGTACTCCTACGTGTTGGACGGAGTTGGGTGAACGTCAGGTTTTGGGTCCAGAATTGGTGACTGAAACTGAGGACAAAGTTAAGGTAATTCGGGCTCGTCTCAAGGAAGCGTCGAATAGGCAGAAGTCTTACGCCAATCTCAAGCGCAAGGAAATGGAATACGAGGTAGGAGATAAAGTCTTTCTGAAGGTGTCGCCTTGGAAAAAGGTGTTGCGTTTTGGGCAAAAAGGGAAGTTAAGCCCAAGGTTCATCAGCCCGTATACTGTGTTGAAGCGAGTAGGACCGGTAGCTTATCAGCTCGAACTGCCAGTAGAGTTGAGTCAGATTCATGATGTCTTCCATGTGTCGATGCTTAGACGGTATCGGTCGGATCCATCGCACGTTGTGCCAGTGGCAGAGATTGAGGTTAACTCCGACTTATCTTTTGAAGAGGAGCCAGTTCAGATCTTAGATCGTGATGTCAAGGTTTTGCGTAAGAAAGCAGTACCCTTGGTGAAAGTGCTATGGCGAAACCATGGTACGGAGGAAGCGACGTGGGAACCCGAGGATGTGATACGGCAGCAATACCCCCATCTCTTCTGATCAAGTAATTTCGAGGTCGAAATTATTTTTAAGGGGGGTAGAACTGTAACATCCTGAAATTGGGGCTATTTGTGATTGAATTATTTTGCTTGTGTTTAAATTTCTGTGATATTATTTGTGGAATTATAAGACTCAATTAAGGGTCTTGAATAAGCTCGGCTTAGTAGAATAATTTTTAGTATGGTTTATTTAATGAAGTAGGATTAAGTGAGCTTGACAGTTAAGTTAATTAAGTGTTCATTTAAAGCATAAGAGGAGTAAGTGGCAAGTTGGTTAAGGCTCTTGAAAGATTGCTTGAGGTTAGTGGTTCGAGTAGCATGTTTAGCATTTTGAGGTTTTTATTTCATGATAGCATTAATGGCCGGTCAACCTATGTTTATGATAGGTGGACTAATAACTTTTGGTAAGTTGAATTTATTTTTAAGGAAAGCATGGAAAAAGGGATAAGATTCCTAAGGTTATGGAAGGATATCTTGAAGTTATGGTAAATTGGGGGGACAAAAGGCTTGGCTTGTGGAAAATGTTTTGGAAACTAATTCATGGCCAATTGACCATGAACTTGGACGGCAATGTGGCTAAGGGGGGATTTGGCCGAATATGCTAGTAATTGGTAAGGTTTAGGAGTGTTTTGGTCATTCCTAGCTTTTGGTGCAAAAGGTTGCAATTTTTCTCTCAATCTCTTTTCTTTTCTTTTGGCCGAATTTTACCTTTTGTTAAGCCTAAACTCTTTTGACCATTTGGTCATTTTTGCTCATCTTTCATTTTCTCCATTTCATTCTCTCAAAACCGAAATCTTCATCAACATCTTGTTCTCCTATTTGTTTTGCTTAAACACCAAAAATCTCCTATACTCTCTTCTTTGCCGAAACTCTATTCCCTTTTCCTATTATTTTCTTTTTGTTCTTTAGCCGAATATACCTCTTTGTTGTGCCGAAAATTTTCTTCTCCTATCTTGAATCACTTTGGCCGAATATTAAAGGTAGCATAGTTTTCCTCAGGACTTTTCTGTCAATCGATTTTGGTAAGGTGGTAAGGGTTTATTTCAAAGGATTATTCTTTTAAGTTTTCGTTTAAGTCGAAGGCTAATAACCTTAATGATGATGGTTGATTGTAGGGAAGTGAGGCCGATTCACATTTAGGAGTGTGTTGACTAGTGTTCGAAGGCTTTTGGGTAAGGTTTCGGGTTCACAAGGAACCCTTCTCAATTATTTTGGTTTGGCCGAATAGGCCATGTCATTAATGTCCATTTTTGGCCGAATATAGGGGCAAGGAAAACTTGTGTGGACGATTTGTCTATTCAGGATTTAGGACTCTCGTTAGTATCAAGTGTGTACATACACACCTTATAACTTTTTAATATGCTAAGTGTTATATTATGCCTAATCGATTTGTGTAGATATGGATGTAATACCATCATGGTATTAACAAAGATTCGGGTAAGACTTTGTGACTATGAGATTACTATTTGATGCTTTTGGGAAGCATGACACATTTGGTATGTGTATTATTGGATATATGGCAATGATAAATTTATTAATATTGTTAAAATAAACCTTTTTGCATGATTTCAGTAAATATACATAATTGTTTGATATGGGTTGATGAGTGGAGGGGGCAGTGATATTCGTGTCGACGGACACCAGTGTTTTGGTAACACATTGTGACTACGGTCACCAGAGGTTTAGTACCTCCAGAGGTTTGGCACCTCATAGCGACTTGTCCCTGTGGTTGATACCACCGTGGGTTGGCCCCACTTTGAGATATGGGATCGTCTGCCAGTGATTTGGTATCACACGATGGGTTGGCCCCATCATTCGATTTGTGTCTTCGGACACCAGAGATTTGGTATCTCCAGTGATTTGGCATCACATCTATGACAATATGTCACCAGTGGTTTGGCACCACCAGTGGTTTGGTACCACACGGGGTAGAGAAAGGCGTTTGGATGGTTAGGTTGGGTGCATTTTAAATTTATGCATGTTAATTGGTTATGATTTGTGTATGTTATTGCACTAAATCGGGGAAAGGTTACACATTGAGTCTTGGTGACTCACCTTCTCCTTTAATTTTTCAGGTGACTCGTAGATCGCGGGTGAGGAGCCGGATGGACTCGAGGTGGCCATGCAGTGGAGATTTTTAATAAAGAAATTTTGGATTTTATCTATCATTCGTTTGGGTTTATGTTGCTTAATTGTAATAAGGCCTCCTAGGATGATTTTATTATTGCTGCATGTTTGAATGTTTGGTTTAAACTACTTGATGATGTTAAAACGGTTGCACATGTCTTATCAAATTAAACGCAAAATGTTTTAAAGTACCATCGGGTACATTTGAAATTTTTAAAACAACTCGACTCAACAAATATTTTAAGTTTGGTTTTTAACAAAGAAAATTTAAATTGAAAGGCATTTCGACTAATTTCAAAATCGGTTTTAAAAATGGTTTTCAAAATGTTTTCTCTGTAGCAAACCAAATTTGGTCATATTGTTTGGGCTGGGTTTGGGGTGTTACACCGGAAGCTGTTCGAAAGACTGAGAAAATTCCAACTAAAGCTTAACCCTGCCAAATGTACCTTCGGGGCTACCTCGGGAAAATTATTGGGATTCATCGTTAGCGAGAAAGGTTTCGAAGTTGATCCGGATAAAATAAAGGCCATACAAGAACTACCGCCCCCGCGCACACAAAAGGAAGTCAGAGGATTTCTAGGGAGACTGAATTACATCGCTCAATTCATTGCTCAACTCACCAAGCAATGTGATCCAATTTTTCGACTCCTTCGAAAACACAATTCTGGAGAATGGGACGAGGAATGGCAAGAGGCTTTCGACAAGATAAAGCGGTATTTATCTAGTCCTCTGGTGCTAGTACCACCAACTCCCGGAAGACCGTTAATACTATATCTGACTGTATTCAAAAACTCAATGGGTTGCGTCTTGGGGCAACATGACGAGTCCGGAAGAAGGGAACAGGCGATCTATTATCTCAGTAAGAAATTCACGGAGTATGAAGATTGGTATCCGTCAATCGAAAAATTCTGTTGTGCTCTGGTCTGGGCAACTCGGAGGCTTAGACAATATGTGTTGTACCATACGAAGTGGTTGATATCAAAGCTGGACCCGATAAAATACATGATGGAATCGCCTGCACTTTCAGGAAGAATGGCACGATGGCAAATCCTACTATCGGAGTATGACATCGTATACGTGAGCCAGAAATTGATTAAATGGAGCGCAATAGCTGATTTCTTAGCAACTCGGACAACAGAAGAATACAAGCCATTGAAATTTGACTTTCCAGACGAAGACTTGATATGCGTTACGGAAGAAGAATGTGAATCGTCGAAAGAGAAGTCATGGAAGATGAGTTTTGATGGCGCGTCAAATGCATTGGGGCACGGGATTGGAGCAGTCTTAGTGTCACCAGAAGGGTATCATTACCCCTTTACTGCCAGACTAAATTTCTTCTGTACCAACAACATAGTAGAATATGAGGCTTGCATCATGGGACTTCGCGCAGCTATCGAGCAGAACGTCAAGGTCTTGGCAGTCTCCAGGGACTCGGCATTGGTGATTTACCAAATCCGTAGAGATTGGGAAGTAAGAGACTCGAAGTTGGTTAAATATCGCGATCTTGTTGTAGAATTGGTCGAAGAATTCGAAGAAGTGACTTTTAATTATTTCCCACGGGAAGAAAACCAGTTGGCTGATGCCCTGGCCACCTTGGCTTCAATGTTCAAAGCAAACCGAGAAACCGAAATAATTCCTCTCCAGATGAGCATATACGAGGCCCCTGCGCATTGTTTTAACATTGACAACGAGGCAGACTGGCAACCATGGTTCCATGATATCTTAGAATATATCAAGAATCAAAGATATCCCGAGCAAGCAAATGAGAACGACAAAAGAACGATCAGGAGATTGGCAGCGGGATTCGTTCTCGATTGGGACATCCTGTACAAAAGAGGAAAAGATCAAGTCCTCCTGAGATGTGTGGATACTGTTGAAGCTAGAAAGATACTCGAAGAGGTCCATGAAGGAGTTTGTGGAACGCACGCCAATGGCTTCACTATGGCCAGGCAAATTATGAGGCTCGGTTATTACTGGCTGGCAATGGAGAGCGACTGCATTAATCACGCATGAAAGTGCCATAAATGCCAAGTTTACGGCGATAAAATCCATGCAGCACCTTCACCCCTTCGTGTCATGACTTCCCCGTGGCCCTTCTCTATGTGGGGCATGGATGTCATAGGGCCAATCTCACCGAAAGCTTCCAATGGACATCGATTCATTTTTGTAGTCATAGACTACTTCACAAAATGGATAGAGGCCGCTTCGTTTGCTAATGTGACAAGGACAGCAGTGTGCAGATTCTTAAAAAAGGAGATCATATGCCGATATGGTTTGCTAGAGAGAATTATTTCAAATAATGCTTTAAATCTGAACAACAAAATGATGAAGGAAGTGTGTGAGCAATTTCAAATAAAGCATCATAATTCCTCACCCTATCGTCCAAAGATGAACGGAGCAATAGAAGCCGCTAACAAGAATATCAAGAAGATCATTGGGAAAATGACTGAGACGTATAAAGACTGGTACGAGAAGCTACCATTTGCCCTATACGCGTATCGCACGTGTGTGCGGACCTCTACGGGGGCAACTCCTTTCTCTCTAGTCTATGGAATGGAAGCTGTGTTGCCCATCGAGGTGGAAATCCCCTCTCTACGAATCTTAATGGAGTCAAAAC
Organism: Gossypium australe; assembly: GCA_005393395.2. Classification (NCBI taxonomy): domain Eukaryota; kingdom Viridiplantae; phylum Streptophyta; class Magnoliopsida; order Malvales; family Malvaceae; genus Gossypium; species Gossypium australe. The sequence goes on from CM016623.1 coordinate 27,627,042, forward strand.
TAGAAGAATCTGAATGGGTTCAGGCTCGATATGACCAACTGAATCTGATTGAAGAAAAACGCTTGAAAGCAATTTGTCACGGACAGATGTACCAAAGGAGAATGATCGCAGCCCATGACAAGAAAGTGCGGCCAAGGGAATTTCGCGAAAGAGAACTCGTGCTGAGGAAGATTCTCCCTATACAAAAGGACTTTCGAGGAAAATGGGCACCGAATTGGGAAGGACCATACGTCGTCAAGAGAGCTTTCTCAGGTGGAGCTTTGATCCTCACTGAAATGGATGGGAAAGAGTTACCAAATTCGGTGAACTCAGATGCCGTGAAGAAATATTACGCCTAAAAAAAAGAAAAAAAAAAGGGCGTCCTGATAAACGGAGGTGGCTTAGGATGAAAACCCGAAAGGGCATCCTAAGGAAGCAAATTTGGTCCGAAAGGGCAGGAATGGGTTGAACAAAGAGTCAAACGGCGAGATCATAGTATTGAAGCAAACTCCGAAGCTCAAGAATCTTCTACACGAAAAATCTTGCTCGAAAAAGATTCAGGATGAAGAAATGTGGAAAAGTTCATACGTCGGATATCTAGAGCACTTACTACAACTAAACTTGTTTTCCTTTTATAATGCTTTCTTAATCGAGTCATTCCTTGTCAATTTTCTTGCCGCTTTTGAAATAAATGTAGATACGAGGAACACCTTTCATGTCTACTTTGCCATTTTCATGCATTTTATTTATGTTTCATTTTGGAGACAAATAGTAAAACTACACACTCTAAACGAAAAGAATATGGAGCATTACCTGGATGAGAATTGGGTAAATATGAAAGCTTCAAAGCAATGACAAAGTTCAACAGGGGGCAAAAAAAAAGGATATACGAGAAACATGAATTACTCGTAGAACCTAAGGGCGGGTATCAAGCCTGAGGAAAGTCAAGAGTCGAAGCAGTGAATGCAGGTCATCATGAGAGTCGTAACAAGAAGAGATACATGAAAAACAAGCCCAAGACACATGGCATAATCATGTAGGCATTTAGGACAAACACAGGCATATCATGACATCATCACGCATGACATATACAGGTACACCAATAAAGCAAGAAGCTTCGACAATAACTACACCGAACCAAGGAGAAAGAAGGCATCCGAGTTCCACCAGATGATACGTTTTCAAGTACTGTTTTTCAAGATATCAGCTCATAATGCAAGAGGTGAGTTGAAGCCTCAGGTCATGCCCTGAGGTGTCCTTTAATTTCTTTTCAAAATATCAACTCATATTCAGAGAGAGGTGAGTTGAGCCTCGGGTCCCACCCTGAGATGTCTTTTAATTTCTTTTCAAAAATATCAACTCATATTGCGAGAGGTGAGTTGAGCCTCGGGCCACACCCTGAGGTATCTTTTAATTTCTTTTCAAAAATATCAACTCATATTGCGAGAGGTGAGTTGAGCCTCGGGCCACACCCTGAGGTATCTTTTAATTTCTTTTCAAAAATATCAACTCATATTGCGAGAGGTGAGTTGAGCCTCAGGTCACACCCTGAGGTGTCTTTTAATTTCTTTTCAAAATATCAGCTCATATTCAGAGAGAGGTGAGTTGAGCCTCGGGTCACACCCTGAGGTGTCTTTTAATTTCTTTTCAAAATATCAACTCATATTCAGAGAGAGGTGAGTTGAGCCTCGGGTCACACCCTGAGGTGTCTTTTAATTTCTTTTCAAAATAACAACTCATATTGCGAGAGGTGAGTTGAGCCTCGGGTCACACCCTGAGGTGTCTTTTAATTTCTTTTCAAAATATCAACTCATATTGCGAGAGGTGAGTTGAGCCTCAGGTCACACCCTGAGGTGTCATTCAGTTTCTTTTTCAAAATAGCAACTCATATACGAGAGGTGAGTTGAGCCTCAGGTCGCACGCTGAGGCATTTCAATTTCCTTCTTTCAATTTCTGTTTGAAACAACTCCTCAGGTCGAACGCTGAGGCATTTTCAATTTCTATTTTCAATTTCTGTTCTTCAATTTCTATTTTCAATAATCAAATCGTATTACTCCGTCGAAGTATTTTCAATTTCTGCTTTACAAATTTCTGTCTAAAAAAAACTCATGAGAGTGTGGTTGAGCCTCGGGTCACACGCGGAGGTACTTACAGATGGAAGATTGAAGTCGCCTTGAGCAAATCGGACGAAGAAGTCCCAGTGGACAAAGAAGATTGAACAAGAGCAAGATGAAGCTATGGGCTATATCTCTCAGAAGTAGCAGTGGAATAGAATGAAGATCGAAGTCCCCGAAGATAGCAAGGAAGCAGTTTGAAAAATTCAGATTTATTTCCTTGAAGTCCCGGTGAAGTAAATCAAAGATAAGAACCTCTTCTGCCTGAAATCACGTTGAAGCCGATCAAGGCACGAGCTACTGTACCCTTGAATAAGCAATGGAATAGGGAATGTTATCTCCCTGAAGATGTAACGAAACGATGAAGCGAATCAAAGCAACGAGTTACAGTGGACTTTGAAGCTGTTTGAAGAAGACGAGGTCCAACAAGTCAAGGCTTGGCCAAGACCGGGCAAAATTGGTTCTTCTATTGTCTTTGCTCTATTATCGTTTCACGACAATGAGCAAAGAGGGGCAGCTGTAATCACCAATTTTGGCCCGAGTCCATTAACCCAGGGCCCAAAACCCGTTGGCCCATTCACAACCCACAATTCAGCCAGAAATAAAACAAAAATTTAAAAAGAAACCCGAGGCCCATTTTACACTAAAACTCGGAGCCCAATTAAACCAATCTAAAACCAAACAGACTCAATTGACCCAATTGGCCCAAATGCAACAGGCCCAAAAAAATATAATAAAAGATTTGCTAGGGTTTCTGGAAACCCTAGCCTAGGCGCCGCATAAGCCTCCACTCAGTCCCTCTAGCGCCGCAGCCCCCACGACCTTCAGTCTGCCACTCAGCCACCAACGCCGATCCACACGCATTGTATTTTATTTCAAAGAAATCGGTTATATAAACCGAATGAGAATACTGTACAGAGGACCTTTTTTTTCGTTTTCATTCGAAATCAATCAAAAAACAGAGAAGCATAACAAAAATAAAAAATACGAGTCTCATATCAGATCCAAAGGTACTTTTATTGTCATTTTTTTTTATTTTTTATCCGCAAATTAAAGATAAAAATATAAAGGAATAATAATAAATAAGAAAAGAGGAGAAAACTTGGCTGTTTTGGGCGGCCGTTGACGGCGGACGGAGACATCTGAACGGTGGCGCAGGCCTAGGGCAGAAACCCTAGCAGAGGAGAGCGGATCCCCCCTTATTTTTTTTAGATGCAGCGGTGAAAATGAAAAAAAAAAGGAAGAAAAGGGTTATATAAGGAGGCCACACGGCGTCGTTTAAGGCCTGTGTTGATGGCCTCTAAAACGGCGCCGCATCAGGCGACCCGTGGACGACCCGACACGAGTAGCCCAGGATCCGCGTGTTTCTTGAGCGGAAGGGCTATTTGCCATTTTGGCCCTTCCGCATTTTTATAGTTTTTTAATCAGGTTTTTATTGTTTTAAAATTTGGCCCGAAAGTTCAGTTTGATTTGTAATTTGATCCCCCTCGCTGTTATGCGTTTTGGTCAGAAGGTTCTATTGCGCGCAAGGTCCCTCCCCTCCTTTGCGCGTTTCAACCTGGTCCTTTTCCTTTATTTTATTTTCGAATCAACCCCAATATCTTATTTTAAGTTCATTTTAATCCCTTTTGGTAATTTGCAATTAATATTATTATTATCATTATTATTATTAGGTACTTTTTTTTTCTTTCGTATTATTATTCCTACTTATTATTATTGTATTATTACCTGTATATACTTATTATATTATTATTATTACTATCATTTTATTATTTTATTTCGTATTATTAGTATTAGTATTATTTTATTATTATTATTATCATTATTAATATTTTATTATTATTACTATTATATTTATATTAGTATATTGTATATATTTTTTGTATTATTATTTCTACTACATTTATATTATTTATCTTGTGCATATTTTGTATTATTATTATTACTATTGTTATTACTATAATTATTAATAGTATTCATATTATGACGTCATTTGTTACTAATTCCACCATTATTGATTTCAATGTCATATATTACGTGTATTATGTGGTCATTATGCCAAATTTGCGTCACATCATCATTATTCATCGCATGACCCTATTCACGTTTTGAATAACGTCTCTTTAAAACATAACCTAGTTTTTCATCAATTTCACCCAAAAAAAAATTAAAAATTTTCAAATAAGGCAATATTCCGTGTTTGGAAATTCGAGGGACCGTGCCCTATGTGTTGGGTTTCGGTTCTCTTGCTTGACCAAATAATTGAATAACCTTTTGTTACTTTAATAAATGAATCTTAGGGATTAAGAGACGACCTTGGATTTGAGGATTGAAATTATCGTGTCCTACGTATTGGATGTGATATTTGGTCCCTTCAAAACAAGGGAATCTTAATATTCAATTTTAAGAAGACTCAAACATTTCCAAAAAAGACCCAAATTTCTAAATTCGTTTCTAAATTTTTAAACTTTCATTGGGACATCAATTAATCAATTCGGTACCAATTTTGGGCGTGACGAGGGTGCTAATCCTTCCTCGCACGTAACCGACTCCCGAACCTATTTTCTCAAATTTTCGAAGACCAAAAACATTTGTTTTAGTAAATCAAAATGTTTTATTAAAACAAAGGTGATCCGATCACACCTGATAAAAGGTCGGTGGCGACTCCCATTTTATTCATTTTCAAGGCCCAAGTTCGATTCGCGTTTTTGTCAAAAAATGGTTTCGACACCTAGAATCACAATGTTCCTATTTAGATTGGGGTAAGGATCATAGCGGATATGAGGAGCACCCACAGTACAATATGTCCAAGTGGATAGATATGATGGAAAGCCAGACGTTTGCCTTGGATTGTCGTTTTTCCTCCATAAAAAAACATGCTAAATCCGGTGATCAAAATTTCCCAAATACAATCTGAAGTAAATACTCCAATGGAAGGGGTCATGCATGATGTTCCCGACTCTGATGACAAGGACCCATGTACTGTTGTTGACCATAGTGAGTCCAACAATGAAATTCGATAAGAGACTGGAATTAAAGACCATGATGATGAGTAGTAGTAGAAATAGGAGTAGGAGTAGGAGTAGACGTAAACATAGCTGCTAACAATGAGCTCAAACCAGATATGAATAAGGAGTAATGGAGCATGTACACCTTCTAGCCATAGTTAGGGAGATGCCAACCAAAGGAGCTGATGAGTTCATTCCGTCCTCATTCGGAAAAGGAGACAAAGTGTAACAACACGTTTTTCAATAGTGTTGGAAAGTGGTGGTTTCAAAATAATATTTGCAAGGTTAGTATAAAGGTTAATCAAATTTTGGTCCCTTAATTTTGTCAATTGGATAGTTAATTAAGGTATAAAGACTAAATTGAAAAAGTTTATCACTAAACGGTGGTGTATATTAGTTGGAATCCATCAAATGTATTAATCATGCTTAAAGGTAGTTTAGTTAAGATTAATTAATTTAATTTTTATTCATTAAAAATAAATCAAAGTATAAAAGGAAACTTAAAGTTGTCATCTTTTATTTCCTTTCTTTCTTCCACTAAATGAGCTAAGTAAAACTGTAACACTCATTACCCGTATTCGACACCAAAACAAGGTACGAGGCGTTACCAATCTTACACGCAAGCAATCATACAAAACCAAGACGTGACTTTTCACTCAAATTTAGAACTTTTCATAAACCTTCATTTCATCCCTTGAACAAGCCTACGAGGCCCAAAACATACATAAGGAGTAGTTCAAAATTGAACCGGAAACTTACGAACACTTAGAAAATTTTTGCTCAAAATAGGGTCACATGCCCGTGTGGAAAGGAACACGCCCGTGTGGGCAGGCCGTGGTATCACACACGCTCATGTCCCTTGTCCGTGCGAATTTATTTCTCAATTCAAACCTACAGGGGTTTTTACACGGCCTGACACACACCCGTGTCCGTGGCTCGTGTCCCTCACACGGCCATGACACGCCCGTGTCCTGACCCGTGTGCAAAAACCTTGACATTCTGTTTCTAATGTCATCACCCTAATAATGTCACACGGCCAAGGCACACGCCCATGTCCTTAGACCGTGTGGTGAATAAAATTCCTAAACTCAGGTGCAGACTTCACATGCCCATGTCCTATAGTCGTGTCTTCCATAAGGTTGAGATACATGGCCGTGCCTCAACCCGTGTGGTTACTATTGGACATTCTATTTTGCCAACTTAGAATGCAGGGGGACACACGGCCAAACCACACACCCATGTGGCAGACCGTGTGTCACACACGGCCTAGACACATGCCCATGTGTCTACCCGTGTGGACAAGAACAAGACTATTTACCAAGCCCCTTTTATGCCACCCTTACTTGCACCATCATAAGCCATATCAAACAACCTACTTATTCATGTATAAATATATCATTTACTCAACCATGCATTTAGCACATTCATAAAAAAACATTATCATTTCATATATTAATAAGAAATAGCCATCAACTATGGCCTTATACAAAAGAATTCATCTTCAGTTAAGCCAACACATTTGGCCAAGACAATATGACATTCAAACAAAGACTAGGTCCCTATACATGCCATACTCAAAATGCTAAGTAACTATACCAAAGTGTGTGGATAGTGTGGGTGATCCTCCGACGGTCTCCGTATCCTGAGCTGGCTCTTCAACACTATAAAACAATGGAAAAGAGAAGGGAGTAAGCTATAAGCTTAGTAAGTCTATATGTAAACAGTGAACATCATACCACATACTTACCAATCAAGAACAATTCAAATCTTCATAATTATACTTACTTATTTCAAAACTTACCACATCCTAAACACATATCATAATACATTGCCCACATTTACATGCACTTATACCCTGCCCTTATCACCACAAAGCCACATGTAATTTCACTTAGACAAAGTTTCCCAATGAACACTTCGGAATATTACTAGAAACACGGTGGTTTCGTACACAGCCCACCATTATTAAATAACAAAGTGGTATTGCACACAGCCCACCAATAATCACATGTTCATGGTGGTATCACACACAGCCCACCAATAATAAAATGACCACAGATGTTTATCCGTATCCTTTTCCTATTCCGAAGGTTCATCCGAAAATTTCCTCACTTTTTATCATTTCAATAGATACCAATAATGTTCATTCACATTTCACATAATGCATTAATATGTAAAAATGTAAGTAAAAAGGATGTATCATTTACACATAAACTTACCTCGAAGCAAAATATGTCAATTTGCAATTTAGTCCGAAACCTTACCTTTTCCTCGGTTAAGGTTGATTCCACGTTCTTCTTGATCTATAATGACATATTTAGCTTATTAATTAATCACATTAATCAAATTACTCCAAAATTCCTATTTTGGAAAAATTACCATTTTGCCCCTAAACTTTTACAAAATTACTATTTTGCCCCTATGCTCGTAAAATGAAATGTGTTCATTTTTCACACATCCCAAGCCTAGCTGATTCATATTCCCTCTTATAGCAACTCAAAATTTCAATTATTTCACACATTTACCACCTATTTTTACAACCTTTACAAAAAGGTCCTTTTAGGTGTTTTCATGGAAACACCTTTCACAAAAGTTATGTATTTATCAACCAAGATTCATTTTCTTCCATAAAATTTCAGCAAACACATAAATAATCACATGGAAAATCCCTAGAGTCTCAACCATTTTGCAAAATAGTTCCCTCATTAGCTAGCTTAAGCTTTAGGAGTTCCAAAAGTGAATATGAAGGAATTGGCTTAGAGATTTCGGCTTTTGCAGAGAATGAAGAGGAAGATGGAACTTTAGGAGTTTTCGGCTTTTACTCAGAGAAGAAGAGAAAAGAATGAGAGAAAAACCCCAAATGCCGAAATTGAAGAAATATTCCCCCTATTTATAGAAATTTCGGGACTTACCTAACCTTACAGATAAATCCTATCTTTTCTCCTTTATCTTAATCTACTAGCTCATCTAAAAGAGATTTAATTATCTCTAACTCCTCCCTCCTTTATCAGCATATTATCCACATATTTTAATCATTAAAATCCCTAAATTTTAGCCTTTATCTGCTTATTATCCACATAAAATAAATTCCTAAATAATAGCTTTTATCTGCTTATTATCCACATATTTTAAACATTAAAACCCCTAAATTTTAGCCTTTTTGCCATCCATTCCACCTAATCCTAATGCCCAAAATTTAGCTAACTTAAATTAAAAGAATTGGGCTCCATGAAACTTAAATTTGGGCCCCTTACTCCCTTGTGTGGCGTCACCTCCTAAGATTGAGCACAAGCCCACTTTGGTATTTTAAACATAGATACTACCTTTTAAACCCTATAATGCCCAAACAGATAATTTTAATCAAGGCCTCTGCCTAAGCCTGAGCCCAATTTGGACCCCTAACACTTAAATTAACACATTAAACATATCCACCCATTAAACGCATAGGCCCAAAAATTCAGGATGTTACATCATTTACCTGCAAGGAGTGTAAATTGATGAAAATTTCAAGCTTCCAAACACTCTTTGGCTGATATTTTTGTTGGAGGAAGAAGGAGAATGAAAAAGATGATAGCCTTTCTTTTATTTTATTTTATTTTATTCATTTAAGTCACTTAATCCACCAAACCTTGACCAATTTGATTTTCTTGTCCCTATAGCCGGCTATCACCCTTAGAAAGGCCTAATTGCACATTAAGGACCTCCAATTTGAGGTTCTCAAGCTATTTAACACCTTTAGCTTGTAAAATAAAACTTTCGCACTTTATGCGATTTAGTCCTTTTTTAAAATTAAGCATGCAATCACTAAAATTAATGCACCCCAAATTTTCATGCACTCATATAATCATGCCATAACCCATAAAATAACATAAAAATAATTTTCTCTAATCTCAGATTAGTGGTTCCGAAACCACTGTTCCGACTAGCCCCAAAATCGGGCTATTACAAAAACCTAGAAAACTATAGTTGAAGCTTCAAGTTATTCGATCCTTAAATAGATCGAGAATTAAACCAAACCGAAAATAATTGAGAAAAAGGTAAAATTATCAATTAGTCCTTACAAATTTGACTTGTTTGCTGATTTAACCAAGTAAGTTCATATTGTATGATTTTATTTAAATTGTTATGGATTTAAATTTTGAATATGTGTATGTTTTATTGAAATTTGGATTGTTAGCAATTTGGTAAAAAGGTGCGATTTGGAATAAATTGTAAAGAAATATATATTGAAAATGCCTAGATGAACTTAGTAAAGTTCTTGTGCACACTGTTATGGATTGATTACTAATGATTACCAAGATCCAGTATTTGTTGTGGACTCGAAGATACATGTGACACAGGTTTAGCTCGGACGAATAACCTAATCTCGTTTTAAAGGTCTAGCTCGGACAACTAACCTGACATGTATCTTTTCAACTTGGCCAAGCAAAATGTCTCTATGGAGACCACTATTACTGTATGTATCAATGGAGATTGTCACATCCTGAAAATTGGATTAGTAAATCGAGGATTAGTGAATCAGAAATCAGAAATAGATAAATAATCAAAATAAGTAGGAATAAATAAAATAAAATATTAAAATAATTATAATTAAAAATTAAGTTTAAGAAATTAAAAATTAGGTATCCAAGAATAATTTGGTTAAAACAAATTTTTTTAAAACGAGATTGAATTTGCAAATAATTTAGAAATTAAGTTTTAATTCAAAATAAGGACCTTTTTGAAAAATGGAAGAAACGAGAGGTGGTTAAAGGAGAAATGGCCCAATTTTTAAAAATCGGTTGCCTATTTAACAACCCCCACCATCCCTTCCTTCTCATTTCTCTCTTCATTCGAAATTTTCCCAAACACCAAATTAAAGTTTTTCTCTAAAAAATGATTCATCTTTTTTTACTTTCAAGCTTTCCAACCACAAATTCCTCTTTCAATTTAAAAAATATTCAAGTTTTCTTCCTCAATTTCTCTATTTTTCTTCATACGTTTTAGCTCAAATTCGATCCTCAACTTGTCGTTTTCGTCAAATTGAGGTAACATTCTGATTTTTTAGGATTAAACTAAGTAAGTTGTTATTCCAATTCAAGTTTGATTAAACTAAGTAAGTTGTTATTCCAATTCAAGTTTTAACATATTTAATCAATATCTCAATAGATCTAATGATTTTAAACCGATTTTTGGCATGAAAATGGTAGATCTCGTAAAACTAAGCTAAGATATTGTTTTACAGTGATTTTAACTCATTTTGATATAATTAAATGGCATTTGATCTTAATTTAACAAATCTTTAATGAATTGGACGTTTTCCCCTTTTAAATGTTCATATAGGCTTGATTTTTCCAGAAAAGTTAAATTCATGTACTTAGGTGAATTGATGGTTTAGATTTGTAATTAGATGATATTTAGTATGCTTAGAAACTTATTTGAGAATTAGAAACAATATTTGAGTGTTGAAACATCTACTTCAACAAAGCTAGCTAATTTTTCAGTATTGTGAATAAGATGCTTGGATTTGTGATTCCAAAGTGATTTGGTTGTGTTTGTTGCGTTGGAAAAAACCCGATTTGAAAATGATTTTCTTGGATAGCGACAATTAAAATTTTAAAAATTGATCCAGTTTGTGATATTTATAGCAATAAACCGAATTCGTACATGTGTTTTCGGATAAGAGGATCCTTGATGTAACACCCCTTACTCATATTTGACGCTGAAATAGGGTACGAGGCATTACCGGAACACATACACTTGTAAACGTATTAAACCGAGTCATAAAACTTCATCCAAATTTAAAAATTTTCAAATTTTTATCTTTGAGTCCCTGAATAGGTCCTACGAGGCCCAATACATACCTTGTAAGTGGTCCGAGACTAAACCGAGAACTTTTGAAAGCACTGAAAAATTTCTTAAAAAAACAGGGGCACACGCCCGTGTCCAAGGCCATGTCCTTCACACAGCCGAGATACACGCTCGTGTGTTAGGTCATGTGGCGTTTCAAATTTCCGAAAATCAAGTGCAGACTTCACACACCCTGGGCACATGGCCGTGTGGTTGCCCGTGTGGCCACAAGTAAGGCTATTTACCAAGCCCTTTGCCACCCCAAAACTGTAATATCCTGAATTAGGGGTTATTTGTGATTGTATTGTTTTGCATGAGTTCGGATTGTCGTGCTGTTAAGTGAGATGTTCTAGGGCTTAAGAATAAGCCAAGGGTAGGCTCGAGCTGTAGGAAAATTTTTATTTTTTAAGCTTTAGTTAAAGGGAGTTGAAGGAGCCAGGGGTTAAGAGTAATTCGTGGGGAATTTTAGCACAAGAATTGGCTTGGTAAAGTGGCAAGGAGGCACCACTTAGAGCCTTGAAGGTGACGCCACAAGTAGCATGAGGGAAGAGGTTCGAATCCCATGGATGGCAATAAGGTGACTTTTATTTTTGCTTTTGTATGGCATGTGTTGGTCAAATTTTATTTATGGTAAAGATGGACTTTTCATTTATGGATAGTAGACTAAGGAATAAGGGAAGTGCTTATTTAAGGTAGGGAATCAAGGAGTTTTGGTAAGATAAGGGGACACAAGGCATGATGTAAGGTATTTGCTATGGAAAGTTTTGTGTGGAAAAGTTTGACTTTGAAGTCCATGTATTTGGACGGTTTTGGGGCCTAGGGGGGAGTGACCGAATTTTGTTTTGTTGGTAGCTAGTTGGTGCCGAAATTTCCTTGGGTTAGGTGGTCATTTTCGGCTAGTTTGGAAGGCCTTCATTCTTTGTTTTGTGTCATAACCGAAAACCCTTTGAGCTTTGCCGATTTCTCTCTAGTGCAACATAGTGAAGCAAAAGCAGATTGTCCATAGGTGTTTGTTGATTTCTCTCTTAGGCATTTGGCCGAATCTCCTTTGGAGCCTCTCTCTTATCTTTTATTTCTTTGTAGCCGAAAAGAAACTCTCTTCCCTTCATCTTTTTTTTCTTCACAAGTGCTTGACCGAACCTTCTTTTTCCCCATCTCTCTTTTCTTTCTCTCATAACTGTTCAAAACCACATTTTCTTCTCTTCTTTCTTTTGCCGAAACCCCTTAATTCCTTTTCTTTAAGCCTAAGCCGATTACCAACCATCTTTCTCCCATTCCTCTTTTCTTTCTTGAACCGAATCCCATTTGTTAGTTTTCTAGCAACCATAGCCGAAACTCCCTTCATCACTCAACTATTTTGCCAAAATTTTTCCATTTCCTTTTTGATTTGTCTTGGCCGAATATCAACAAGGGTAGATTCTCTTTGGGTTCTTCTCTAATCGGTTTTGAAGATAGGTAAGTATCTTGGTCGAATTTCCTTATTCCTTTTCTCTTTTCTCTGTCGTTTTTCATGAGGGCAAAGGCCGAATTTTTGGGCATTTGTTAGCAAGGTTCTAACTATTCATAGGAACCGATTTTCTTCTAGACTCTTTGGGACTTTGGAAGCAATCGATCTAAGCCTCAATTCTCTGACAATCGATTTTGGTAAGTCAAGGGTAGGATTGTGTTAGTTATACGTTATTTCACCCTTCGGGATTTAGTGGTATGGCCGAATGGTCTATGTTATTAATCTAAGTATTGGCCGAATGTAGGACAAGGAGATCTAGTGCGGTAGATCGGGTCTTCGAGATTTAGTGATTTCGCTAGTGACAGGTGTGTACCTTACACACTTTATAACTCGGTAATATATATATATAAATAAACTAATCATGTTATTAAAGCCGAAAACTGTGAGATCTTGATATGATACCTTGATGGGTATGAGCAAGGATTTGGGTAAGTCTGTTTCGATATGATGTTGCTATATGTTGTTTAATATCATGATCTACGATATATATTTGTTATATGTTCATATCAAAGCATGATGGCATGATTTACACTCGTAATACATTGGTTTGGGTGATATGAGAGGAGGGGGAAGATTTGATATCCGTGTCTTTGGGACACCAGAGGTTTGGCACCTCCAGTGGTTTGGTACCACAGTTATTTTGTGTCTTTGGGACACCAGAGGTTTGGCACCTCATAGCGACTCGTCCCAGTGGCTTCGCACCATAGTGGGTTGGCCCCACATTTGATATTACGGGATTGTCGCCAGTGATTTGGTATCACACGTGGGTTGGCCCCACAGATGGATTATTCGTGACTTTGGATCACCAGTGGTTTGGCACCACATTATTGGATATCGTGACTTTGGGTCACCAGTGGTTTGGCACCACCAGTGGTTTGGTACCACACGGGGTAGAAAAGGAGTTATGAATGGCTAGGTTTGGGTGCATTATATATATTGCTTGGTTATAAATTGTGTAAGTATGTTGCATCAACCGGGGGAAGGATTTATGCACTGAGTCTTGGTGACTCACCTTCTCCCTTACCTTTACAGGTGATTCGTAGAGCGCAGACGAGGAGCCGGATGAACTCGAGGAGGCCATGCAATAAAAATTTGATTTTACACGGACTTTGGTTTCGGTACTTTATTTTATTTAAATTTGGTTTTGCATCTTTATTTAGATTTGTAATAAGGCCTTTCAAATTATGTGTTTTTTTTGGATTATTTATATGCTTTGGACTTGTTTTAAACATGGCTAAATAAACTACATGGTTAATTTAATAATATGAGCGCAAAGTTTTCTAAACTACAAAACGCAATGGTTTTCAAAACTTTACCATCGGGTAATATAAATCATTTGATAATATTTAACAACTTAATTGTTTTCGACAACTCAAACGGTTTCCAAACTTAGGATTCCAAATTCAAATAGAAACGGATTTCAAATTAACCATTTGGGTTCTTTTAAAATGCAACTAAGTTTTAAAATTTATTTCCGAGATTTCAAAGTAAACTATCAGTTTTTAACTAATCATGCACCTGCCTTCTTAAAATTTATCGATAACTCGTTTTTCTTCAAAACGTTTTCCCCTGTGACATGCCAGATTCGGTCGTGGCATGTTGACCGAGTTTGGGGTGTTACAAAAACACTTACACATTTATACAAATTTATCATCACACAACATGGTATTATTAAGCATTCAAACATCCACAATAAGACATCCACATACTATTCACAAACCACATTCATCATGCATAATCACACGCACACACTTAACCATTCACATGCAAGCATACACATCCTTGAAATGCATCATCATAGACTTATAACATAACAAATATTGGCCACATTAAATGGCCTTATACAACAATAACCATCAAATAGCATAGGCCAACATTCTAGGCCAACTCATAATAACATATACACATAATCAAGTCCCTATACATGCCATAGACTTAAAAATACTTGAAGATCGTTGATACAATACCAATCAATAACTTGCTAGTGTGATAGAATCTCCGACGACCTCCAACTCGAGCTAGCATCTGTGACACTATAGGAAAAAGGTAAGGGGGTAAGCATTATAGCTTAGTAAGTAGGTATGTAAATAATAAGTGATTTATTAACAGGCTTTTATAAATCTTCACAATATGTTCTCAAGATAATAAAATCATAATTGCACATAGTTCCACAATTTACTCACGTTCATCTCAAGTTGTCTGCTCGAGTCATAATAACTAAATTATTTATATCTCGAGCTACAGAACTCCAAATTAAGATCCGCTAATTTTTCTTGAAACTAGACTCACATATATTCTTACCATAAAATTTTCAGAATTTTTGGTTTAGCTAATAAGTACAGTTTATTCTTTAAAGTCACCCCTGTTCTGTTGTCTGACAGTCCCGACCCCTCTTCACTAAAAATTAATTATCTCCTTGTACTAGATTCAGATGATGTTTCCATTTATTTCTTTTAAAAATATACTTATTAATTATTTTAAGCATATAAATTATAACCCATAATAATTTTTGTACGATTTTTAATGATTTTCCCAAGTCAGAACAGGGGATTTTGAAATCATTCTTACTCTGTCTCACAAAAATTCAAATATCTTAGAATATGAAATTCTTTTGCTTATACCGTTTCTTTTATGTGAAAATAGACTCAATAATATTTAATTTCATATCTTATTCAACCTCTAATTTTAATCCCACAATATTTGGTGATTTTTCAAAGTTATACAATTGCTGCTGTCCAAAACTATTTTATTGCTAATTTTTACTCTTTCATGAAATCTTTGTATTAACTTCCATTTACACATACATAACACCAAAACATATCCATTACTAGCCATTTACAAATATTTACATGCCCTTCATTGGCCAATTTAACCTATACATCAATAACAAAAACTTAAACATAACATGATCATCAATCACATTTACCACATATTTATACACCATAAGCATAGACCTATAATCACAAGGTCATCACAAGATCATTCTCATAGGTATAACTTACTCGTTTATATTCTTACCAAAATTCGATCACATACCGAGCACATTGCTCGTGAGTCTACACATACATATACCTGCACTTAACCGTCACATATTCACATTCATTTGCACTTTAGTCATTTTCCCGTTGAACACGTCGAAATATTATTAGATACATCGGAAGTTTGCACATAAGTGCCACACTTGTAGCCAAAGCTACTTCACATCACTTTTCACATAGAGGCTTGCTCTCAAGCTATTCACTTTCATGGGTCTGCTCACACAAGCTGTCGGTTATTTGTTGCTTCTCAATGCTGCTCACACAAGTTGTCAGGTATCCGCAACACATTTCGGTATACCCAGCCACTGGTAGAACTTAAGACCAGTACCCGGATTCACTTAATCACAATCTCGGGTCTGCTCACACAAGCTGTCGGTCATGACGAAACTACACGGTGCTGCTTACACAAGCTGTCGAGTATCTGAAACACATGTCAGATAACTCAGCCACCGATAGAACATACGGACCAGCACCCGGATCACTTATTTCACTTAGATTTCACATAGGTTTCTAGTGAACATGTCATTCATATCCATTTTTATTCCTAAGGTTCAACCTAGAAATTTCTCACTTGTCGATATTTTGTCAATTACATCAAATATTCAGCCACAATTCATACCAATTATCAAAATATGAAAACGTAAGTAAAAACAATACATTATTTACATACAAATTTACCTCGGTAGCACAACCGATGAAAAGGACTTATTCGTCATATTCTTTGTTTTCCTCTGTTCTAGGTCCGAACCTCATTTTCTTTGATCTATAATATCACATTTAGTCTATTTATTAGTCACATTATTCAATGTGATCCAAAAATCATATTATGGAAAATTTATGTTTTTGCCCCTAAAGTTTCACATATTTACACTTTTACCCCTAGGCTCGTAAAACGATTTTCATTCAATTTATTTTTATTTTAAGCCTAGGCGAACAATTTTCATAACTATAACAGTCCACAATTTCCATTTATTCACACACTTACACACATTTTATAACTTTTTACAAACTAGTCCTTTTTTACAATTTCACCGAAAATCACTTAGTAAAAGTCGTTTATTACACACCGAGCATTCATATTCTACCATTAAACATCAAAACATAAGAATTTCTCATATAGGTAAATTTTCAAACATCAGCCCTAGCTCAAATAAATGGTAGAAATAGAGAGATTGTGTTACGAGGATTTCAAAAACGTAAAAATCATTAAAAACGGGGCTAGAATGGACTTACAATCGAGCTTGGAAGCTTGAAAAACCCTAGCCATGGTTTACCCTTGTGAAATTCGGCCAGGGGGTTGAAGATGGGCAAAAATTGACTTTTAATTTTGTTTTTAAGTCATTTTAATTACTAAATGACCAAAATGCCCCTAACTTAAAAATATTGTATTTCACCTATTTCACGTCCATTTTTGTTTAACAATTTAACCAATGGTCTAATTACCATTTAAGGACCTCCAATTTAAAATTTCATAACAATTGGACACCTCTAACATGTAGAACTCAACTTTTGTACTTTTTACAATTTAGTCCTTTTGACTAAATTGAGTGCCCAAATGTCAAAATTTTTTAACAAAATTTTCACGAAATCATTTTGTGAAATCATAGACCATAAAAATATAATAAAAATAAGACTTTCCTCGTTGAATTTGTGGCCCCCGAAACCACTGTTCTGACTAGGCCCAAAATCGGGCTGTTACACTTGATGTTTTCCTACTTTCAACCAAATGATCTTCTCTGTTATTCTCGTATTAGGAACTTCTTTGAGTGCGGGCTCCAACCAATTGAATTGAAACACAAAACTAGAAAAAGTTTTCTCTCCTTTCGAGGTGAAAATGAAAATTCTCTCTTCTTTAATAGAACCGGTAAAATTGTTATTCTGAAAAATATGTTTATAAGTTGAGAATAAATTCTCTTTATTTTTTTTGGAAAAATAAAAATCTCTCAAAAGTTGTCTTACTAGCTCTATAGGTGTCATCTATTTATACGAAGAGAAGGTAGAACCCTTATAGAGTTGTAGAGGTTTATTTTAAATAGAAAAACAACATCCTACTTAGAGTAGGAAAGGGGTGAACGACTCAACCTTGTATTTCCACTAGGGTTGCCGCCCCTTCATGTTATATGAGGGGTTTTGGGTCTCTCTCACATCGAGTCCAATTACGAGTACTTCTTGGGCCTTTTTGACCCAGTACTCTATAATATGATCCAACCCGATTTAGTTTTTCTATTTCCCAAAATAAACTTTAATATCTATATATTAAATAATTTTCTCATCCCAATTTTACCCTTGATAAAATTTTGATGATTTTACCCCCGATAAAATTTCGAGAAAATTCGTTCAATATGTCACAACTCAACATGTTCACTATGACCGAATGATTTATTTCCATTTTCAAGCTTCAAAACAGTCCAAAAACATAAACTCATTCTTCCATCATTTTTAAGTAATCCTATATAGGATTGCAAGTTTCCATTTTTATTTTTATTTTCATTTTCATTTTTAAAAACCTACATTCATTTACAAATGATTTCATTTCTCCATTTCGGAGAAAATCATATTCCTGAATGTTTTCCATTTTTCTTTTTCTATTCATTCCATCCATTTCGGAGAAGACACACAATTCATTTCTAGTTTCAAAGAGCTAGCAGAGGGGTTGATTGGACATATGAAGTTAAGGCTCAAATGATTTATAATTAAGTTCTGGCTTTTCGCCTATTAATTATAAACTCATTTAGTCATGAAGTCATTCCACTATAATATCGTGACTAAGCTCTCCCCAACGATATACCATTACGAAAGCAACTACTTAGTGCTCGTCCAATAACCTTGTCATTAATGTGTTACCCTCATAGGATATCATTGATCTCTTTGGGATAATATTCATTCTTTATCCCAATATGATCCTATTTTATCTCATGGTAATCATTACATCTTCCTTCATTAAAAGTCAATCACTATCAAATAGTGATCAAGTCATCCATCACAAAGACAGATGACCCGTGGCCACATTTACTTTTCACTTAATTAATTTATCTCTTAATTATTTAAATTAATTATAGAAAATAATTATACATGGATATGATGTCATCATTTTTACCCATTGTAACTCTAGCTTTGACCTACAATAATTTTGACATAGCGCTTTATAATTGGTTTGAAAATTTCTTCGTTTACACATATATTGTGTCAATATTATTTTTCCCTAATTAATTTAAATTAATTAAGAGATAAATAATACAAATTTAAATTATCATTAATTAAATTAAGTTAATTAAGTGATAATATTAAATAATTATTTTATATCTAAATTAATAAGACATAAATATTAAATAATCACTTCAAATAATGAGTTTACATCCTACAAACACTCTATTATATTCAAGTGCATAAAAGGGGATCACCTCCAAGCTATTCAGTAGAACTTCACAAGTTTAGAAATCTAAAGTTCTCTGAAGGAAAGATTTTAAAGATTAGAAGTTCTGTCCAAAATCCCAAAAAATCTCTAAAGAACTCGTAGAAATTCTAAAGAACAACAGATCAAATCTGAAGAAAGTTGCTCTTCAATCTTGTTCAACCGATAAGAATAAAGCTAAATTTGTTTTTTAGTATCAAGCCTAGAAGGCCCTTGAAGTGGAATCATCCTTCCATCCAATATCACATTTAAACACCCCTTTAACCAAAGCTCTCTCTAATTCAGTTGCACCAACACAAAAAAGATAAAACTCCTTTTCAAGATCAAGTCTCGATGACCCTTGAAGCGATTATTGCTGATTCAATATTAAGTCTCAAAAATCATTAAATCCAAAAAAAAAAAAAAAATTCTCAAGCAAGCATCATACCAAACCTAATTTCAAGATCTAGTCTCGACGACCCTTTAAGTAAATTGTATCCTTCCAAGACCTAGTCTAGACGACTCTTGGGTTGAAGTTCAACTGAAGAAAAGATTCAAAGGATTTTTTTTTTTTTTGTATTCGGAAAATTCGAGAGATTGTAACTTTTTTTTAAAATTGTAAATAAAATTTGGCTCTAAATTTTCAAGTCAATTTTTAACACAAAATTTGTGTGTACATAATAATTGACTATACAAGAATAAGATTTAAATTTATGTATTTAAACAAGCATAATAAGTGTTAAATGATAAACAAAAATATTTACATTGAACTTATAATTAAGTTGAAAAATATGTATATGAAAGTAATATAAAAATAAGTAACGAATTGATTATGATTAAGATTATAAATGGCAAGAAACTTGATATATAAATATTAAAGTATTAATTGAGTTTAGGGAGGATATGAAATTAGGTTGATAAGTAAGAATATAAAGAACTAAGATTATGTATTGAAATAAGTTATACAATCTGTGAATAAACTATATATGCTGGAATGAAAATATCATATTAAAGTCAAGTTATGGGATTAATATCATTAAATGTTTTAAAGAACTATTTAAATGATAATTGGTAAATTAAATAAGTGAATTAGATATGAAAAGTAAATGTTAGTTGATTTGTGCTTCACTTTCACTCGATTGTTGAACAGGAAGGATGTCATAGCCTTTTATACGTGAGTATAACCAGATACTATATCTCCAAAATATCTACGTAGTTATCCTTCAAATACATATCACATTTTATGAAACTCAATTCCTTTAATAACCTCCACATATCAACTCAAACAGTATCTGATAAACAAAGTGAATATCTTCATCGAATTTTAGACCAAGCATTCTTAATCGATTCATATACTCTAAAGCATATTTAGATTTTTTTTTTTACAAATAAATTTTAATGTTTCCTGCATGCTCTCGAAATAAATAACAAATAATAAAAGATACAAATCAAAATTGTCAGTTCTAGAACAATGTCACAAATTGATAATCCCAGTGTTATAAGTAATGTTACAATAATAGCTCTAAAAGTGAACCAACATTGTTAATGTTCTAACAATCTCCTCTTCTGGACTTCTTTAAAAATTCTTATAGTAAATATGTTATACCCCCCATAAAAGCAATAAACAAAGAAACTAGATTAATCAGATGCATCTGAGTCCATAATCCATCTACATGTAAACTCCACCTCAACAAATGCTTAAGTGGCCAACGGTATAGCTTCTCCTAATCAAAAATTTATATTGGGAATAACTTGATTTAAAGAACTCTACTTAGTCGTTTGGTATTGTATTGCTTGAAAAAGAAATGATGCCACCTACTCTGATATTATCCTTCTGCTCAAAGACCAATTTGGTAAACAATCTTGTCAAGAATCGGCCTGCAATGCAACATACAGCCAATAGCAACAGTTGCAGCAGTCCAACATGGAGCACGCATGGTTCAGGGAGCATATCATCTTTAGTTGATTTTGTGATCAAACCTAATGCATAGCATTATGATGGCTACATTAATTTAATGTATGGTCTAGCTTTATAGCTATTATTTTAAGTACAAGATAATTGTGTATTGGTGGAGTTGGTAATTTGTTAGGTAAATGTCATTTTCTTAATCAACTATTGTATTTATACATATTTTCTTATCAATTAAAGCTTATCACGTTTTTTCAGCTATTAAGCTTTGTTCCTTTAAGTTTTTTTTTTCTTCACTCAAGCTTCGGTTTCTTCTTCTTGTTAATTGTTGTTCACTTATAATCACATGCAAACTACATGCATATTTCATGCTGAATTGTTGCCCTTGTTCCAATAATTGGTAATCAGAGCCAACTTCTTTGAGGACCTTACTTGTTAATGCTTTTTGGTGGAAACAAAACTTAAGAAGGAAGAAACCTCCTTGCAGTTGATCCATTGCATTATTGCTGAAAAATGAGCTATACACCACCTCCACCACCTGTGTTTACTGGTGAGAACTATCACATCTGGTCTGTGAAGATGAAGACTCATCTCCTGGCACAAGACCTATGGAGTGCAATCGAGAGTGATGCTGAGCCACCTTCATTGAGAGCCAATCCCACTATTGCACAAATCAGGCAGCATAGTGAGGATCGAGCCAAGAAGCACAAGGCTATGGCCTGCCTACAGAATGGAGTGTCAGATGTCATTTTCACTCGAATCATGGCCTGTGATTCACCTAAACAAGCATGGGAAAGGCTGAAGGAAGAGTTCATGGGCTCAGACAAGACAAGGCAGCAACAGGTGATCAACCTTAGAAGGGAGTTTGAGAACTTGAAGATGAAGGAATCAGAGACCATCAAGCAGTACTCTGATAGAATAATGGCAACAGTTAACAGCATAAGGCTTCTAGGTGAAGACTTCACTGATAGTAGAGTTGTGGAGAAGGTCATTACTACTCTCCCTGAGAGGTTTGAGTCAAAGATTTCCTCATTGGAAGACTCGAGGGACCTCACAACCATCACCCTGTCTGAGTTGGTGAACTCCCTCTATGCACTCGAGCAAAGAAGGGCCACTAGATAGGAAGAGCATCCTGAGGGTGTTTTCCAAGCAAAAGCCAAAGATGGCTCGAGTTCAAGTCAGAGACCAAAGAAACCTTGGGCTGACAGAAGGGAAAGATCCAGGAATCAAGCAGAAAGAAGGAAGCTTCCATCTTGCAAATATTGCAAGAAGACTAACCACTTGGAGAAGAACTGCTGGAATAGGCCAGACATTCAGTGCAAGAGTTGCAAGAAGTTTGGTCATCATGAGAAGGTTTGTAGAAACAGGGACAAGCCACAAGCTGAATAGCAAGCTCAAGCCAAGACTGCTGAAGACTTTCCAACTCAAGAGGAGAGCCTCGAGCTTTGCAACCAAAAGCAAAGCCAAGTGTTACTGGTTAGTGGATAGTGGCTGCTCACATCATATGGCAGCTGATGAAGGCTTGTTTAAGCAGCTTGACAGGAGTTTCACTTCAAGGATCAAGATAGGCAATGCAAGCTTGATTGAAGCCAAGGGCAGAGGAAATGTGGTGATCAACTCAGGCTCAGGTAACAAGCTAATTTCAGATGTGCTTTATGTGCCTGATATAGATCAAAATCTGTTAAGTGTTGGTCAGTTGGTCCAGAAGGGTTATTCATTACTCTTCAAGAATGATTCATGCATCATTCAAGATTGTCATGCCCAGGAAATTGTCACAGTTCCTATGGCAGGCAAATGCTTCATATTTGATGTAAGTCAGCTTGAAAACAAGGCTTACACAAGCTTAGCTGACAGTGCTGGTCTATGGCATAGAAGATTAGGCCATGCCAACTTCAGATCACTTGATTTGATGCACAGACAGAATTTAGTTGAAGACATGACCAAGGTAGAGTCAACAAGTGCTGTTTGTGAGGCTTGCCAACTTGGAAAACAAGCCAGGTTGCCTTTTCCAGTCAACAAGGCTTGGAGAGCTCGAGAGAGGCTTGAGCTGGTGCATTCTGACATCTGTGGTCCAATGAAGACCCCTTCACTCAGTGGCTGTAAGTATTTTGTTCTGTTTATTGATGACTTAACCAGATGTTGTTGGGTTTACTTTTTGAAGCAGAAGTCTGATGTGTTCGAGGCCTTCACCAAATTCAAGGCTCAGGCAGAAAATCAGGCAGATTGCAAGATCAAGGCATTAAGAACAGATAATGGGGCTGAGTACTTGTCTGAAAGGTTTCAGAAGTTGTGTGAGAAGGCTGGAATCCATCACCAACTAACCACTGTGTACACTCCTCAACAAAATGGAGTGTGTGAAAGGAAGAACAGAACTGTAATGGACATGGCCAGATGTTTGATGTTTGAAAGCAAGTTGCCAAGCACCTTTTGGGCTGAGGCTGTCAACACCTCAGTGTACTTGCTCCATAGACTTCCAACACATGCTGTGAAGGACAAGACGCCATTTGAGGCTTGGCATGGACAGAAGCCATCAGTCTCCTACTTGAGAGTGTTTGGATGTGTGTGCTATGTGCATATACCTGCTAAAAGAAGGACCAAGCTTGAGAAGAGGTCAGCTCCAGCTATATTTGTCGGCTATAGTAGCAACAACAAGGGCTATAGGGTCTATGATCCCTCAACCAAAAGAATTGTAGTTAGTAGGGATGTCAAGTTTGATGAAGCAAGAACTTGGAATTGGGATGGCTCGAATACAATACAGCTTGATGAAGACTCGATTGATGGCAGTTTAGAACTGGCTGAACATGAGCCTAGCAATGTAAATATGGATTATTTACCTGTGAGGGGCACCAGAACCATTGCTGACATTTACCAAAGATGCAATGTGGCTCTAGTTGAGCCTTCAAGCTTTGAAGAAGCTGTTAAAGACAAGCAATGGAAGAAAGCCATGGAAGCTGAGCTTGACATGATTCACAAGAATCAAACCTGGGATCTGGTAGACAGACCTGTCCAGAAGAAAGCCATTGGTGTCAAGTGGGTGTTTCGAGCCAAACTCAATGCTGATGGTTCACTGAACAAGCACAAGGCTGGACTTGTGGTGAAAGGCTACAGTCAGCAGTATGGCATCGATTTCATGGAGACTTTTGCTCTTGTGGCAAGATTGGATACCATCAAATTGTTGTTTGCTTTGGCTGCTCAAAAACAGTGGAAGATTCACCAGCTAGATGTCAAGTCAGCCTTCTTGAATGGCTACCTTAAGGAGGAGATCTACATCGAGCAGCCTAATGGTTTCAAGGTTCTAGGAAATGAAGACAAAATGTACAGGCTGAGAAAGGCACTTTATGGCCTGAAGCAAGCTCCTCGAGCCTGGTATGACAGGATTGACTCCCACCTGTCTAAGCTCGGATTTGAAAAGAGCTTGAGTGAGCCAACACTTTATGTGAAAAAGTCCAACAATGAGACTCTGTTGATTGTCTCTATCTATGTGGATGACTTGCTGGTGACTGGAAGCAAGGAAGACTTGATTAATGAGTTCAAAACACAAATGCAACATGTGTTTGACATGACTGACGTGGGAGTCATGACTTACTTTCTTGGCATGAAAGTAAATCAAGCCAATCAAAGTATTTTCATTAGCCAACATGCTTTTGCTTTGAAAATACTTAACAGATTCAGCATGGAGAATTGCAAGCCAGTGAGCACTCCTATGGCTCAAGGAGAGAAGCTAACAAGCATTGGTGACTGTGAAAGAGTTGATGAAAGGGAGTACAGAAGTTTAGTTGGTTGCTTGCTTTACTTGACAGCAACTAGACCAGATCTCATGCATGCTGTTAGTTTGCTTTCAAGGTTTATGCATTGTTGTAATGTAATGCATTTCAAAGCTGCCAAGAGAGTGCTTCGATACATTAAGGGGACATTGAACTATGGAGTCAAGTTCAAGAGAGAAAATGAGTTTAAATTGATTGGATTCTCGGATAGTGACTGGGCTGGATCTACTGAAGACATGAAAAGCACCTCAGGCTACTTCTTTAGCCTTGGATCGAGTATGTTTGGTTGGTGCTCGAAGAAGCAATCAACTGTTGCTCAGTCCACAGCTGAAGCTGAGTATATTGCAGCAGCAGCAGCAGTAAATCAAGCCATTTGGCTTAGAAAGTTACTGAAAGATCTCAATGAGGAGCAACTTGAACCTACTGAAATTCTTGTGGACAACCAGTCAGCAGTTGCCATTGCCAAAAATCCAGTTTCCCATGGGAAAACTAAGCATTTTAAGATTAAATTGTATTTTTTTCGATAGGCTGAACAATCCAAGGAAGTCAATCTCGTGCACTGCAGTTAACAAGATCAGTTGGCAGACATTTTAACTAAGCCACTTGGTACATCAAGGTTTGAACTCTTGAGAAGCAACATTGGTGTTTGTTGCATACAGACCAAGGAGGAGTGTCAAGAATTGGCCTGCAATGCAACATACAGCCAATAGCAACAGTTGCAGCAGTCCAACATGGAGCACGCATGGTTTAGGGAGCATATCATCTTTAGTTGATTTTGTGGTCAAACCTAATGCATAACATTATGATGGCTACATTAATTTAATGTATGGTCTAGCTTTATAGCTATTATTTTTAAGTACAAGATAATTGTGTATTGGTGGAGTTGGTAATTTGTTAAGTAAATGTCATTTTCTTAATCAACTATTGTATTTATATAAATATTCTTATCAATGAAAGTTTATCACGTTTTTTCAGCTATTAAGCTTTGTTCCTTTAAGTTTTTTTTTTCTTCACTCAAGCTTCGGTTTCTTCTTCTTGTTAATTGTTGTTCACTTATAATCACATGCAAACTACATGCATATTTCATGCTGAATTGCTGCCCTTGTTCCAACAAATCTTACATTCATGCACTAAACACAACCAAACACAAGAATCAAACATTCTGACTTGCTGAACCAAACGTAAGCATTTAATATTACAAGTGAGGTGTTAAGTAATCTTGTTAGAGAAATCATATTGTTGAAAGCTAATCTTACTTCTTTCCAAAATCAAATTCGTGTAAAAGCCGAAGTTTCATAAAACAACAATCTTATTTTTTTAGGCTTGCATCTTGCTACCAGCCAGAATTCGTTGGATTTGAAGGCCTCGGCTGAAAGCTTGGTTGAATAGCAGCCTGGTCTGGAATTCTGAGACGAAGGGGAACCATGCTAATATAGTTATTGGTGCAAACAGCAACACCCCCATCATGTATTCGTACCCTCTTGCTAGTGCCTTCACTGACCCCCACATTCCTATTCCCTTCACCACTGTCCGGCATGCTTGTGATATCTGATCATTCATCAACAATTCAACACAACTAAATTAAACCCAATGTTCATCCACTGATAGAGTATAGAAATGACAAATAATTAGCGCCAACATGTACCTGCAGAAGAGCCCACCCTGTCGGCACAAAGGCCAGTATGCTCTGAAAGATATCTCCAATTGTGAGATCAAGGAAATAAAACAGCATTGCAATAGTGACTATACTCCCCACAAACATGACTAGCTTAACAAGTCTGAACATTAGCTGGAAATCCGCACTGAACTTCATCCTACCCATGGACACTATCTGCAAATTTAAAAACTGGCGTCAGTTTCTTTTAGAAAGCCAACCAGGGGATGATTCTCGTTTTGGAATGATTTTATGGGGTTTCGAGTCTCACCTTTAAAATAATCAACACGGCAACAATGACCAGCCAGGAAAGACAATAAACCTAAAACCAAGAACAAAAAAGCAACTTTATGAACATTCTTGGCATTTACAGATTAGCAACCCTTAAACACAAGATCTTTCAATTATGTAGCAATGTTACAGAATTCAACTTGTAGAAATATTTTCATCTTTTCCAAATGACACGACAATAGTCTACTCTGTTTGCTATCTACCATGGGATTCATCCTTAATAAGCATTACCGTCACGCATGCATCCTAAGGGAAGCAATAGGATGTAAAAAATCTTGAGGTCTTTTTTCTCCTAAATGATTGTATGTTAGATTAATCAAAGAGAATTTAGTACAAGACTAAAATTTGAAAATGGCTTTTAACCTTAAATGAAAGTTAAGATTTTAGATTAGAAGCTGATGGACTGATACTAATACTCACCACAATGCTCTGCCGAATACCTTGTCTGATACTGGTGGTCATGTTTAGATGATACACAATTCCATACTGGTAAATGAAGAAGCGTATAGAAAGAATAATCTCAACAAGACATCCCATAAAACCGGTGTGGCGCAGGTGCTCCTGTTCTTCCTCCCACCAAGATTCCCAGCTCTTAACTGAGGGAACTCCAATACCACCTCTGCAACTAATCCACTTTGACCAATCTTCCCAATCTTCTACTATCTTTTGCCATTCAAATCCCGATGGATTCAGAAGGAAAGGAGCAAACAGCCAGGATAAAACTAAGAACCACATTGAAAATGAGAGCAGTGCATAAGAGACGGCTCCGATTGCTGCAGAACCATAAATCTTGTAACATATAAGCAATACCATTAGCTCCAGCCCTTTTACAAAGTGGCTTCTTGAGTACAAGCGGTAGTTCTCTGCGAATTTCTCATGCCGCACCACAAAACCACGCCCCGTTGCTCTGTATTTAGCCCCACCATGCAAAATAGTGCGCCCAAAGTAATGGACTCTTGTTCCAAGGGAGAAAGTGAAGAACACAGATGCCAACTGAAGCTGCATGATTATGATGTCACCTAATGCAGTTCTAAATCCTCTCTCCAATCCAATCTCCATGACCATGGGTAGTACTGTTAAAACGCCTAATTGAACTATAGACTGCGAAGCCATGGCTGCCTTAAGAGGATCATTTCCCTTAGCTGAAGCATACTTAAGTATTGCTTGCTCTAAACCACTTAATGACAAATAAAGTCTTCCATACAAGAAAAAGTAGACTGTAAAGACAACCAACTGCACAATAACAGGAAGGGATTCACATTAGCTCTGAAAAGGTAACATAAAAGAGTCAAAAAAAAAAAAAACCCTAACAATTACTAACTTTCTAATTAATCTTAAGCTCTCATTGCAGGGACTCTCCATATGTTTAATGTTTTCATGGACTGGCACTTCAAAAGTATGATGATTTAAATGACTAGACAATCTACTCTACTTTTATTTAATTAGATTAATCACGAGTTGAATCTTGTAAGGATAAAGAATTACCATTGAGCTGAAATAAAATCCAACAGTAGTAAAGTAGCAGGACAACATGCGAAAAAAGTCAAATCGATGGCCTAATCTGTAGATGTCTCTGCTGAGTGTCTGCTCCCCGTTACCACAAGCCACTTTCGCTTCAAAAAGTGAAATTTGGTTTAACCCAACATCCCTACCTTTCCCAACCTGAATATATTCATGATGAGTAATGTTCCCTCGTCTCAGGGTTGAGTTAAAACCTGTTAAAAGTACAATAAATATTAGATAAAAAAAAGATAGTATATTCATATATAAATATAAACTCACTGAAGACACAGTAGTTTAACTGATTTAAGATCATTACCAGCAAAGATGTCCTCACTCAAGTTGATGCCACGAGAACCCTTGCTGATGCCTCCACGGGTTATATGGAAGATTCTATCGAACACATCAGGATGACCATAATGGAAACGAACCCTAAAACCCACCAATAAATTTTTTTTTCTAAGTATATCAAATCATACACTGGAACCAACTTCGAGATCACTTGCATTAAACAACGCGTAAGAAACTCAATATAGCTCATATCGGTGGTTTCGGCGTGGCTTGCTGTCCTATAAAGTATAACTACAGACAAAGGGATGAAGGTTGGGATAGGGTGCTTATATTTATTTCTAAAGTTTTCGTATCTACCACTTATATGCTAACAATATATCGATTACAATTATTATCTCTTATAATTGAAAAGGCACTTCCATTCATATCATAAAGTATTCTCTCGGCATTATAGTTTAAAAAATAAATAAATAATTGTTGATAGCGCTTTTGTCATGACATAATAGCCTTGATTCGATTATAGGAAGAGGAAAGTAAGATGCAAACATACTTTAGTGGTCTTGCAAGAACTCTTTGACCAATGGTGACAAAGCTTGTTTCTTGATTTGACATGAACCAAGCTAAAGAAGAGACGCTGCATAATAGCGATTCCAAAGCATAAAAGTTAAACCCCCAGATGTTCACATAAGTAGTTAGCAGATATGACAAACAAGACCAAGCAAATAACCAAATAAGAAAATATTAGTGTTCAGTCAGACCTCCCCGTAAAGATATGCTCTCGAACTCCTAAAATTGTAGGTGGTCTTACTCCATGATCCTCATTAAATTCTTCCAAAAGATTACGCATTTTGAATGCTTCTTCCAAGTAATTGTCCTGAAAAATATTGGCGCTAAATGTCATTCGATCTACTGCAAAAAACCGTTACTACTTGGATGATCACAAACCTTTATGGCCTTACCTGATTCATATCAATGGTTTGAAGAGCTTCTCCACGAGTAAATATTAAAGCATGATTCTGATTTTCAGGTTTTCCTTCTCCTAACTTCGCATTTCCTGGCAACTTTATCCGATAGATTTCCTTCAAAGAAGATAAAAACACTAGTCAGCAATTATGGTGGCACTGTAATGACACAGGTTATTCTATATGCAGTTTATAAGGATGGATACCTGGTCAAGACTATCAACACCTTTAACCAGTACAGAATAGTAAACTTTCTGTGCTCTTCCACCTTCCCTTTCTTCAACTTCGTCAATATATGCCACACGAAGCGAGGGATTACTGTATAAGAAAAAGGAGTTAGAAAGGGAGAGAGTTCAAGATGTCAAACAAAAAGATCTAAAGAAATATATTATTAGATTAGGTACTTACTTAACCATCAAATTCAAGATGTCAGTTGCACGACGGTCTCCATTCCTTTTTTGATTTCCATAGTTTTGACAGGTAGCAACATAAGTAAATTTAAGATCAGCCACTGCCTCCAACCGGGCATACATTAGGGTTAAGGAATAACGTTTTATGGTTTTGGAATCAGGGTTTTATATTGGAGTTTAGGGTTTAAAAAATAGAATTTAGGATTTCGGGATTAAGATTTTAGGATTAGGAATTAGGGGTTGGTTTAGGTTTTATGGTTTAAGAATTATCCAAAAAACTTGAAAGGATAGGAATTACGATTCTGGAATTTCATGTTAACAACAATGTTTTCGTAAAGAAAATATAAATACTGGAAAATAGCAATTACGCATAGAATTAATTAAGGGACGAAGAGTGAAGACACCGAACACTCAGAAATCAATGTATAAAATTTACTGGTTTCCTTTTCTTTCTTTTATCATCTATACATGGCTGAAGAGAGCAGTTTCCAATCGAATAACTAGGCGGAATTTATCACTACTGTAATTTTTATTTAAAAGTTCTATTATAATGATACTTGAGCAAGCTATTGTATTTTCTGAGTTATTTATGAGTGAATACTGAATACGTAGTCTGTCTAATGATATTAGTAGCTAACATGGTAAAAAAGTTAAAAGCGGCTAATGAGGGAGTATGGAACTGGAATCCCAGACATGCAAATTCTAGCGAGACTGATATCTAATAATTGACAATAGATTTCCTTGTCCATAATTTTACTTTTTTGGTCAATAAAGTTGGTGATAGGAGTTACCCAATACAGGTCAGGGTATTTGGTGCTTACCACGTACTATTGAATGAGTACTCAATCAACTAAACTAATAATATCAGCATAATTTCCCTATTCTCATTATAATCAGCTTGCATGGAAGACGAACGACCTGAAAAGACCTCTGAGTCTGGCTATTAAAATCCACAAAAACTGTATTAAACACTTTGCAGAGAACATACCGGTTTCTGTAGCCATGTCGAGAAAAGCCTGAATTTTCAAAGCTCGTCTGTAATACATCATTCCTCTGACTGCAGTTCCAATGATCATTCGGGAGAGGGATACACAAATAGATAAATTAGTCAAGATAGGAAATAATGAATTAAAGAAAGAAACTAAAGCATCAAGCACCTGTCCTGCACAGAGTTTGTCCTCTCAAGGAGACCCAATGGCGAAGCTGCAAGATTTTTTCGTCATTTTCCCAAATCTCATTCTCCTTACAGTTGAGTCGCTCAGTAAAGTTGTTCCACTCATCTAAACGAAGCCAGTAACAGATAAAACATTGAAGTTATCTAAAAGAAAAAGGAAATCTCAAGAAAGGATATTATGGAAGTTTACAATATTACGAACCTGGAAATATTTTCTGCAGATAGAAAATGATAGATACACCATCCTCATTTTCCATCTCAAGTTCAGTTTTCGAATAGACAGTCTCTTCACTATAGTATGGAGTCAGGACACTGACAATGGCAAGAAGATGAATTCAATTATTCAAAGGGGGGGTGGAGTAGACTTCAGCATATGCTAAGACACAGAAGAACACAATCACGTTTCCACGGTAAAATGTCAGAACTGCATTAGCAATTTTATGTGCTGTCTTTCAAAAAAAAATATGTGCAATGGAAATAGTATGCCAAGAAAGTAAATTTACCTTCAAAAGGATCATGAGACATGTAACCAGAACATATATTCGATGACTATATTAAGCAAACATAGAATACCTGAACGAGAGCGTGTTACGAACTCGAGGAGCACGTGGCATATCCATAAACAATGAATTTGCAAAGAATGCAATCCTTCTACGTGCCTCAAGATTTGATGGTATATCAGTGCCAGATTCTTTGATTGTCAGAAGGATATGAAGACGTCGTATCTAAAACGTGGGACATTTGTTGTTAGAAAATGTCAAAGATTCCTATCAAAAATAAGTTCTTTGAACTATTACTTGTGCTTCAAGTAATTTACGTTATTTTATTTTATTGCATGATGTACCTGTTCTACCCAATGTGCAGTTAGCTTGGTAGAAAAAGGCAACCTCTAGAGAACATTTTCTTCCATATACTGCAAAACAGAGTTCGCTAACCGTATCTCATTGACCATCATATCACGGGTCACCACTTCTAACATATCTTGCAGCAAGAAAACCACAGTATCCTTTTTGGAGGGATCACCATCTTTCTGCAATAAAATAAATAAAAGATTAAAAAGGTATTAACTAAAACCGCAAAATGAAGAAATAATTATGTTTATCGCTTCTCATATCAAACTAACCAAGATCCCCACAAGCTCCACAAATTTCTTCCAAAGGACAGGTAAAGGAGCCATTCTGAAATTTGCAAGAAGAGTATTCTTCGAAATGTTACTCTCGATTTCCATGATAATAATTCTTATGGTCCTGTTACATTATAGGTACGTACAATCAGAAATACTAGCACTGAATCTGAATAATTTAACACACTAAACAGAATTTGATGGTTTCAAAATACAGCAACATCAATCATGAGGAAAACCTTAAAAGTTAAACTAAGATCAATACAGAATTAACAACCTTTTCTCATTCTCTCCAACCACCAGAGTGTTTAGAACAAGTTTGAAAGACTCATAGCATTCAGTTACAGCACATTTCATGTATTCATCAGCACAGATGCGCTTCCAAAGTTCAGAGTCCTTCGAACGGAACTGAGCTGCCATGTCCAATGCAATTGGGATCTGTAGAAGGAGACATAGAGTCAAGACAACTAAAGCAACTTAACCAAATGCGAGTTTAAGGGACTTTGCGGACCTTGCTTGCTAGCAAAAATGGTGGCCACTGAATCAGTTTCAAGCTAGGTTCTGATGTATAAGGAACCAGTAAAAGGTCCATCTCCCTGTTTTAAAGAATACACAGTTTTAGTTAAACTGCATGTAGAGTAAAGCAAAATAAACTAAATACATTTAAACCCTTGTATAAGGAACCAGTAAAAGGCCCACCTCCCCGTTTTAAAGAAATACCCAGTTTAACTGCATATAGAGTAAAACATAATAAATTGAATACGAGTTAAAACATCTATGGAAGGGAACTTTCCTGTCACTAATTAGGTCTTCTTCACGAAAACTACAAATTACTTCATTCCATAGCTGAGCAAATTTTGCAGCTTCGCTTCTTCTGTTAGCTGTTACCTGTGCATGACAATGATTCAATCATTAGTCGATGTTATTATGATTGCTTATGTCATTGTACAACAATATAATGAGTCAGTAGAAGTTTAACCTCAGCAAATCGCTTCGATAAAGAGAACCCTCTCTTCCGCGATTTATCAGTAGGTACCAAGTATGCATTAAATGCACCTGGCAGGGACTGGAACCGTGATCTTAGCATGCCCAAAGTTCTTATCTGAAGAAAAGAAGAGTGAAAGAACAAATAACTCTTTACTTTTTGTGTGGGAGTATTGTAAAGTTGGTGCATATTAACAACCCAGTTCTTGATATGACCAGTTACAAAAGTTACTCCAAAAACTCCATAAGCAACTTGCATGGCTGCAGTGAAAATATAAACTAATGATTGTTTCGAGTCATAGGAAAAAGTATTCATGTGGGAGGCAAGGCCTAATAACCAGGTTGAGTTTCTCAAAATTGGGTTCATTGTCCATCCATTCGACAGAGAGCTAAAACAAATTTTGCCAGACAGATAATTTATCTCAAGTACCGCTACTTGATGCCCAACAATCTAGCCGTGGTCAGTGTCTCGGTTTTTGCAGAAAAGAATGGACATTAAGTAAAGGGCAAATAAGCTAATCAGATAAATGACGTCCAACAATCATGGACAGTACGTGAATGTAGATCAAGAAAGAAGATGGGAAAGGAGTTCTAAAATAAAAGCAAAATGGTTTCCAAAGGATTACCTCTCCAAGGCGATCAAAAGCCCCACTAACGCCACCATATATAGTTGAGAAAATAGAATACCAAATTTGAGTGTCCATAAAATAAACCTGCAAGAAATTCCAAAAGTAATAAGACATTTTCACCAGATATGCTATAGTAAGTTGATAGAAAGGATAAAAAAGGGTCTAAATAGTAACAGACCAACACTACCGGTGTCCAAAGTGACACAATTCCCAAGTGGTTCTCAGCTGAAATGAAAAGATAGCCATTAACAAAAGATAAAAATAAAGCAGAAAATAGAAATTTTATTCTAATAAAAGGAAGAAAAAGAAACAAGCACCATTTGGAAAAAATTCATGCCATGCATATTTAACACGATGAATGCTCATTATGTCTTTTGTTGGCTGCACCAGTGGGTTTATCTGAAGGAAAAATGCGCAGGGGGTTAAAATAGAAATCAACGACTGAACTCCCTATTTTGAATGGCAAAATAAAAGGAACAACCAAGATCACCTGGACAAAATAGCTGAATGCAAACTTGGCACACAAAAGTATTAACCAAAACAGAGTATACCTGAAAGAGAAATATATTTAAACTTAATGAAATTTCAACCAACTGAAAAAAGGAATACATAACTGCAAAGTGTTGTTACATGGCGCAAGGTAGTGTATCTATTTTCATACTTACTTTATAAGCGCAAACTGACTTTCATGTATTCCCCTCCCCACATAAACTCTAGGCTGCACACAGGGAAACTCGATCAAGAGATGGCACAAAACAATTGACGGTATAGCTTGATGATATAATTTTTTTTTATCTATTCATATCTCATTTAAAAACAGTAAAAAAGAAAAGTAGGTTTAAATTCATATCAGTAAGATGAATGACCAAATGTTGTAAAGACAACATGATGAATTTTGTGAGACTAGAAATATAAGATTAAGAGTAGCTTTCTTCAAGATTGATAATACTAGACTCTATGACATATACTGAGCTTAAGATAGTAGTTCAATTCATATGCTTTTCTCAACATTCAGGTCTTTCGCTAACTGACACGTGAAAGCCATTCTATATTAATCGCTATGACTATATCTGATTTCAAGTTCATGCTTCTCATATGATATAAGCACGTAGCAATTAACTATATGGAAATGGAACATATTCAGTACCTGTGACCACCATAACAGTAACCTAATAATGTGCCAATCTGAGTTTTCAATCCAACGCCGGAGCATTGGAAAAATGAACAGAGCAGCTGTCAGTAAATTTGGGAGCAAGTATAGCGCCACAGCCATGACATATAGCGAAGAAACGCCATTTAGTTGATTAAGAAACGATAGCATATCTTTAACGTTCTCGGGGACAAAAGAGAGTTCACGCACATAGAATAGAGGAAGAATGATGACCCATGCAATACTAACTACTATCTTCAGAACGTTTCTCAAAACGTCAGTGAACCTCCATCTATGATATCCTGGGAAGTTGATAGCAAGGTCCAAAACACCTGAAACAAAGTACAGCAAAGCTATAAAATAAATATAAAGTAAGTTGCCCTCATGGGGGAGAAGTTGAGGACGTGAAGAAGAAGAGCAAGCGCAGAAAATAATGGTTGTGAAGCTAAACATGATACCTAAAAATTGTGTATCCCCCTCCCCCCAAACCCACGTACTCATAAAGACACAAACACACAAGCCTTTGATAACCATGCTGTTGTTTAACAAAGAGGAAATACAGCCAACGTGGGGTGGCTCAATGGGCTGAGCTGGCTCATGGCTCCAATTAATTACTATGAAATGCGCTTGGGTTTGAGCCTCGATGGTGCTAATCTCGAACGCTACAAATGTAGATTTTTCAAGCGCACATCTTGCCCAGGGTTTAGAGCAACATATTTCCTCCTGGATTTTATGTACGAAAAAAACCAAAAAAAAAAGAAAGAAAGAGAGAGAGAGAATATGCAAAAATCCACCCCATAGAAGTACAGTGTCCAGAATAGCTTTAAATGATTCTAAATTTCATAATCTTCTTTGAACTGTCAGCTGAAAACAAAAATAGGGAGGAGCAAAGAAAAAGAATAGTGCAAATAGACTAAAAATATAATTTTGCATGAAGGAATAAGTTGCTAACATATGATGCTGCATTAGTAATTCTAAAATGAGAATTTCTTTTGATGGCTTACCAGACAATTAAGAAGATTTAATAATCCATTTCTTTCTTTCTTTTCCGGTCATGACTCCATGTTTATTAGTTATACAACAATATTGATGACCAGAAGAAAAAAGCGTTTCAACTATGTTGAAATTCTTCGAGGAAAGAAAATATTAAAAGCTCGCACCATCTTAAGCATCTCAATAGAAGTCAACCTCTTGAATATTAATATTCTAGTCTTAGCAAATTTCAGAGAATAATTGGCTATTAAGAAGCCAAAGACACAAAGCATATAAAATTCTGGAGGAACAATAAACTTCGTAGAAGACAGCAATTTAAGTAAGAATATCATACTCTGAATGAAACGCAAAATGGCTGCTGTGATGAAAATACTGGATATATCATACAATAAATCCTTTTGAAAGATTTCTGTTAACGAAGCACCATTCCATGCAATAATGATCATTACCTGCACATAAAATATTGGAATATTAATATGTACAAGAATCAAAAACGAAGAGCAAAGGTCACATTTTAATACCTGCAAACCTAGAATATAAAAAGTCCATAGTCGATCAAAACTTCGAAAGAGGTGCCAAAATGTTCTAATCTCAACAAAATTTGATTTGCCGGTGCTTCTACATTTTCTTCGAGAAGTCTTCTTTCCCTGGCATAGTAGCTGTATTAAGCAACACAATCACTAGCTTATTTAGGAAAAGTGCTGACAACCACTAAGGACTACCGTGTCACGTGTTGATTTGAAAAAGTCACCATCATCACGCATAGGCCATCCAAGAGAGAAGCAATCAGAAGACCTGAAAAGAATTCATCATAACTAAATTAGAACTAAAATTGATACCGTTAAACCAATCAAATTTTTATATTAAAACCATACAAACCAGAAATACTCGTTTAGATCATCATAATTACACCAGTCTGCATGAGAAGCCGTTCCATTTTTGTTCTTTTCGGCTTCCTGCAATATTTGAACTCCCTTATTTCTATCTAGAACACAATATCCAATGTCAAAGAAAATTCGTCATCAAGCATACCCTTTCAATGACACAGTAAATCGGTTTCACAACCTTCCTCAAGAAAGCCTCATCATCTCCACCATATGAGGGCTTGATATTTTCTCCAGTCACTATACTAACATTTCCAGCCAACAGGCCATGGAGTTCATGTGCCATCTGAGAGTATCATGGGATGTAATTCAAAATACTACAAACTACATATTTCTTGTTGAAATGAAACAATAATAGGTGAACAAAAGCAGAACCTTGTTGAACAGAAGAAAATGGGTAGCATTAGATATTCGAAGAATACTCACATTATGAAAAATGTAGCATAGACATTCTGGCATGAACCGGACATTAGCTGCTTCACCCCAGATGAGAAGATATAATCCCATATATAGTATCTTCCTCTGTTGTATTTCTTGAGAGCCTTGAGGCAGCCTATACATAAATGAGTCAGTACAAATTAGACCACATTGTTTCGATTTAACAGAAAGTAGAGTTGAAGAGCACAATAGTAATGTACGGAAATGCCAGTAATTAGATGTATAAGTTGTTATTTTTTACCTTAAACTATGTTTACGTCCTAAGAATTTACACCATGTTTTGTAATTCTTAAAAAGCTTGCTCATAACAGCATCAACTGCTCGTTCATCAAGCTACATAAAAGAAATAAGTTTAATCAGTGTACAAGCTTAAGCTTAGAAGAACAAGTGAAACTATATCGAGGATTCCATTTGAAATTTCAGTAACCACTGGCACGCGAAAAATAGATTAAACACCTGTGCATACCATAGTAAGAGGTTTGGGCTTGGGGTGGAGTCTTATATGATTATTGGCAAGCAGCAAAATCAAGTGCTCCCTCATGTTCCTGACATTGTCTCTCTGCAGTGATGAAAGCCAAAATGCATGATATTTGAAGAAGACCATTTATTCATTCAACGACAAGCCTTTTTCTGGCTCGTGGGCGTGGGGATGTTAAAAACTTACCTGGAATCCGAACATGGCTCTTAACCAATCCAAAAGGTCCAAGTCTCCAGCCTTTTGCCTTTGTGGATAAAATCCCGAAGGCCAGTTCACACCACGAATGTTCCCTAGTGCAACCACAGAAGCCTTAACCTGTATATTAAAGTAAAGTTCAAGTAGCATCCAAAACAATACGCTAACAAATAAGATGCTGGAATGACATGACAGCAGCAGATCAGAGTAGAGCTAGTTCAAAGTGTCTGAAATTTTATGTCAATTTCTTCATAATTTAAGGTATGCATATCTTTTCCACATGCTAACTAAATATGATCTCACAGACAATTTTTTTTTGGATCCACCATTTAATCAGCAGAATGACACATGATACTATGAATTGTTACCTCCTCAAGCTGCATGATAGACTGTGAAGCACCGGCAGCATCCAAAGGAAGAATGTTGTAGGGAGTGTAGATTTCCTTCTTTTCTTGAACATCTTTGGCAGTTGCCATGATCTACCCGAGGAAATATCATTTGAAATTACATTTTATGCCATCAAAATTGGCAATATTATAATCAGCTATTCAATGTAAATAAAAACTTGATGGAATTACTAAACACAGGACTAACCTCGGGAGCAACTTCTTCAACTTTCTCAGTGTTATTAACGGCACAGAGAACTTCAAAAAGCACTCCAGCTGTTTGGTAAGCTTTCTCAAGTTGAGCTCTGTCAACAAATGGGGAAAAGAAATTAGTTGACATTCTCAAGTGTTGTGGAAACCCCTTGTGATATTAGTTACCTGTCTGCCTTATCTCCCTGGTCCAGTGCTGTAACATAGTGTTCATAATACTGTTTGTAGTAGCTCCCAATTTCCCCTGCATCAGTCTTTTCTACTCGAGAGGCAAGACTGGATGCATCATCCTACAGTCCAAAATATTAATCATGGTGTGAAATGCTAAAAATGTTTGTGCCATCAAGTTATGCTTATAGTTGTGAGATTGTGAATGATGGTAGCAAAAATTTTGATATACTTGGAATGAAATAAAACATGGAAGGGAGACCTACCAAACCTTGTTTAATTGTTGTTATCTTCTCATACCAAAGAATAGAAGAAACAGATAAACAGGGCAACAGAAACCTTAGCTAAAAGCAATTGAATATCCAAAAGGACCAAAAGCCCAAATTGTATATGGCTTTTATAAAGTGCAAAATAAGCATATACATACAAACAAGATGAAGATAGATGTATACATGCAAACATACATCAAAATCAATCAGTGATAACTTAAACTTGAACTCCAAGTAATATTTTCCTTGAATGAGATCCAATAGTTTCCATAGAAAATAAGAACCATCACTCTGGCACGGGAACAAGTAGATTTTCGGTACCGCACTGGTAAGAGGAAGAATTAGTTTGGAACTTAATTTAAATGCAGTCCCTTTTTGGTCGTAATTTTCAAGTTGTGGTCTCCTAAACATCTGATTGACACGGTGACAAAAGCCTTTGGCATAGATTACTAGTAATTACTAGGCAAAAAAATTCCCTCTCTGTTGTCTTGGCGGATTCAATTCTCTAACCAAGTACCAACTACCAACCATGAACAAAGAGGAAAGGTGGAGTTCCTTGCATTGTTGGAGTACTAATATTAAACATCGAAAGTGACAACCAAACAAAATATCAACCCTCCATTTTATTTCCTTCAACTCCTAAAAATTTATTTATATATATATACCCTTTTCCTTTTTATTAGACATTGCAAACAAAATTATAAAATGTAACTTTATAAAAATCTCCGAATTCAGTATCTCCTTGCCAAGGAGAGAATTTAACTGTGTTCGGTAGGAATATAAAATAGACAATCAATAAAAGTGAAGCAATAGAAGGGAATAAAAAATCTCAAATTGATACAAAAAAATCTGAAATAAATAAAAATAAAAGAACAAAAATATTATTTAATATGAAATTTAAATACTCAAAACTAAAAAAATTATTTGCACAAAAATAGAAAAAGAAAAAAACTGCCAACTACTTTAATCAATTTCTTTCTTTCTTTTTTTTTTTTACTTCACCCACAAGTAGCCTACGGAAAAGACAGAAAACAGAAGTAATTTGACTCATTAAGTGTGGTTTGTTCAGTTTTAAATCAGTTAAGTTAATTTAAATATGTTTATTTAATCAATTCGTAGTTTTTTTTTAAACCGAACCGATCATATAAATAAAAAATTAATTAAAATTAAATATATAATATCCGGTATCCGAGCAAATGGAAATAGAAAGAATTTGAAGAAAAAAGAGGGAAGACATCTGTACTTCAAAAAAATACTAATCTTCCTTTAAAAAAAAGGAATACTAATCTTTGCATAATTAGAGAAGTCAAAATTAATTTAAGAAACTTTTATTCAGTTTAAAATTAATTAAAAAAAGTTATTTGTCAATAGAGCTTTTAAATTCTGAAAGAGATTAGAGAATTATTATACATCTTATTAAGATATATTTAA
The DNA here is from genome assembly GCA_005393395.2 of Gossypium australe. NCBI lineage: Eukaryota > Viridiplantae > Streptophyta > Magnoliopsida > Malvales > Malvaceae > Gossypium > Gossypium australe. Next base: position 27,667,201 of record CM016623.1, read on the forward strand.
GATATTAATAAGATCATCTATCAAAAAATCCAACAACCTGTAAATTTTACCAAACCACGCTAAGACCTATAGAGATAAAATCCAAGCACACAAGATATTATCCAAAATATTTCGCAAAACAAACAACCAAGGCAGATAAACTCAAGTTTATACGTGATTGAGCACGTCACATTATCGTTTCTTTTTTTAGTTTTTTTTTCCTTTTTTTTTTCTGGCAAATCACAGGTATTATTTTTTTTTAATAATTTTCTCTTACGATAAAACAAAACCAATTTATAGAAGAAATGCAATAAATTTACTCTCTCTAATCTTTGCCGCAAACCAGTCTTGAACTGCCTCACTCCACGTCCAGTGGAGTTGGGATCCAACCTATCTGCTTTATCAAAAGCATAGAGACGACCTGTTTTATTTCGCAATGAATTTTTTTATATAAAAAACGTAAGAAAAGTTTGATTTAGAAAACTTAACGCATGAAAATGAAAATAATGAAATAACAGAAAAGAAAGCTTTGAGACGTACAAAGATATGCGACACGGGGGCGTTCAGGTTCGATCTCTTTGGCAATGCGGAGGATCGGAGTGATGGAAGAACTAAGTGACGAAGGAACGACCTCGTTGTCGAACACCTCCGTGGAGAACGTTGTGGTCGAAGCGCTCCGCGACGGCCGCCTTGTCAGCCCTTGCGGTCCCGTTTCGGCATTCGCCATCACGTACTACCGACCGAGTTAACTCGCTAGCTTGAAACAAAGCCTTCTCAACTCTCTGCTACAAAAAAATCCTACAGAAAACAGAAAAGAAAGATATATATGAATAAATGTAGCGTAGAGATGCAGAGTCAGAGAGCAGATAACATCTCTCCCATGATTCAAGTAGAAATCAATAATCAGGTTTAGGTTAGGGTTTCAAAAATTACCTGCTCTGTCTGAAACTTGAAGACGAGAGAGGGCTTGAGCCAGGGACGGGAGGAGGAGGAGAGTATATCACTGTTACGACACTCAGAGAAAATGAATCAGAAAGGAGATATTGTGAGGGAAAGAGTGGAAAAGAAACAAAGAAATTGAGAGAGAAAAGTTGATGAAAAAATGAATATTGACAGAATGTCATTAACGGAATGCAATGCAAGTATCGGCTATATACCTCTTTTACATATCACCTGAATTCTTGGCTCCCCGAAAACAACTAACTATGATATCAAATTACCAATATACCACTGACTCTTTCTTTCATTTTCTTTTCCTTTTTGTTTACCCTTTTTCACTATTATAAGTGGGGGTGGGTGAGAGCCTTGTTTGGCAAAGTGAGTCGAGAAGAAAACTTTGGTAAAAAGACAGCAGGGGCGAAGCGTGCAAAATAGGGGCCGGATGAAATTTTAATATTTTATAGTTTATATTTTTATAATTTGTAAAGAATTAAATCAAATTTTTATAATTTTAAGGGGGGCTAAAGTGTAATTTTACATTTATTAATTTAAAATTTTTTAAAATTTATAAGGGCCTAAATATAAATTTATATTTTAGGGGGGCCGGGGCCCATGCCAGCCCCCTAGATTCGCCCCTGATCTCCAGTCCCTCCCAATTTTGAAATTGAGCAAATTAGTCCCTTTCAAAAAATTGGAGTAATTTAATCCCTACCAATTTTGAAATTGAGCATTTAAGGAGAATTAATCACGGCAGTAATTTCTTTCATCGTATATGATTTTAATTGGTACAATAACAATTTTAGCCCTCAATGCTTACATATTTTATTAATTTGGTTTTGATTCTAAAAATTCAACAAATCTAACCTCAACATTTGCACATTTATAAAAATATTACAGGCTAAATTTATGATCAGATTGATAGAATGTGTAAGTTATGAGAGCTAAATTTGTTATTATACCAGTCAAATTTATGTAAAATCGACAAAAAAAGTGAACATTATGATTAATTGTCCTTAGCTACTTACTTTCGAAATTGATAGGGATTAAATTCCTCTAATTTTTTTTTGAAATAAACCAATTTGTTCAATATTAAAATTAAAAGGAACTGGAGAAATTTTTTACCAAAAACTTTTGATATAGTATGCTTTAAAATTTGAATATTTTTTTTATTTATACTCATTTTTTATGTGATTTTATGTGTTTAATTTTTAATTCGTTTAATAATATATTTTATTTCTTATAAAGTAATATTTGAATTATTAAATATAATTAAAAAATAATATTTGTTTTAATAATTTAAATGTTATAACAATAAAAAAATATCTAACCATAATTAGACAATGAACAAAATTATTAATGCTATTTAATTTTTTTTCATGATTTTTTCAGTTATTAATTGAATGAAAATATATAAATGTCAAATTTTAATGCAAAAATTAAACAATTTAAATATAATGAAGTGTGACTTAAGATGAATACCAAATATACTTTCAAATGAGCCTATAATATAAAGGCAAAGGGTTTCTCTTGAAATGAAATCCAGTTGACATCAAATCTTGAGTGCAATATTTAGAGATTTTTTACTCATTTCCCTTACAAAAAATCAACTTTGATAAAATTATTTTTTAATATTTAAAATTTATATTATTTAATATCAAATTAATAATATAATGATTAATAAAGAATATTTTTATCATTTAAAAAAAATCTATATGTAAGTTTTTTTTTATTAGATTAGCTTGTAATTGAATAACAATGAAAACTAAATATCATTTCACCTATTCTAAGGAGAAAATAATTTTTTAAAAAATAATATTATGTATTAAAACTAATTATATTTTGAAAAACAATTTTCTAAGAGTTTAAAAAATAAATTATAATTAAATTAATTTTTTAAGTGAATGGTTTCTTTTAATGATAATTATTATTATAGATAAAAATGAAAAAAAAAAAGTTAGTGAGCAGTTTCTTTTAAGAGTTAAATGAAAAGAAAACAAAAACAAATGATAGAATTTGTTTATAAAAGTTGTGGAAAATGATTAGTATAGAAAGAGTTACTTCCTTATCACTTATAGAATTATTTTTCAATTATTTCTATTTTATTCTTTTAATATTATCCTTTAAATACTTTATTTTTAAAATTTTTAAAATTATATTTATCAAACTGTCTAATTATATTTGGTATTTAAATAATATACCAAACAAATTTTATAACTTAAATTCATTACTTAATTTTTCAATACTTAGGTCTTCTTTGATAGACCATTCAAAAAAATTAAATTAATTGATTTAATTTTTTACACATGTTTGATAATCCAAAATAAAAACAATATGATAGAATATTTATATAAAAAAGTGTGAAAATAAAAAGTGGATAAGAACTACTTATCACTTAATGGAGAATATTTTCAGTTAAATCAATTTTATTTTATTAATTTTAATATTGTATTATCCTACAAAAACTATTCATTTATTTTTTTTTAAATTTTTGTTTAGAATAAGGTAAAATATTTAAAAATTAAAGATAAAAAAGTATAACATATTTTTTATAATTTAAAATCTATATTTATTAAACAATCTAATTATATTTCGTAATTAATTTGTCCAACAATTTTATAACTTTAAAATTTGTCCAACACCTTAATTTTTTTGCATTTAATTTTTCGAGTCACATTAAACTATAATAATATAAAATATGGATATGTTATATTTTAATATGTTTATATTTATTACTACATAACATTCAAAACATAGTATTAACTTAAATGTAGCTTTAAAGCAGATCATAAACGAGACCAATCTGCCCATCTAATAAGTTCATCCTTTTAACTGCATCTTTTACGCTTAGCATTGGCTGACCAGTCCCCTGGTTTCTAAGTATCCGCTTGGGTAGTAATAAATCTTGAAGCCTTTCATGGTACACATTGAAATCGGATGATACATGCTAAAAATGCTAAGGTGGATTTCGGTTTTACAGTTCCTTTTAGTAATGAATGAATGACACAAACATATTGTATTGAAAAACTCAGTTTCTTGCTTTTATAAAATATATGCAACCCATGGTGAGTAATTAGAACAATGAAACACCATGGAAATGGAGAATCAATGGTCATCACACACAAATGTGCGGGACTCCATTTCTGAAAACTGCTTCACAATCTCTCATATTGGAGCTTCTCAGACTGCAAACAAAGAACGGGAACCAGGCACTACAATTACTACAATATAAATGCTTCCAATTTCTATATAGCAATGGAACAGCACGAGAGCAAATATTACAAAATCCATTGCCACACTGCCATACTTTGCCCTGGCCACACCCTGCTTATATATATACATGTATTGAAATATATACATGTATACATATATAAGCAGGGGCTAGGTGGGGCGAATCAGGCAATCACATTAACTGCTTCATCCCACCTTTCAAAAAATAAAAAAAAATGCAACCATCCCACCTCCACTTTTCAACAAGAAGAAAAAGAAAAACTCTTCATTAGAGTGACTCACTTTTGAAATCCATCATATAGTTCAAGTTTTGCCTTCTCTATAAGTACACATATATACATACATAAGTATATATGTGTGTGTCCAATAATCATTTTACTAGAGCAGGCTAGTTATGCGTGATAATCAAAAGCATTAACAGTGTCTGATTGCTAAGTTGATTGATCATCCAATAACTTAGCTAAGCTCACAAGCATTCTCGACTATTGGCAGGCATATCAGGCTTACTGAACAAGGATTGGTCTATAATTTTGAAACTTTATTAGTAAACAAGTACTTTGAATGCATTGTGGTAGCTAAATTTTGCAGTGAATCAGTGGCGTATCTAGGGGGCTGGCAGGGCCCCCTAAAATGGAAAATTGTTCATTTAGGCCCTTTAGAAATTTTAAAATTTTAAATTAGTGAAGGTAAAAATACATTTTGGCCCCCCGAAAAATGATAAAAATTTGATTTAATCCTTTAAAAATTATAAAAAAATACGCTATTAAAAATTACAATTTAATCCCCCCCCGCCCCACTCTTAAAAATTTTCTGGCTTCACCCTTACAATGAATGATGCATAAAGTAATAAAAAACTTACATTTTAAGATTAGAAATAAGTTAAACTACGTAGCCAAACTAATAACCTGAATGATTTTGGTTCATTTAGTATATAGCAGTACAAAACTAACCAAAGGTGTAATTTGCCAAATCGACTCAAGTGGCCAATGAAACAATCTATTAACAGTACCTTGATAAGCATGTCCGTGGGAAGCCAAGCTGGTGCAGTCGGGATGCCGACCCATGCAACCTGAAAAAAGGTCATGCTTAGCTAGATTGAGCCTCGAATGCTCTAACGTCTAACTTAAGAATGGATCAGCATCCGGCAAAATGGGATTGCACAGAGCACAATTATCAACAGTGGCAAAAACTATTATTCTTTTAACTAGCATTTGTATAACATATTAACATAAAGTTCTCAAAGGTTTAGTTCATCATTATGTCACATTAGCTTAAGATTAAGAATGAAAATTTTCTAGGATAAGAGAACTGAATTAGCATGATTTGTGGTAGAGAAGAAGCTCTAGTTTTCTGTAATCATCATAGTCTAACAAATGAAAGAACCAAAATACTAAGGCAAAGACTGCAGTGAAAATTTCTTACAAGTGCATGTTCTCCTGTCTCAAAAATGCGTACATCCAGAACCTGATATCATCAAGCAGATAGCAAAAGATTTAATGTCCTTCAAAGATGTCCTAAACAAAACAAAAAGGGGAGAAAGCTTTGATACTCAATGGCTCGATAGTAGCACCTCACCACGGTCTTCGTATATGTAGTCCAAGCCTTTGTAATAGGGGGGATGCCCTACAGATAGATACTAAAACAAAACCAAAACTGTCACTATCCCTGTAATTTTATGCTAAGGGAAATCCAATACAAGTTCAAGCAGGAAAAAGCTTACATAAGTTTGTTTTTCTAAAACAAAAGAAAAAAAATGTTTGATAATCTCTTATAATCCCCTTTCTTTTTCTTCTCTGTACATAAAGAAAAAATTGTCTAATCCAAAGCAAAATTTTATCCCTCCGGAAGATCCCTTCTCTAAAGAGCTTGTATCAACAAGGTAACAAGCATGGTGGAAACAAGGGATTATGTGTCATTTATCCAATTTCTTGCACTTTCAGCAAACTATGTAACAAAAAGAAGATAACCAATATAGCATAAATCAATTCATGTTTCACTTACATTAATACTGTTGAGATACTTGTCTTTATCCACCCTAACAATCTGGCCTTTCTTCACTGCCCAAAACCAAACCCACTTCCATCATTTCAAACCCAAGCAACTTAAATCAATAATTGAGGGAAATATTTCAGAGAAAACTCACTGGAATAAACAGGCTTTTTGGGAGGTGGCTTAGCGGCGGCGGCGGGAGTGGCTTGAGGTTGAGGTTGAGGTTGAGCATTGCTAGAGCCTTCAGCGTTTTTGGTCTGTGTAGCAGTGGGGTTTCCTTTGTCAGGTTCAGAAGAAGCTTTTATGAGTAAAATTGATGGGAAGCGAATATGGGTTTTTCTGGTTGTGAAGGCATGTGGGACGGAAGAGAGGCATGAAGAAGAGGTGTGAGAGAGAGCAGAAGAAGAAAATGCCATGGAAACTACCACTCCTTTGAAGTGAAGCTTTACTGGCCTCTTTTTAAGTGTTCTACAGATATATAGATAAGAGATGATGATCTTCTTTTTCTTCTTATTCTTGTTTCTAACGGCCAGATTTTCAAGACAAAAAAACTGTTTGTTTCCGTACATTCTAGTGGGTCATTTTGATCAATTTTAAATTAATCATATTATTACGTTGCTTAAAGATTATTTTTCTTTTTGAAATTTATTACCTTCACTTTCAACAGTTTTCGCTCCAAATTTAATTTTCTTTTTAAGAGTAGAATGTGTTTTGTTTTGTAGCTATGATTTTGATATTTTTTATATAATTAACGTATCTTTCATATTTATTTTAGAATTTATAAATATGATTTTTTTAGACTAATTTCATCTTTCTTTAACAATGTTATCAATTTTAATTTGGTTAGTGATTTTATAATTTAACTTCTTTTTCCTTTTTTTTCTCCTATTTCTTAAGAATTAACCGGATGAGGTTGCATTAGGATCAATTTTAAATTCATCTTATAATTTGAATGGTGTTTCCTAACCTAATTTCATTTTTTTTCTACTGACGAGTGAATATTTATTCATTCAACACTAACACTACAATTAGAAACAAAAAAAATCAAAGATCTCAAACAAGTTATAAGAAAATAAGCTAAGAAGGAAAATTCAATCAATAGTCAAACTAAAGAGAAAAGGCAAGAAAAACAAAAGCACAAGCCTAATATGACGATGATACAAGCATGATCTTAACCTTTTCTAGTTTATAGGGTTTAAAACCATAAGAATCTAGATTAATGGAATTAAGAGGCCAAGGCCACACTTAAAGCCATAATCTGTTTCGAACTTTTGATCGTTTATAGATCTCAGGCATTTAAACTCACCCAACACATTGACAATTATATGGCTCGTTCTCACTTTGAGAAAGATCAATAGATGCATCAACTCTTTATAACGTTACAGCCCAATAGTAAAAGAAAAGCTCCAAAAAGAAGGAAACAACGTTATTCCCTATTAAAAGCATCATATTTGCATCAAAGGCGACTTAATTTGGAACCTATGTCCATCGCGCTTACGATCATTGCCCAAAAGTCTCATTCTTGCTTCTTGAGCTCTTGAACCAAAGAACAAAAATAAAGCTTAAGAAAAAAAACTCTTGATAAAGGATGATCAAAGAAAGAGTGAGATCGCATCATTGCTACTTAAGGGGCTCTAAGTTGTGACATCACAGGTCCAATGTTACGACTTAGCTCAATCTTCTTGGTCCATCTTCAGGGTGGATGTCGCTACACCACATGCTCGTTGTCGCAAGTCAGAGACCTTGGTGTCGCGTCTCCACAAGTCCATTGTTACGACAGCGAGGCTTCTCGAGGTGACTTCATTGGCATTGTGGAAAGCCCGATGTCACGACATCAAAGAGTGATGTTGCAACATTTAGAGGTCAAAGGATTCCAGGTTGTGACATCAACATCCCAAGGTTTCAATACCGAAGCTACATGCTTGATCCCTTCGCTTATTCCTTGGTTAAGTCCCTGAAAATGCCTTAGCCACATATTAAGCTCAATTGGACATATAATTGGTGTTTTTTTATTGCAAATAACATAAAAACCACTAAAAAGTGTAATTAATGTAAATTTTAATCTAAATGTGAAAAAGAGATAAAGGACTCGAAACATCGCCCAAAAATAAGCTCTTTAAGTATGAAAAGAGCTTAATTTATCATATTGAAATACGACGTATCAAACTCCCCCAAACATAAGTCTTTACTTGTCCTCAAGCAAACAAACAAAGCATACACAAGATGTCCCTTGAACTAACTTAAGCAATAAGGTGCATGGCAATCAAACATCGAATGTCACATCCCAAAAATCGGGTTAATAGAAATTGGGTTAATGAACCGAGAATGGTCACGTCTGAATTTTTTTTAGATGACCTTAGCACATTTGATAATAAATATCAATTTTAGTAATTGAGTAGTGGTGGAGCTGTCTTTGATTATCTAAGTTTGAATCCCTTCCCTCTCAGTTCATCACCATTCAACCTAAACACCACCACTTCATCACCTACCCTACCCTCCTATTCTCTTCTTCTTTTTGTTCCACCGCTGCCCTTAGCGCCACCTTCCACCACTGTGGCAACCACCGCGCACCACCGCGTAACTCATCTCTTTTTCTTATTTTTCTCTCTTCACATTTCTGCTCTTTTAAATGAGTGACCTAACCCATATTCTTTTCTTCTCCATTGAACTGCCGCCTCTGTCGCTAGACAGCCACTGTAGTCGCCATAGCACCACCGTCAACGGTTAAGATTCTTCTTCTTTAGATCCTCCTTTCCTCTCTAATTCATATTCAAGATAATCTATTGATCCTTCCGTTTCAATCGTGATAGTGTAAGTATAATGGTTGTGTAGAAATATTTTCTCTTCTCTATTTTCTTCTTTTGGTCAAATGCTTTTGAGGGCCATAGTGAATTATTTCTCAAGTATTAACATATTGCATGTTGTATTTATTGAAGGGCCAATCGACACCAACTCGAGAGACCATTAACGTGGGAATCGAAATCACTAATTCAAGTGTTATCGATACTAACTATCGTATCAACCTTAATAATGATCGTCATTAACGTAAGATCACCATTTGTTGATTGATTAGGTGATCCATTGGATATATCCAAGTGTAGGCATCTTAGAGAGTTGTAACACATTGGATCTACGATTAGGTGTGGGTTTTAACATTAAACAAAAATAAAACTTTGTTTTATATTGTTAAAATTAGTATTATTTAAATTATATTTGATGAGGATACTTTATGTATCCATTAAGAGAGATAAAATTCATCGTTATGGACTATGTCAAGTGAGTGGTTTGAAACTACTGACTTTGGTGATATATAGGATGTGTGATTTGTTGATTATTAGCGGCATGAAAATTATGAAAATTTCATTCTCATGTTATTTGATCTTATGGTATATGTGATTTTCACATGATTTATAAAATGTGAAATTTTGGTACCATGTGTACTTATGTGATTTGCATGTTAAACATGCCTATGTGATTTTAAGTGATTTTGGTCATATCACATGCATGGGGTAGCATATGTGAAAAGTGGGCGTTATTGGCAGTTTTTTTTTGCGATTTTGGTGACTTGTCCACGATTTTGATTATTAGCAGTTTATCTGCGATTTTGGTGGCTTGTCCATAATTTTAATTATTGGCAATTTATCTGGATTACTATGACACTGTTCACAATTTGGTGTGTTATTGGATGGACGAGTTATGAAGAACTCAATTTTGGTGTATAGTGAAATGGGTAAGATCGTTTTCACAAAATCTGCATCGTTTTTCGAAATGTTTATTGACATGATCATACATAGTATAAGTGTGAAATATTGAATTATATGAAACTGATATGATTATTATGATTGCATAACGTGGATGTTTATATGTATATGATTGTGTTTATGTTAATCTCACACTGAACTTTATAGATCACCCCCTATAGTTTTCTAATGTTACAGATAACCCTGAGGTTAGGATTCGATGATGCATTTGGAGGAGTTTCTCGAAATTCTTTTTAAATTAAAGTAATTAAATTTATTTTGATATTTTGGGTTTGTATTACGTTTGGGTATGGACTGTGACATAAGAACTTTGTTTTGGGGATTTTTCATTCTGATTTGCATAAATTGCTTGCATGACATTAAATTTTAAAAATTGCATAAATTAGTATTTGATAAGATTTCGCTTGAAACTTGGTTTTTAAAATAGAATCTGTTAATAACACATTTTTCCGTTGCATTTTTGAAAAATGAGTTTTTAATAAAATTAGACTTAGTTTCAAAATTATTAATGTTTACAAATGAGTTTTCTAAAGAAATTTGATTTATGAAGTTAATATGTTTTTATTTCCGAAATAATGACGAATAACCAAGTTCTCCAATTTTGAATAAAAAGACAAATGATTTAGAAGTATGATTGAAAATCCGAAACAATTTTGAATAAACGATTGAATGTTTATAAATGAGATATTACTTATTTCGATTCCTGAAATTTGCATAGTTTTTATGAAATTAAAATAAACGTTTTATTTCATTTATTTTGAATTGATAAGTTAATAGTTTTAAAATATTTTTTTTTTCAAAATTCCAAAAGTTTATTTCGACCATTTTCGTGGATAAATGGTTTTTGAAATGAGATTGAAAATAAAGTTGAACATTCGATTTTACTAGTTTTGATTGAACTACTCAAATGGTTTAAAAAAATATGTTTGAAATCAAGAAAGTTTTTCTGGGCCATTCCGGTGGCCAATCTAGCTTTTCGAATTCAGCCATAACGAATGGGCCAGGTTTGGGGTGTTACATCGAATATGTATAAGACATTTCTCACATGCAACTTAGGAATGATATTTAACTAACTTAAATACTTTCAAAGTAAATCTAACTAATTCACTAAATTAAAGAACAAACAAATCTAAAGGTAATGCATACAAATACATACTCAATTGTGTTATTCCATCAATATAAACTATATAGATGCAATGTAGATAAAAAAATGAGAACCAAAGTGATGCATTGCTAGATGCCACTCATTGTTTGTGACATTAGAATCGTTCTATTATTACTGCTAACGTTGCAAGAACCTACAGGGTCACACCCTATGGTTTAAATGAACGGAATAAAATATAATTGGTATTGTTTTTTGGTTGTCACATGAATTAAATTAATTAAAGAATTAACTTAATTGGGCAATCGAATATTGAACATATTATATGTACAAGGATGTTGTACACATAATGACAACATAATTCTATTAATATATGAATTTGATTCATATATATAAATTTAAATAAATATAATTTACCGAAATCCTTATTATAATTAATGTAATTATAATTTTCGAATATAATTAATGTAATTATAATTTTCGGTTAAAAACTTTATTGTATTTATTTAATCTTATGATACATTCAAGAGATACCAATTATAAAAGGGTATTCAAAGGATACCAATTAAATGGGCCCAATGAAAAAGATACCCATTATAAAAGGCCCAATTAAAAGGATGCCCAATATAATGGTATTTAAAAGAGACAAAGCTTATGGGAAAACCCTAAGTGATTGCTTGTTAGGTCTAGCAGCCGTCAAGCAAATAAACCTCCAAAACAATTTTGGAGATTTCTTCCGTTCATAGTCAAACCGAGTGGATTACGTAGAGGCCGACGTCGGAAAAGGTTGTGGCTTGATTCGACAGTAGATCAAAACTCTTGTTGACAAGGCGTCGCTGTCTACTCAGATTGAAGTTTTGGTAATTTCGAAACCTTTATTTCACCCCGATTCGTTCCTCACACATGGATTCATGATTTGGATCGCCGGATCTAATTTTATTCTGCTGCGCCATGGGGTACCGGCATTCCAACAGTGGTATCAGAGCCACTTGTGTGATACGAACTCGGGTTTAAATACTTGGGTGATGCAATTGTATGAGATGCATGTTTTGATCTTATTGTATTTTCGATTGTTTAAATCGTTTAAGCATAACCTGATAACTGTTCCTTTCGGTAATTGATTAAATGTTAATCATGGTGTTGTGGCCTATTCGATTTTATGTTATTACTGTTAACTATTAACAAATCTGTAATAATGCGACGGTGGTATTTATAGTTTCCAGTAAGTGTTAACTGGCTACTGGAACAAGGGTTGTTCCGATATGAAACCTCAAGGATTAAAATCCTAAAAACACGATTCTGTTGATAAAAAGTTATCAAATCGTGAGGTTTCATTTGACTGGGGTATGCGATTCGTACCGCGGAGGCTCTGCCCCGTACCCCTGGTCCATACCGTGGGGGCTCCGCCCCCGCACCCCTGGTCTATGACACAGGGGCTCCGCCCTCGCACCCCCAGGGATAGGGATCTGAGGACGGCTCCGGCCGCGGGCCTTCGGCCCGCTTCCTCCGACCTCCTCAGACCCCCGCAAAAAGTTTTGTTAATAAAAAAAAAATTTATAAACTTCATGGGCCACAAAAGGTTGAAAGGATATTTTATAATTCACCTTAGCAAAAAACAAAAACCATTGAATTATGTATGCTATTTTTGACATGCACGGTGTTTGAAATGCATAGTTATAGCCCAATGACCCATTCGATAAAAGGTTGTATTTTTTTTAAATACGGCCTGCGTGTCGTGCCTTACTACTATTCTCTTGTATTTCTCTTCTCATCTTATTCCCTCGTATGTAAAACGAGTTTCTGCATATTGTAATTTGCAAGAGTTGCTGTGGGCCAAACGAGAAGGAAGATGGGAGAATGATTTTGAATGATAGCTTGTGAAATGGCTTACACCTTTAGGTTTCTTTTTGGTTTTCCCATTGGCTTGGGTTGAACCACTTTAGTTTATGGGCTATAACTATTGCATTTATTTATTGCTTTATTTATTCATGTATGAGATGCTATGGATGTCTAAAAGCATGCCAATTATATATATTAAAACTTGATGATAATAAACCCTATTAATTGATGAGATCGATTAGAAGACTAAATGGGCTAAAGTAGACCATAATTGGTGAGATGCAACAACCTTAATAAAATCCCTCTATTAAAATATTAAGTCAATATGGCCTTCCAATTTTTCCCTCGTTAAGGCCTCGATCAATACTATGTAGGTTCTGCCAAAGCGAAGTACTAATATTTATCTTGGTTAAACGCGAAGAATAAACAAGTGATATTCGCTGGTTAAAAAAATTGGTTAATGACTTAACTAGGTTACTCTAATAGGATTAGAAACCTAGAGGCAAGTAAATTGGATAAATCATAAGATGATTAGAACAAGAGTTGTTCACCAAATATTAGGAGTTACATATGATGTAATTAGCAAATGTTGCTTACCTAAATAACCATAATCTTAAGAGTAAAGCCAAAACTGACTTAAGAGGTGGTGAAATATGGATCCTTAACCTACTAGAAATACTTTTGAGAAAGTTTTTCTGAAATTAATATACGAGGGTTATTAATTTTGAAATAAAATAGTGGGAATATCATTTAATAAAGTCTTTTTAATGATTGATATAAAATTGGTAAATTTACTCACATGCATATTTAATTGTTGTAGATATATTATGGCTGCAAACACTAGTACACTCTCATTGCGATCAGTCCTTGAGAAGGACAAATTGAATGGTTTGAATTTTCTTGATTGGTTCCGTAACTTGAGGATTGTTCTTAAACAAGAATGGAAATTATATGTCATTGAACAACCACTTCCTAATGAACCACCGCTAATGCCTCGAGGACTGATAGAGATGCTTACAAGAAGTATCTCGATGACATGATAGATGTTGGATGTCTTATGCTTGCCACTATGAATCCTGAACTTCAGAAGCAACATGAGGACATGGTTGCTTATGATATGATCGAGCACCTGAAGGAACTTTATCAGGGACAAGCACGGCAAGAGAGGTTTGATATCTCTAAGGCCCTATTCCAATGTAAGTTGGCTGAAGGAAGCCCAGTAGGACCTCATGTCCTTAAGATGATTGGCTATATTGAAAGCCTGTCTAAGCTTGGGTTTCCATTGAGCCAAGAGTTGGCCACTGATGTTATTTTACAATCGTTGCCGAATAGCTACAGCCAGTTTGTCCTCAATTTCAATATGAATGAAATTGACAAGACTCTACCACAATTGCTCAGTATGTTACTAACTGCTGAAGGCAACTTGAAAAAGGTTGGACCCAAGCCCATACTGATGGTCCGTAATAACAAGGGCAAGGGAAAGGCCAAAGTTCAAACAAAGTCCAAGGGCAAAGGTAAGCCCAAATTTGGAAAAGGAAAGGCTGCACTGAAACCTAAAGGTGGGGTGTCTAAGGAAGGAAACTGTTTTCATTGTGGTGTGACTGGACATTGGAAACAGAACTGCCCTGTCTATCTTGAGGAAGTCAAGAAGGCTAAAGCAAGCGGAATGTCTGCTTCAGGTATTTATGTTATTGATATTAATTTATCAACTACTACTTCTTGGGTATTAGATACTGGTTGTGGTTCTCAGATTTGTACTTCTGTACAGGGACTACAAAGGAGTAGGACTTTGGCTAGAGGAGATGTGGACCTACGAGTTGGAAATGGAGCAAAAGTTGTTGCATTAGCTGTGGGAACATATACTTTATCTTTGCCTAGTGGACTTGATTTATGTTTAAAGGATTGTTATCTTGTGCCCAGTTTGACTAAAAACATTATTTCAATTTCTTGTTTAGACAAAATTGGTTTTGAGATAATTATTAAGAATAATTGTTGTTCCTTTTATCTCAATAATGTTTTTTATGGTTCGGCACAATTGATAAATGGCCTCTATATTTTAGATCAAACGAATCCCATTTACAACATAAATACTAAAAGATCTAAAATAAATGACTCAAATCAAACTTATCTTTGGCATTGTCGTTTGGGCCACATAAGTGAGAAACGCATATCCAAACTCCATAAAGATGGTCTCCTGAATTCATTTGTTTTTGAACAATTTGAAGTATGTGAATCTTGCTTATTGGGAAAAATGACTAAATCTCCTTTTTCTGGAAAAGGTGAACGAGCTAGTGATTTATTGGGCCTAATACATTCTGATGAATGTGGACTAATAAATACACAGGCCAGAGGTGGATTTCACTACTTCATTACTTTCACTGATGATTTCAGTAGATATGGGTATGTTTATCTCATGCATCATAAGTCTGAGTCCCTTGAAAAGTTCAAGGAATTCAAAAATGAAGTACAAAATCAACTAGGCAAAACTATCAAGTCACTTCGATCTGATCGAGGTGGAGAGTATTTGAGCCTAGAGTTTGATGATCTTTTGAAAGAATGTGGGATTGTCTCACAACTTACTCCTCCTGGTACTCCTCAATGGAATGGAGTATCTGAGAGAAGAAATCAAACTTTGTTAGACATGGTTCGATCCATGATGAGTCATGCTAATCTACCAACTTCCTTTTGGGGACATGCACTTGAGACTGCTGCTTTCACACTAAATCGTGTTCCATCTAAATCGGTTCAGAAGACGCCATATGAGATGTGGACTGGGAAACGTCCTAGTATGTCTTTTATGAAAATTTGGGGTTGTGAAGGTTATGTTAAACGTCAGACGTCTACTAAGCTTGAACCCAAATCTGAAAGGTGTATTTTTGTGGGGTATCCAAAAGAAACCAAAGGATATTATTTTTTTAATCCCACTGAGAACAAAATTTTTGTTGCTCGGACTGGTGTCTTCCTAGAGAGAGAATGTACTTCTAGAAAAGGAAGTGGGAGAAAGATTGAACTTGAAGAAATTCAAGAATCACAAGATACCACTGAACCAGAGATTGAACAAAAGCAAATTCCACAAGAAATTGAGGAACAAACAACTGCTGTAGAAACACAACCACCGCGCAGATCTTTAAGAGAACGCCGTACACCTGAGAGATATGGATTTCTCATTACAACGCATGGTGACGTTCTTCTTATAGATCAAGATGAGCCTAGGACTTATCAAGAAGCGATGACGAGCCCAGACTCTGAGAAATGGCTTGAGGCCATGAGATCTGAGATGGATTCCATGTATGAAAACCAAGTATGGACTTTGATTGACCCACCCGAAGGGGTTAAACTTATAGGGTGCAAATGGGTTTTCAAAAAGAAAACAGACATGGATGGTAATGTACAAACATACAAAGGGCGATTAGTCGCTAAAGGTTTTCGCCAAATTCATGGTGTTGACTATGATGAAACCTTTTCTCCTGTAGCTATGTTTAAATCCATCAGGATCTTGCTCGCCATAGCTGCATTTCATGATTATGAAATCTGGCAGATGGGCGTCAAAACAGCTTTCCTTAACGGGAAACTTGAAGAGGATGTGTATATGACACAACTTGAAGGTTTTATAAATCCAAAGGATGCTAGAAAGATATGTAAGCTACAAAGATCCATTTATGGATTAAAGCAAGCTTCTCGAAGTTGGAATATTCGTTTTAACGATGCAATCAAAGAGTTTGGTTTTATCAAAAATGAAGATGAACCATGTGTTTACAAGAAAGTTAGTGGGAGCACTATCACATTCTTGGTACTATATGTGGATGACATACTTATCATGGGAAATGACATACCTACCTTGCAGTTTATTAAGACTTGGTTAAGAAGTTGTTTTTCTATGAAAGACTTGGGCGAAGCCACTTATATCTTAGGAGTCAAGATCTATAGAGATAGATCAAGACGACTACTAGGTCTAAGCCAAAGTACATACATAGATAAAGTACTGAAAAGGTTCAGTATGGAAGAATCTAAAAGAGGATTCCTACCTATGAGACATGGTATTTCACTTTCGAAGGAAATGTGTCCTTCAACTCCACAAGAGAGAGAACGTATGAGTAAAATTCCATATGCTTCCGCTATTGGATCTATCATGTATGCTATGTTATGTACCCGTCCAGATGTCTCGTATGCCTTAAGTATGACGAGCAGGTATCAAGTAGATCCCGGTGAAGGTCACTGGACCACAGTCAAGAGTATCCTTAAGTACTTAAGAAGAATTAAGGATACGTTCCTATTATATAGAGGTGAGGAAGAGTTAAGTGTAAAAGGTTACACTGATGCCAGCTTCCAAACTGACAAGGACGATTCTCTATCGCAATCAGGTTTTGTGTTTTGCCTTAATGGTGGTGCTGTGAGCTGGAAGAGTTCAAAGCAAAGTACAGTAGCCGATTCTACAACAGAGGCTGAGTATATTGCAGCCAGTGAGGCAGCAAAGGAAGTGGTTTGGATCAAGAAGTTCATTACTAGACTAGGGGTTGTGCCTAGCATATCAGATGCTATAGAACTCCGATGTGATAACAATGGAGCTATTGCACAAGCTAAAGAACCCAGATCTCACCAGCGATCCAAACATATACTTAGATGCTACCATCTTATTCGAGAGATTATCGATCGAGGGGATGTAGAGATATGCAGAGTACCTTCAGATGATAACATTGCTGATCCCCTGACCAAGCCTCTGACACAGCAGAAGCATGATCGTCACACTAAGTCACTTGGTATTAGATATATGAATGATTGGTCTTAGTGCTAGTGGGAGATTGTAAGAGTATGCCCAAAGATCAATCATGAGATGGTTGTAATAACATACTTTATTTACCACATTTATTAATATAAAGCGTTGTCATTATTATTTCAGTTTTTCTATCTGTGTATACAAATAAACTGTTTTATAATAATGCCCTGAGAATAATATGATTATTCTTAAAAGATCCTTAGTCGAGTATTATTGTTGACTAGGACAACAATAATGCATTAAGACTAACATGTAGTTGATTGATGATAAAGAGTTGTCATTGATGTGGATTGTCAAAATCAATGCATGAATATGTGTGTTAGAGAACAACATATTGGAATGACCCGTTATGAGTATGTTTATTGGATTATTATGTAATTGTCACAACATTACTCATAGTGATTAATATGTATATGATCCTCAGACTTGAGATAATTATTATCTCAACATCATGAGTTGTATATTTTGATACAGTCAAACGTACACCGTAACTGGTTGTTCTATAAAGGCTGATGTTGGATATACCACAATCTATGTAAAGGGATATGGTTGATCAATATAGGATAAGTCCCTCCTACATAATGGGAGTAATATCTTAGGCCACTTGATTGAGTGAGACTAGAAATGCATGGCCATGCTCAAATAAGTTGACATGAGATGTCATACTAATTTGTATATCATAGTCTACTCAAAATATCAAGAAACATGGGATGGACTATACAAGTGTGACTATTCCATGACTTGTGTCCATTCCAGAGATAAAGGACTTAAGGATTAATGCATGAAAGGTTAATCACAAAAAGTTATGTGGAATCATGACTTCTTGTAACTTAGGTAGCAATGATGCATTGCTAGATGCCACTCATTGTTTGTGACATTAGAATCATTCCATTATTACTGCTAACGTTGCAAGAACCTACAGGGTCACACCCTATGGTTTAAATGAACGGAATAAAATATATTTGGTATTGTTTTTTGGTTGTCACATGAATTAAATTAATTAAAGAATTAATTTAATTGGGCAATCGAATATTGAACATATTATATGTACAAGGATGTTGTACACATAATGATAACATAATTCTATTAATATATGAATTTGATTCATATATATAAATTTAAATAAATATAGTTTACCGAAATCCTTATTATAATTAATGTAATTATAATTTTCGAATATAATTAATGTAATTATAATTTTCGGTTAAAAACTTTATTGTATTTATTTAATCTTATGATACATTCAAGAGATACCAATTATAAAAGGGTATTAAAAGGATACCAATTAAATGGGCCCAATGAAAAAGATACCCATTATAAAAGGCCCAATTAAAAGGATGCCCAATATAATGGTATTTAAAAGAGACAAAGCTTATGGGAAAACCCTAAGTGATTGCTTGTTAGGTCTAGCAGCCGTCAAGCAAATAAACCTCCAAAACAGTTTTGGAGATTTCTTCCGTTCATAGTCAAACCGGGTGGATTACGTAGAGGCCGACATCGGAAAAGGTTGTGGCTTGATTCGACAGTAGATCAAAAATCTTGTTGACAAGGCGTCGCTGTCTACTCAGATTGAAGTTTTGGTAATTTCGAAACCTTTATTTCACCCCGATTCGTTCCTCACACATGGATTCATGATTTGGATCGCCGGATCTAATTTTATTCTGCTGCGCCATGGGGTACCGGCGTTCCAACACAAAGGCATTTATAATTCTAATTATAAGCAAATCAAAATAATTAAGCAATGGAAATAAGCTTTATTTGATAAATGTTTTGATATAACAATGATAATGTTTTTGAATAAAATTTAATAAATTTAAAGTGACAATTTATTTCAAAATATTTCTAAGAGATAAACTTTTAAATCTACACTTCAAACACTTGAAAAATATTTTGAACAAGTTCAAAATGGTTGACAAATTTTTTTTAAACATTTTTAACTAGTCAAAATTGCTCTCAGGGATCAATGTATCAATACCCTCAATAAGGTATCGATACCTCAAACCAAGTATCAATACCCATGATTGGTATTGATACCAAAATAAGCTTCGAAGTTCAAGAAAATAGAGAAAAAAAATCAAAAGTGTCGTTACCTTATTAAAAGTATCGATACCCATGACCTGGAGGTATCAATACCAATTTGAGCTTTGATGTTTTAGAAAAATTGAAAAAAAAAAATCAAAAGTATCTATACCTGTCAAATATTATCGATACCCTTGCCTGCTATCGATACATTTTTAAGGTTCGATGTTTTGGAAAATCAAAGAAAAATTGCCCAAGTATCGATACCCTCCCTAAGGTATCGATACCTCATAGTAAGTATCGATACATCCCTATTGCATCGATACTATAGGCTTTAATGGTCATTGTATTTAGGCATTAAATGTAACATCTCATACTTAGTCTGGTTGTCGGACTCAAGCTACAGAAAGCTACAATAGTTAACAAATCAAATCAAGTACATTTTTAACTTTAACATTCAATAAATCAACAAAATAATTCATAATTCGTATTTAGCATGATTTACAAACAATTTCGAGTCTTAATCGAGCTTACGAAGCTCTTGCGTTAACTCTAGTAAAAATAAAGACTAAATTGTAAACTTTTAAATAACTAGGGATATAACTCCCCAAACCCGGCCTAGACGTTATGGCCGAATCTGACGATGTCACATGGAATGGGATTTGAAAGCGAATTTATCAAGTTAAAACCGTTTTCGTTTATTATCTTCTGTTACTCTCTCATTAATTTCAAAACCAACTTCTCGTTAATTTGATTCGTTTAAAATCAAGTTCTGTAGTGGAAGCTTTTAAAACCGTGATATTTAAAAAAATATTTCACGTTTAGGGAAAACATTGTTTTTAATTAAACCGAGTTTTCGTTGAACTTTTACAGTTTAAAAATCCATAAAATCAGTTAAAATCCAAAGATAAAGGCAGCCAGTCCAAAAGTCCTAATTTACATCAAAATACCCCAAAAATAATAAAAATTAAAAACCTTAAATGGAATTAACTCAGTTCAAAAGTCATGTGGTCACCGTTGAGTCTTCCGCAGCACTGATCTGTCTAAGTCTGGGAATTACCTGTACAGATAAAATAGAAAGGGGTGAGTTTACATAAACTCAGTGTGTAATCCCCACAGAAGATATGCATACAGTCGTACAACAGTTATTAGTCAAATGCAGTTTGGGCCTAAGTGTTGGAACGCCGGTACCCCATGGCGCAGCAGAATAAAATTAGATCCGACGATCCAATTCATGGATCCATGTGTGAGGAACGAATCGGGGTGAAATAAAGGTTTCGAAATTACCAAAACTTCAATCTGAGTAGACAGCGACGCCTTGGCAACAAGAGTTTTGATCTACTGTCGAATCAAGCCTCAACTTTTTCCGATGTCGGCCTCTACGTAATCCACCCGGTTTGACTATGAACGGAAGAAATCTCCAAAACTGTTTTGGAGGCTTATTTGCTTGACGGATGCTAGACCAAACAAGCAATCACTTAGGGTTTTCATCTTTTGTTTTGTCTCCTTTTAATACCTTTTATAATGGGTGCCTTTCTCATTGGGCCTTTTATAATAGGTATCCTCTTAATTGGGCCTTTTATAATTGGTATGTCTTGAATGTATTACAAGATTAAATAAATACAATAAAGTTTTTAACCGAAAATTATAATTACATTAATTATATCTGAAAATTACAATTACATTAATTATAATAAGGATTCCGGTAAACTATATTTATTTAAATTTATATATGAATCAAATTCATATATTAATAAAATTATGTTATCATTATGTGTACAACATCCTTGTACATATAATATGTTCAATATTTGATTGCCCAATTAAATTAATTCTTTAATTAATTTAATTTATGTGACAACCAAGCAGAATACCAACTATATTTTATTCCGTTCATTTCAACCATAGGGTGTGACCCTGTAGGTTCTTGCAACGTTAGCAGTAATACTAGAACGATTCTATTGTCACAGACAATGAGTGGCATCTAGCAATGCATCATTGCTACCTAAGTTACAAGAAGTCATGATTCGACATAACCTTTCGTGATTAACCTTTCATGCATTAATCCTTAAGTCCTTTATCTCTGGAACGGATGCAAGTTATGGGATAGTCACACTTGCATAATCCATCCCATGTTTCTTGATATCTTGAGTAGACTATGATATACAAATTAGTATGACATCTCATATCAACTTATTTGAGCATGGCCATGCATTTCTAGTCTCACTCAATCAAGTGGCCTAAGATATTACTCCTATTATGTAGGAGGGACTTATCCTTTATTGATCAACCATATCCATCTACATAGATTGTGGTATATCCAACATCAGCCTTTATAGAACAACCTGTTACGGTGTACGTTTGACTGTATCAAAATATACAACTCACGATGCTGGGATAATAATGATCTCAAGTCTGAGGATCATATACATATTAATCACTATGAGTAATGTTGTGACAATTACATAATAATCCAATAAACATACTCATAGCGGGTCAATCCAATATGTTGTTCTCTAACACACATATTCATGCATTGATTTTGACACTCCATATCAATGACAACTCTTTATCATCAATCAACTACATGTTAGTCTTAATGCATTATTATTGTCCTAGTCAACAATAATACTCGACTAAGGATCTTTTAAGAATAATCATATTATTCTCAGGACATTATTATAAAACAGTTTATCTATACACACAGAAAGAAAAACTGAAATAATAATGACAACGCTTTATATTAATAAACATGGTAAATTAAGTATGTTATTACAACCATCTCATGATTGATCTTTGGGCATACTCTTACACTAAGCCCATTACATATTCAGTTTCAGTTTAAAATTAGGGCCTTAGCCCGTCTCAGATATAGTGTGCATACAATAACAGAAATCAGTATCCTACCCATCAGCCTCTACACACCATCTCCGACCATCACTGCACATCATGTGGGGTTTAAAACACCCACCTAGCCCTACACACCAAGTCGTACCGAATGTGGCACATATCAGTAATATTGCAGCTGAGCTGCCAGATAATAGGCATGAAAGCCTTTCAGTACACTTCCTCCAATAATCAAACATCCGTCCCAGTGCAGATGCAGCTAAACATGCTCAATGCATACATACAGAATTACATGCTTACATGTTATAGTTCAGTTATCAGTCATACATACAGATCAGTGCACATGCATAACAATATGCTCAACACATACAGTATAATCAGATCACATGATTTAAGGTCTAAGTAGCGCTTACCGACCCTACAGCAGGTTCACATTCGACTTGGGCGATCCATGCAACCCTAGGAAACATTTTAACTAAATGGGCCTACAAGCCCATGTGGTTTGCCCGTGTGGGCCCACACGACCCAGATTGGCCTTGCTCGTGTGGATCACACAGCTTGGCCCAGATATCACACGCCCATGTGGCATGTCTATGTGGGCCCACACGCCCGTGTGGCCCATACGACCACACCCTGGCCATCACACAACCGTGTCTTGCGCACGGCCTAGCCTTCGTCAATCACATGGTCGTGTTATCGCACACAGCCTACCACACGAGCGACCACATGCTCATGTGGCGTCGACAGTTTAAAATTTTGGCTTTCGCCGAATCTCGTTTTCTGCATTTTTGGGTACACACCTAGTATCGTTTCGATGCGAAACCACTCCCGAACAGACCAGCACCTAAAATTGACACCACAAACTTCCCAAAATCAGTCATAAATCCCGATTAAACTGAAATCACGAAACTGACAGTATTTCAATCAAACGTTTAACACTTATGTAACAACGCCGAACGATTCAGCTACGATTCTAAACGAGGAGATCCCCTAACCTTTTGATTCGCTGTTGCCAAAATAAACAATGAGTCTCCAAACGACAATTGGAAAACAAGATTACCAAAAAGAACATTTACCTCCACTTACCGAACAACTAAACAGAGGGGGTGTAAAAGGAAGTAGTTGAAACAGAAATCAAAATGAAAGAGATCAAAATAAAAAAAAAAAAAGAACGGAGAGGCAAAATTTTGGCAGAAGGAAGAGAAAGGAATGTCAGTTTTCTGCAGAGAATTTCTTTTGGGAAAACAAATTTACCCAAATCCCTAAATTCACTCATCCACTCACCCACAACTTACAATTCCAACAACACCGAAACACTTGTGCAAAACCCAGCAAAAATAAACTCCCACACTCGCGCAGGGATTCAAACACTTGACCATCAGCAAACTAACACTCCACTTAACCACCAGACTAGTAGGCCTATTCTGATATGTTTTTACAAATAATTAAATATAAGCCCAACCTCCTAACGCAAGGCTTAGATTAGAAAAATATCGAAATTTGCCAAGGATATGGCTTGAACTTGGGACCTCACACACACACCCAGAACACTTAACCACTGAAATAGGCAGACAGTTGTGTCACATTTTAATAGAAACAAAAATAAGAATTTTAGGGCATTACAAGGGAAAAATCACAAAAAAGGGTCACACTACTGTTTGCCTAGGCTGTGTTAAAACTACAACCGTGTAAGGTGGAGTCACATAGCTGTGTATCCAAGCCGTGTAACTAATTGTGGCCATGTGGACCTAAATGCAAAATCTTACAAACAATCACATAACTGTGTGGCTGGGCTGCGTAAGAGATTAAAATCATGTGGAAAAACATTGACCAAATCTACAGTGCCACATGGGCGTGTGGCCAGCCCATGTAAAAAACTAAAACTGTGTTTACCTATAACCTCCCAATTCATAAATTGCATATGGCCATGTCATGTGCTTGTGTGTGACACACGGTCGTGTGTTAGCCCGTGTGTGCTAAAAAGTACCTTATAATGCAAGTTATAAAACCAAACTCTCACATATACCATAATACGCTCTTAACCATTCTTTGAACCTATTCAAAATGCACCAAAAGAATACCAAAACATATCATTTTCCTAACTCTAACCAATATGCCTCAAGGAACCATCACAAATATGAAACAATTCCAAATTCCATCTCATTTCATATCGAGAAAGTGAATGACCAACATATACCTTAAACACAATCAAAATGCCAACTTTCATTCATATATTATTGACCAAAAATACCAAATACACAACCTATGACATTGATATTCAAAACCATCCACATATCATACCTAAAACATCCAAATTTTATCATCAAGCTTTTATACCATAATGTCCAACACAATCTCACCTATTCAAACATTACATAACATAACTAATCATGCCAAACATTCATATAAATCTATCACTTTTGCCATGCTTAACAATCACATTGAAAATTACCATTTTAAGCCATGATCAAACATATCAAAAGGCCATCAAGCACACTTTCTTTATTTAGCACCATTTACACTTTTCTATTACAAAACACTTATATACAATTTAACCTCTATTACATGCCACTTAACTGAATTGAACGTTAAAAGTCTACCAAAATGGAGGCTGGATAGTGTGATTTTCTAGATGATCTGACTATCGAGTTCCACAAAACGATAACTACAGGAAACACAAAACGAAATTGAGTAAGCTTCTAATAATGTCACACCCCAGAATTGGGCCTAGGAGTTTCGAGGGTAAAATGAGAATTTTAGCTCTAGTGTGTTCGGGAATTTCGTAGCATGGTAAACCGAAATTATTTTCGATCATAGCTTTTGAAAAATTAAATCAATTTTTGAAAATAATGCTAAAAAGACTTTCAATTTTAAAATAAGGATTGATTTGTAAAACGGTCTAAATTTTAAGTGTTTATAAGGCAATTAAACCAAACTTTAAAAATCAAACCTATTTTTCCCTTCCATCTTTGTAAAACCCACAATAGGTTCCTCCCATTCTTTTGTGTTGTCGTCTGTTTGCATTCCTAAGCCTTATTCACCAAATTTTGATTCTCAAACTACATTTTATTAATTTTTATCATCACCCAAGCCATAAATCTTCATAGAATCTCAAGAAAAACACCATAGATTTCTTCATTGTTAAACTTTTGGGTTTTTTAGGTTTTTGATCAAACACTCAGTTTTTCATCAACTAAGGTAACCATTCATCTTTCTATTAGTTTTAATTGTTATATAGTCTTTTAAACTGAGTTTTAGCAGTTAAATTGTATCTTTTAAATAAAAGCTAAAAATTAGGTCGTTAATGGTGGATTTTACGATTTTGAGTAAAAATGTGGTTTCAAAGTGTTTTTTAATTAGTTTTTATGTAATTAGAGGGTTTCTAAATTTACTTTAAATTTTCGTTAAGGATTTCTAAGGATTTAATGAACTTTTGTGAAAAGTACCATAACATGTTGAAAAATTTTGATTCCATGAATTGGGTAGTTTTGCATAGTTTAAAGGTTAAAAATATATCGTAAGTGAATAATTAGATGAATGGAATTCATTTTAGGCAAAAAGATTAATAATAGACCGAGATATTTGAATTCAAGTTTGCTATGTCGAAGGTTTCGATTATAAGAGATTTTAGCTTAGGCTTGTGTTTTGATTGTTTGAAGTGAGTCTTTGGATAATTGTTGATTGTGTTGTTGTGTGTTTTACCTTGTTGAAGCTTCAAAACCATCAGGACCTTCAACGAGTAAAGATAAAGGCAAGGAAAAGCTAGTTTAAACTTTCGACGATTAGGCGAAAATGCCAACAGTGAGTGTTCAGAATCGCTACTTGTAGACAAGATTCATAGTGTTAATTGGGAGCTTAAGAATGACCTAAATCCCTATCTTAAGTTCTAAGTGTAAGCTTTCTATTTTCCTTGCTTTATTTTGGCAAATTATGTGATTATGGGAATAATTGTGGATTGATTATTATGATGTGATATCGTGATATGAGACATGTGTGTTGGCTATTGTGAATTGTGTTATGTTGTGGGCATGATATACATGCCAAATGACAATGATAATGATATGCTAAAAAAGTACAAATTTGTAGTGAAAGCGAGCGTAATTTCGGTAATTATATATGTGTTGAGTTGTGGATTGTGATATTATTATTACAGGTAATATGTGAGAATACTTGTATGTGATATATGATGTATTAATTTTAATGCACACATATGTGGATGGTTATGTGATGGCTCAATGAGCATTATTGTGGCACTTAAAGTGCAATTAAATGTGCATTCAATAAGCATGCATTGTGTACAAGTTGTGATTTAAATTGATGAATATGAACAG
Source organism: Gossypium australe (assembly GCA_005393395.2). Taxonomy (NCBI): domain Eukaryota; kingdom Viridiplantae; phylum Streptophyta; class Magnoliopsida; order Malvales; family Malvaceae; genus Gossypium; species Gossypium australe. The sequence goes on from CM016623.1 coordinate 27,694,009, forward strand.
AGATGTTATGCATTAGATCAGTAATTAAAATATGTTGTGGATGTTTTGGCCTTGTGATCTCTTGAAACCATTGGATATAGTTGGCATGCCATAGGATTGTAAGTACTCACCTATATGTGTTATTGGATTTAGGCATTAAAGCCCTGAGACATGTTGGAGAGATAAGGGAATGTGAGCTAAGCTCCATTGAACGAGACATGTTTGGTGTGATGGAGAGTGTTAGCTATATGATACACTTTTTGCGATATGTTCGACTCTACGAGTCATTTGGTGTGTTGGAGATCTGTATATCCGATGTGTGGTGGTAGAGCCCACTTTTATGTTTCATAGCCTCAAATGCCAAATTATCATTTAAATGTGATCTTATTTGTTGTGATAATACTATGTGAGATGGACACATAAACATGTGAATAATATGCTAAATGAGTTTATTTAAGTTTCATGAAAATGTTAGTATGTTCTCATAGTAAATTACGTACGTAAGTGTCATTTGAGTCGTTCTCACTTAACTTATGAATGCATGTGAATATATAAGATAAACTTGTGAGTTATTGAGGCATGTACACGTTGTTTAGTCTTGATGAATTATTGTAAAATGAATTAATGAAGCATGAACACATAATTCTGACTCGATTAGAATATAGTTGTATGTAACACCCCAAACCCGGCCTATGCGATATGACCAGATCTAGCATATCACATGAAGAAAACGTATAAAGAACTTGTGATTTTTACTAAAGTTGACGTTATTTGGTATAGTTAAGAAACAAGTTTGGTTATAAATATTCGATAAAATACTACTAATTTTGAGAGGTTGATTGATGGATTGAAAATCGAACTAGTGAACTTTAAAACCGTGACTTTTAAAAATGACGTTGGTAATTTCGAAAGAAAAATCCGAGTTAAATTATTTGTACATATTTGTTATGAAATCCATTTGTTAATCAATTTTGGAAAACCGTTATTTATGATTTTAGAAAATCCCCATTTAAAACAATTCAAGAAAGATATTAAGTACGTCTAAACATAAAGCAAAATAAAACTTATTCCAGTGGCCTTATTACAACTTTAAACCCAAAATAGTAAAAGTAATGAAATAAAGCAGAAAAAGGAATTTACTAAAGTTCGAAAACATTATTTCCAAAGTATGGCCTCCACCGAGTCATCCATGGCCCAAGTCCTCATCACTGAGCATTACCTGCAAGGATTAAGAAAAAGGGGGTGAGTTACAAGAACTCAGTGCATAATCCCCTTACCGTCATCCACTAGGTCTGAACCCGTATAGCAACATCTTGAGCCTAAGCCCATTTACAAAACAATATTTATATGAAATGTATGCAACCCATCCCATCCATCCATCACACCCCCGACCAGCCAATCACTCCTGTGGGGATCAAGTCAACCCACCCCGCCGCTCACACCAAATTTGCAGTCAAACTGCTATAGTATATTATTTTTGTGGTCAAGCCACTGAAATCATAATTTAAGCACAATAATAAACAAATTGTTGCTATGCCACCAGGCTACACTGCTCTCCATACAATTTTCTCATCCCATGCAAAATGTAAAAATGCAACATACATAATTAAATATCCACATATATATAACCATCACTAATCTAGTGAATTATTTCGGTGAATCGGCCCATTAAAGCAATTTAATAAATCGGCCCACTAAGGCATTCTAGCAAATCGGCCCATAGGGGCATTTTGGTAATTCGGCCCATAGGGGAATTTCTGTAAATCGACCCATAGGGGCATTTTGGTAATTTAGCAATTTAATACCAATTTTGACAGATCTTTAGAAATAGCGTTGATTAAGCAAGTTACTCGATTCATGTCATATTACAGTTATTAGTATTTTAAGCAACAACGATCTATTTTCCAACATGATAGTGAATCATGAATCTACGGGATTTCGATGTGAGATTACACACCTGATTACGGTAAGGACTAAACCTTCTTGATCGTCGGCATCTATGTCACCATAATACTCGATTAACAACCAAAAAGAGGGTATTTTAATCCAAATATCTAAATCTAACGATCTAATGGAATGCTTACCCTTATTATCGTGAACGACCACGATTTGTCTATTCTCACCGGATGATGGTCCACAACCCGGTGGGAAATCTCAAACTGCCGATACTGCCCTACCTTTGAACTTGGGAGTAGAGATTGCAAGTCCACTCCCTATTTGCCCTCCTATCGATTTTCTTTTAAAATCGTTACCACTTGCCTCCATTGAAAAAGTCTTGATTAGAAAATACTATGATGAGAGAATGTAATTGTTTAGGGATAGGATTCGGCTTACCACTACTTCCGTAGGATCAACAAGTAGAGAAGAACGAGCGATTTAGTCCCTAATAATAACCGATTAGTCAAAACCATCGATCCATTTTAACGGAATAACCAAGCATTGGGAGATTTTGAAATGAACCTTGAAGAAATTCCTTACCTTGACAAGAATAGATCCAACTTCCATCGATTGGCTTAAGGCTAGAGATAAATCGGCAAGAATGAGATATTCGGCCAACCCACAAGAATACTTCAAAAAGAAGATGATCAAGATATGAGGGAGTAGAAGAGAGTGATATTTCGGTTTAGAAACAAAGTAGAACAACCGAATAGTGATGGACACACATTCGGCTAAGAAGAAAAGAAGATGAAAGGAATAAAATGAAGCCCCTTCCCCGATTCAACCAAGGAGAAATGTCCAACACGAAAAAAATGGAGGAGAGATAGTGGCTAAGAGGATTCGGCTACTTTGAGAGAAAGAAACGAGGAAGATTCGTCCTCCAAATATGGTCGACTAAAGAAAGAAGAGAGAAAGATAGGAGGAACGATAAGAAAACAAGAAAAGAAGAGCGAAGTGGCTTGAGTGTTTCGGCAAAACAAAGGAAAAAGGTGCACAATTTTGGCTTTAGAGTTTCGGCAAGTGAGGGAAGAAATTGGAAAAGAAAAAACTCAAAATGTTCAAAAAAGAGAAAAATACCTCTCATGCACAAAACTTGTAAAAAGCTATAGGAAATTCGGCTCCCTCTTTCCCCATACCAAACCGTGTACTACCTTTACCAAAAGATGAGAGTTGACCAAAATTTCTTTCCCTAAGAAACTCCTAATATTCGGCCAACATGTTCCCTTCCCTTATCCCTTTCCTTTATTTCTTTCCTTATTTTTCCCTTGTTTTCCTCCTTACCATATTATTTAGTCTTCTTTCCATCATTAGGAAGTCTTCCTTTCCTTATTTATAGCCATGGCCGACACTTTGGAAAGAAGCACAAAAATAAATCCAAAAATTTGCAATAGGTGGGATTCGAACTCCACTCCTTAAGCCCCTTCATGTGACGCCACACCACTCTACTACTAGCTCCACTTGTGTTAGCAAAATACACACTTATTTCCTTAAGTCTTGATGCCACTTACCTTCTCTCCTTAAAGTGCTTAAACACAAAAATTTTACTAAGGCCCAACTCAACCCCAAGCCTTCTTAGGACCCCAAAACATACACAACTAACACTCTTAACTAGCCCATCGCATGGTATTATGTAAATCATAAAATCCTGAATTTCAGGATGTTACAATTCTACCCCCTTAAAGAAATTTCGGCCTCGAAATTTACCTGATTAAAAGAGATGAGGGTACTGTTGCCGGATCGTGTCCTCTGGCTCCCATGTAGCTTCCTCTGACCCGTGATTACGCCATAATACTTTGACTAACGGAACTGACTTCCTTCTTAGCACCTTAACATCCCGATCTAAAATCTGCACTAGCTCTTCTTCAAAAGACAAGTCAGGTCTTATCTCAACTTCCTCCACTGGCACAACATGAGACGGATTCGAACGATAACGCCTTAACATCGGGACATGGAATACACTATGTATCTGACTTAACTCCGAAGGTAACTCAAGTTGGTACGCCATTGGCTCAACACGCTTCAATACACGGTAAGGTCCGATAAACCTAGAGCTCAACTTGCCCTTCCGTCCAAATCTAAAAATCTTTTTCCAAGGTGAAACATTCAAAAAGACCTGATCTCCCACATAGAACTCTATCTCCTTCCGCTTCAGATTCACGTACGATTTCTGTCTGTCTGAAGCTTCTTTTAACCGAGCCTGAATTACCTTAACTTTTTCCTCCATCTCCGAGATCAACTCAGGACCCAAAAACTGTCGCACTCCTAGCTCAGTCCAGCAGGTAGGAGTACGACACCTACGGCCATACAACGCCTCGTAGGGTGCCATCTGGATACTGGATTGATAGCTGTTGTTGTATGCAAACTCTACCAATGGTAGAAAATCTTCCCAACTACCTCTGAAGTCGATCACACAAGCCCTTAACATGTCTTCTAGAATCTGGATTACTCTCTCCGATTGACCAATTGTCTGCGGATGAAACGCCGTGCTAAAATTTAGTCTTGTACCCAAAGCTTCATGTAAAGCCTTCCAGAACCGTGATGTAAACCTAGGATCCCTGTCCGATATAATAGACACTGGTACCCCATGCAACCTCACGACTTCTACTATATACAACTTGGCCAACTTTTGCAATGAATAATACGTATGAACAGGTAGGAAATGAGCAGACTTCGTTAACCGATCCACTATAACCGATACTGAATCTTTCTTAGTAGGCGTTAAGGGTAACCCACTAACAAAGTCCATTGTTATCCTTTCCCATTTCCATAGTGGGATTTTCACCGGTTGCAGCAACCCTGAAGGCAATTGATGTTCCGCCTTCACTTGCTGACATGTCAAGCACTTGCTCACGAAATCGGTAACCTCCCGTTTCAACCCTGGCCACCAATACTGCTCACGGAGGTCTCGGTACATCTTATTTTCCCCGGGGTACATAGCATATGGGCTACTGTGTGCCTCACACAGAATCATTTGTCTCAATTTCGAACCCTTGGGCATACAAACTCTTCCGTGGAAACATAATACTCCATCACTATTTAATCCAAAATCCCCTATCTCACCACTTTCCACTTGCTGAAGTCGAGAACCCAACACTTCATCTAACAACTGCTTTTCCTTAATCTGACTTACCCATGCAGGCTTCACCTGAAGTTCAGCTAACAAGCTACCATCCTCATAAAGGCTGAGATGAGCAAACATCACTCTCAAATCCGATATCACCTTACGACTCAACGCATCTACCACTACGTTAGCTTTTCCTGGATGATACTCGATTGAGCAGTCATAATCTTTCAACAATTCTATCCACCTCCGCTGTCTTAAGTTCAACTCCTTCTGGGTAAGAAGGTACTTCAGACTCTTATGGTCCATATAGATAATCGACTTCTCCCCGTACAGATAGTGTCTCCAAATCTTCAGAGCAAACACCACTGCAGCTAACTCCAAATCATGAGTGGGATAGTTTATCTCATGCGGCCTTAATTGACGAGATGCATAAGCCACCACTTTCCTCCCTTGCATCAACACACATCACAAGCCCGTGTGTGATGCATCACAATAAACAATAAACTCCTTACCAGCCTCAGGTTGAATCAATATTGGCGCTTCTGTCAGAATCTTCTTCAATTTCTCAAAGCTCTCTTGCTGCTTATCTGACCACACAAATGGTACTCCCTTACGCAATAGCTTAGTTAGGGGTGCAGCAATCAACGAAAACCCCTCAACAAATCGCCTGTAACACCCAGCCAAACCTAGAAAACTCTGAATTTCTGCCATTGACTTCGGTGGCTTCCAGTCCAATACCGCCTCTATCTTGCGGGGATCAACTCTAATTCTCTCAGCAGACACAACATGCCCCAAAAAGGTCACCACCTTCAGCCAAAATTCACACTTACTGAATTTGGCATACAGCTACTTCTCCCTTAATATCTGCAATACTACCCGTAGATGCGAATCATGCTCCTCTTCAGTCTTTGAGTACACCAAGATGTCGTCTATGAACATAACCACAAACCGATCTAGATAGGGTTGGAAGACCCGGTTCATCATGTTCATAAATACAGCTGGTGCATTTTTCAACCCGAACAGCATCACTAAGAACTCGTAGTGCCCATATCGGGTTCGAAACACAGTCTTGTGAATATCCGCCTCCTTGACTTTTAACTGGTGATACCCCAATCTGAATTCTATCTTCGAGAAAACCGAAGCTCCACGTAGCTGATCGAACAGATCATCAATCCTCGGTAATGGATACTTGTTCTTGATCGTCAACTTATTCAATTGTCTATAATCGATGCACATACGCATTGACCCATCCTTTTTCTTAACGAACAAAACCGGCGCTCTCCACGGTGACACACTTGGTCGAATAAATCCACGATCCATCAACTCTTGGATCTGAGCTTTAAGTTCCACGATCTCCTTCGGTGCCATTCTGTAAGGGGCAATGGACACCGGAGCCGTTCCTGGCAACAGCTCAATGCCAAACTCCACCTCTCGATCCAGAGGTAATCCTGGAAGCTCCTCGGGAAAGACGTCTGAAAACTCTTTCACTGTTCTAACACTCTCTACCAATAACTCTTTGGCATCCAAAGCACTGATAAATGTTAATAACGCTCTACACCCCTTTCGCACCAACTTTTCTACCTTTAAAGCAGATACCACATTAGACAGATAGTTTCTTCTTTCACCTATCATCATCACTTCCTTATCCTCTGAAGTTCTTAGTACCATCTACTTTGCAGCACAGTCCAAGTTCGCACGGTATTTAACCAGCCAGTCCATGCCCAATATAAGGTCGAACTCTCCGAACGACAGTTCCATCAAATCCGCCAGAAATACTTCCCCCTGAACCTCTAAGGGCACATCCCTAAATAACTTATTTACTACCACCGATTATCCTAAAGGGCTAATGACAGTTGTTTCTCTAGCATTAATCTCAGATCTAATATTCAAAGTTCCAGACATAGCACATGCAACATACGAATGGGTGGATCCAATATCAATCAAAGCGGTAACAGGTACATCAGATATGAAGAACGTACTGGTTATGACATCAGGTGCATCACCATCCTCTCGATGTCTGACCGCATAGACCAAACCTAGCTGCCTTGCCTCCATGTTACCCCTATTATCGGTACCTCTACCCGGTGCACCCTGACCTCGTCCTACGCCATTATCACCTCGACCTGGCCCACAGCCTCTCGATGGCTGCTGAGCGCCTCCTGCTGGCTGCACAAATCTGTTACGAACTACCTGAGTCTGAGCAGGCTCTCGAGGGCAATCCTTAAATTGATAGTCTTTGGATCCACATCTGAAACAACCACCAGTTCTCTTCCAGCATTCACCTGAGTGAAGTTTTCCACAATCTACACAAGGCTGCAACTGATTGGTAGCAGCTGGAGCACCCACTCGAACTGGCCCCTCACTCCTGGGCCTTTTCTGAAAACTTCTAGCAGAACCTGAATACCCAGAGTGTCTCTTGTTCCTGCCCCTATCCTTATCTCAATTTTGCCGTTCAAAGTGTTTAACCTCCTCAGCTATCTTAGCCTTTTCCACAAGTGTAGCAAAATTCCTCTCCTTCTGTGGGGCTATCAGTACCCGTAACTCATCACACAATCCATCCTCAAAACGCACACAGCGTTCATAATTAGTCGGCACTATTCCCCGGGCATACCTACTCAAACGCAGAAACTCTGCCTCGTATGCTGCCACATATTTACCTCCTTGGACCAGATTCAGGAATTCCTTTCTTTAGGCATCCACATAACTAGCCCCGACATATTTTCCTTGAAATACATTCTTAAAGTATTCCTAGGTAATACGATCAGCCTGAGTGCCTTCCCGAACAGTGATCCACCACTGATACGCCTCGTCTCTTAGCAATGACACAACCCATTTCAGTTTCTGCTCAGCTGTGCAATCCAGGTCATCCATAATTCGTTCCACCCCCTTAAGCTAGTACTCCGCTACACTAGGGGCTACACCCGAAATACCCCTAAAAACTTCAGCCCCATTCGATCTGAGTCGCTCTGATATCGACCCACGAGCTGCCGACCCAGTTCTTGCCCCAGTAACCCTTTCCAATACCCGCAACATCGCTTGGGACAGAGCGTCGTCCTCTCTCATTCGATCATGTGACCAAGCTTTAGTCACTGGTGACGCAGGTGCGCCCATTTCCGGTATGTGTCCCGATGCCTCAGATACAACTCTAGCACCTCGGCCTCTACCACGGCCATGTCTACCGCATCCACGTCCTCTAGCGCTCATGATTGCTAAGTCGGTTTAATCTAATTAAGAGTCTTATGAATCAGCATGGTATTCAATGTTTATTAAACAATATTTTATGGAGTATAGGAAGTAAAATTGTTTTCACAAAACATATCCTAAAGTCTCAATCTCTATAGTTTTCAGTTTCTAAAGCTAAAAGTTCTAGAGTATTTCTATTTTGTGGAGTTTTCTTACCACAGTCATATCACAATAATCATAAAATGAAAACAAAAACTTACTTACTTGGTGCCGGATACCCGTGGTGCCATACTTCCTTTAAAATATGCACTTATAATTTAAAATTCAAACAGCTTTGGAAAATGCTTTTGAATCTAAACCACAGCCGAGTTTTGCAACTAGGCTCTGATACCATAAAATGTAACACCCCAAACCCGGCCTATGCGGTATGATCGGATCTGGCATATCACATAAAGAAAACGTATAAAGAACTTGTGATTTTTACTGAAGTTGACGTTATTTGGTATAGTTAAGAAACAAGTTTGGTTATAAATATTCGATAAAATACTACTAATTTTGAGAGGTTGATTGATGGATTGAAAATCGAACTAGTGAACTTTAAAACCGTGACTTTTGAAAATGACGTTGATAATTTCGAAAGAAAAATCCGAGTTAAATTATTTGTACATATTTGTTATAAAATCCATTTGTTAATCAATTTTGGAAAACTGTTATTTATGATTTTAGAAAATCCCCATTTAAAACAATTCAAGAAAGATATTAAGTACGTCTAAACATAAAGCAAAATCAAACTTATTCCAGGGGCCTTATTACAACTTTAAACCCAAAATAGTAAAAGTAATGAAATAAAGCAGAAAAAGGAATTTACTAAAGTTTGAAAACATTATTTCCAAAGTATGGCCTCCACCGAGTCATCCATGGCCCAAATCCTCATCACTGAGCATTACCTGCAAGGATTAAGAAAAATGGGGTGAGTTACAAGAACTCAGTGCATAATCCCCTTACCGTCATCCATTGGGTCTGAACCCGTATAGCAACATCTTAAGCCTAAGCCCATTTACAAAACAGTATTTATATGAAATGTATGCAACCCATGCCATCCATCCATCACACCCCCGACCAGCCAATCACACCTGTGGGGATCAACTCAACCCACCCCGCCGCTCACACCAAATTTGCAGTCAAACTACTATAGTATATTATTTTTGTGGTCAAGCCACTAAAATCATAATTTAAGCACAATAATAAACAAATTGTGGCTAATGCCACCAAGCTACACTGCTCTCCATACAATTTTCCCATCCAATGCAAAATGTAAAAGTGCAACATACATAATTAAATATCCACATATATATAACCATCACTAATTTAGTGAATTATTTCGGTGAATCGGCCCATTAAAGCAATTTAATAAATCTGCCCACTAAGGCATTCTAGCAAATCGGCCCATAGGGGCATTTTGGTAATTTAGCAATTTAATACCGATTTTGATAGATCTTTAGAAATAGCATTGATTAAGCAAGTTACTCAATTCATGTCATATTACGGTTATTAGAATTTTAAGCAACAACGATCTATTTTCCAACGTGATAGTCAATCACGAATCTACGGGATTTCGGTGTGAGATTACACACCTGATTACGGTAAGGACTAAACCTTCTTGATCGTCGGCACCTATGTCACCATAATACTCGATTAATAACCAAAAAGAGGGTATCTTAATCCAAATATCTAAATCTAACGATCTAATTGAATGCTTACCCTTAGTATCGTGAATGACCACGATTTGTCTATTCTCACCGGATGATGGTCCACAACCCGGTGGGAAATCCCGAACTGCCGATACCGCCCTACGTTTGAACTTGGGAGTGTGATTTGAGTTGATTTAAGTGTGATTTGAGTTGATTTTATGACCTTATAGGCTGAAAGAGGCTTAAGGGAAGACTAACAAATTTGGTAAGTGTGCAGTAGACCATTTGGAGGCATGAGAGCTCAAAGTTGGACACCATGTGGCAACACCAAAGTCCAACGTCGCAACATAGTTAACAGAAGGCCAGAATCACTATACTGCCTTTGGTGTCACAACATAGCTAGTGGATGTCGTGACACATCTTTGAAGTTGAGTCTAAGGCAAGCAACTTGCCTACGATGTCGCGACTCCGACCCTGTATGTGAAAGCATTAATGAGTTGAGGGCGTTTTGGTCCACATAATGTATTTTAATGTAAAAACGTTAGTTGACCTAGGGTTAAGGACTATGGCCAACCCTAATGTTATAAATAGGCCCCATGGAATACAATTTAGGGGGGATTCAAAGATAGAAACTATTTTATTAGAATTTTACTTCGCTTTTGGTTTTTCTTAGTTTATTATATGTTCATGTAACCGGAAGATCCTATTCTGACATTAGATGATCATGATTGGAGATTGCTTCGAAGCCGTGCTTTTACATTGATAAATCCATGAGCATCTTTTTTCCTTATTCTATTCTTTATATATCTTTCTTTGAAATTGTTAATTTAATGTTTGTGTAAAGATTAAAATATTTCTATGCTTTATACATATTTTTTTGTGTTCCAATTGTATTAACTCAATCAATTGATTAAAAGGTAGAGTTTTTTAATGGATCAGTTGTTTGGGAGAGGAAAAAGCTCAACCCTAGGCTTGACAACCCTAAGAAGTTATTTAAGTGGGAATTAACCCAAAATTGGTATGGCTTATCTGTGAACCCTTTAGCCCTGAACCGATCTGGACTTTGAGGTCGAGAGATAAGTTGTTCTTACTGAAATATTAGTTTAGTGGAAGATCGAGAGATCCTGCTAAGGTAACGACTAGTTGATTGATTAGAACCCTACATCAATAATTAATTAGGTAAAACAATTGGATCTAGACTAAAAGAACTTGCATAATTGAAACAAGGGATAGGAGAAGTCGATACATAAACCTAGGAGTAGATTTAGGTTTAATTCAATTTATTTAGTTTATTAATTTTATTATCATCTTACTTCCATATTAACACTACTAATTCGTGACTCAAGTAGATTAGTAATTATTTCTCGGAATTGGCTTGATAACAGTTTTCCCCAAACTGCAATCCCTTAGGTACGATCCTCGAAGTACTTACCTATTTTGTTGTAACTATATTACAACCTGACCTGTATACTTGGGGACATAGCCTCAATTCCATATATTTTGCAACAGTATTCGCACTCTGGATGTTAGTACATCCGGTGGCGGTCAAGTTGTTGGCATTGTTGCTGGGGATTGCGACAATGATAATTGTTATTGAATTAATTACTTGCAAAATAATATTAGTCAAAAGATGAACGAGTTAGATAGTGTGCTAATTTTATTAATTTAGCTTTATTTTCATTTCTCATTAATTTTGTTATTTTATTATTTTCCTTATTGATTAAGCAAATCTAATCATGAGTGCAATTAATGGTGATTATAGTTGGTACAAAGGAAAGACGTGGGATAATTTATATGACTATGTGGAATCAAGTTGGTTAGATAGAGATTTGATGGATCAATGGAGTTTGTATAGAGAATATGGAAAAGAAGGGTATTCATATGAAGCTTTGTAGAATTTGATGATAAAAAAGATTGATAAGCCCAAATATCCAATAGAGTCTCTTTCTAATCCATAAGAGATATTGTCATGCGGAACAATTGAGCCTGAAAAACCTTCAACCCAGAACATAGACGCACACATGAATAAATTTGATGATGATGATAGATGGTCTGAGTCAGATGAGTTATCCTTTTGGCACAATAACGAAAGACATATTTGGTTGAACGAAGCTTCAACAACCTAGTGGAGCAATAACAACGAATGTAATAAGCCTAAACATATCGGCGAGCTACCTTAAGATGCCTATGGAATTATGACTATGAAGATAAAAATAAGTATCCGGAGGAACCCGTATGTGATCCGAATAAACATTTATCTGAGTGTGATCAAATCTATTAGGCTAACAATGAAACATCCAACATAGTATCAAGAATGTCAAATAAGATGACACAAATGATGGAAATGCTCTAAGAGATATCAGAGGCCTTAACTCCACGGGAAGAGGTTGTACATGATGTTATCAATTCTGAATATGACGACCACTGTATTGTCAAAAATCATCCGAACTTAGATGATGGAAATTAATAAGAGTTTGGAATTGGGGACTGTGTTGATGAACTAAACGTACCTAGAGGTTTCCCTGATCCAATTAATGTAGAAATAAACGTAACAGTAGATGAAGCTTTTGACGTAAAAATAGAAGTAACCTCTAACATGGAGCTTAAACCAATTCTAAATGAAAGTGTAGAAGAGCCAATACACTTTCTGGCCATAGCAGAGAAGATGCCAGCCGAAGAGATCGATGAGTTCGACTCATTCTCATCCGAGAAGGGCAACAAAGCTCGAGTGAGCAAAACTTCACGCGACATGGAATGGAGGAAGCTCGAGGCAATAATACCCCAAAAATAATTTGGGGTTGGCCCAGATTCGGTACTAATGGCTTGTAATGTGGATGTCGCGTCGGTTGAAAATAAGGCAATATAATTGGAATCAACCAAAGGGGTTGGTTCATATATATTGCAGCGGAATAAACATCGAATCAAAGTGTCGAGAACCAACTAGAAGTTCTTCTATAGTGGCGAAACGGATCGTCTCCGTTTTTAAAGAACTATTTCCTATTTTAAATTTTGTTTTGTGTTTATTTTTTATTCCTTTATTTTATTTTTATTAATCTAATGTGTGTTTAGTTTTCCCAGAATAGGTGTAGATACAACGGAGTGACAGAATTGGAAAAAAAATCGAAGAAGCCAGAAACTAGGCTCGATGTCCCGACATCACACTCTAATGTCGTAACATCCTAGACAGAACGCAACCTTGAAACAATGAAGAGCCATATATTGAAACGTTCTGCATCCATTATCGACACTTCTTCTTGTTCTTCTTACTTTTATTTTTATTTTCTTTACATTATATTTCATCTTTCTTTTCATAGAAATTTTTTAGGTACTTTTTTGTCAAGCTTGGAGCACACAAATCCTGAGATTATCATAACAATAAGGATTCAGCCTACTCAGGGAAGTTTTCTTGTTTGAACTTTAATTATTTTACGCTAAAGGCAATATATGTTCTAAAGTGTAAAGGAAGTACATAGGATAAATTTTTGTGTTGTGTGTTTACTTTGTTTTAGTTGGTTATTTCCTGTAACACCCCTAACCTATATCCATCACCGAAACATGGTTACAGTGCATTATCGGAGTTTACAGATTAATAAACAAATATTTCATAGAATATAACATTCATGTCAGAAACCAATCGAAATCAAACATATTGTCCCTTATACAAGCCATCGGGGTTCAAAATACTTGTTAGAAACAAGTTAGGACTAAATCGGATACTCAAAGATTTTTTTAGAAAACAATGGAATTTTTCAAAGCTGCAGGGGTCACACGGTCAGGAGACACGCCCGTGTCTTAGGCCGTGTGGGCATTCAAAATAGGGACACACGGTCGTCCAGCCTATGTCCGTACCCGTGTAACTCTCTGACTTGGGTCACACGGCCAAGTCACACGCCCGTGTGTTAGGCCATGTAAGAATATTGACTTGCATTCCTAAAATACAGGGGACACACATCCGTGTCACCTGGCCATGTGTCACACACGGCTGAGACACACGCCCGTTTCTCTATCCGTGTGGATGAAAATAGGCCATTTTCTAAGCCACATTTCTCACCCAAATTGACACCTACCTAGGCTCAACAAATTGCACATCAATGAGCCATAACAAGGCCTTCAACACAAGCTAAAATTATGTCTTAAACATGTATTATCACCACATACAACCAATATGCCCTTAGGCACCTCATATGACAACTTAAAACATGTCAACCAAGTATCCAAACTTATCTAATTAACCTATCTAACCAAGTTACCAAAGTTCACTTTAACTCAATTATATACATACATATATATCACTTATACTAACATCACACCCATACCGTAATTTCATATCAATATGTATGTTGGTTATATAAACAAAATATTATTCATAATATTTACATAAGCTAAATTTTGACTAAAATCGAACAAAAGCCTATACATGCCATATAAACTGTATTTTGTAAGCCCGAACTTTTGGGCCTAGAAGAAATGGGCTTAGCATATCGGAGGAACTGGAATTTAGCTGTGCAAGTGAATAACATAATTGAATGTCTGCTTCAGTGGTTAAGTGATTTAGCAGTGTTTGGGAGTGTCTGAGAAGTCTTGGGTTCAAACCTGGGCTTTAGCAAAAATTTTGGTTTTAAGTGGATAAAACCCTGAATGCTTGGATGTAGGCCTTTTAAATTATTGTGTTAAAAAAATGACACAAGGAAGCATGTGGTCTAGTGGTTGTGGCGTCACTAAGGTTGCAAGGGAGCCTGAGTTCAAGACTTGGCTCTTGCAATTTGTTTTGGTTTTTCTTTTAAAGGAACCTGGACTTTGGCCTTTAGACCTTTTAATTTATTGAAGGTAAAATGTGTCATAAAGAGAGTGGGTGATCTAGTGGGAAGGTGGTGCTACATGTGTGGCAAGGAGTCTGAGGTTCGAGGCATGGCATGCGCAATTGTATGTTTATTTTACTGCTTGAGCTGGGGAGGTGTTGGAACTAGACTGGAACTCTGTGGCTGAATTGGTCATAAGAATTTGAATTGAATTTGAATAGGGAGTTGGAGTAAATCAAGGAGAAAATTCGGTGGAGGGGTTGGTGGAGAAGATTTGGAGGGGAAAATGGAGGAGAAAAATGAGGAATTCGAATTGGAGGAGGTTGGAGCCGAAATTTAAGTGTAGCACTCAAAAAATTCGACGAAAGGGGGATTTTGGTGCAATATTTAGGCTTTGTGGAGTTTTGTTTTCTTTTTTCTTTTGATAAGTCTAGTTACCAAACCGAACTTTTTTTTTTGGATGCTGCTGAAACTGCACTAAAGGTGACCTCTCGTGCATTCTTTTTGCTCTGTTTCACTCTACTTTCTTCTCAGTCGTTTCTGTGTTACCATTCAGGCATCTTTTTGTACCTTTTTTGCCTATTTTTCCCTTGGCCGATTGTATCTTTTCTCTTCTTCTACATATTTTCTTTATTATTTTCCCCATTTATTTCTCTTGAGTCGAATTTCCCTTTTGTGTAACACTGTTATCATTTGTTCATAAGTGTGTAAAAGCCAAATACCTCTACTCTCTTGCTATCAACTATTGTCGAATCTGTTATCATTTCTTTCTCCTTCCATAAAGTTGCGGTTTTCTTCTCTGTTTGCCGAGATCGAGAGCAAGTAATAGTGATTCTTTTATTTAGTTTTCGTTATTGGTATTATTCCTTTCCTTTCTGTCGAATCTCCCCTATTTTCTCTTAGTCTGATGGTGTTTGGTACCTAGGGTTGCTCGAGGTTTGATAGAGGGGCAAGTGATGTGAAGCAATCGACATACTACTTTTGGTTCTTGACCAAAGTAAGTGTTCTTGCCTTGTTTTGGTTAGAGGCCGAATATTCCTGAAGGCTCTGTTAACTGTCAAGTGTGGTTTTAACTATATGGTTATAATCTCTTTTAATAAGGTTTATTTAATGCAGAATCCGACAAGAGGTTTAATAGTCGCTAACAGTTGGGGAGGACTTAGCAAAGCTAGTTCGATTGAGGTGTGGTGCTAGGGATTCATAGTGCGCTTCGTAATAGGTGTGTACACATACCACCCAAACTATAGATCGGCAAATGTTGAAATGCCAGAATGTCGAAAAGCTGAAAGTACGACATAGGTTGCCATACGAGCGCGCGGACACATGTGTGGAGAATCCAACGTGATAGTAGAGGCCACCATGAGCGCTCTCATGGGCTTAAATCGTTTTGGGCCGCGTTGGGGCCGAAATGGGCCATGTGGGCCCAATAGGCCTGTAGGCCCCACACGAATTAAATGTGCATATTGTGGTGAATGTTAGACCGGGCCGTGTAGTCCACATGGCTAGGGTCGTTTTTGGGCAATGGGCCGTGTGGGCCCACTGGGTTGGTGGGCCCCACACGGATAAAATGCATGTTATATGGTTTCTATTGGTTTGAACTGTGCTGTTTGTATAGCTGAGGCTATTTCTAGGCTAATTGGGCCATACGAACCTGTGGGCCCACTTAGGCTGAGTAATGGGCCTTAGGCCCATTTACACTATTGTGATTGTGTAGGTTACTTAAGTCGCTCGAGGCGACGATAGACCTTCTGTTGGGTCGCTAAGACCCCGATTTGGGAAATTACCATAATACCCTCGATTTGTAAAATTACCTAAATACCCTTCATGGGTAAAATGTCTGTTTTGACTCGATAGGATATATGGATGACTATGTATACCATGAGATGGTTTGTATATGTATATTTATTCTGTCTGCATGCATGATAAAATTTTAATAGCATGCCACTGGTGTATGTTGCATAACATGGGGTTGGGTTATGTGATTGGAGGAAGTATTCTCTTCTGCCAGTACTCCTGCGTATCTCTGATGGCTATTAGCCTACCGTTCTAGCAGCTCTGCTGCAAATTCTGTTTAGTGCCACATCGATACAATTATGTGGTGTGTAGGGATGGGTGGGTTGATACTATATCCCTACATAGTGTGTATGGTTGGACGGAGATGGTGTGTAAAGGCTGGATGGATAGGGTTTTTGCATGCTTGATTATTCTGATTCTATTCTGTTTAAGGCTAAGGCCCATACTGCATCTGTTCTGTAATGGGCTTAGGCCCAGTTGGACACTGCTTCTGAGATGGGCCCAGGCCCAAACTTTCTGATTGATCGTTGTTTTTATTTGGGGTGCACACTGAGTTTTCGCAAACTCACCCAATTGTTTAACTGTGCAGGTAATCCCCATACATAGACGGTTTGGAGCTGCGAAGGACTTGGAGATGGCCACACATTTAAACTTGCTTTGGATTTTATTTACCTTATTTATTCTTTTTGGGTTGTAATAAGGCCTTTCTAATTTCTGGGTTTTAAATTTGGAATCTTATTTATTGGTTTATAATTGCTAGAAGTAGAACACCAAAACAACAACTGTTTGTCAAAATATCACATTTCTGCAGCTGTTTTAAATTAAGCTTTTGCAACAAATAAGGTTTTAAAGTAATAGCATTTTACAAGAGAATGACTTTTAATAAACCACGTTTTAAAAACAAGCAAACAAAATCTGAGGTTTTTAAATGGAAACAAGTTTTAATTGTAAAAAGGGTTGTTCAATGAAAACTTGGGTTTCGAAAAACACTTCAATGTGACACGCCGGATTCGGGCCTAACTTCTAGGCCGGGTTTGGGGAGTTGCATATTTAATGTTTCAAAAACTACCGAGATAAGTTGGATTGTGTGACTTGAGTGCTGATTCGATTGTCCAACCTTTCGAAAATCTCCAAAGATATTAACCAAAACATATAAGCTTAATGAAGTAAGTTCGACAGGTTAAACAAAATCTTACCGAACCTACTATAACAAGTCAAATAAATAAAATCATTCATGTCAATTCCCTATCATTCACAACTTCAATTGATAAATACATTCGTATTCAAATCAATACAAAAATAAATAACATGTCTTTCAAATTCATTAAATAAATCACTTTACCAAAATTTTCCATTTTAAGAACGACTTACGGATAAGAGTACATCGTCAATAGAAGCTCATAAGAGATGGTCCTCCCGAATACGCCAACAAAAGCTCATAAGAGCTGAATAGAAGCTCGTAAGAGCAGAACAAAAAGTAAAACACGAGAGTTCACAATAAATGCTGAACCCCTATTTACTTGGGAAAAATGTCGTTGTCTCCTTCCAATACCATCTTACACCAAAATACGAATGTACTCAAATCTCGTGTTCCTTTCAAACCGAATATCCAATTTAATATTATAACTCCAACAATGGCTCATTTTCAACAATAGAATAAATGCATAATATCATTCATCAAATTTATACAAATATTAAATTTTAACCGTACGAACTTACATGGACTGAATTGTAGTAATTGTAGAAGTTCAGGGACTATTCTGCTATTTTTCTTTTTCACGAATATCTACGGGATCTTGATCTAGAATATAAAATTACTCACTTATTAGCATATTTCATTTCCAATTCACTTTACAATTAATACCCTTTTATTTTTCAAATTTACACAATTACCCCAAACTTTTACAATTTTTGTAATTTAATCCCTTAATTAGTTAATCTATCAAATTAACTAATTTTCTCAATCAATAATATATCCAAATATTCTAGGCCTTCATAAAGCCCCTAATAAACCCAAATTTCACTATCAAACCCTAATATTTTAACCTTTTCACAATTTAATCCTAAAATTAATATTTGACAAAATCACTTTATAAAATCGTCATACAACATAATCAAAGCTCTAAATCCATGTTATTCATCAAAAACATCTACTATTTATCAATGGAAACTTCCAAAATTTTTAATAAAATAAAAAACAAAGGTATGATCTAGTTGGCCCTAAAACATAAAAATTACAAGAAACGAGTAAGAATTGAACTCACATAAAGCAAAAGTATGAAGAACCAGCTTAAGCTCTCTCTCCTATGGCTGTTTTGGCTAAAAATTGAAGAACAAATGTCCAGAAAACCTTTAAATTAAATTTGTTTTATTTTTAATTTCATCAACATTACCATTTTGCCATTGAATTATTTTATTTTATTATTTTTCCTTCATATGCCAACTCACCTTTTAATTTTGGTTTATTTATTTCTTAAGTCATCCCTCATTTATTAATCAAGCCATTTAATCACTTAATTATTATATTTAACAAGTTTTGCACCTTTTTCAATTTAGTCCTTTTTAATTAATTAATTATCGAAATGTTAAAATTTTTCAAAGAAACTTTAATACTACCTTAATGACACTCTGTAAATATTTATAAAAATATTTAGGCTCGGTTTATAGAAATGAGGTCCCGATACCTCACTTTCTAGAACCACTTGGCCTAATAAATCATTATAAAACACAAATTACCAATTCAAAAACCTTTTTAAAACCACATTTGACTCGTAAATATTAAATATTAAGATTTACGAACTTACTCGCCGGATTTGGTGTCCTCGAACCACTGTTTCTGACAACACTAAAAAATCGGGTTGTTACATTTCCTTTTAAAAAAATAAAAAAATAACGTGTTATTGTTTGTGTTGCATCATGCTTGAATTATATTAATACTGTGAATAGTGGTTGAAATTAATAAAGCATGTAATGGTTTTTTTCAATCATGAATTTTTTTATTGATATAAGATAATTTGATTATTTTTAAGGGAAATTGATTAGATTACCGAGCTAAATTGCATAATAGATTAGAAGGACCTAAGTAAGAATGTTTGATGATGCCATATGAGATATAGGTCTTCTTGTAACGACTCAATAGTTAAGGGTGTCAGAAAACGAGATTCAGGACTTCGTTTCTGTAAAACGAACTCTTAAATATTTTATTTAATATTTACGAGGTTAGTTTAGTAGTGAATTAGATTTGGTTCAGTAAATTTTGTGGAATTAGGAACTGCTATGTAACACCCCAAACCTGGCCAAAACGTTACGACCGGATCCGGTATGTTACAAGGTGAATTAAAAACGAAGTTTTGATTGTTTCAGAAAACCTGAAGATTTGAAAACTCTTTTTTTCATTTAAGGCGATGTCTTGAAAGCAGTGGTTTGATAGTTTAAGAAAATTTCAATTCGTGTTAATCAAATATTCATTATGTTCAGTGATACTTGAAAGAAAGCATATGCTTTGAGGTACTCGTATTTTAAAATCCCATTTTTGTTTTAATTTCGTGTTCAAATTTGGATAATGTCAAGTTTCAAATAATCGATAAACAGATAAAATTAAAACCCAAACGTCAATTTAGGAAGGCCTTATTACATCAAAAATTCCCAAATAAAAATAAAAGTTAAGCAGTAAAAAGTTTGCGAACAGAAAAGTCTCTATGGCCTCCACGAGTCTGCCTCGACTCCCAGATCCACGGTCTACTGATTACCTGAAAAAGGTAGGAAAAAGGGTGAGTCACAGAGACTCAGTGTGTAAAACCATCAAAACACACAACACAGCCCATGACCCACCATCACATATCTAGCCCACACATGATATCATACACTACATGAATGCATCAAGCCCAGCCCAACCTAGCATTTTCCATCCTCTACACGCCATCCCGTATCAACCATCACACCGTGGGGATTTCTACAATCAACCCTCCATCCACTACACGCCGTCTCGATAGTCATGCTGCCGGTTATAATAACGATCACTATGTGACCTTAAAATCTACTGTGGCTTAGCCACCGATCACTAAGTGACCTCATAAATCATTTGTGGCAAAGCCACCGATCACTATGTGACTTTATAATCAAATGTGGCAGAGCCACCGATCACTACGTGACCTTATAATCAAATGTGGCAGAGCCACCGATCACTACGTGACCTTATCACTTCCACTTTATCATCATTTCCATATCCCATGCACACCATATATGTCATAACAGATGTAACATGCTACTAACAAAGCAAAAAATTATCACATACATCCAACCTTATATTAAATCATTACAAACACGTACCTGACACTCCCTGCCATACCCACAAAGGGTATTTCAACTGTATACACAGCCTTCTCCGGCTTTTCAGCCTATGCGCATAATAATTAAACAGTTAAAACAAAGTGTAGTAGGGTTTACACACCTGGTAACACGCAAGATAATACTCTCTATGTCGACACTATCGATAGCAGAGACGACTGCTATCTACCCATGACTCTGTTCTAAAGCCGGCCCACAACCCGGTGGCCAATCTCGTACTGCTGACACGGCACGTCTCTTAAACTTAGGGGTTGGGTTCACCGGTCCAACCCCTTCCTTAGGATTGCTGGCATTTGAGTCCATAGAATAGATCTTGGTTAGAAGACCGTGTTAAAACATAGAATAAGACATGAGTAGGATTATACGTTTAGCTGAATAGATCTCCTTACCTTGATCGACAAAAGCCAAAAGTTTTAGGCTTGGTTCACAAATCGAGTGAATCCCGAAAGTCTCCCAAAAGAATGCGAACACCACCCCCACCTTGACACAGAAGATTCGAATAACCCTAAGAGAAACTGGCACAAGCACAGCAGTAGCGAAGGTTCAGCAATGACAGGGAAGAAGATGAAAGAGTCGAAAAATAAAATAAAAGGACTCCAAATGGAACGTAGAAATTTTCGGTTTTAGCAGAGATCAAAAGAAAAGATGAAAAAGAGAAGGCTATGAAGATTCGGCTTGTAGAAGGAATCGGAGAAGAGAACTATGGACAAGGGACATTCGGCTATAGCATAGAAATGGAGACCAGAATGGGGTTAGGGGTTTCGACTTTTGAGAAAGAACAATTGAGAGAAGAAGAATAAAAATGAAGTGAAAAGAAGTGGTAGGAATGGTAAAGAAGAAGAATTTTCGGCAAGACTTGAGTAAGTTCGACTTTAACAGAAAATGAAGAAGAGAATGAATGTGGATGAGGGTTTTGGCTCACACTTAGAAAAGGATCAAGAAGAGAATGAAATAAAACCTCAAATGCCGAAAATGGGAAGGAAACTCTCACTTAACTTATTCAAAATTTCGGTGCTTACCAACCTAAAAGCTGAAAATGCATTATTTTGAGAACAAAAAGCCTATGTTACCACAATAGAAATTCGGCACCCCTAGCCAAACAAAAACCGATTCCCCCTACTAAGACTCTGAAATTCGGCCAACACCAAGCTCACAATGCTCATCCCTTTCTTTTCTCCTCAAATTCCTCCTGATCACCCGTTTGAAATATTTTGAACACTTCAAACTCCACTTTTTCCTCTCTGCCATTCAATCAAATTATTTGACTCAGTCCACTCCCTTATCCTGAAGTGTCCTAGTCGAATTCTGCCTCTGTTCTCCTTGACGCCAAAAAGAACTCCCAAAATGAGCTCCTTGCGACTTGAACCTGCTCCCTCTCCTACCCCCTGTGGCGTCACCTACCAGCATCTTAAGTGGCGCCTCCTTGCCACTCTGCCACTCCTTTTCTTGTGTCAACCAAACACCAACATAATCCCTTAAGTCCTATTCCAGCTAGCTCCTCTGCTAAAGTGTCTAAAAAGAAAATTTTAACCAGGGCTCCGGTTTTTCCCCAGGCCTTTCCTAGACTCTCATACACCCTAAAACAACGCATTACGCAAAGCATACACACAAAATACATCAAATGCATAGCCCCTAAATCAGGATGTTACAGTTCTACCCCCTTAAGAAAATTTCGACCTCGAAATTACCTGGTCAAAAGAGATGAGGGTATTGCTGCCGCATCGCATCTTCTGGTTCCCATGTAGCTTCCTCAGAACCGTGATTACGCCACAAAATCTTAACTAACGGAACTATCTTCCTACGTAACACTTTGACATCATGATCCAAAATCCGTACTGGTTTCTCTTCTAAGGATAGATCAAGCATTACTTTGATTTCCTCCACTGGCACAACGTGCGATGGATCTGAACGGTAGCGTCTTAGCATAGAAACATGAAACACATCATGGATCTGACTCAACTCCGAAGGTAGCTCGAGCTGATAGGCTACTGGTCCCACACGCTTCAACACCCGAAAAGGCCCGATGAACCTAGGGCTTAACTTACCCTTCCGTCCAAACCTTAACACCTTCTTCCACGGTGACACCTTTAAAAAGACCCGATCACCCACTGCGAATTCTACTTCCTTCCGTTTCAGGTCTGCATAAGACTTCTGCCTATCGAATGCTTCTTTCAACCGAGCCCTAATTAGCTTAACCTTCTGTTCCGTCTCAGCAACCAATTTTGGCCCCAACATCTGGCGCTCACTGAACTCTCTCCACCAAGTAGGGGTACGACACTTCCGACCATATAACGCTTCATACGGTGCCATCTGAATACTCGATTGGTAACTATTGTTATACGCGAATTCTGCTAACGGTAGAAATTTTTCCCAACTACCTCTGAAGTCTAAGACACAGCCCCTCAACATGTCCTGTAATATCTGAATTACCCTCTCTAATTGACCATCAGATTGCGGATGAAACATTGTACTGAATTCTAACTTTGTCCCCAAAGCTTGACGCAATGCCCTCCTTACGATTTCTGCTACATACAACTTAGCTAATTTCTGAAGGGAGTAGTCGACCTGAACTGATATGAAATGAGCAGACTTTGTCAAACGATCCACTATCACCCATACCGAGTCTTTCTTGGTAGGAGTAAGGGGTAACCCACTAACAAAATCCATCGTGATCCTTTCCCATTTCCACTACGGAATCTTTACAGGCCGCAATAACCCTGAAGGCCACTGATGTTCTGCTTTTACCTGCTGACACTTCAAGCATTTACTCACAAATTCGGTTACCTCTCGCTTCAACCCCGACCACCAGAATTGCTCCCGCAGATCTCGGTACATTTTATTTCCCTCAGAATGCATAGCGTATGGGCTACTATGCGCTTCCTATAAAATCTTACCCCTTAACTCAAGATCCCTTGGCATGCAAACCTTTCCTCGAAAGCACACTACCCCGTCATTATTCACACTAAACTCCGTGGTCCCATCGCCTGATTCCAACTGAAATTTTGATTTTAACACCTCATCGGCCCACTACTTCTCTCTAATCTAACTGACCCAAGAAGGTTTCACCTGCAGGTCAGCTAATATACTCCCATCATCGTACAAGCTAAGATGAGCAAACATTGCTCTCAGGTCAGAGATCACCCTACGACTTAATGCATCCACCACCATGTTAGCTTTACCCGAATGGTACTCAATCAAGCAATCGTAATCCTTCAATAGCTCAATCCACCGCCGCCGCCTCAAATTCAATTCCTTCTGGGTGAGAAGGTATTTTAAACTCTTGTGGTCTGTATAAATAACAGACTTCTTCCCATACAGATAATGCCTCCAACTCTTCAAAGCAAACACCGCTGCCGCTAACTCCAAATCATGCGTGGGGTAATTTAACTCATGTGGTCTCAACTACCGCGACGCATATGCCACCACTCTCCCATCCTACATCAATACACACCCTAAGCCTGTATGCGACGCATCACAATAAACCGCAAACTCTTTTCCAGCCTCAGGCTGGATCAACACCATAGCCTCCGTCAAAATCCTTTTCAGCCTTTCAAAACTCTCCTGCTGCTTATCAGACCAAACAAAAGGTACCCCTTTCCTCAACAGCTTGGTTAGAGGTGCTGCAATTAATGAGAACCCTTCCACAAACCTTCTATAGTACCCAGCCAGACCAAGAAAACTCCGAATTTCTGCCACAGACTTAGGTGGCTTCCACTCCAACACAACTTCAATTTTCTGGGGATCAACCCTAATCCCCTCAGCAGACACCACATGGCCCAAAAAGGTAACCTCCCTTAGCCAGAATTCACACTTATTGAATTTGGCGAACAACTATTTCTCCCTCAGGATTTGTAAAACCACTCGAAGATGCGAATCATGCTCCTCCTTCGATCTTGAATAGACCAGGATATCGTCTATAAAAAACACGACAAATCGATTCAGGTAGGGTTGGAAAACCTGATCCATCATGTCCATAAACGCTGCTGGTGCATTGGTCAACCCGAACGGCATTACCAAGAATTCGTAATGACCATAGCGAGTCCTGAAAGCCGTCTTATGGATATCCGCTTCCTTGACCTTAAACTGATGATACCCTGACCTCAAATCTATCTTTAAGAAAACTGACGCCCCCTTCAATTGATCGAACAAGTCGTCAATCCTCGGCAACGGGTATTTGTTTTTGATCGTCAACTTGTTCAACTGACGGTAATCAATGCACATACGCATTGACCCATCCTTCTTCTTAACAAATAACACCGGCGCTCCCCAAGGTGATACACTCGGTCGAATAAAACCCCGATCTAACAGTTCCTGAATCTGCGCTTTCAACTCCTTCAACTCCTTTGGTGCCATCCTATATGGTGCGATGGACACAGGCACTATTCTCGGTAGAAGATCAATACCAAACTCCACTTCGTGATTGGGAGGCAACCCCGGAAGCTCCTCCAGAAAAATAACAGAAAATTCCTTCACTGTTCGAACATCCACCACAGTTGATTCCTTGACTCTCAAAGCACAAACATAGGCTATGAACGCCTCACATCCTTTCCTCACCATTCTCTCAGCTTTTAAGACGGACACCACATTAGATAGATAATTCCTCCTTTCACCTATTACCATCACTTCTTCACCCTCGAGAGTTCTTAACATCATGCGCTTGGCTGCACAATCCAAATTTGCTTGATACTTTAACAGCCAGTCCATGCCTAAGATTAAATCAAACTCCTCGAACGGCAACTCCATCAATTCAGCTGGAAAAACTACCCCTTGCACTTCTAGAGGTACATCTCTATAAAGTTTGTTTACCACTACAGTTTGTCCTAGCGGGCTAAGTACAGTCATCTCCCTAGGGGTAATCTCAGAGTCTAAACTTAAAGTTCCAGATACCACACTAGCAACATAAGAATGTGTCAACTCGATATCAATCAAAGTAGTATAAGCCAACCCATAAATAAGAAACGTACCGGTTATGACGTCCGGTGCATCACCCTCTTCTCGGCGTCGAGCTGCATAGACTAACCCTGGCTGTCTCGCCTCAGTATTCCCGGCACCTCTACCCGATGTTCCATGGCCCCGGCCAAAACCATTACCTCCTCTGACTGGACCACGACCCCTCTGTGGCTGCTGACCACCTCTACCCTGTTGAGCATAACCCTAACTTCCTGGCCTTGCACCGTCCCGCTCCTATGGACAATCTCTAATTTGATGATCAGCGGATCCACACCTGAAACATCTTCTGTTACTCGTCCAACACTCCCCCAAATGGAATTTACCACATCGAGCACACCTCTGAGGCTGCCTATCAACAACAAGTCTCGCAACCCGACTTGGCCCATCCATCCTAGGTCTTTTCTGAAAATGCCCAGTTGACCCTGACGATCCAAAATTCCTTTTATTACTTCCTCTATCTCTATCCGGACTCTGCTTTTCCGACCGCTTCACTTCTTCAGCTATCTTGGCCTTTTCCACCAAAACAGAAAATTCCCTTTCTCGTTGTGGAGCTATCAGCACCCGCAAATCATCTCTCAACCCATCTTCAAATCGAACACAATGTTCATGGTCCGTAGCCACCATTCCTTGGGCATAACGGCTAAGGCGTAAGAATTCTGCCTCATATTCAGCCACTGACTTGTTCCCCTGATCAGATTCAAAAATGCCCTTCGCTGCACATCCACATAACTCGACCCAATGTACTTATTCTAGAATGACAGCTTGAAGAGATCCCAAGTAATGCGGTCAGCCACAGTACCATCCCTGACCGTAAGCCACCATTGATACTCCTCATCCCGCAGAAGAGACAAGACTCCTTTTAACTTTTCCTCCTCTGTGAAATCGAGGTCATCCATTATACGCTCAACGGCCTCCAGCCAATACTCAGCTGCATTAGGGGCTACGCCGGAAACTCCTCTAAACATTTCTGCTCCATTAGCTCGAAGTCGTTCAGACACTAATTTCCGAGCCCCTGCACCCAAGGTTACCCTAGCAACTCTCTCCAAGACCCGTAACATCGCCTGAGACACCGCATCGTCTCCACCCGTTTGGTCTTGAAACTCTGCTTCCGCAGCTGGCGGTAGCGGCACCTCATTTCCTGACCCATGACCAGACCCTACTGGTTCCGACACAGTAATCCTGCCTCTACCCCGTCCACGCACATTACGTCCACGTCCCCTAGTACTCATAACTACTGTAGTGTTTTAATCTGGTTAAAAAATTTATGAGTTAGTATCTTTCATTGTTTAATACCGAGCAGTTTTATGAGAAATATCTTTAGAGAGTAGTTTTTGCAGAACACATCACAACCTAGAGGGTTCAGTCTCTAAAGTTTGAATCCCTAAGACTAACAAGCATATTTCTTTAGGCTAACAATCATCCTATACATGCATCGATAAATAGTTAGAAGACTTACCTGGGTGGATCGGGTGCCGGTAGACCCGGATGCCATATTTCAATCAAAACATTTCTCCAATTGACTTTCACATTGGTTTTGTAAAACACCGTTGAACCCATTTCACAGCTCGACTTTGCAACCTAGGCTCTGATACCAAAACTGTAACGCCCCAAACCCGGCCAAAACGTTACGACCGGATCCGGTATGTTACAAGGTGAATTAAAAATGAAGTTTTGATTGTTTCAGAAAACCTGAAGATTTGAAAACTCTTTTTTTCGTTTAAGGCGATGTCTTGAAAGCAGTGGTTTGATAGTTTAAGAAAATTCAATTCGTGTTAATCAAATATTCATTATGTTCAGTGATACTTGAAAGAAAGCATATGCTTTGAGGTACTCGTATTTTAAAATCCCATTTTTGTTTTAATTTCGTGTTCAAATTTGCATAATGTCAAGTTTTAAATAATCGATAAAAAGATAAAATTAAAACCCAAACGTCAATTTAGGAAGGCCTTATTACATCAAAAATTCCCAAATAAAAATAAAAGTTAAGCAGTAAAAAGTTTGCGAACAGAAAAGTCTCTATGGCCTCCACGAGTCTACCTCGGCTCCCAGATCCACTGTCTACTGATTACCTGAAAAAGGTAGGAAAAAGGGTGAGTCACAGAGACTCAGTGTGTAAAACCATCAAAATACACAACACGGCCCACGGACCACCATCACATATCTAGCCCACACATGATATCATACACTACATGAATGCATCAAGCCCAGCTCAACCTAGCATTTTCCATCCTCTACACGCCATCCCGTACCAACCATCACACCGTGGGGATTTCTACAATCAACCCTCCATTCGCTACACGCCGTCTCGATAGTCATGCTGCCGGTTATAATAACGATCACTATGTGACCTTAAAATCCACTGTGGCTTAGCCACCGATCACTAAGTGACCTCATAAATCATTTATGGCAAAGCCACCGATCACTATGTGACTTTATAATCAAATGTCAGAGCCACCGATCACTACGTGACCTTATAATCAAATGTGGCAGAGCCACCGATCACTACGTGACCGTATCACTTCCACTTTATCATCATGCCCATATCCCATGCACACCATATATGTCATAACAGATGTAACATGCTACTAACAAAGCAAAAAATTATCACATACATCCAACCTTATATTAAATCATTACAAACACGTACCTGACACTCCCTGCCTTACCCACAAAGGGTATTTCAACTGTATACACAGCCTTCTCCGGCTTTTCAGCCTATGCGCATAATATTTAAATAGTTAAAAAAAAGTGTACTAGGGTCTACACACCTGGTAACACGCAAGATAATACTCTCTATGTCGACACTATCGATAGCAGAGACGACTGCTATCTGCCCACGACTCTGTTCTGAAGCCGGCCCACAACCCGGTGGCCAATCTCGTACTGCTGACACGGCACGTCTCTTAAACTTAGGGGCTGGGTTCACCGGTCCAACCCCTTCCTTAGAATTGCTGGCATTTGAATCCATGGACTAGATCTTGGTCAGAAGACTGAGTTAAAACATAGAATAAGACATGAGTAGGATTATACGTTTAGCTGAATAGATCTCCTTACCTTGATCGACAAAAGCCGAAAGTTTTAGGCTTGGTTTACAAATCGAGTGAATCCCGAAACTCTCCCAAAAGAATGCGAACACCACCCCCACCTTGACACAAAAGATTCGAATAACCCTAAGAGAAATCGGCACAAGCACAGCAGTAGCGAAGGTTCAGCAATGACAGGGAAGAAGATGAAAGAGCCGAAAAATAAAATAAAAGTACTCCAAATGGAACGTAGAAATTTTTGGTTTTAGCAGAGATCAAAAGAAAAGATGAAAAAGAGAAGGCTATGAAGATTCGGCTTGTAGAAGGAATCGGAGAAGAGAACTATGGACAAGGGACATTCAGCTATAGCATAAAAATGGAGATGAGAATGGGGTTAGGGGTTTCGGCTTTTGAGAAAGAACAATTGAGAGAAGAAGAAAAAAATAAAGTGAAAAGAAGTGGTAGGAATGGTAAAGAAGAAAAATTTTCGGTAAGACTTGAGTAAGTTTGACTTTAACAGAAAATGAAGAAGAGAATGAATGTGGATGAGGGTTTTGGCTCACACTTAGAAAAGGTTCAAGAAGAGAACGAAAGAAAACCTCAAATGCCGAAAATGGGAAGGAAACTCTCCCTTAACTTATTCAAAATTTTGGCACTTACCAACCTAAAAGCCGAGAATGCATTATTTTGAGAACAAAAAGCCTATGATACCACAATAGAAATTCGGCACCCCCTAGCCAAACAAAAATCAATTCCCCCTACTAAGACTCTAAAATTCGGCCAACACCAAGCTCACAATGCCCATCCCTTTCTTTTCTCCTCAAATTCCTCCTGATCACCCGTTTGAAATATTTTGAACACTTCAAACTCCACTTTTTCCTCTCTGCCATTCAATCAAATTATTTGACTCAGTCCACTCCCTTATCCTGAAGTGTCCCAGTCGAATCCTGCCTCTGCTCTCCTTGACACCAAAAAGAACTCCCAAAATGAGCTCCTTGCGACTTGAACCTGCTCCCTCTCCTACTCCCTGTGGCATCACGTACCAGCATCTTAAGTGGCGCCTCCTTGCCACTCTGCCACTCCTTTTCTTGTGTCAACCAAACACCAACATAATCCCTTAAGTCCTATTCCAGCTAGCTCCTCCGCTAAAGTGTCTAAAAAGAAAATTTTAACCAGGGCTCCAGCTTTTCCCCAGGCCTTTCCTAGACTCCCATACACCCTAAATCAACGCATTACACAAAGCATACACACAAAATACATCAAATGCATAGCCCCTAAATCAGGATGTTACATGCTAAGGTATAGGGACTAAATCGCATAAGGGCTAAAAGTTGCATTATAGATTAAAATAAATTAAAGGGACTAAAATGGTAAATATAATTTACCTTGTTGAAGTGGACGGCATTAATGAATAATATATATGATATATGTAAACTTATTATATATATATATATATTATGTTATAATAATAAAATGAAAATATAATAAAAGAAAGAATAAAGAAAATGGAAAGAGAAATGCATGCAAAATTAGAAGAAAGAAAGAAAGAAAAGAAAAGGAGAGCACGCACGGCCTATGGACTTTAGAAGTTCAAGCTCAAATTGGTTAGTGCAATTTAGTCCTGTTCTTGTAATTTTTACATTTTTGGAATCCCAATACTTAGGGCTAGTCAACCCGTGTTGCAATTTTTAGTATTGATTAGAATTTTAGATGTTACTATTGTTGAATAGTTTAAATAATAGAGGTTAAATTGTTAGATTTTTAGGTTAGAAATGAAAAATGACTAAATTGTAGAATAAACTGTAAATTTTGAGTAATAAGGACTAAATTGTAAAAAATTTAAAATTTAAAGGTATAATTGAAAATAGGGAACTAAATTTAGCTTAGAGTGAAATTAGTATAAAAATTTGAGGTTAAATGTGAAGGTTAAAATTAGTCTCGATTTAGGGACTAAATTGAAATTTAAGTAAATATAGTGTAAAAATTGAAAATTAATGTGGAATTGAATTGTGTATCATTAATGTATTTTAATTGTTTTATTTTGTAGTTAATGTTGTACTAGAATCCTTGAGTAAAAAGGGGAAGGATAAAATCGACGTCGAATAGCTTGGAATCCACGGTTTGTGTTTCTATAATCTGAACTAAGTTATAAATTATTGCATTTTGAATTATTGTATATGGTAAGCATTTGAGGTGAGGACTTTAGCACTTTGATATTGAATTCAATTCATATTTGATTGAAACGAAATGATTTGGTATATTATGAATGTATTGACTATGTGAATATTGAATTGAATATATGTTTATATGTGTATATATTTGAGAATTGGACATTGGATGTAATTGAAAGTGAAATGGAACCCTATTAACTATTCGGGCTAAGTTGGATATAGATGGCATGCCATAGGATAGGAAGCGTTCAAGGATTTTTTCGACCTCAAGTCGATAAGGCACTAGGTGCCAATTTGCTTCGATTTAATTGATGAGACACTGGGTGTCAATTTATATAGTGTTCGGCATAGATACTACTTTGGATTTATCTGATGAGGCACTAGGTGCCAAACTGGTGTGTTGGTTGGATCCGTGTATCCGTTCGAGTCCAAGTCGTGTTAATAAGGGTAAATAAATAAATTATGTATTTGATATTGAGATGAGAAATGAATATGAAATGATGAAATGAACTGTGATTTGTGATATGAAATCAAAGAGTTGTATCATGCTATTACATGAGATGAGATTAGAAAATGCTATATGAAATGCCTTTGATATGAGATTGAACACGTGAAAATGGTATTAGGTGTGAATAATGAATGAGCAAAAATTATGTTATTGAATTGAAACACATGTACATAGCTTTACTTGATGCATTTTACATTTTAATTCTTTATCTCAAGCTTATATAGTTTGGATTATAGAAATACCACTAGGTTATACTCAGCTTACGGTTTTGTTTTTCCGTGTGCATGTTAGGTACATTACAGGTTAGGTACATTACAGCTTACAGTCGACTCAGCATCCAACCTCAATCCTGAGCTCAAGTGCGGTGATATTTCATTTTGTAATGGCATGTACCTAGGAAGTTTTTGGTTGTTAATTTATTTGTTGGTGTATTGTTGTTTTGGCTTAATATGAAATGTTGGCCACTTGTATATATAGTTATAGTTTAGGCATTGTTGGTATGGAAGTTTAGTCTAATGTTTTGGTTTGTGCATAGCTTCAAAAATTTGGTAACTTAAGGAGTTGAAAGTGTGCTTAATTATGGAAATTGTGGTATGATTTGAAGTTTTAATGGTTGATTGCTTTGCTTGCATAATTGATGGTATAAAATGTGGTACCAATGAGGGTACATTGGTTAGGCACCTAAGATGGTTGTTTTGAGTATGTTTAATTGTGTTTTGATAGGTTAAATGGTTGGTATTTGAGTTGCTCAATGCCCAAGCAAGTAGGAAATGGTAAACTTGAGTTTTAAGGTACATTTTTGGTGCACATGGGCTACCACTATAATAGCCCGGTTTAGACCCTAGTCAGAACAGTGGTTTTGGGACCACAAATCTGAGGTCGAATAAATATTTTAATATTATTTTTGATGTTTATGGCATGTGATAAAGTATGTGTGAAAGTTCTATGTGAAAATTTTACCGTTGGTGTGCCCGATTAGAGAAAAATGGCTTAATCACGAAAAATGCAAAAGCTGTGTGCTAGTTGTTAAAAGTGCTTAATTGCCATGGCTTATTAAATGAAAGGTCTTTATGTTTATATTAGACCATTGATAGTGGAATTTGACATAAATGGTCTTGTATTAAATGGTTTTCATGTTAATTTATTAATAGAGAAAATAGTAATTTGATTATTAATGTTTATTAATTAAAATAAAACATGAAATAGTGGCCATTATGGTATTCATCTTGCCGAAAATTGAAAGAAAAGAAAAGAAAAAGAGCTAGCTATGGTTCAGCTATTGTTGTTCTTGATTAAGATATGTTTTGAGCTAGATTTTTGATGATTTTTATGTTTTTGTGATCGTTGCTTTGTGTTCTATCAAGCCCATGCCCCAATTTCAGAATTTGATAATAATTTCGAGATGTGTCGTCAATGAATATGTGAGCTTTGTGTTGATAGTTGGTGAAATATGAAAGCTTGATGAATGATAAATATGTTTTGTATTGGGATTTTTGATGAAAATTGATTATTATGGGCTAATTTGTGAAAATGTAACTTTGAGGGGTTAAAATATGAAATAAATGAACGATATGGGTTGTTAGGGACTAGTATGAAATTCGGTCAAACTTGGGTGTGAGTAAATTATGTGTATTTTGTGTAATTGTGAAATAAGGATTAAAATGTCAAAATATGGAATTATGAGGGCTAAAGTGTAAAATTCCCTAATTATGTGTTGTGGACTAAATTGAGTAAAAATGTGATTGAATGAGTTGAATTTGATATTATATAGATCAAGAAAGGAGAAATTCGGACCTAGTTTGAGGCAAGAACAAAGTGCTCGATTGATTGACTAATATCATTGTTTCTACATCCGAGGTAAGTTCGTGTATAATATGTATTGTTTAAATAATGTTCATATGTGATGAAATGAATGGAAATGTGAATGTGGAGTTTGATAATGCGAAATGTGAGTTCGAAGATATGTGGTACTAAGTGTGCGTAAATGGAATAGTTACTGTGATGAATGGCACTAAGTGTGCGAGATAAAGAAAGTATCGACTGTATTATTTGGCACTATGTGTGCGATTCCAAAACAAATTCAATTTAATGTGATGGCACTAAGTGTGTGATATTATTATAGCTTCGGCTTATTAATTGGCATTGAGTGTGCGACTTCATCGAATGTTTAAAGAGGATCGAATGAATTATGGCATCAAGCATTGAGTGGTAAATTTAATAGATAAATATGTGATGGCACAGGTATGTACAGAACCTATGTGGTTGATGATATTTTGTATGAGATAGATGGAAGAATATGTGAATGAATGATAAAAAGAGTTGGTTTGAGTAGCATTATAAATGCTTGTACATGAACCTATAGATATGGTATGAAAGTGAGTAATAGCTGTGGGTGAGACTGAGTAGTGATGTCAATTTAACTAAGTGATAGTTAATTTTGCATATTGAATTTGAATTGTTGAGTTAACTGCATTATATTACGACCTTACTAAGCTTTAAAGCTTACTGTGTGAAGTCTTTCTCTGTTTTACAATTTCATTAAAGCTAGCTCGGATCCGGGGATCGTCAGTGACTCAATCACACTATCGGACATCTATTTTGGTACCTTTTGAAAGTTATATTTATAGTAAATGGCATGTATAGGCTAGTGAGGTTGTGGAATGTTTTGAGATGTATAAATCTTGCCATGTGATATGGCTTGATAATGGAATGATTTTGGTACATGTTTTGGCTATGTGAAAATGGTGTTTGTGATGTATATATATGGTCTTGTGTGAATGGCTAATATGGTGTGCTTTGGTAAAAGAGAAATGGTATGTTTCATACTTGAATTGGTGTTTGAAATGGTGAATGATTTGTATGTTATTTGATATTGGAATTGAACATGTAAGGATGACCCAAATTGGGGTGGCAATTTGGCCTTGTAAATGGCCTATAATTGTCCACACAGGTGAGCACAAGGGCATGTGTCTCTACCGTGTTTTACACTGTCCTAATTAGAAGCAAATCAGTCTTGCATATGGGCCAGACACTCGGGCGTGTGACAGACCGTGTGATCATAGTTAGTGTTACACACGGGCCAAACACACAAGCGTGTGATAGGCCGTGTGACCCTATTTAGTGTTGAACACGGGGTACGACATGGTCTAAGGCATGGCTATGTGAGGCACACGGTCTAGTCGCACGAGCGTGTGCCCTGTTTTAAAAGAAATTTTTTTTCTAAGTTCCGCAAAGTTTTCGTATGAGATCGGCTTAGTCCCGAACCTTCTTTAAAGCATGTCTAATGTAACATCCCAAAAATTAGGGGTTTGTAACATTTGTGTAATTTCATGTTGTGCTTGCTCTGCGGGTTGTTTAAGGGTGTTTACGGGCTCTATGGAGGCCTGGGGTCGAGTTCGAGCCCTGGTAAAATTTTGGTTTTTGGGCACTTTAGTGGAGAGGACTGTTGGAAGCAGGACTTGTATTTAGTAGAGTGTGTTTGTTCAACACAAGTGAGCATTTGGCAAGGTGGTTGTGGCGTCAATATGAGAGTATGGTGGGATGAGGTCCGAATCCCACATGTGGCAAAACAAAGGTTTTATTTTATGCTAAGTGGGTGGAAGAAGTAGAGTTCGGTTAGAACTCTGCAAGGGAGAGTGGAGACTCAGTCAAATCGTTTGAATGGGTGGAGGAGAGAAATTCAAGGAGAATATCGTGGAGTGGATCAAGGAGTGGGGAGTGTGGAAGAGTGTTTCCATGAGTGGGGACTCAATCTAGGCATTTTCGGCTAGGGGGAAAAGTTGAGCATTTTGGGTAGAATGTATAGCCGGAATCTCTTTTGGCTTCTTTTGCATTTTTCGGCTTTTGTTGTTTTCGTTGGGAGCATTTCAGGTCAATTTTTCTTTTCAATTTCCTGCTTACGAATCCCTTTTCTCCCTCTCTTCTTCTTCATTTCTTTTCTACTCTTTTTCTCCACAAGCCGAATCTCCTCGCTTCTCCAATTTGAATCTGTTCCTCTTTTCTTTTGCTAATAGCCGAACACTTAGTAGCCTGAGGCTTGGTGTTAATCTACCTTGTCTATTCGGCTCTTCTATGATCACAAGGTAATGTTCTTTTCCCTTTATTTCTTTTTTCTTCTTCTCTCTCTTTCTCTTTACTAAAGCCGAAACTCTCACCCTTTTGATAAGGCCGAATCTGCTCACTTGCTTCTATTTGGAACCTCTCTTGTTCTCTTTTGGTAAGGGCCGAACCCTCTAGGGTGCGAACTCGTATCTTGTTGAGTCAAACTGCTTTAGGATCTCGTTTTCTTGTTGGTAAGTTGTGGACATGGCCGACTAGGGGTGATAGTTCTCTTATCTTGTTGAGTTCGTTAGGGCCGAAAGGCCGTTTCTCTTATTATCATCTTGAATAACGTTCTAACACAATCTTTTCGTTAGGGGCACGGATCTTTGATCAGTAGAAGGTGGATCGAATACCTTCCTTAGAAGGGAGGCTAATATTCGTTGGTAAGCTAAGCCTATAGTTTTATGTATTCACATTTTAGGATTATCGAACAGGAAGACTAACTGATAGCTAATTATGTTATTAGGTGCTTCGGAGAGTAACGTGATCCGTAATCCGTAACAGGTGTGTAATCTCACACCAAGCTTGATGAATGCATGTGATGTTCTGTGAATCGGTCAAAAGCCAAAGAGCTGAAAAATCGGCAACTTTGACCATTCGAGCATGCGAACGCTCGTAGTGGTAAACCGAAACAGGAATGATGGCGGTAGATCGTTGAGAGTGTCACGAGCACTCTCGCGAAACTAAGGCTGTAACGGGCCTGACCGATCTAAAACGGGCTAAATAGGCCCAATAGGCTAACGGGCCCACATGGGCAAAATCGATAGAAAATAACCGAATGATTGATGCGACTGCGAAGTCTGCGAAACCGAGACCGAAAATGTATCAAATGGGCCACACGAGCGTGTGGGCCCATTTGGACTTGAAATGGATTTTAGGCCCAATTATACCGTAGGGACCCAAAAAGGGGTCCCAAGTCATTTGAGGCGACATTAGGCCTTCGGAAAGGCTGTTTAATGACTAAATTACTGAAATACCCCTGAAGGGTAAATTACCAAAATACCCTTGGGTTGCAAAATTACCGTAAAACCCCTAGAGTGCAAAATTACCAAAATACCCCTAAGGGGTGAAAATGTCCGTTATACCTTAGACTATGGTTGAATATTGTATATATGATTTTGGTTACATTTTTATACATTGATACATTGCATTCAATAACTTGTTGCATGGGTTGGGTTTGATGATTGGAGGAAGTGTAACCTGGTGACACTGCCAAATATCATATTTTTGGTGGCTATGCCACATATATACTATTATTTTTGGTGGCTCAGCCACGAATATCGTGATCAGCAGCTTGTCTGTAGTTCTTGTAACACCCCAAACCCGGTCTATGCGTTAAGGCCAGATTTGACATGTCACATGAAATAAATGTACATCTAGACTCTTGAAAATCTAAGTAAAACAGATTTTCAAAACTTTGACATGGAGTTTATTGAAAACTAAGGTTGATTGATAAATCAAACAATTTGAGACGTAAGAGTTTATAAATCGAAACTTTTAAAAAATTAATTAATATTTCGAGAGGATTTAAAAGAGTTTGAAAGATGATAATAAAATTGATGAACATTTTAAAGAGAAAATTTTTTAAGTTAAAAATATTTATGAAAGTTATTAAGAAACCCCCTTTTTGCATAACCATTTGAGAAAAACGTCTATTTATGTTTTTAGAAAAATCTCACTTTGAAGTAATTAAAGTCAATTCTAAAAATCCATCAAACATAAAATAATATTAAAAATTTATCCAGAGGCCTTATTACAACTTAACTTAAATTAACCAAGAAATTAAAAGTACTTAACAAGAAATCCAAATTTCAAATAACCATTATTTGTAGTATGGCCCCCACCGAGTCATCCATAGCCCAAGTCACCATCATTGATCATTACCTGAAAAGGATAAGGAAAACAGGGTGAGTTACTAGAACTCAGTGTGTAACCCACTTACCATTGCCCACTGCGCCAAAATCCAATTAAGCATTTATTTGGGCCAAAGCCTATTTACAAAAAAAAAAAAGAAACCAAACCAAACCTAATTTTCCATCCTCTACACACCACCCGTACCAACCAGCACACCTGTAGAGAGCTTTAGTCACCTACCCCGCCAACACACCAAACGTAGGCATTAAGCCGTTTATATCAAATTTGTGGACAAGCCATCAGATTAACAGAATCTACATGGCATTGCCATTTTTCATATTTGTGTTAGAGCCACCAGAATTATGTAGCAGAGCTACCAGAACTTCTCTTCATCATTATCCCATCCCATGCAAATCATGTATATAATGCATAGCCATTCACAACAATTTATTCAGATATTTCTTACAAACATCATGGCCCATTATAACAAATTATCAAGGTGGCCAATTAAGCAAAATATCATCTTGGCCCATTTCGCAATTTATTACAAATCGGCCAATATAACAAATATCTTATGGCCCATATAGCAATTTATCAATTTGGCCCATATAGCAAATATCTTAATTTGGCCCATATAGCAAATATCTAAATTTGGCCCTTATAGCAAATATCTCAATTTGGCCCATATGGCAAATATCTCAATTCGGCCCATATAGCAAACATCAAATCGCCCATTCAGGGTATTTTCGTGATTTTCACAATCTTAATACCGATTTCATAATCTTTACCAAAATAGTTATAACTATGCCATTTTTCCCAATTTCACCAAAATGTGTTTTAATCAAGCGATTTACCATTAACACGATTTAAATATCTAACCCATGAAATATGGTGTGGGATTACACACCTGATTACGGTAAGCACTATGCTTTCCTGATCGTCGACACCTAAAATATTATAACGCTCGATTAGACATTACTTACTATTTAATAAATCTACTCTAAAACAAACGACCTAAGATTTTACCCTCGGGATCGCGAACAACTACGATTTGTCGGTTTTCCTCGGTTGACGGTCCACAACCTGGTGGAAAGTCCCAAATCGCTGATGCCTCATAATTGCGAACAACCTCGAATAGTTGATTCTCACCGGTTGAGGGTCCACAACCCGGTGGAAAGTCTCGAATCGCCGAAACAGCCCTTCGTTTGAATTTAGAACCAGGGATCGTAAATCCGCTCCTTTTTCGATCACCAATCACTACCCCTTTTGATTCAATATTGTTTGCCTCAATTGAAAACAAATGTTAGTCCAAACTAATACTACGTTATTATGAACGATTGATCTTAGGAGTAAGGTTGGCTTACCACAAAATCCGAGTGATCCACGAATAAATCCCTATAATATAATCGATTACTCTTTTCCATTCTGATAATCATCTTAACTAATAAAGGATGATAATGAAATCCGTGAAGAACTCTTACCTTGGAGATTTTTGAACCGAATCCTAGCGATTGCGAGATGACTTCGGAAGAATGATGGTTCGGCCTTCCACTATATCACTACGAAAAAGAAAGGGTTTTATTTAAAAGAGAAATAGATGATGATTTCGGTCAAAAGGACCCTCCCAAGCCAAAATATAGATTCGACAAAAGAGAGAAGAAAATGAAAAGAATTGAAAGAGTTCTTACCGATTGTTCAAGAGTTGAATGACAACATGAATGAAAAGAAAGATCAATAAAAGGATGGAAGATTCGGCTATGAAGAAATAGTGGACTCAATATTCGGCTATGGTGAAAAATATTAGAGAGGAAGTGATGTTTGAAAGATTTTGCAAAAAGAAAAGAAGAAGAAGAACTAGAAAATATGATGGATTAGTTTCGGTTTTCAAGGATGATGAATGAACAAAGAAATGGTCTCCAAGTTTGTATGCATTCGGCAAGAAGAAAAAAAAGAAATGGAATATGCCTCTTCAAGGTTGTATGGATTCGGCAAGGAGAAGAAAAGAAGTTTGGGAAGAAAAGAAAAATGATGCCAAAGTTGTCAATAAAGGATTGGCCAAAACAACGAAAATTTTACCTATTGCAATTGACCAAATTCGGCTAGGAGGGGGAGTTTTGAGAGAAAAATACAATTGATGGTATTGGTATTTTGACCCAAAACTAACACTTTTGTTTTTACCAAAACATCAAACACTAAATTTGCTATCATCCCATCTCCAAGCTGTCCACATTCATTCCCCCTAGGATAAGAGTTTGGCCACCCAAACTTTCCAAAACACCATCCACAAAATAAGCCCCTTGTCCCCCTTACTTACCTATTTCTCTTGATTCCTTTCCCCAACTTCAACCTTGCCTTATTCTTTTATCCATCTTACAAAAAATAATGAAGTCCACCCTTGCCATAAATACTCCTTGACCGACACATTAAGGAAGGAAAGAAAAAAAATAAAAGTCAAAATGAACACAAAGTGATTCGAACTCCTTCCCTCAAGGTACTACAAGTGACGCCATAGCCTCTTTACTAATAGCTCATTTATGCTATCTATTTATTCAATTATTTCCATATGCTTTAAGGTCACTTACTCTATCTCCTTGAAGTGCTAAATTCCAAAAAAAATTTACTAGATCCAAATAAATCCCAAGCCTTCTCAGGACCTCCTCAACATACGAAATTAATAATCTAACTAGCTTAGCACCAAAATAATGCAACACATGAAATTCAAATTCTAGGATGTTACAATTCTACCCCCCTTAAAGAAAATTTCGTCCTCGAAATTTATCTGGTTAAAAGAGGTGAGGATATTGCTGTTGAATCGCGTCCTCAGGCTCCCATGTAGCTTCCTCCGCTCCGTGATTACGCCATAGAACTTTGACTAACGGTACTGACTTCCTTCTCAGCACCTTAACATCTCGATCTAAAATTTGCACTGGCTCCTCCTCGAACGACAAGTCAGACCTTATCTCAACTTCCTCTATCGGTACTATATGAAACAGACCCGATCGGTAACACCTTAACATTGAGACATGGAAAATACTATGTATCTGACTCAACTCCGGAGGTAACTCAAGCTGATAAGCCACTGGTCCTACACGCTTCAACACACGGTACGGTCCGATAAACCTAGGGCTCAACTTGCCCTTCCTTCCAAACCTGAAGATCTTCTTCCAAGGTGAGGCCTTTAGAAAGACTTGATCTCCTACCGCAAACTCAATATCCTTATGCTTCAGATCCACATACGATTTTTGTCTATCCGAGGCTTCCTTTAACCATGCCTAAATTACCTTTACCTTTTCCTTAGTCTCTGATATCAGCTCAGGACCCAATAATTGTCATTCCCCCAATTCAGTCCAACAAGTAGGAGTATGACACCTACGACCATACAATGCCTCGTAAGGTGCCATCTGGATGCTGGATTGGTAGCTATTGTTATACGCAAACTCTGCCAATGGTAGAAAATCTTCCTAACTACCCCTGAAGTCAATCACACAACCCCTTAGCATGTCTTCCAGAATCTAAATTACTCTCTCTGACTGACCATCTGACTGAGGATGAAATGCCGTGCTGAAATTCAACTTGGTTCCCAAAGCTTCATGTAAAGCTTTCCAAAATCGTGATGTAAACCTAGGGTCCCTGTTCGATATAATAGACACTGGTACCCCATGTAACCTCACGATCTCCGCTACATACAACTTGGCCAACTTCTGCAATAAGTAATCCGTACGAACAGGTAGAAAATGGGCAGTCTTCATCAACCGATCCACTATTACCCAAATGGAGTCTTTCTTAGTAGGCGATAAGGATAGCCCACTAATGAAGTCCATCGTTATCCGTTCCCATTTCCATAATGGAATCTTTACCAGTTGCAACAATCCCGATGGCAATTGATGTTCCGCCTTCACTTGCTGACATGTCAAGCACCTACTCACAAATTCAGTAACCTCCCATTTCAACCCTAGCCAACAATACTGTTCACGGAGGTCTCGATACATTTTATTTCCCCTGGGGTGCATATCATATGATCTACTATGCGCCTCATGCAGAATCATTTGCCTCAATTCCGAATCTTTCGGCATACAAATTCTTCCGTAAAAACACAATACTCCATCATTATTCAATCCAAATTCCCCTATCACACCCCCTTCCACTTGCTGAAGTAATGAACCCAACTTTTCATTTGATGACTACTTTTCCTTAATCTGACCTAACCACACAGGCTTCACCTGAAGTTCGGCTAGCAGACTACCATCTTCATATAGACTGAGATGAGCGAACATTGCTCTCAAATCTGATGTCACCTTACAACTCAACGCGTCTACCACCATGTT
Source organism: Gossypium australe (assembly GCA_005393395.2). Lineage (NCBI taxonomy): Eukaryota > Viridiplantae > Streptophyta > Magnoliopsida > Malvales > Malvaceae > Gossypium > Gossypium australe. The sequence goes on from CM016623.1 coordinate 27,735,736, forward strand.
ACCCTTTCCGGGGTGATACTAGATTGAGAAGTCATAATCCTTCAACAATTCTATCCACCTTCGCTGTCTTAAGTTTAACTCCTTTTGGGTAAGGAGGTACTTTAGACTCTTATGATCCGTATAAATAATCGACTTCTCACCGTACAGGTAGTGCCTCCAAATCTTCAAAGCAAACACCACTGCAGCCAACTCCAAATCATGAGTGGGATAATTCACCTCGTATGGCCTTAACTAACGAGATGCATAAGCCACCACTTTTCCACCTTGCATTAACACACATCCCAAGCCTGTGTGTGACGCATCGCAGTAAACAACAAACTCTTTTCCAGCCTCAGGTTGAATCAATACTGGTGCTTCCGTCAGAATCTTCATCAATTTCTCAAAACTCTCTTGCTGCTGATCTGACCACACAAATGGTACTCCCTTGTGCAACAGTTTAGTTAGAGGTGTAGCAATCAACGAAAACCCCTCAACGAAATGCCTGTAGTAACCAGCCAACCCTAGGAAACTCCAAATTTCAGCCACTGACTTCGGTGGTTTCCAATCCAACACAGCCTCTACTTTCCGGGGATCAACTCTAATTCCTTCGGCCGACACAACATGCCCCAAGAAAGTCACTTCCTTTAGCCAAAATTCACACTTACTGAACTTGGCATAAAGTTGCTTTTCCCTCAACATTTGCAATACTATACGCAGATGTGAATCATGCTCTTCTTCATTCTTCGAGTATACCAAGATGTCATCTATGAACACCACCACAAACCGGTTTAAATAGGGTTGGAAGACCCGGTTCATCATGTCCATAAATGCAGCTGGTGCATTGGTCAACCCAAATGGCATCACCAAGAACTCATAATGTCCATAACGAGTTCGAAACGCCGTCTTATGAATATCTGCCTCCTTGACCTTAAGTTGGTGATAACTCGATCTCAAATCTATCTTGGAAAAAATCGAAGCTCCTCGCAACTGGTCAAATAGATCATCGATTCTCGGCATCGGATACCTATTCTTGATCGTCAACTTATTCAACTGCCTATAATTGATGCACATACGCATCGACCCATCCTTCTTCTTGACGAACAAGACCGGTGCTCCCCACGGTGACACACTTGGTTGAATGAATCCAACAACTCCTAAATTTGAGCTTTAAGCTCCGCTAACTCTTTCGGTGCCATTCTATAAGGAGCAACGGACACCGGAGCCGTTCCTGGCAATAGTTCAATGCCAAACTCTACCTCCCGGTCCAGAGGCAATCCAAGAAGTTCTTCGGGAAAGACGTACGAAAACTCCTTTACCGTTCTAACGCCTTCCACCGATAATTCCTTGACATCCAACGCACTAATGAAGGCTAGGAATGCTCTACACCCTTTTCGCACCAACTTTTCTGCCTTTAAAGTAGATACCACATTTGATAGATAATTTCTCCTTTCACCTATCATCACTACTTCTTTATCTTCCGAAGTTCTTATCGTCATCAGCTTTGCAGCACAATCTAAGTTCGCACGGTGTTTCACCAACTAGTCCATGCCCAAAATAAGGTCGAACTCGTCGAAAGGTAGTTCCATCAAATCCGCCAAAAATGTTTCTCATTGAACTTCTAAGTGTACATTTCTAAACAATTTATTTACTATCACAGATTGTTCTAAAGGACTAATTACTCTTATCTCCCTAGCAGTAATCTCAAATCTAATGTTCAGATTCCCAGCTACATCACTAGCAACATACGAATGGGTGGATCCGATATCTATCAAAGCAGTAATAGGTACATCAGATATGAAGAACGTACCGATTATCATATCAGGTGCATCGCCATCCTCTCGGCGTCTGACCGCATAAACTAACCCTGGCTGTCTCACCTCCGCGTTACCCCTGAAGCCATTGCCTCTATCTGGTGCACCTTGACCTCGACCTGCGCCATTACAACCTCGACCTGGTCCACAGCCCCTCGGTGGCTGCTGAGCGCCTCTAGCTGGCTGTGCGTCGTGGTTACAAGCTTCCTGAGTTGGAGCAGTCCGTCGAGGACAATTCTTAAGCTGATGGTCCTTAGAACCACATTTGAAACAACCACCGGTTCTCTTCCAGCATTCACCAGGGTGTCGTCTTCCACAGTCAGCACATGGTTGTATCTGATTGGTAGCAGCAGATGCTCTAGCTTGAGTTGGCTCATCATTCCTGGGCCTTTTCTGAAGCCTTTTAGCAGGACCCGAGTACTTAAAGTCCCTCTTGCCCTTGCCTCTATCTCTTTCTCGGTTTTGCCGCTCCGAGTGCTTAGCCCTTTCGGCTATCTTCGCTTTCTCCACCAGTGTGGCAAAATTCCTTTCTTGTTGTAGGGCTATCAATACCCGCAACTCATCACTCAACCCGTCTTCAAAACACACGCAGCGTTCGTAGTCAGTTGGCACAATACCTCGGGCATAACGACTTAGACGCAGAAATTCTGCTTCGTAAGCTGCCACGGTCTTACTTCCTTGAACCAGATTAAGGAATTCCTTCCTTCAGGCATCCACATAGCTAGCCCCGACATACTTTCCTTGGAATGCAGTTTTGAAGAAATCCCAAGTAACACGATCGGCCTGAGTGCCCTCCCGAACAGTAAGCCACCATTGATATGCCTCGTCTCTCAACAAGGACACAGCTCCTCTCAATTTCTGCTCAGTGGTGCACTCCAAATCATCCATAATCCGTTCCACTGCCTCGAGCCAATACTCCGCTACATTTGGGGCCACACCCGAGACACCCCTAAAAACTTCGGCACCACTTGATCTAAGTCGTTCCGAAATTGATCCACGAGCTGTTGGCCCAGTTCTAGCCCCAGCAACCCTTTCTAAGACTTGCAACATTGCTTGGGACAAAGCAATGTCCTCCCTCATACGGTCATGTGATCCAGTCTCAGTCCCGGGTGATGCAGGTGCGTTCATTTCCGGTATATGTCCCGACGCTTCAGATGTAACTCTAGTGCCTCGGCCTCTACCACGGCCTCGTCTACCGCGTCCACGTCCTCTAGCGCTCATATTGAGTAATTCGATTTAATCTGATTAAAAGTCTTATGAATCAGTATACTATTTCGATATTTATTAAACAATATCTTATGAGGTATAAGAAGTAAAGTCGTTTTCGTAAACCCGTCCTATAGTCTCAATCTTTATAGTTTCAACACCTAAAACTAAAAGTTCTAGAGTGTTCCTATAGTCATATCATAACAATCATAATCATACAATAACATACTTACTTGACTTGGTGCCGGATACCCGTGGTGCCATACTTCCTTTTTGAAACATGCATTTTAATTTTACAATTCAAAAAAACTTTGGGAAACGTTTTTGAATCCAAACCACAGCCGAGTTTTGAACCGGTCTCTGATACCATAAAATGTAACACTCCAAACCCGGTCTATGCGTTAAGGCCAGATTTGGCATGTCACATGAAATAAATTTACATCTAGACCTTTAAAGATCTAAGTAAAACAGATTTTCAAAACTTTGACATGGAGTTTATTGGAAAACTAAGGTTGATTGATAAATCAAACAATTTGAGACGCAAGAGTTTATAAATTGAAACTTTTAAAAAAATTAATTAATATTTCGAGAGGATTTAAAAGAGTTTGAAAGATGATAATAAAATTGATGAACATTTTAAAGAGAAACTTTTCTGAGTTAAAAATATTTATGAAAGTTATTACAAAACCCCCTTTTTGCATAACCATTTGTGAAAAACGTCTATTTGTGTTTTTAGAAAAATCTCACTTTGAAGTAATTAAAGTAAATTCTAAAAATCCATCAAATATAAAACAATATTAAAAATTCATCCAGAGGCCTTATTACAACTTAACTTAAATTAACCAAGAAATTAAAAGTACTTAAAAAGAAATCCAAATTTCAAATAACCATTATTCGTAGTATGGCCCCCACTGAGGCATCCATAGCCCAAGTCACCATCACTGATCATTACCTGAAAAGGATAAGGAAAACAGGGTGAGTTACTAGAACTCAGTGTGTAACCCACTTACCATTGTCCACTGTGTCAAAATCCAATTAAGCATTTATTTGAGCCAAAGCCCATTTACAAAAAAAAAAAAAAAAAGAAACCATATATAATATGCATGTGATATGTAATTCCCAAACCAAACCTAATTTTCCATCCGCCACACACCACCCGTACCAACCAGCACACCTGTGGGGAGCTTTAGTCACCCACCCCGCTAACACACCAAACGTAGGCATTAAGCCGTTAATATCAAATTTGTGGACAAGCCACCAGATTAACAGAATTTACATGGCATTGCCATTTTTCATATTTGTGGCAGAGCCACCAGAATTATGTAGCAGAGCTACCAGATCTTCTCTTCATCATTATCCCATCCCATGCAAATCATGTATATAATGCATAGCCATTCACAACAATTTATTCAGATATTTCTTACAAACATCATGGCCCATTATAACAATTTATCAAGTTGGCCAATTAAGCAAAATATCATCTTGGCCCATTTCGCAATTTAGTACAAATCGGCCCATAGAGCAAATATCTTATGGCCCATATAGCAATTTGAATCAGTTCCTTTTTTCTTTTGCTAATAGCCGAACACTTAGTAGCCTGAGACTTGGTGTTAATCTGCCTTGTCTATTCGGCTTTTCTGTGCTCACAAGGTAATGTTCTTTTCCCTTTATTTCTTTTTTCTTCTTCTCTCTCTTTCTCTTTACTAAAGCTGAAACTCTCGCCCTTTTGACAAGGCCGAATCTGCTCACTCGCTTCTATTTGGAACCTCTCTTGTTCTCTTTTGGTAAGGGCCAAACCCTCTAGGGTGCGAACTCGTATCTTGTTGAGTCAAACTGCTTCAGGATCTCGTCCTCTTGTTGGTAAGTTATGGACATTGCCGACTAGGGGTGATAGTTCTCTTATCTTGTTGAGTTCGTTAGGGCCGAAAGGTCGTTTCTCTTATTATCATCTTGAATAACATTCTAACACAATCTTTTCGTTAGGGGCACGGATCTTTGATCAGTAGAAGGTGGATCGAATACCCTCCTTAGAAGGGAGGCTAATATTCGTTGGTAAGCTAAGCCTATAGTTTTATGTATTCACATTTTAGGATTATCGAACAGGAAGACTAACTGATAGCTAATTATGTTATTAGGTGCTTCGGAGAGTAACGTGATTCGTAATCCGTAACAGGTGTGTAATCTCACACCAAGCTTGATGAATGCATGTGACGTTCTGTGAATCGGCCAAAAGCCAAAGAGTCGGAAAATCGGCAACTGTGACCACTCGAGCATGCGAACCCTCGTAGTGGTAAACTGAAACACGAATGATGGCGGTAGATCGTTGAGAGTGTCACGAGCACTCTCGCGAAACTAAGGCTGTAACGGGCCTAACCGATCTAAAACGGGCTAAATGGGCCCAATAGGCTAACGGGCCCACATGAGCAAAATCGATAGAAAATAACCGAATGTTTGATGCGACTGCGAAGTCTGCGAAACCGAGACCGAAAATGTGTCAAATGGGCCACACGAGCGTGTGGGCCCATTTGGACTTGAAATGGATTTTAGGCCCAATTATACCGTAGGGAACCAAAAAGGGGTCCCAAGTCGTTTGAGGCGACGTTAGGCCTTCGGAAAGGCCGTTTAATGACTAAATTATCGAAATACCCCTGAAGGGTAAATTACCAAAATACCCTTGGGTTGCAAAATTATCGAAATACCCCTAGGGTGCAAAATTACCAAAATACCCTATATATGATTTTGGTTACATTTTTATACATTGATAAATTGCATTCAATAACTTGTTGCATGGGTTGGGTTTGATGATTGGAGGAAGTGTAGCCTGGTGGCACTGCCACATATCATATTTTTGGTGGCTATGCCACATATATACTATTATTTTTGGTGGCTCAGCCATGAATATAGTGATTTGCAGCTTGTCTGCAGTTCTTGTAACACCCCAAACCCGGTCTATGCGTTAAGGCCAGATTTGACATGTCACATGAAATAAATGTACAGCTAAACCTTTAAAGATCTAAGTAAAACAGATTTTCAAAACTTTGACATGGAGTTTATTGAAAACTAAGGTTGATTGATAAATCAAACAATTTGAGACGTAAGAGTTTACAAATCGAAACTTTAAAAAAATTAATTAATATTTCGAGAGGATTTAAAAGAGTTTGAAAGATGATAATAAAATTGATGAACATTTTAAAGAGAAAATTTTCTAAGTTAATATTTATGAAAGTTATTACAAAACCCCCTTTTTGCATAACCATTTGTGAAAAACGTCTATTTATGTTTTTAGAAAAGTCTCACTTTGAAGTAATTAAAGTAAATTCTAAAAATCCATCAAACATAAAATAATATTAAAAATTTATCCAGAGGCCTTATTACAACTTAACTTAAATTAACCAAGAAATTAAAAGTACTTCAAAAGAAATCCAAATTTCAAAGTAATGGCCCCCACCGAGTCATCCATAGCCCAAGTCACCATCACTGATCATTACCTGAAAAGGATAAGGAAAACAGGGTGAGTTACTAGAACTCAGTGTGTAACCCATTTACAAAAAAAAAAAAAAGAAACCATATATAATATGCATGGGATATGTAATTCCCAAACCAAACCTAATTTTCCATCCGCTACACACCACCCGTACCAACCAGCACACCTGTGGGGAGCTTTAGTCACCTACCTCGCCAACACACCAAACGTAGGCATTAAGCTGTTTATAACAAATTTGTGGACAAGCCACCAGATTAACAGAATTTACATGGCATTGCCATTTTTCATATTTTTGGAGAGCCACCAGAATTATGTAGCAGAGCTACCAGAACTTCTCTTCACCATTATCCCATCCCATGCAAATCATGTATATAATGCATAGCCATTCACAACAATTTATTCAGATATTTCTTACAAACATCATGGCCCATTATAACAATTTATCAAGTTGGCCAATTAAGCAAAATATCATCTTGGCCCATTTCACAATTTATTACAAATCGGCCCATATAGCAAATATCTTAATTTGGCCCATATAGCAAATATCTCAATTTGGCCCATATAGCAAATATCTCAATTTGGCCCATATGGCAAATATCTCAATTTGGCCCATATAGCAAACATCAAATGGCCCTTTAAGGCTATTTTCATGATTTTCACAGTCTTAATACCGATTTCATAATCTTTACCAAAATAGTGATAACTATGCCATTTTACCCAATTTCACCAAAATGTGTTTTATTCAAGCGATTTACCATTAACACATTTTAAATATCGAACCCATGAAATACGGTGTGAGATTACACACCTGATTACGGTAAGCACTACGCTTTCCTGATCGTCAACACCTAAAATATTTTAACGCTCGATTAGACATTACTCACTATTTAATAAATCTATTCTAAAACAAACGATCTAAGATTTTACCCTCTGGATCGCGAACAACTACGATTTGTCGGTTTTCCTCGGTTGACGGTCCACAACCCGGTGGAAAGTCCCGAATCGCTGATGCCTCACAATTGCGAACAACCTCGAAAAGTTGATTCTCACCGGTTGAGGGTCCACAACCCGGTGGAAAGTCTCGAATCACCGAAACAACCCTTCATTTGAATTTAGAAATAGGGATCGTAAATCCGCTCCTTTTTCGATCACCAATCACTACCCCTTTTGATTCGATGTTGTTTGCCTCCATTGAAAACAAATGTTAGCCCAAACTAATACTACGTTATTATGAACAATTGATTTTAGGAGTAAGGTTGGCTTACTACAAAATCTGAGTGATCCATGAATAAATCCTTATAATATAATCGGTTACTCATTTTCATTCTAATAATCATCTTAACTAATAAAGGATGATCATGAAATCTGTGAAGAACTCTTACCTTAGAGATTTTTGAACCGAATCCTAGCGATTGCAAGATGACTTCGGAAGAATGATGGTTCGGCCTTCCACTATATCACTACGAAGAAGGAAGGGTTTTGTTTAAAAGAGAAATAGATGATGATTTCGGTCAAAAGGACCCTCCCAAGCCAAAATATAGATTCGGCAAAAGAGAGAAGAAAATGAAAAGAATTGAAAGAGTTCTTACCGATTGTTCAAGAGGTGAATAACAACCCGAATGAAAAGAAAGATCAATAAAAGGATGGAAGATTCGGCTATAGAGAAATAGTGGACTCAATATTCGGCTATGGTGAAAAATATTAGAGAGGAAGTGATGTTTGAAAGATTTTGTAAAAAGAAAAGAAGAAGAAGAACTAGAAAATATGATGGATTAGTTTCAGTTTTCAAGGATGATGAATGAACAAAGAAATGGTCTCCAAGTTTGTATGCATTCGGCAAGAAGAAAGAAAAGAAATGGAATATGCCTCTTCAAGGTTGCATGGATTCAACAAGGAGAAGAAAAGAAGTTTGGGAAGAAAAGAAAAATGATGCCAAAGTTGTCAATAAAGGATTGGCCAAAACAACCAAAATTTTACCTATTGCAATTGACCAAATTCGGCTAGGAGAGGGAGTTTTGAGAGAAAAATACAATTGATGGTATTGGTATTTTGACCCAAAACTAACACTTTTGTTTTTACCAAAACATCAAACACCAAATTTGCTATCATCCCATCTCCAAGCCGTCCATATTCATCCCCCCTAGGATAAGAGTTTGGCCACCCAAACTTTCCAAAACACCATCCACAAAATAAGCCCCTTGTACCCCTTACTTACCTATTTCTCTTGATTTCTTTCCCCAACTTCAACCTTGCCTTATTCTTTTAGCCACCTTACAAAAAATAATGAAGTCCACCCTTGCCATAAATACTCCTTGACCGACACATTAAGGAAGGAAAGCAAAAAAAATAAAAGTCAAAATGCACACAAAGTGATTCGAACTCCTTCCCTCAAGGTACTACAAGTGACGCCATAGCCTCTTTACTAATAGCTCATTTATGCTAGCTATTTATTCAATTATTTCCATATGCTTTAAGGTCAATTACTCTATCTCCTTGAAGTGCTAAATTCCAAAAAAAAATTTTACTAGATCCAAATAAATCCCGAGCCTTCTCAGGACCTCCTCAACATACGAAATTAATAATCTAACTAGCTTAGCACCAAAATAATGCAACACCTGAAATTCAAATTCTAGGATGTTACAGTTCTGGTGTGATTGGCGGGGTGGGTTGACTTGATCCCCACAGGTGACGATTGGTTGGATTGGGTTGGGCTGCTTTTCATCATTGCATTACCATGATTATAGGGCTAAGGCCCAGGTAGTAACTGTTCAGGGGATTACACACTGAGTTCTCGTAACTCACCCCCCTTTTTTGTTATCTTAACCCTGCAGGTAATCCCCAGCGTTAGAGGATTTGGAGCTGCAGAGGACTCGGTGGTGGCCATACATCGGAGTACTTTTCACATAAATTATTAAATCCGATTTTACTTTATTTATGATTATTTAATTTGGGTTTAATATTATGTAATAAGGCCATTGGATTTTATTTTTCTTTTAAACTTTCATTTCAGCTATTTTTAAACTGTTAATAATTAAACTCTGGGTTTTCTCAAAACGACAATAATCGTTTTTCTTTCAAAATATCACGTTTCTGCAATTTCACAATTAAACTTCAGTAACAAACAAAGTTTTTCAAAATAATTATAACATTTTTACAAGAAAACAATTAAAGCAAATCTGAATTTCACAAACAACAACGTTCGAAGTTTCAAAAAGAATACGAAGTTTTTAACGAACGCGTAGCTTTTAAACAACCCTTTTATGTGACACGCTAGATCCGGTCATAACGTTTAGGCCGGGTTTGGGGTGTTACATCTAAGGTCTTGTAGACCTTCTAAAAGAACTTTGTGTTATTGATTAACTATGATATGTTGATGTGTGAGCCATGGTAGTTTAAATGTTACGATGTTATGATTTGACCGGTAATACCTCGTAACCCTAGCCAAGCAATGGATACGAGTAAGGGGTGTTACAGCCACATGGCCGTGTACCACACACGGTCATGTGGCCTGGTCGTGTTGAAAAATAGTATAGGTGTAGTTTCTACATGGCTTGCGACACGACCGTGTGGCCAAAGTTAGAGAGTTACACAGGTAAAAACACGACCGTGTGTCTCAAATCAGTGAATTACACGGGCTGGTACATGACCGTTTGTCCTAATTTCGAAAGTCACACGGCCTGGGGTATTCCATACGGCCTGGCCACATAGTCGTGTGTCCCTTGTTTTTAGGTATTTTCGATTATGGTCTTAAAAATTTTGAATTATTTAAATTAGCCCCTGTTTGTTCTTAGACTAATTCCATAGTCCGAAACTCATATTTAAGATTGAATGGGTAAATTTTATTGTGATTTTGAATGAAATAGAATAAATTGTTATTAAATTATATAGGATGTGATTGTGGAATTAAATGATTTGAATTGTTTAGTAATGCCTGTGACCCTAATCCAGCGACGGAGAAGGGCTAGGGGTGTTACACTTATAGATAGGCATAGAGACTTGAATGCTTGAATTGATTATTATTCATTTGGTTTAATTTGAAGAATGAAAGAAATTGTGTATGGTGGGATGCTTAGGGATGACCTAAGGCTTTGTTTGAATAGTCAGTTCGCAAATTGCCATACCTTAATGTTATGAATCCCTAGTCTCCTTACTTGAGTCTGATAACTCCTTTTTGATGAACCAACAAAATTGAAACCCAAAGACCACACATAAAACTTGAACTTTTCCTTATCCTTGGTCCTTTAATACATTACTAAATAGACGTTAGGCCATAGATATTGAGGGTTTATGTAGATACATTATAGTGGTTTAAAAAACGAACGAAAAAGGAAGAAACAATGTGATATAGATATTATAGGTCGGGCAAAAATGTGCGAAAAAATCCAGAAAAAGTCAAAAGTAAAAATGAGTGGAAAAAATATCGAATAGAACCAGAAGCATTGTGACTGAGAAAAGAGTAAAAAGTCAAGTGACAAAACAAAAGGTCAAAAAAATGAGAGAAAACTTAGTCACCAGTGCATCAAAACTCGTTAAGCCGACTTAGTTGCTAGTATTATATTGTATCTTCATACATGGAGAGATAAGGTAGGTGAGAGAGGGAGACAAAAGGCGATAAGCTTGGATGGGAAATTTAGGGGGAAGAGATGGTACATTGTCATGTGCCTAACTATTTCTAGTGTTTGAACCATTTTGAGCCATATCTTTCTTTAAACTTATCCCGTCCTAAGCCTCAGAACATTACAAGCCTTAAAGATCAATGTGACTTAAGCAATCTCTGTGCATAATTTTCCGAAACTGCTAACAAGTTGAGAGTCAAGGACTCGGATGTGCCGGAAACCGCATTTTGGACAAGGTATGGCCACTATGAATTTTTGGTCATGGCTTTCGGTTTAACTAATGCCCCTACAATTTTCATGGATTTGATGAATCGTATATTTCGGTAATATTTGGAAAAAATCATTGTAGTCTTTATTGATGATATATTGATCTACTCTCAGGATGAGAACGAGCATGCCGAGCATTTGAGAACGGTTCTGCAAATTTTGAGAGATAAACAATTATATGCCAAGTTTAGTAAAAGTGAATTTTGGCTTAAGGGAGTTGGATTTTTGGGGCACATTGTCTCGGGAGATGGAATTAGAGTCGACCCGAGTAAGATCTCAGCAATTGTGGATTGGAAACCACCTAGGAATGTAATCGAGGTTAGGAGTTTTCTGGGCCTAGCTGGCTACTATAGATGATTTGTTAAGGGATTTTCCATGATAGCTACTTCGATGACGAGGCTATTGCAAAAAGATGTGAAGTTTGAGTGGTGAAAAAAGTGCCAACAGAGTTTTGAGAGATTGAAGGCATTGTTGACTGAGGATCCTATTTTAGTACAACCTGAGCTAGGTGTGACAGTTCGATTTTGACCCTAATCGGAACAGTGGTTTTGAGACCAGAAATCCGAGTCAGAAAAATATTTAAATATTATTATCTGTGTTTATACTGTGTGAATTGATATCTGTAAAATTTGCGTGATTTAATTTTATCGTTTGAGTGTCCGATTTAATAAAAGGACTTAATCGCGTAAAAAGTAAAAGTTCTTAAGTATTTGTTAAAGTGCTAAATTGATTTGCTCTTTTAATGGGAGGCATTTATGTTTCAATTATACCATGATAAATAGTGATGGACGGTTAAGGGTTTATTATATATGGTTTTCTTATTAAATTACCAAGGTTAAAGTTGTAAAATGTATATTATTATGTATTATAATAAAACATAAATTAAAAATCCATGCATATAGTGTTCATCTTTAGTATAGAAAAGAAAAAGAAAAAAAAGAAGAACAACAAGGTTCAACCACTTCTAGGTCTAATTAAGGTATGTAATTTGTTCGGTTTTTGATAATTTCTACGTTTTTTGTGATCGTTGCTTCAAGTACTACAAAGCCCATGTCCTAATTTTTGAATTTGATGAAGATTTTGTGTTTTGCCATTAATGATAGTGTAACATCCTGAGAATGGGCCTATGCATTTTTGATTTAAGTATACGAAATGGCATGTCTTATGTGTTATGAATGTATTATGAACATTTTTGGAAACTTGGAAATGTAAGGAAATGATTTAGAAATGTTAAGTTTAAAGGAGGCAAACGAACATTTTTGGAAACTTGGAAATGTAAGGAAATGTCTTAGAAATGTAAGGAAATGCTTAAGAAATGTTAAGTTTTAAGTATTAAAAGAGGGAACTGAAGCAAGGTGGTCTTAAGAAAATAAATAGGGGAGTTTTGACATGGAAATGAGCTTGTTAAAGTGGCTTGAAGGCACCACTTAAGGCCCAGGTAAGTGACGCCACAATCAAGGGGGAAGGAGCCTAGGTTCGAGTCACTTGGGGAGCAAATAAAAGAATTTTATTTTGGTGCAAGGAACAGGAGAAGTGGACGTCATTAAGGCTCTATAGGGAGGTGTTTTTATTGTTGTTAAAATTCGGCAAATAGATGGATAAATGATGGATTATTATTGATATTTTAATTAAGAGATAAGAGATAATTGAGGGATTAATTCTAATATTGAATAAAGTGATAATTAAAAGATAAAATTATCACATAGGAAGAGTGATGGCCAAGTAAGGGAGTCTTGGCCTAGTAAATTCGGCAATAGGAGGAAAAGAGAGGCAATTCAACATTCTTTCTTTTTCTTTTTTTTCTCTCTGCCGAATTCTCTCTGTCATTGTGCTTCTGTCTCTTTTCAATTTTGTTGAAGCCGAATCCCAATTATAAATCTTCTCCTTCTTCTTTACCTCTCAAAAGCCGAAAGAAAGTAAGCCTCTTGAGACCATAGCCGATTACTCAAGAAAGCCGAAAACAAGATCCTATAGTCAAATATTGCTAAAGGGTTCAAGCAAGGGCTGTCGATTTCTAAGGTGAGGGTAAGATCCCATTCGGTTTCATCCTTTTTCTTTTAAGATTTGTCGAAATCTAGGACTAACCCCATTAATATCTTGTTGCCGAAACTTTGAAGAGATCTTTCGGGATTTGTCCAAGTCGACTATTTCGGGATTTAAGGATCAAGGTAAGCACATCTGATATTCGGCCATAGGCCATTTAATAGTGATTAAGTGTTAGAAATCGATCTAACATGTGGTTATAGGGATTTCGACAGACACCTAAGACAAAAGATCAATTCCGGGATTTAAGATTTGGAAGGTAAGCACATAGGTATGTTCGGCCAAGGCCTGTTTTGATATCTAGATCTATTTCATAATTGTTTGAAAAGCCGAAACTAAGCTGTGATGTGATTCAATGCTTGGCCGAATGCAAGAAGAGTATAGCAAAGATTTCGGGATTTGGTTAGCAGTGAAATCGACACCAAGGTAGGTTTTAAGTGTACAAATCCTACTAGGATTTGGTTTTATAGCCGAATAGGCTTTATGCTAACATATTAAGGTTGGCCGAATGTAGGAATTGAGATCTAAGGCATTAAAGCAAGCTTTTCGGGATTAAGTGAACTGCTAAGTGTATCAGGTGTGTACCCCATACTATTTTTAATAAGATTTATGGCAATATTTAATATGTGCAAGTTTATAAGAATATGAATATGGCTAAGGTACCATGCTATGGTACAAAAGTACTCAGGTACGTTTCCTACTTCTACTAGGATTATGAATATATGTTATTTTTAACATGTAAAAAGTGATAAGAATGTGAATTAAGGAATGATATGCATGATATGTATGATAGGGGGCATATGGGATATTATGAAATGGGGAAGTGAATGTGGAGACGTAAGACCACGATATCTGAATATGGTGACCTAAGACCACGATATTTGAATATGGTGACCTAAGACCACGATATCTGAATATGGTGTCTCTTGACACAAAATATGTATCTGGTGGCTATGCCACGAATTTTATAAGGGCGATGAGCACGTCGACTGCAGCGACTGCCTTCGATGGTGTGTAGCGGATGGAGGGTTGACTTAGTAATCCCCACGGTGTGCAGGATGGTACGGGTGATGTGTAGCGGATGGCATCCAGGTTTGGGATCGGGATGCATCATTATTTTCTATCTGTTATATGAACATGTATGATAATGTATGCCTGATTTATTGAATTTTAGTGTTGGTTACACATTGAGTCTGTTTGACTCACCCCGTTGGGGAACTTTTTCTTCCAGGTGACGATCAGTGATGGACCGGGCCGGCAGAAGCTTAGGGATGGCCATGCTCAGCAAGAAATTCAGTTTATTTGGACTATTTTATTTTAAGTATTTTGGTTTTAATTATTTTTGGGATTTATTAATGTAATAAGGCCATAGTTGAATTACTTTATTTTACTTTCATTTACTATGTATAAATTTTTATCGAGTAAAGTTTAAGTAAATTTATTTTAAAACAAAGCCTAAACGTTTTGTCACCTAAAGAAAAGGCTTTTAATAATAAAGTAAACTCGTTTTCAACTCAAGCCCAACACAAAAGCAATCTTTCTTTCAAAACACACATGTTTTTCCTAAGTAACAAAAGAATTTTGAACCGGTTTACATCGAGGAACATACCAGATCCGGTCAAGGCTCGTGGGTCGGGTTTGGGGTGTTTCAGATAGCTTGTGATTTTTGTTGTTTGATGATAAAATATTAAAGATATGTGATAGATTAAAATGTTTTGTATTGGAAATTTTGATGATTTTGAGTAATTAGGGCTAAATTGTAAAAATAATAAATTGAGGGACTAAAATATGAAATAAATAAAATATATGGACTTGTATGATCATGGGGTAGATTCGGCCTCGGCATGGGACTATGAAATTTTGCATATTTTGTGTTTTATGAAATAGGGACTAAATTGTGAAAAGTGTAAAATGTCAGGGGCAAAATGGTAATTTTCCCATTTATGAGTTTTCAGACTAAATTGGATAAAATGGTGTTTAAATAAGTTTAATTTGGATATGTTTAGATCAAGAACCAAAGAAAATGGATTTGGATCGGGGGAAAACAAAAATAATCGAATAGTCGTTTATTTCTGTCTGTCGATATTCGAGGTAAGTTTATAAGCATTTAAATGTTGTTAATTTTTGAATATATGTAAATTTTATATGATGAATATATATGTGATGGCCGAATATCACTAAGCTTGGGAGCTATATTTACGAGTTTGATTAGATCGAGTTACGATGTACGAAAGTCCCGTGCGAACCTTAGGAATAGTTAGGCTACATATGTCATGACATAGGATTTTGGTATGTGTTATCCTGTAAGACCACATCTGGGACGTTGGCATCGACTTGTGATTTACGTGTAAGACTCTATCTGGGACAGTGGCATCGTTATGTGATTACATGTAAGACCATTCTGGGACGTTGGCATTGTTCGATATGTTCGACTATCCGAGTATCCTTTTTAATTTCGAATGGTTCAACGGGCAATGATAAGTTAAGATCGAGTATAAAATCGAGTTAGAAAGGCTCACGTATGTACTCATGCTAAGTTATGAAAATAAGGTAAGTTGGATATTTTAGTTCATGATATAAAGTTATATGTAATATGAATTATATGATGGTATATATGAACATATATGTATTCGGCCTATTGATGTATATGGATTGTAGAAAGTCTTGGTTAGTTATACTAATGTTTGAATGAATATTCGGTCAAAGTAGAATTTATGCAAAACTTATATGTTTTGATATATGAGATTAAGTTGGAAATGTACATAAGTTAATAATGATTTAATCTGGATTGACTAGATAAATTTTTGTATATGATTAATTGTTTTCAATGCTTATGACTTACTAAGCTGTGAAAGCTTATTGTGTGTATGTTTGCTCTTTGTTTTATAGATTTTGAAAGTTGGTTACGAGCTCGGGGATCGTCAGAGAAGTTTATCACACTATCGACTCTTTTCAAAATTTTGTTAAGTTTGAATTCGAACTTATGGCATGTATAGACTAGTTATTATACTTGATTTTGGGGTATGTAAATATGAGCCATGCGAAATGGCTTATTCATTTTGGTTAAGCTTGGTTTTTAAGCTTTTGATCTAATGGATATATATATGATGCTTAAGGTTATGCAAATTTCGGTTATAATATATAAGTGTGATGTTTGTATAATTTAGTTATATTTAAGCCTATTTCGAAAGCAATATGTGTATTATAGGTATATGATGTATTTAGTAAATGCATGAAAATGTAGTCTCGAAAGTTGGTATAACTTGCTATTATATGGTTTGATTGAATATGACATGAATGTCTTATAAGTTAACTAATGTTGAAATATGCTTGTGTTGAATGGTCTTATAATTCGGTTAAGTAATGAGGTAAATGATGGATGCATTTTTTACCTATGATATGTGTTAGTGATTTCCTTGGAACGAATATGCTATGCCTTTGGATTTCGATATTTGGTATAATTTATTAAAGACCTATGTGTGGATGTATAATTTGCCTTATGAGTTGGTTTAAACATGATGTTAGGTTGGTGTGTATTTGGCCTTATTACTTAACTTATTTTGGGAAATATGTTACATGTTTTAAGATGTGGTTATAATGTTTTATTATTTAGAAATGTTTGAATGAATAATTTTGGTAATTGGTTGAATATGTAATCGGTAATGTGTACTAATGAAATTGCTTTGGTCATTTGTGAGATAAATAGTATTGAAATGTGTTGTTAAATGGCATGGTTTAGAGCATATAGAATTGGTATGTTTTGATTTGGCTAAGTACATAGAAAATGGCCAATGAAAGTCAAGTGAACATTGAAAGAATTTGGTTATGTTATAAGTTGTCAAATGAATATTATAATGCCTTATAAATAAATGTTGTATTATGTGCACTTGGTTTAAAAAGTGAAATATGCTTGTTTATAATCTAGGTATTCAAATATCATGCATGTAATGTTTGTATGTTTCAAATATTATACTTAATAAGTATAAGTAGTTTAATGTTACTGCATGCTAGTTGGTTTTTAAAATAAATAAAAATTTGATTAAATATATGGTATGTAAATGTCTGAATTTTGAAGCACGAATTGTTTGTGTATTAATAGTAATAAAGTATGATTGGGTTTACTTGATTAAGTGATTTATATGTACAAATTTAATTTATATTAATGAATAGATGGTTGATATTCGGTTTAAACAATTTATGAACAGGAAATGATTTATATGAGCGTGCTAAACTATGTTTTATCATGTAATGCCTCGTAACCCTAATCCAACGATGGATACGGGTTAGGGGTGTTACATTTATTAGTATCAGAGCTACGATTTAGTCGGTTCTAGGACTAACGTAGCGCGTGTGAGTCTAGCTATACATGCCATATTTTTATACTGCGATAGTGTGATGATTCCTGACAATTGAAATTTGTTTTCTTATAGTAAATGGATCCCAATCGAGCCGTAGCTGATGATGTGGAAAGTAATGTGCCCGCTCCTGTTCAGGGGGCAGTGCCGGTTTATTCTCAACCGACTTCGAGTAACCAAGAGGGAGAGGCTAAACAAGCCTTTTATCAATTGATGAACGATTGGTTTACTCAGTATATCTGGACAAATTCGGTTGTTCCACAACCTCCTACCCCACCGATTTTCCCTTAAATACCTCTAATGCCCAAGTTATTGATCCGGTGCAATTGAATAAGCCGCCAGTTGATAAAATTAGAAAATACGGGCTGAAGAATTCAGAGCCTTTGATGCTGCTGCTACTGAGCGAGCTGAATTCTGACTCGATAATACTATCCGTGTGTTTGATGAGCTATCTTGTACCCCTGACGAGTGCTTAAAATGTGCTATGTCTTTGTTACGAAACACTGCATATCACTGGTGGAATACGCTAGTATCGGTAGTTCCGAAAGAACGGGTCCCCTGAGAGTTCTTTCAGATTGAATTTCGAAATAAATATATCAGCCAGAGATTTATTGATTAAAAACGTAAATAATTTCTCGAGTTAAAACAGGGTCGCATGACTGTGATAGAATATGAACGAAAATTTGTGAGACTCAGTAGATATGCTCGAGAATGTATGTCGACTGAAGCTATAATGTGTAAAAGGCTCGAAGACGGGTTAAATAAAGACATTAAACTGCTAGTTGGCATCCTTGAAAGAAAAGTGTTCGTTGTACATGTTGAGCGAGCATGCAAAGCCGAAGAGCTCGGGAAAGAGAAAAGAACAGCTGATTTTGAAGCCAGAGATTCTCGTAAGAGATCATCGAGTAAGACATTTCAGCCAGCATCAAAGAAATCCAGAGATGATTTTAGCCGTTCAAAGGCTATTGTGGGTTCCTCTAGACGTGATCGAGATAGACCACCTGTGAGTTCGAATGCTACCTCAGTAGCTAGTGTTGGTAACGTCAGGTCGAATCAATCTAAGTGCAAACGATCAATAAATGGCATCCCGGTAGTTGTAGATTGAATGATCGAGCCTGTTTTAAATGTGGATCGATGGATCATTTCATTCGTGAGTGCCTAGAGTTGGCAGAGCAAAATACCGTACAGAGTGCGAGACCGAGTAACATGTCAGCTCGAGGTAGACCACCCAGAAACACGGGTAATGTGAGCAGTGGTTAGAAAGGAACTAAAGACACAACAGTTAGATCGGAGGCTCGCGCACCTGCCAGAGCTTATGCTATACACGCTCGAGAAGAGGCTTCATCCCAGACGTTATTATTGGTATTCTCACTCTCTATGACACTAGTGTTGTTGCATTGATTGATCCTGGTTCAACTCATTCTTATGTATGTGAGACTTTAGTATCCAGTAATACTTTGTCTGTAGAGTCTACTGAGTTTGTGATTAGAGTATCGAACCCCTTAGGCCGGTGTGTTTTGGTTGATAAAGTGTGCAAAAATTGTCCATTGATGATTTCAGATTCATGTTTTTTGGCTGATTTAATGTTGTTTCCATTCGATGAGTTTGATATAATTATGGGTATCGATTGGTTAACTTTGCATGATGCTATTGTGAATTGCAAACAGAAGACTATTAATTTGCAATGTTAGAATGATGAGATTATTCGGATTGAGTCTAATGATCTGAATGGTTTATCGGCAGTGATATCTTCGATGTTAGCTCAGAAATATGTGAGAAAGGGTTGTGAAGCTTACTTTGCTTATGTGCTCGACTCTAAAGTAACCGAAAAGAAGATTGAATTAGTACCAATTGTGTGCAAGTATCCGGATGTGTTTCTCGAAGAATTACCGGGTTTGCCACCGATCCGAGAGGTAAAGTTTGGTATTGAGTTAGTACCGGGGACGACTCTGATATCAATAGCTCGGTATAGAATGGCACCGACAGAATTAAAAGAGTTGAAGACTCAGTTGCAAGAATTGACTGATGGAGGCTTCGCACGACCAAGTTTCTCTCCCTGGGGTGCACCGATTTTGTTTGTGAAAAAGAAAGACGAAACTATGAGAATGTGCATTGATTACAGATAGCTCAATAAAGTGACTATAAAGAATAAATATCCTTTACCATGGATTGATGACTTGTTTGATCAATTGAAAGGTGCTATTATGTTTTCTAAAATAGATCTGAGATCAGGTTACTATCAGTTGCGAGTTAAAGACTCCGATGTGCCGAAAACTGCTTTCCGAACGAGGTACGAACACTATGAGTTTTTGGTTATGCCTTTAGGACTTACTAATGCACCTACTATTTTTATGGATTTAATGAATCGGATCTTCAGACAGTATTTGGATCGATTTGTGGTTGTATTCATAGATGACATATTGATCTATTCCCATGACGAATCTGAGCATGCTGAACATCTGAGATTAGTGCTACAGACTTTGCGTGATAAGCAGTTGTATGCGAAGTTCAGTAAATGTGAGTTTTGGTTAAGAGAAGTCAATTTTCTGCGTCATGTTGTATCAGCATCGGGTATTCGGGTTGATCCGAATAAGGTTTCGGCAATACTAGATTGGAAGCCTCCTAAAAATGTATCCGAGGTCCGAAGCTTTTTGGGACTAGATGGTTACTATAGACGGTTTGTAAAAGGTTTCTCTATGATTGCAACTCCGATGACGTGATTACTACAGAAAGATGTTAAGTTCGAGTGGTCAGAAAAATGCCAGAAAAGTTTTGATCAGTTGAAAGCTTTGTTGATCGAAGCTTCGATGTTAGTTCAGCCAGAATAGGGTAAAGAATTCGTAATTTTTAGTAATACATCTCTAAATGGTTTGGGCTGTGTTTTGATGCAGGAAGGCAAAGTTATAGCATATGCCTCGAGACTGTTAAAGCCGCACGAAAAGAACTATCCGACACACGATCTGGAATTGGCAGTTATTGTGTTTGCATTGAAGATATGGCGCCACTATCTGTTCGGTGAGAAATGTCACATTTATTCTGATCACAAAAGCTTGAAATATTTGATGACTCAGAAAGATTTGAATCTACGTCAACGAAGATGGTTAGATTTGTTAAAAGATTATGAGCTTATAATTGACTACCATCCGGGGAAAGCAAATGTTGTTGCAGATGCTTTGAGTCGGAAATCATTGTTTGCTCTACGTGCAATGAATACTCAATTGGCTCTATCCGATGACGGTTCGCTTGTAGCTAAGTTGAAAGCAAAACCTTTATTTATTCAGCATATTTGTGAGTCTCAAAAAGTTGATAACAAATTGATAGCAAAATGGGCTCAATGTGATGTAAATACTGATTCAGAGTTTTGAGTTGATACTGAAGGTTGTTTGAGATTTAAAGACTGAATGTGTGTTCCGAGAAATTCGGAGTTGATTTTGAATGAAGCTCATAGCAGTCGGTTATCTGTTCATCTGGGTAGTACGAAAATGTATAATGATTTGAAACAGCTTTACTGGTGGCCTGGTATGAAACAAGACATCTCTGAATTTGTTTAAAGATGTTTGATTTGTCAACAAGTCAAAGCCGAGAATCAGGTACCTTCTGGGTTACGTCAGCCGATTATGATACCCGAGTGGAAATGGGACAGAGTTACGATGGATTTTGTATCTGGTTTGCCTTTGTCATCGAGCAAGAAAGATGCAATCTGGGTTATCGTGGATAGATTGACTAAATCAACTAATTTTGTTCCGGTTCGCACAAATTACTCACTTGATAAACTTGCTGAATTGTATATTTCTCAGATTGTGAGATTTTACGGAGTACTTATTTCTATTGTTTTGGATAGAGATCCGAGGTTCACATTGCGGTTTTAGAAGAAATTGCAAGATGCACTGGGTACGAAACTACAATTTAGCACTGCTTTCCATCCGTAAATAGATGGTCATTTCGAACGAATCATTCAAATACTCGAAGATATGTTGAGATGTTGTATTCTTGAGTTTGAAGGTACTTTAGAATGATACTTGCCACTGATTGAATTTACGTATAATAATAGCTTTCAATCGAGTATCAAAATGGCACCTTACGAGGCTTTGTACGGACTTAAATGTAGAACACCTTTGTATTGGACTGAGCTCAGTGAAAGTAAGATACATAGGGTCGATTTGATCAAAGAGACTGAACAGAAAGTGAAAGTGATTCGTGACAGTCTGAAAGCAGCACCAGATCGTCAGAAGTCGTACGCAGATTTAAAACGTAAAGATATTGAGTTTTAGATTGGTGATAAAGTATTTTTGAAAGTCTCACTGTGGAAGAAAATACTCAAATTCGGTCGTAAAGGCAAGTTGAGTTCGAGATATATTGGGCCATATGAAATTATAGAACGTATCGGGCCGGTTGCTTACAGATTTTTATTACCATCTGAGTTAGAAAAATTCATAATGTATTCCATGTTTCAATGCTTCGCCGATACCGATCCGAGCCATCACATGTGATTTCTCCAACTGATTTTAGTTTGATCCGATATGACCTATGAGGAAGAACCGATCCGGATTTTAGATCACGAGATGAAAGAATTGAGGAACAAGAAAATTTCTTTAGTAAAAGTCTTATGGCATCGACACGGGGTTGAAGAAGCTACGTGGGAGCCCGAAGATGCTATGAGAGAACGTTACCCAAACCTATTCACCGGTAAGATTTTCGGGGACGAATATCCCTAAGGGGGAGAATTGTGACAGTCCGGTTTCGACCCTAATCGAAACAGTAGTTTCGGGACCACAAATATCAGTCAAAAATATTTAAATATTATTATCTGTGTTTATACTGTGTGAATTAATATATGTAAGATTTTCGTGATTTAATTTTATCGTTTGAGTGTCCGATTTAATAAAAGGACTTAATCGCGTAAAAAGTAAAAGTTGCTAAGTATTTGTTAAAGTGCTAAATTGATTTGTTCTTTTAATGGGAGGTGTTTATGCTGCAATTATACCATGATAACTAGTGATGGAAGGTTAAGGGTTTATTATATATGGTTTTCTTATTAAATTTCCAAGGTTAAAGTTGTAAAATGTATATTATTATGTATTATAATAAAACATAAATTAAAAATCCATGCATTTAGTGTTCATCTTTAGTATAGAAAAGAAAAAGAAAAAAAAGAAGAAGAACAAGGTTCAGTCACTTCTAGGTCTAATTAAGGTACGTAATTTGTTCAGTTTTTGATAATTTCTACGTTTTTTGTGATCATTGCTTCGAGTACTACAAAGCCCATGTCCTAATTTTTGAATTTGATGAAGATTTTGTGTTTTGCCATTAATGATAGCTTGTGATTTTTTTTGTTTGATGATAAAATATTAAAGATATGTGATAGATTAAAATGTTTTGTATTGGAAATTTTGATGATTTTGAGTAATTAGGGCTAAATTGTAAAAATAATAAATTGAGGGACTAAAATGTGAAATAAATGAAATATATGGACTTGTATGATCATGGGGTAGATTCAGCCTAGGCATGGGACTATGAAATTTTGCATATTTTGTGTTTTATGCAATAGGGACTAAATTGTGAAAAGTGTAAAATGTCAAGGAAAAATGGTAATTTGCCTATTTATGTGTTTTTACAATAAATTGAATAAAATGGTGTTTAAATAACTTTAATTTGAATATGTTTAGATCAAGAACCAAAGAAAATGGATTTGGATTGAGGGAAAACAAAAATAATCGAATAGTCGTTTCTTTCCGTCCGTCGATATCCGAGGTAAGTTTATAAGCATTTAAATGTTGTTAATTTTGAATATATGTAAATTTTATATGATGAATTGGATTCTTGATAATTATATATGTGATGGCCGAGTATCACTGAGCTTGGGAGCTATATTTACGAGTTTGATTCGATCGAGTTACGATGTACGAAAGTCCCGTGCGAACCTTTGGAATAGTTAGGATACATATGTCATGACATAGGATTTCGTTATGTGTTATACTGTAAGACCACATCTAGGACGTTGGCATCGACTTGTGATTTACGTGTAAGACCCTATCTGGGACAGTGGCATCGTTATGTGATTACATGTAAGACCACGTCTGGGACGTTGGCATTGTTCGATATGTTCGACTATCCGAGTATCCTTTTTAATTCTGAATGGTTCAACGGGTAATGATAAGTTAAGATCGAGTATAAAATCTATTTAGAAAGGCTCAGGCATGTACTCATGCTAAGTTATGAAAATAAGTTAAGTTGGATATTTTAGTTCATGATATAAAGTTATATGCAATATGAATTATATGATGATATATTTGAACATATATGTATTCAGCCTATTGATGTATATGAATTGTAGAAAGTAATGGTTAGTTATACTAATGTTTGAATGAATATTCGGTCAAAGTAGAATTTATGCAAAACTTATATGTTTTGATATATGAGATTAAGTTTGAAATGTACATAAGTTAATAATGATTTAATCCGGATTGACTAGATAAATTTTTGTATATGATTAAATGTTTTCAATGCTTATGACTTACTAAGCTATGAAAGCTTATTGTGTGTATGTTTGCTCTTTGTTTTATAGATTTTGAAAGTTGGTTACGAGCTCGGGGATCGTCAGAGAAGTTTATCACACTATCGACTCTTTTCAAAATTTTGTTAAGTTTGAATTCGAACTTATGGCATGTATAAACTAGTTATTATACTTGATTTTGGTGTATGTAAATATGAGCCATGCGAAAATGGCTTATTCATTTTGGATAAGCTTGGTTTTTAAGCTTTTGATCTAATGGATATATACGTGATGCTTAAGGTTATGCAAATTTCGGTTATAATATATAAGTGTGATGTGTTTGGCATATTTGTTAATAGTTGTATAATTTAGTTATATTTAAGCCTATTTCGAAAGCAATATGTGTATTATAGGTATATGATGTATTTAGTAAATGCATGAAAATGTAGTCTCGAAAGTTGGTATAACTTGCTATTATATGGTTTGATTGAATATGACATGAATGTCTTATAAGTTAACTAATGTTGAAATATGCTTGTGTTGAATGGTCTTATAATTCGGTTAAGTAATGAGGTAAATGATGGATGCATTTTTGACATATGATATGTGTTAGTGATTTCCTTGGAACGAATATGCTATGCCTTTGGATTTTGATATTTGGTATAATTTATTAAAGACCTATGTGTGGATGTATAATTTTCCTTATGAGTTGGTTTAAAGATGATGTTAGGTTGGTGTGTATTTGGCCTTATTACTTAACTTATTTTGGGAAATATGTTACATGTTTTAAGATGTGGTTATAATGTTTTATTATTTAGAAATATTTGAATGAATAATTTTGGTAATTGGTTGAATATGTAATCGGTAATGTGTACTAATGAAATTGCTTTGGTCATTTGTGAGATAAATAGTATTGAAATGTAAATGGCATGGTTTAGAGCATATAGAATTGGTATGTTTTGATTCGGCTAAGTACATAGAAAATGGCCAATGAAAGTCAAGTGAACATTGAAAGAAGTTGGTTATGTTACAAGTTGTCAAATGAATATTATAAAGCCTTATAAATAAATGTTGTATTATGTGCACTTGGTTTAAAATGTGAATATGCTTGTTTATAATCTAGGTATTCGAATATCATGCATGTAATGTTTGTATGTTTTGAATATTATACTTAATAAGTATAAGTAGTTTAATGTTACTGCATGCTAGTTGGTTTTTAAAATAAATAAAAATTTGATTAAATATATGGTATGTAAATGTCTGAATTTTGAAGCACGAATTGTTTGTGTATTAATAGTAATAATGTATGATTGGGTTTTAGTTGATTAAGTGATTTATATGTACAAATTTAGGGCTAGTTTGGCAATGCTTTTGAAAAGTGCTGTGGAAAAGTGCTTTTGAGAAGTGCTTTTGAAAAATTTGAGTGTTTGGTATTACTGTCAAAAAGTGCTTTTGAGAAGTAAAATGTCCATTTTAGACATAATATTATAAAGTAACAATTATGTATTTAAATAACATTCAAATTAGTTAATATTATGATATTTTCGCAATAATATAAAAATAATTTATTATAACTTATTGTTAATATTTTAATATATAATATTAATTTTAAATATTTCTAAGTAATTAATATTAATTATTTATTAAATTTAATTAGAATATATAATCTATATTTAAATATTTAAATATAATAATTAAATATTTGTAATTAGATATTGACACAATTGTATTATTTTAAAAATTATTTTTTATTCTTAATTAATGCTCTTAACACATTTATATTATTTTATTTTAAAATGTATTTGAATATATAACTTATATTAGATATTAACATAACATAGAAAACATAAACCTAACAAATTAAAATATTACATATATTTGGATTAAAGTTTCAAAAAGGGATAATATTTATATACCAGATATAAATACTAAAAATTTTACAATAGCATTTACAATTTAAAGTGAATTCATTAAACTAGAAGCTATAGCATTTCTTGTTAATTCCATTTCAAAACCATTTGAATTGTTTGATTCACCGTCATCATCATCATCATCGTCCTCGTCGTCGTCATCATCATCACTTTCTCGACCATGCATATTTTCTGAGTCAATAATATTCTCATATGCCTAGTTAATATCTTCGTATTCCATAAAATCGGCATCATTTCGACTGACATGTTTTCGGATAAAATTGTGTATTGCCATTGTAGCAACAACGATCATCGTTTGCTTTTCAAAACTATAACTTGGCATATCCCTTAAAATGGCCCCTTTTTTTTCAAAACACCAAAAGTTCGTTGAATCACACTACGTAATGATGAATGTGAATGATTGAATATCTCTTCTTTACCAGATACCGGTCTACCTCTACGAAAGTCAGGTAAATGATATCGTTGACCTCTATATGGTCCAAGATAACCTTTCATTTGAGGATATCCAGAATCAACAAGATAATATTTTCCTACATGTCATAATATAACAAACAATTAATTCAAGAATTTTTTTTTATAAAAATTATCAATTAAAGAACTTATACTTTATTATTTAAAAAATCACATATAAATAAAATATCTGACCATTTGGTGGGTGCGGAAATTTGTATTTTGGATCTCGAATTGCATCAAGAAATATTCTAGTGTCATGTGCTGATCCTTCCTATCCAGCCATGACAAAGGTGAAACACATATTAAAATCACATACTGCCATAACATTTTGAGTCGGGATACCTTTTCTTCCAATATAGAGAATTTGTTCATTTGGTGGAAGAATAGCGGCAATATGAGTACCATCAATTGCACATATGCAATCTTGAACAAATAATCATATTAGTCTAGTGCATATTTTTTAGTTGACCAAAAATATTAATTAAAATATAACAATATAAAATTAAATTTTAACCTTAAAATGCGGCATATATCTAGAATCATTTCGTATTTGTTCGGGTATTGAGCTAAAAAAAGGATCTTCGGGTGCAATTAGATCAGTGGCCATCCTTGAAACTTTCTCAAGCACAATTGCAAAGTATCGACTTATTGTTGATCCAGACCTTTGAAATCTTTCTTGACATTGGGAAACTTTTGTACCGGTGCCCAAGATGTATAAAAAAATTCCCAACATTTCACTAGAAGATATGTTTCTTGAAGTTTGCAAGTTGTATCTTGTCTCCAAAACTCTCAACAAACTTGTGAATACCATTTTAGACATCCTAAAATTAATCATACAATGTGATTCGTGACCATCAAGGATCTCTCGTGTCCATGTCTCATCCGACTGTTTTGAATCCATGCATGGTTGCTTCAATATATACTTCTCGTAATATATTTGCACGGAAGAAGATGCAACAACAAATAATCGGTTAAAACATTCCATGCGTTGTAAAATCTCTTTCTTTTCCCTTTCATCATCACTTTCATCACTGCTGTAGTTCTCAACTATACTCATCACCTGTGAATAAATTTTATATCCAAAATCATATATAAACAACTATCGATAAAACTAATTTAGTATAGATAACTAGAACATAAATTCAATATCCAAAGACTAAACATAAACAACTATTAATAAAACTAGATTACACATAAATAAGTAGAACATAAATTCAATATCCAAAAACCAAACATAAACAGCCATTGATAAAACTAGATTACACATAAATAAGTAGAATATAAATTCAATATCCAAAGACCAAACATAAATAACTATTGATAAAACTAGTTTAGCATTGTTGTTTAGTCACATAATAGATATCTTTGAACCCTAGAAGATCAAAAAATTTTCAACTATACTCCATTTTTGTTTTAAGCCACAAAGCTCTAATCTTGGGATTAATTGATAAAACCATAATTCGCTTGTCCTTATTGAGCAATAATCTAAGTGCGAAAAAGTATAGTGGACTAGCTTCTGGAACTTCTTCCGACATGCTGTCAAGCACTTTGACTGCTTGTGGAATACCATATGGATCCATAACAGGAGTCAAACTAGATGTGGCTTGACTCATATTGTCAGCTGCATTGCATAATTTTTCTATTTGACTGGACAATCTTGTAACCCCTCCAATTTACTTTGAGGATTTCTTTCTTCCAGTTTTAAAATGTGAACTTGATATCTCAGGGTTTTTTCTTTTTTGACCGTTTCCATCAATTTGAACATCATTTGAAATGTGAACATCATTTAAAATGCGAACATCATTTCTCACATTTTCTTCTTCATTCTCTTCAGGTATTTCATTGTTAACATCCTCAAAAAAATCACTACAGAGTGTACCAGAAGAAGGTGCCCATGCTTTATACCTGTTGAACTATCCCTATGAACATTTGGTCCAACTTCCCTTCGAATTTAGGATCAATGCATGATGTTTTAAATTTTTGAGCTTCAGGCACAACCTACATATAAAATGATAGTTTAATAACAGTAATTATCAATAACCTCATAAAAAAGAAAAAAAAAACAAAAATATTCAGAATTATTAATGTACCTTTAGCCTACTCTCACACCAATCATCCGATGAATCAACGGTTCTTTTTGTAGGATTCCACCCTAAACCAGTATCTTCGCATTTAAGTTTCTTCCAAGCTTTCCATTCTTTTTTTAGGGCATCCCACCTATTTTTAAGTTGACTTTTTGAAAAAGCCTTGCCCGTTTCTTTCTCAAAGTTGGTCATTATTTTCAACCATTCATCTTTTGTGAAATGAGTACCAGGCCTATTGCTTTTCAATATCTCTTTAATACAAATATCACAAAATATTTCTGTCAATCTCTTATCCCACATTGCTTTCACTTTTTCACCACTAACTTCAATCGTCGAAGTACTCATCTATTGTGTATATGAACAGATTCGTTTCAGCCAGTAAAGCAATCAAGAAAATCAAATGTCACATAAGTATATTTGTTTACATATGTATCAAAATATTTTCCTCTAATATTAATTTTACCAAAAATGGACCCAACGGTAAATGTTATATGTTTTTATTACATGTGTATCAAAAAACAATATATGATCCCTGGGTTTTCCAAATCTCATCAGGGAAAACTAAAATATTGTTAGCAAGCAATGGGAATTAACTCCTATCACTCATTCGGTATTTGCTTAGCATAGTACACTGTCAAGATAACCATCCAAATAAAGCAGCCATGCCCCAGAATCTATATGTATATAATATTTATAATGAGCAGAATTTCACTGTATATTTAAAAAGCCATCCAATAATTGATGGCATCTACAAGATGTAAATTTGCAGAATTTATTAGTATGATACTAGTGTTACCTTTTCATCATGATCCAATGCCAAGGCCTCATTATCATAACTTTTTGATCAGTGAACACACAAAAACTTCATTTCAATCAAAATCACTTCAATGTATTACTATTATTTTGGATTATGCAAATACTCAAAAATACATGTCATTTCATATTATACCAAAGTTTTGAGTACCTGAGAATCTTCCCAGTTTGTTCATATATCAGAATATGACCCCTTTTTTATAAAAAAAAATAAAATTAATTTAGATAGATAATTGACAAAGCAGAGAAAGTCTAACATGAAGGACAAGAACCTGTTAGATTAGCCAAGGTGATTGCCTGGCACCCTCACAAAAAGCTTCTGGTTTCTTTTCCATGGTTGATACAGAGATTTTGAACCTCTTTGAAAGATGCAGGCAAGTCATCCTTGGCTACCAAACACAACTCTTTTCATCATGTAAGACCTCTCTCCTTCTCAGTTTTTATGCGCACCAATGGTGAACACAATTCTTGGTATTTATATATTTTAAAAAGCAAACTCTAGTTGACATTGTTAATAGCTATGTCACTGTTCATATAAATGGAATATATTTTGGTAGTCTTGAATAAATAAATTGAAATTGCCGAAACTATTGGAAGAGATCTTAAAAGCAAAAAACAAAAAACAAAAAACAAAAAAAAGAAGAAGAAGAGATTTAGCTAAAAAGAAGAAAAGATTCGAGATTCAGTCGGGAGCTTGTGCTTCTGCTTGTATTTTCTTCGATTTCTTATTCTTTTTTGAAATTTTTTTCTTAATTATAATTACTAAAGAAAGATACTATATGATCGAAAGGGTCGTTGAAAAGTAGGGAAGGGGAGGGTTGAAGATGTGCTGATGTGGACGATTGATACGTGCGTAGATGCGTTTTCAAGACAAGCTTCAGTTAATTTACAGTCTCCTATCCAAAAGAATCCATTTGAAAAGAATGTTAGATTGGTGGTGAACTTAAGGGGTTTGGCCAGTCTTCTAGCCCTAACTACCAAGATCAGTGAACAATTAAAGAGGAGAAGAAAAGAAGAAAAAGATAAACTCACCGGTGGAGAAGAGGCACAAAGAACCAGAGGTAAGTCCCTGAAATTATAGAAGAAAGATCAGTGAACATGCAAATAGAAAATGAAGTTTAAAAAACTCACCAGTGGAATTGTAGAAGAAATTGTAGAAGAAAGATAAGTGAACAATTAAAGAGGAGAAGAAGAGAAGAAAAAGATAAACTCACCGGTGGAGAAGAGGAATAAAGAACCAGAGGTAAGTCCCTGAAATTGTAGAAGAAAGATCAGTGAACATGCAAATAGAAAATGAAGTTTAAAAAACTCACCGGTGGAATTGTAGAAGAAAGATCAGTGAACAATTAAAGGGGAGAAGAAGGGAAGTAAAAAATAAACTCACCGGTGGAGAAGAGGAACAAAGAACCAGAGGAAAAAGTAAAGTTCAGACAAAAGAGAAAAAAGGGAAAAAAAAGTCTTCCTAATGTCTATTTGTGGAAGAAGAAATAGTAAGGTTAAACAAGTAAAATACCAGCCCCAAAAGCACTTCTGGGCTAAAAAAGCTACAAATTTCTGCTTTTTCATATGTGAAAAAGCACTTAAAATAAGTTAAAAAGTTTCTTGCACTGGTGTCTGTTCTTTATTGCTTTTCAGGGAAAATCACTTTTCAATGGAAAAGCTCATCTTAAAAGCAATGGAGAACACAACCTTAATTTATATGAATGAATAGATGGTTGATATTCAATTTAAACAATTTGTGAACAGGAAATGATTTATATGAGCGTGCTAAACTGTGTTTTATAAGGTAATGCCTCGTAACCCTAATCCAACGATGGATACGGGTTAGGGGTGTTACACCGAGAAAGGAATTCGTAGTCTACAACAATGTATCCTTGAATGGATTGGGTTGTGTACTTATGCAATAGGGCAATGTGATAGCATATGCTTCTAGACAATTAAAGCCGCATGAGAAGAATTACCCAGCCCACGATTTGGAGTTAGCCGCAATTGTATTTGCACTAAAGATTTGGAGACACCATTTGTATGGTTAGAAATGTCGGGTGTTCACTAATCATAAGAGTCTAAAGTACTTGATGACTCAAAAAGAGCTGAATCTAAGGCAGAAAAGATGGTTAGAGCTAATAAAGGATTATGAGTTAGTGATTGACTACCATTGTAACAGCCCAGTTTAGACCCTATTCGGAATAGTGGTTTCGAGACCACAAATTCGAGGTCAGAAAAATATTTTAATATTATTTTTGGTGTTTATGATATGTGATTGAGCATGTGTGGAACTTATGTGTGAAAATTTTATCGTTTGTTTGTCAAATTATGAAAAAGGACTTAATTGCATAAAATGCAAAAGTTGTGTGCTGATTGTTAAAGTGTTTATTTGCCATGGCTTTCTAAATAAGAAGTCCTTATGTTGTTAATAAACCATTAAAAGAATGGATGGATGAAAATTGGCTTTAGTTGGTGGAAATTTAAATGAATTATTAAAGGGCAGAATGGTAAAACATGAAATAAGGTATATTAAATAAAATAAATGAAAAATTTTAGTGGATTTTTCATCCATCCTGTAACACCCCGAACCCGGTCCACAAGTCTTGACCGGATTTGGCATGTCACGGAGTAAAAGGAGTTTGAAAGGTTTGGACTAATAGTAGAAAATTTAAAATTTGTTAAGGGTATAAAACGGTATTTGCTAAAACTCAAGTGGGTTGATTTGGTAAATCCGATTGAGTTAAAAATCCTTTCTTCCTTTAAAACCATTTGATCATTTAAATTTTAGAACATTAGAGTGATCAATAGCTTAGAAAATTTCGTTACCCGATGATAACATTTTTGAAAACGCGTACGAGTACTTATTTTTAAAAACGTTACTTTTAACCGATTTGCATAACCGTTCGTAAGTTCAAAAGTAAAAACAACTACCTAAACATCCAAAATAATAATAAGCGGCCATATTACAACCCAATCGAATTGTAGTGAATAATAAACTTAAAGCGGGTCAAGATAAAGTTTGAAGTCCACAAAACCAACATGGCCGCCTCGAGCTCTCCTCGGCTCCGCATCTGCGCTCTACTCACCTGCAAGATGATATGGGAAGGGGTGATTCACCAAGACTCAGTGTATAAATCCCCAACCCGGAAATAACACTCATACACAAGATATTAGTATGACATGCAATTATGCAACCCAACCTAGCCATCCATGCTCCTTTTCTACCCCGTGTGGTACCAAACCACTGGTGGTGCCAAACCACTGGTGACTTATAGTCACGATATCCGTCAATACGTGTGGTGCCAAACCACTGGTGACCCGAAGTCACAATCAAATGATGGGGCCAACCCATCGTGTGATACCAAATCACTGGCGTCGATCCCGTATCTCAAATGTGGGGCCAACCCACGGTGGTACTAAGCCACAGGGACGAGACGCTATGAGGTGCCAAACCTCTGGAGGTACCAAACCTCTGGTGACCGTAGTCACAATGTGTTACCAAAACACTGGTGTCCGTCGACACGATTATTACTCCCCCTCATCAATCCCGCCATCATCATGCTCACATAACAAGTATCATGATCCCATATATCATGCAATCATATATAGCATAGCATTTAACAGCATATGATGGCATACACAACATATATCGTAGATCGAGTAATAGGGGACTTACCCAAAGACCAAGCTTATGCCCACAAGGCAAAAATTTCTACATGAGAGGTTATAATCTTATCATAATAAAAATTATTACTAATAAAGTGTGTAAGAGCTTACACACCTATTTAATCGAAGATTTAACTAGGATTCTCGTATCTATGCGATATTACAAAAGTCCCGAACTTGTCCTCATAATGCTCCTATATTCGGCCATCATAGATCAGTATTTAGGGGGGTCTCATTTGATTAACTAACAAACCCAAAGTTATTGGTCATAACATAATCAAAATAGGGCTCTAGGCCGAACCTTTATCAACACGAACCAACATAATCGAAAACTCGAAACTTCTGATTTCTTGGCCAATTTGCCTTTGGTCAATTTACTCCTATACCCAAAGTGCACATTCGGTTTCACATGGATACCAAGGATGGCCTTTGGCCGAAAAATGATTAATCATCCTCCATACTTACCGAAAATCCGAAGTTGTCACTTGTCTTATCGAGCTTCCTACCAAAAATATATTTGTTAGAAATAACATGCGCATTAATTTCCTAAATAAGGCCTTGGCCGAACCTCCATGTCTCCTTACCTCGAAGAAATGAAACCCGAAAGACACCCTCCAAGCTTCTAAGTATCGGCTACCTACAAAAGATACACTAAGAATTGTTTAAAGGCATTCGGCCAACCCTTACCAAGGCTTTACACATGTTTTCGGCACTCCGAAAGTAATGTAAGAGATCGAAAGTTGAGAGATACTTACCAAAAGATTTGGCCCTCACAAGGCAAAGAAATCAAAACAATGTCTTGAGTTTGGCCCAGAAACAAGTTGAGAGGAAGGAGAACAAAGCCAAGAATTTCGGCACCTTCTTACACTACTCGAAGCCGAATGTGAATGCCCCTAGAGATGCCCCTATTTTGGCCATGAATACTTTAAAAAAAAAGAAAGAAAACAATTAAGAGTCTAGGCACCTTCTTGCCATCAGAAACCGTCTACAAAGGTCCCTCAACCCTACTTTATTCAGCCACAACCAAGGGAGAAAATGTTAGCTAAAACCACCCCCTAAACTCCTTCAAAACCGAGAATGCCAAGCCCCTCCTATTTCCCTTATTCGGCCAGCACAAATGAAATAAGAACACAAGGAGTTTCGGCTATGCTTCATCCATTCTTCAAGGCCGACCAACAACCCCCCTCCCCAAGGCATGCTTAAATTTCCATTCTTATTGTTTATTCAATTATCCCTTACTTTCCAAGCTCCAATAATACTAATTAAAAGAATATAACCCATGCCTCATAAAAAAATAAAAATAAATAATGATAATATATAACACTAATGGCTAATGCCCATAATTTTAGCATAACCAAGGCAGCATGCCTTGTGCATGCGTGCGCCCCATGCAGGATGCCACTTGCATTCTGCCAACCAAAAACCAAAATTAAAAATTCCTTTATGCAGCTGCCAGGTCTCGAACCCGAGACCTGGGGAAGACTGCCCATGCCTCTGACCATTCGGCTACTGCATCATTTCTGTTGTAAATGCGTCGGAATTTCTTTTTTAAGCTTCCATCACTTGGCTCCCCCACGTATTTAATGCCAGAGGCCAAAACAAAATACCCAACTGTCGCCCAGGGGTTTCGAACCCGAGACCTGGAGCAGTATCGCGCCCCAGCCACTCGGCCAATTGAAATTTCGTGACAAAACACGTTGCATAATTCTTTTAATCCTTCCCCAATAGCTTCTTTAGTTTAAGCGCTAGGAGCAAAATTTAAAACGCCTTAAGCGCGGCTCCTAGGGCTCGAACACGGGACCTCTATGCCGTAGTCCTTCCCTAACGCCTCTAGCCACTCGGCCCAGGAGTTTACTTGTGACATGCACTCGTCACAGCTTCTTTTAATCACTCCTCCGCTCACAACGCTAAAATAAAAACCTGCACATGCGCTACCCCTAGGATTCGAACGCCCGACCTCAAGAGCTCCCCTAGCGCCCTAGCCACCTCTCCCACCTGGACTTCCATGCCCAAACATGCACACAAAAACCCTTTAAAGCCTCTTTGCCTTGCCCCCACTAACCCAAAAATAAATCCTTCAAAAGTAGTCCCAACTGCTCGAACCTCCTCCCTCCAACCTCTCCCCCACGCTAATATGCCACTGAGCCAGCTTGACTTTCATGTCAAGGTCGCGTCTCATTTTTCTTTTAAACTTTCCTCCCCTAGCCTCCCATGTTTCCACGCAAAACAAAACAAGATAAAAACGCACACATGCGCTACCGTTGGGACTCGAACACGAGTCCCGAAGGAATAACCCCAAGCCTTCAGCCACTCAACCAAATTATTTTCATATGCCAAGGTTCGCACCAAAATAAAAATAAGGTTTCCCCCAGGCAATCAGTAAAATAAAATACAGGCAACCCTAGTTGCAGGATGTTACAGTTCTACCCCCTTAAAAATAATTTCGTCCTCGAAATTACCTGGATCAGAAGAGTTGGGGGTGTTGCTGCCGCATCGCATCCTCGGGCTCCCACGTAGCTTCCTCCACGCCATGATTCCGCCATAGGACCTTTACTAGAGGAACTGACTTCCTACGCAAAACTTTTACATCCCGATCTAGGATCTGCACAGGTTCCTCTTCCATCGTCAAATCTGGACTCACCTCAACTTCCTCAACTGCCAAGACGTGTGATGGATCAGAACGATAGCGTCTAAGCATGGAGACATGGAACACATTGTGAATCTGGCTCAGTTCTGCTGGCAACTCGAGCTGATAAGCTACTGGTCCCACTCGTCTCAACACTTTAAACGGTCCAATGAACCTTGGACTTAACTTGCCCTTTTTCCCAAATCTTAACACTTTCTTCCATGGCGAGACCTTCAGAAAAACTTCGTCTCCCACGGCAAACTCTATGTCCCTTCGCTTGAGATCGGCATATGACTTTTGCCTATCCGAGGCTTCTTTCAACCGAGCTTGGATCTTCTTCACCTTATCCTCAGTTTCTGCAACCAATTCCGGTCCTAACATCCGTCGCTCACCCAACTCCGTCCAACAAGTAGGTGTGCGACACCTCCTACCATACAACGCTTCATATGGTGCCATCTTAATGCTTGCCTGATAACTGTTGTTGTATGCAAACTCAGCTAATGGCAAAAATTCTTCCCAACTACCTCTGAAGTCCAAAATGCAGCCTCTTAACATGTCCTCTGAAATTTGAATAACCCTTTCCGACTGCCCGTCCGACTGTGGATGGAATGCGGTACTGAAATCCAACCGTGTACCCAAGGCCTGATGTAGCGCTTTCCAAAACCTCGACGTAAATCTAGGATCCCTGTCTGAGATGATCGACACTGGCACACCGTGCAACCTTACTATCTCCACCACATACAACTTTGCTAACTTCTGAAGCGAGTAATCCACCCTAACTGGTATGAAGTGAGCCGACTTGATCAGACGGTCCACAATCACCCAAACTGCGTCCTTCTTGCTGGGCGTGAGGGGTAGCCCACTGACGAAGTCCATAGTGATCCTCTCCTATTTCCACTGAGGAATCTTCACGGGTTGAAGTAACCCTGATGGCAACTGATGTTCGGCCTTTACCCGCTGACATGTGAGACACCTCCCCACGAATTCAGTTACCTCGTGCTTCAACCCTGGCCACCAGAACTGCTTCCGTAAATCTCCATACATCTTGCTACCTCCAGGATGCATAGCGTAAGGGCTGCTATATGCCTCCTGAAGAATTCTTTGCCTCAAGCCCACATCATTCGGCATGCAAGGCCGCCCTTGAAAGCACAACACACCATCACCAGTCAAACTATACCCTTCCAAACCGCCATCTTGAACTTGCAACCTCCGCGCGTTTAAACTATCATCCCCTAATTGCTTTTCCTTAATCTCCTCGATCCAAGTTGGCTTAACTTGCAACTTTGCCAAAAGACTTCCATCGTCGTATAGACTGAGACGAGCAAACATCGCCCTTAAGTCTGCCACTACCTTTCGGCTCAACGCATCAGCCACCACGTTAGCCTTGCCTGGATGGTACTCAATTGAACAGTCGTAGTCCTTCAATAGCTCAATCCATCGGCGTTGTCTCAAATTTAAGTCCTTTTATGTTAAAAGATACCTCAGACTTTTGTGATCCGTGTAGACTATCGATTTCTCACCATACAAGTAGTGCCTCCATATTTTCAAGGCAAAGACTACTGCCGCTAACTCCAAGTCATGAGTGGGATAGTTAACCTAATGTGATCTTAGCTGACGGGACGCATAGGCCACTACCTTCCCTTCCTGCATCAACACACATCCCAAACCAGTATGGGACGCATCACAATAAACCGTGAACAACTTCCCCGCCTCAGGCTGTATCAAAACTGGAGCTTCCGTCAAAACCTTCCTTAGCTTATCAAAACTTTCTTACTGTTTCTCTGACCAAACAAATGGGACTCCTTTTCTTAATAGTTTAGTCAACGGCGCTGCGATTAAAGAGAATCCTTCCACAAATCTTCGATAGTACCCGGCCAAGCCCAGAAAACTTCGAATTTCTGCCACTGACCGGGGTGGTTTCCACTCCAACACCGCTTCGACCTTGCGGGGGTCCACTCTAATCCCTTCAGCCGACACCACGTGACCCAAGAAAGTCACTTCTCTAAGCCAGAATTCGCACTTACTGAATTTGGCATACAACTGCTCCTCCCTCAGCTCTTGTAGAACTATACGCAAATGCCTATCATGCTCCTCCTCCGTCTTTGAGTAAACCAATATGTCGTCTATAAACACCACGACAAATTGATCCAAGTATTGCTGAAACACCCTATTCGTCAAGTCCATGAACGCTGCCGGCGCGTTGGTCAACCCAAACGGCATCACTAAGAACTCGTAATGCCCATACCGGGTACGGAAGGCCGTCTTGTGTAAATCAGCCTCCTTCACCTTAAGTTGATGATAGCCTGACCTAAGATCTATCTTCGAGAATACCGATGCACCCTTCAGTTGATCAAACAGGTCATCAATCCGAGGCAACGGATACTTGTTTTTGATCGTCAACTTGTTTAGCTGACGGTAGTCGATACACATCCGCATTGACCCGTCTTTCTTCTTGACAAACAACACAGGTGCTCCCCACGGAGATATACTAGGTCGGATGAACCCTCTATCTAAGAGCTCCTGAATTTGAGCCTTCAGCTCTACCAACTCCTTTGGTGCCATTCGGTAGGGTGCTATAGACACAGGTGCCGTTCCGGGCAACAAGTCTATACCGAACTCAACTTCCCGATTTGGAGGCAGACCTGGGAGTTCTTCTGGAAACACATCAGCGAATTCCCTTACAGTTCGGACCTTCTCAACTGCTGACTCTTTAGCCTCCAAGGCATAAATTCGAACCAACAATGCCTGACACCCTTTTCTGATCATCTTCTCGGCCTTCAAGGCAGACACTACATTGGATAGATAGTCCCTTCTGTTACCTATCATGACCACTTCACCATCCTCAGCCGTCTTTAGAACCATGCGCTTAGCGGCGCAATCCAACCTTGCCTGATGCTTAACCAGCCAGTCCATTCCAAGAATTAGGTCGAACTCCCCAAACGGCAGTTCCATCAGATCAGCCACAAACACTACCCCTTGGAGTTCTAGGGGTATATCTCTATATAGCTTGCTTACTACCACAGAGTGTCCTAGAGGGCTAATTACAGTCATCTCCCTAGAAGCAGTCTCGAAGTCTAAGTTCATAGTCTCTACCACACTACTAGCAATGTATGAATGCGTTGATCCCACATCAATTAATGCTACATAGGGAAGTCCAAAAATTAGGAACGTACCGGTTATGACGTCCGGTGCGTCACCCTCCTCGCGGCGTCTCGCTGCATAGACCAAGCCAGGCTGCCTAGCTTCCGTGTTGCCTGCACCTCTGGCCTGAATTCCGCGACCTCGATTAGGACCACTGCCTCCTCTACCATTACCACGACCGCTCTGCGGTGGTCCCACATTTCTTGCTGGAGTACGGTTCTGCCCCACTGGTTGATTCCTTGCCCACTTTCGAGGACAATCTCTTACACGATGATCCAATGATCCACATTCAAAGCAACCTCTCTCACCAGTCCAACAACCTCCCCAGTGCGACTTCCCACAACGATTACACTGAGTCGGTCTCTGATTAGTCGCCATGGGCCTCCCAACCTGATTCGGCCCACTCTGCCTGGCCCTCTTTTGTGCACTATTTCCCGATCCAAATGACCCAACACCTCTTTTCTGCTTGTTCCTATCGTAGTTCTGTCTCACAGACTCTCTGACCTTTTCGGCTACCTTAGCCTTCTCTACCAGAACAGCAAATTCACGCACCTGCTGCGGAGCAATCAACAACCTTAAATCATCCCTAAGTCCGTCTTCAAAACGGACGCAACGATCATGCTCAGTTGCCACAACTCCCCGAGCATAGCGGCTCAGCCTCAGAAATTCTGCCTCATACTCAGATACTGACTTATTTCCTTGTACTAATCCCAGAAAAGTTTTCCTCTGAGTATCAGTATAACTGGTGCCCACATACTTCTTCTGATAGGTAGCCTTGAAGTATTCCCAAGTAAGATCATCCGCCATAGCACCATCTCGAACTGTGAGCCACCACTGGTATGACTCATCTTTCAGAAGCGACACGGCTCCTTTCAACTTCTCCTCATTTGTTAAATCAAGATCGTCCATGATCCTCTCCGTTGATTCTAACCAATTCTCGGCCGTACTAGGTGCGACACCTGACACACCCCGAAATACTTCAGCTCCGTTGGATCGAAGCCGCTCAGATACAGACTTTCGATCTCCTGTACCTCTACTGGTCTCAGCCATCATATCTAAAACACGCAGCATAGCCTGCGATACCGACTCACCCCCCGTCTGATCCTGATGTCCATCACCAAAAGTTAGGGGTGGTGGTGGAGGTGGTATATCATTATCCGATCCTTGGCCCGACCTAACTGGTTCTATCATGGCCATCCGGCCTCTACCGCGTCCCCAACGGCCGTGACCTCTAGCACTCATTTCTTATAGCGCAATCTGTCTTAAAAAGTTTTATGAGTTAGCCAATGTTCCACTGATTATTAGCAAAGAATTTTATGGGCGAAATTAAGAAGTTGTTCTTTCGATCAAACAAGTTTCAAGTCTTCTATTGTAATTCGAAGACACACACATTCACTTATTCCATCCCTCTCTTTGAACAATTCTTAACCCGGGGGTATTTTCGTCGTTTACCCTACAGGGGTATTTTTGGAAATAAAACAAAGTCTGTAAATCTTGACAAATCAAGGGAAACTTAAAGTTTGCAAAACTTGGGGCTCTTTTTGAGAAATTGTCTTTTCAAATTGGTAGTGTTGCAAAAACCTCGAAAATCAGGGTCATTTTGGTAATTTGCAATTTAGGGGTAATTTCGTAATTTTCCAAAATCACGATATTTTTGATATTTTGCAAACTAGGGATTTGGGTATAAGAAAAATTTTGTTAAAATTTTGGGGTGGCTTAGTAAATTTTAGAACTAGGGGCATTTTTGTAATTTACCACTAAGGGTATTTTAAAATGTCCATAAATCAAGAGAATTTTGTAATATAGATCTCACAAGTTTGGGGGAAGTCTTTAAAACAAGAGTTTTTATCAAAACGCAGCTAATTCCCTTTCGGGTTTTAATAATAGGGTTTAGCCCACGAACAAGTCCTCATGGTTAGGGTGAACCGAAGCTACGCACCAGGTAGGATTCCCGCGAAGAGGAGGTGAGTCACTAGGACCGCTTAAATACCAAGCTCTTCCGGATCCAATCCTAGACATGCGTACAAGGGTTACCACACCCTAACTCGGTGACTTAGTCATGGGTTTGTTTAATTAGGCAATTATAAATCTTATGTGATTGTTGGGGTAAACTAGTCCTAAAGTTCACATACTTTTTATACTATCTACGTCCCATTTCTACCCCTTTACAGATAATCATTCACACATAAATTAGAGATACTTACGAGAGCGGATCGGTGCCGGGAACTCGACGCCATGTTGTTCAACCAAAACCATTTTCCTAGAGGTTTTCAAAAGTCTATCTAGAAAAATATTTTTAGGCCTTAGGCCCTCACAGCCGAGTTTTGAACCTGGCTTTGATACCAACTTGTAACACCCCGAACCCGGCCCACAAGTCTTGACCGGATTTGGCATGTCACGGAGTAAAAGGAGTTTGAAAGGTTTGGACTAATAGTAGAAAATTTAAAATTTGTTAAGGGTATAAAACGGTATTTGCTAAAACTCAAGTGGGTTGATTTGGTAAATCCGATTGAGTTGAAAATCCTTTCTTCCTTTAAAACCATTTGATCATCTAAATTTTAGAACATTAGAGTGATCAATAGCTTAGAAAATTTCGTTACCCGATGGTAACATTTTTGAAAACGCGTACGAGTACTTATTTTTAAAAACGTTACTTTTAACCGATTTGCATAACCGTTCGTAAGTTCAAAAGTAAAAACAACTACCTAAACATCCAAAATAATAATAAGCGGCCATATTACAACCCAATCGAATTGTAGTGAATAATAAACTTAAAGCGGGTCAAGATAAAGTTTGAAGTCCACAAAACCAACATGGCCGCCTCGAGCTCTCCCCGGCTCCTCATCCGCGCTCTACTCACCTGCAAGATGATATGGGAAGGGGTGAGTCACCAAGACTCAGTGTATAAATCCCAAACCCGGAAATAACACTCATACACAAGATATTAGTATGACATGCAATTATGCAACCCAACCTAGCCATCCATGCTCCTTTTCTACCCCGTGTGGTACCAAACCACTGGTGGTGCCAAACCACTGGTGACCCGAAGTCACAATCAAATGATGGGGCCAACCCATCGTGTGATACCAAATCACTGGCGTCGATCCCGTATCTCAAATGTGGGGCCAACCCACGGTGGTACTAAGCCACAGGGACGAGACGCTATGAGGTGCCAAACCTCTGGAGGTACCAAACCTCTGGTGACCGTAGTCACAATGTGTTACCAAAACACTGGTGTCCGTCGACACGATTATTACTCCCCCTCATCAATCCCGCCATCATCATGCTCACATAACAAGTATCATGATCCCATATATCATGCAATCATATATAGCATAGCAGTTAACAGCATATGATGGCATACACAACATATATCATAGATCGAGTAATAGGGGACTTACCCAAAGACCAAGCTTATGCCCACAAGGCAAAAATTTCTACATGAGAATTTATAATCTTATCATAATAACAATTATTACTAATAAAGTGTGTAAAAGCTTACACACCTATTTAATCGAAGATTTAACTAGGATTCCCGTATCTATGCGATATTACAAAAGTCCCGAACTTGTCCTCGTAATGCTCCTATATTTGGCCATCATAGATCAGTATTTAGGGGGGTCTCATTTGATTAACTAACAAATCCAAAGTTATTGGTCATAACATAATCAAAATAGGGCTCTAGGCCGAACCTTTATCAACACGAACCAACATAATCGAAAACTCGAAACTTCTGATTTCTTGGCCAATTTGCCTTTGGTCAATTTACTCCTATACCCAAAGTGCACATTCGGTTTCACATGGATACCAAGGATGGCCTTTGGCCGAAAAATGATTAATCATCCTCCATACTTACCGAATATCCGAAGTTGTCACTTGTCTTATCGAGCTTCCTACCAAAAATATATTTGTTAGAAATAACATGCGCATTAATTTCCTAAATAAGGCCTTGACCGAATCTCCATGTCTCCTTACCTCGAAGAAATGAAACCCGAAAGACACCCTCCAAGCTTCTAAGTATCGGCTACCTACAAAGGATACACTAAGAATTGTTTAAAGGCATTCGGCCAACCCTTAGCAAGGCTTTACACATGTTTTCGGCACTCCGAAAGTAATGTAAGAGATCGAAAGTTGAGAGATACTTACCAAAAGATTCGGCCCTCACAAGGCAAAGAAATCAAAATAATGTCTTGAGTTTGGCCCAGAAACAAGTTGAGAGGAAGGAGAACAAAGCCAAGAATTTCGGCACCTTCTTACACTACTCGAAGCCGAATGTGAATGCCCCTAGAGATGCCCCTATTTTGGCCATGAATACTTTAAAAAAAAAGAAAGAAAACAATTAAGAGTCTAGGCACCTTCTTGCCATCAGAAACCGTCTACAAAGGTCCCTCAACCCTACTTTATTCGGCCACAACCAAGGGAGAAAATGTTAGCTAAAACCACCCCCTAAACACCTTCAAAACCGAGAATGCCAAGCCCCTCCTATTTCCCTTATTCGGCCAGCACAAATGAAATAAGAACACAAGGAGTTTCGGCCATGCTTCATCCATTCTTCAAGGCCGACCAACAACCCCCCTCCCCAAGGCATGCTTAAATTTCCATTCTTATTGTTTATTCAATTATCCATTACTTTCCAAGCTCCAATAATACTAATTAAAAGAATATAACCCATGCCTCATAAATAAATAAAAATAAATAATGATAATATATAACACTAATGGCTAATGCCCATAATTTTAGCATAACCAAGGCAGCATGCCTTGTGCATGCGTGCGCCCCATGCAGGATGCCACTTGCATTCTGCCAACCAAAAACCAAAATTAAAAATTCCTTTATGCAGCTGCCAGGTCTCGAACCCGAGACCTGGGGAAGACTGCCCATGCCTCTGACCATTCGGCTACTGCGTCATTTCTGTTGTAAATGCGTCGGAATTTCTTTTTTAAGCTTCCATCACTTGGCTCCCCCACGCATTTAATGCCAGAGGCCAAAACAAAATACCCAACTGTCGCCCAGGGGTTTCGAACCCGAGACCTGGAGCAGTATCGCGCCCCAGCCACTCGACCAATTGAAATTTCGTGACCAAACGCGTTGCATAACTCTTTTAATCCTTCCCCAATAGCTTCTTTAGTTTAAGCGCTAGGAGCAAAATTTAAAAAGCCTTAAGCGCGGCTCCTAGGGCTCGAACACGGGACCTCTATGCCGTAGTCCTTCCCTAACGCCTCTAGCCACTTGGCCCAGGAGTTTACTTGTGACATACACTCGTCACAGCTTCTTTTAATCACTCCTCTGCTCACAACGCTAAAATAAAAACCTGCACATGCGCTACCCCTAGGATTCGAACGCCCGACCTCAAGAGCTCCCCTAGCGCCCTAGCCACCTCTCCCACCCGGACTTCCATGCCCAAACATGCACACAAAAACCCTTTAAAGCCTCTTTGCCTTGCCCCCACTAACGCCAAAAATAAATCCTTCAAAAGTAGTCCCAACTGCTCGAACCTCCTCCCTCCAACCTCTCCCCCACGCTAATATGCCACTGAGCCAGCTTGACTTTCATGTCAAGGTCGCGTCTCATTTTTCTTTTAAACTTTCCTCCCCTAGCCTCCCATGTTTCCACACAAAACAAAACAAGATAAAAACGCACACATGCGCTACCGTTGGGACTCGAACACGAGTCCTGAAGGAATAACCCCAAGCCTTCAGCCACTCAACCAAATTATTTTCATATGCCAAGGTTCGCACCAAAATAAAAATAAGGTTTCCCCCAGGCAATCAGTAAAATAAAATACAGGCAACCCTAGTTGCAGGATGTTACACATCCTTGCTG
Source organism: Gossypium australe (assembly GCA_005393395.2). Taxonomy (NCBI): domain Eukaryota; kingdom Viridiplantae; phylum Streptophyta; class Magnoliopsida; order Malvales; family Malvaceae; genus Gossypium; species Gossypium australe. Next base: position 27,780,512 of record CM016623.1, read on the forward strand.
AAATTTGAAAGAAAAGAAAAGAGAAAACAGCCATCTAGGGTTCTGTAACAGACCGAATTTGACCCTAATCGAAACGGTGGTTTCGGGACCAGGAATCCGAGTCCGAGAAATATTTAAATATTATATTTTGTGTTTATTATATGTGAATTAATGTGTGTGAAAGTTTCGTAGAAAAATTTAATTGTTTGCGTGCTTAATTAAATAAAAGGACTTAATCGCGTAAAGTGTAAAAGTTACAAACTATAGTAAAAAGTGCTTATTTGTTAGTGGTTTCTTAATATGAAGTCCTTAAAGTAGAAATATGCCAAAAATATGATAGTGGATGGTTGATGGACGGTTTTAGACATAGTTTATATGTTATACTTACTTTATTTTAAAGGTTAAATAAGTAAAATAATTATTAAGTAATATTAAACAAAACCAAAGGCCATTATCATCTTATTTTCCTATGGACGAATGTAAAAGGAGGAAGAACTTAGAGTTTCTTCAACATTCCGGCATTTTGAAGCTTGATTAAGGTATGGTTAGTTTTTGGTTTTTAATAATTTTTACGTTTTTGAGATCGGTCCTTCGAACAGTAGCTGACCCATGTTAGAATTTTTAAATTTAAGCATGTTTGATGTTCAACCATTGACATTTTCTTGGGTTTTTTTATGTTTGATGATTTTATATTAAAGATATGTTAAAGATTAGCATGTTTTGTATTTGAGATTTTAGTGAATTTGAGTATTTTGGGCTAAATTGCAAAAATGAATTTTTGAGGGGACCAAAATGCAAAATAAATGAAAGAAATGGACTTGTATAGTCCCTATGAACATTCGGCCCTAAGGTGTTATAGTGAAATTTTGTGTATTTTGTGTTTTGTGCAAATAGGACTAAATTGTAAAAACGTGAAACATTAGGGGTAAAATGGTAATTTGCCCATTTATGTGTTTTGGGACTAATTTGAGATGAAATGTGCTTGAATGAGCTAGATTTTAATGTGTTTAGATCAAGAACAAAGAAAAACGGATTTGGATAGGGAAAGGCGAAGGTTACCGAATAGCCGGTCTACGTTGTCCGTCGACAGTCGAGGTAAGTCCTTAAGCAAATAAATGTCAAATAATTAATTAGGAACTTAGTAAATGATGAAATTTTGAAATTTAAAGCATAAATATAGGAGATGGCCGAATATGAGGGTATGTTATTGAAGTGAATTTATTTTGTTAATGTAAGGTAAATAAGTATGTTCGGTTTGATATGTGAAAGTAATATGAAGTATATGAGATGTTTGTGATTTCATTATTAAGTAATGTGTGTTGAAATGTTAAATGTGTTGATATTCGGGCTTCGAGCCTAGCAGGCCTTGTACCGGTGATTTGTATCAGGCTTAAAGCCTAGCAGGCCTCGTGCCGGTGAATTATTTCGGGCTTGTTGCCTAGCAGGCTTAATGCCGGTGTTCAAACTTCGGACCTTTGGTCTAGCAGGCTCAATGCTGGTGTGTAATTCGGGCTTAAATGCCTAGCAGGCTTAATGCCGGTGATATGCTATAAACGGAGAATCCGAGAATTAAAAGAGGTGAGGCATATATTTAATGCAATGTGCCATTAGCTCGGGTAAGTGCTATTCTACTAGTGTAGTAAGGAATGAAGTGAGTAAGTATAATATCAATTGAGTTAAGTATTATGAGATCAAGTTGATAATTCAAATAGAATTTTTATTATGTGTAATTGAGCTTGATGTATGCATTACTTTGATGAATTGGTTATAAGTGGAATTGTTAATGGAAAGTGAATTTGTATGTGTTTGCATATATGTACAAAAAAAAAAGATGAAATGTGATTGATATACATGATATTTTCATTTGACTTGGAATATACAGATACTTATGATTAATATGTGATTTAATGGTGTATACATTCATGGTAGAGAAATGTCAATACTTAGATTAAGGGTATTAATGATATTCGGCTATGACTAATTTACTTAATATAATATTTATAATCTTTGCCATGAGTTGAAGGATTAAAAGTTTAAATGTATGAATATTATTTTGTATTTGCTTAAAACTTACTAAGCTAGTAAGCTTACTCCGTTTATGTTTAATGTTCTGTTTATAGATTTTGGTCAAGCTACGGGCTCGGGGAAATCGTCAGCAAAGTCAACCACACTATCATCTTTTTGGTACACCTTTATTTTGTTTTATTTTGGATAAAGGCATGTATAGGATGGTAAATGTCTTTGTTTGAGTTGAAAACTTTGTTGTTATATGTAATCTAGCCATATGAATATGGCTTATATTCTAGGTTAGTTGGAGTGGAAATATACAGTTTATCTAAGTGATCAAATAGTGCATATGGATATGTTATTATGATGCATGGATGATATGGATTTTATTTGGTTATATTCGGCTATGGTCTGATCCTTTTGGTCAAGTATATGTATTGTGCATTTAATGTGATTACTTGTTTATAATGCTAATGTTTGAGTTAGTTTAGTCATGTATTTTGGCCTTTAGATTAATGGTTGAATTTCATTTAAATGGAAAGAAAAAAAAAATGCAAACAATCTATGTTTTGGTTATGCATTTTTATCAATTGTTTTGGTTTCAAAGTTCGAAGGTGTAATTGGTTGTTAACAGATATGATATGATGGATTGTATAATTTCATAGATGTAATTTAATACAAATTATATATATATATTCGAATAGATAGTAGATTTATTTGTTGAATACGCATATTTTATCTATGATGTTTGGTTATTTGTAATAAATGTATTATTAATGGTACATGTGTACACGATGCTTAGAACCACCATGGTATATATATATATATATATGCATAACCTTGAAATGCTTTAAAATGATAAAGTATACGATAAGTTTGGTATATGTTCTTTGGATTGATTATAAAGCAAACGAGTTTGGTATGATATAAATTATTCTTTATGTTCATAAATGTATTATATAATCATATAGGTATGCAATGTATGTACCGCATAGGCATCTAAGATTCATTTATATGCATGCAAATGAGTTCATGTAAGCTTTGAGTTGATGGACTATTTGGTTTATTCTGAATTTTGGTATGAACTATTAGTTGGATATTGGTAGATTAAATATGCGTTTTTGGAATTGATAAATTTATGAATTGCGATAAATGCCTACGATATTCTGAGTTTAGTTCGGTAATGCCTCATAACCCTAATCCGACAACGGATACGGGTTAGGGGTGTTACAGGTTCGGCCGTTGTTGATTTTAATAAAGGTATGTTTTGAGCCCGGTTTTGATAATTTCTACGTTTTTGTAATCGTTGCTTAGTGCTCTTCAAAACCCATGCTCTAATTTTAAAATTGATGGTGATTTTGAGATATGCCATTGATGAAAACGTGAGCTTTGTGTTATTAGTTGGTGGAATATGAAAGCTTAGTGTTGGGTTAACATAGTTTCTATTTAAGTTTTTAGTGAAATTGAGTAATTTGGACTAAATTGTGAAAATAATATTTTGAGGGACTAAAATGTGAAATAAATGAAATATATGGGCTTGTATAAGACTAAGGAGAATTCGGCCTAAGCATGGTGTAGTAAAATTTTTTGTATTTTGTGATTTTGTGAATTAGGGACTAAAGTGTCGAAATGTGAAAATGTGAGGGCTATTTTGTAAAATGCCCTAATATGTGTTTTTGGACTAAATTGAACGAATTAGTGATTGAATGAGCTAAATTTGAATATGTATACAACAAGAAATGAGAGATTCAGATCGAGATCGAGGCAAAAATAAAGTAGTCGATTGATCGGCTAGTCTCGGTATTTCGACGTCCGAGGTAAGTTCGGATATAGTACAAGTTGTTAATTTATATCTTTGTGATGTGAATTGAATGATAGTTATTGAATTAGAAATGTTATATATGAGATTGAAAAATGAGGCACTAAGTGTGCGTAATTAATTTCAAGACAGAGTTGAATAGCACTGTGTGTGCGAAGTAATGGAAGCTTCGGCTTTACTGGTTGGCACTGTGTGTACGATACCAAATTAAATTCGGTTTTGTATCGAGGCACTAACTGGGCGATGTTAATTAAGCTTCGGCTATGATTTAGGCACTAAGTGTGCGATTGAGTTGTAAAGATATCGAGCAATGAATGAGATATGGTATTGAGCATCGAATAGCAAGAACGTTTGTTAACTAAGTGTTGGCAAAGGTATGTTTGAACCTATATAGTTGATGATAGTTTTAAAGGTTGAATGAATGGATATTTGAGCATATGGTTGAGGATGATAATGTGCCTAATTGTGCATCTATCTATGTGATGGTCTAATTATGTATTAATATTGTATTATATTACGAACTTACTAAGCTTTTAAAGCTTACTGTGTGATGTGTTTCTCTGTTTTACAGTGTTAGTAAAGCTAGCTCAGATTCGGGGATTGTCAGCGACTCAATCACACTAGCGGCTATCTATTTCGGTACGTTTGAAAAGATGTGTATAAACGTGGTATATGGCATGTATAGGCTAGTTAATGTGGCATGTTTTGTAGTGTGTAACCTTTGCCATGTGATATGGCTTAAAGGTTGAATAATGTTAGTATGTATGTGTGGAAATATGTGAATGATAAATATGGTATGCTTCTTGCTTAAATGGATGATGAAAATTGTGGTAAGGTTTATATGGTGCTTGCATTGGTATGTTTGGTTGCATTTTGAGGCTGATTTGGTATTGATTTGAGACTTGTAGGTGATTCAATGTATGAGAGGCAAGTTTGGCCTTAAAAATGGCCTATAATTGCCCACACGGTTGAGCACACAGGCGTGTGGCTCGACCGTGCTATTTAAGTTGGTAAATTGATTCAAGTCAAACTCGACCACGGGCTGGACACACGGGCGTGTGACTGGCCATGCGGTGCAAGTCAGTGTCGACCACGGGCGTGTCTTAGGCAGTGTGAACAAGTCAGTATGTATGCCCTGTTTTGCCACGGCTTGGACGCACGGGCGTGTCTGAAGCCGTGTGAGGCACACAGCCTACCCACACGGGCATGTGACCTCTGTAACTTAGAAAAATGTTAAAATTTCAGTAATTTTCGTATGAGTTCGATTTAGTCCCAACCCCTTTCTAAAATATGTTTAAGGTCTCGTAGACCTCATTAAGGAACTATATGATTGTAAATTATGTTGTTTGAATAACTTTATGTTGAAATGATATGAAATGTTCAGAATTGATTAGCAATGTCTCTTAACCCTAGTCCAGTGACGGTTACGGGTTAGGAGTGTTACATTTGATTGGTATCAGAGCTACGGTTTAGTCGATTCTAGGACTAACGTAGCGCGTGTGAGTCTAGCTATACATACTATATATGTAATTGCGATAGTGTGATGAATCCTGATAGTTAAAAATGTGTTTTTATATAGCAAATGGATCCCAATCGAGCAATTGCTTTTTCTGTAGAGAGTAACGCACCTGCTCCCGCTCAAGGGACGGTGCCGGCCACATCTAGGCCAAATGATAGTACCCAAGAGGGAGAGGCTAATCAAGCCTTTTTCCGAATGATGAGTGAGTGGTTTTCGGAGTTCGTTCGAACGAATCTGGCTGCTCTACAACCTCCATCCCCACAAGTACCTGTTGTGCCACAAGTTGTAGATCCGATTCGATTGAATAAGCCTCCTATAGATAAAATCCAAAAGTATGGGGCCGAAGAGTTTAGGGCCACAGCTGATGATGATGTTGAGCGAGCTGAATTTTGGCTTGAGAATACCATTCGAGTGTTTGATGAGGTGTCATTGACTTCTGATGAATGTATTAAATGTGTTGTTTCCTTGTTGAGAGATACGACATATAACTGGTGGAAGACATTGATATCTGTGGTTCTGAGAGAGAGAATCACCTGGGGTTTCTTTCAAGTTAAATTTTGAAAGAAGTATATCAGTCAAAGATTTATAGATTAGAAACGTAAAGAGTTTCTAGAGCTGAAATAAGGTCGTATGTCAGTTATTGAGTATGAACGGGAGTTTGTGAGACGAGCCAATATACGCGGGAATGTGTCTCGATCGAAGCTACTATGTGTAAACGTTTCATTGAAGGGCTGAATGAAGACATTAAATTACTGGTTGGAATACTTGACTTGAATGAATTTGTTGTGTTAGTTGAAAAAGTCTGCAAAGCCGAGGAGCTTAGCAAAGAAAAGAAGAAAGTAGATTCTGAGGCTAGAGATGAAAGAAAAAGATTGATGAGTAAGTCGTCCCAACCTACGATGAAAAGATTTAGAGATGCAAGCAATCGTTCAAATGCTTCGTTTGGACATTCGGGTAGAGATCGAGTGAGACAAAGTGTTGGTCCAAGAACTCAAGCTCCGATTGAATCAAGTGTTGGTAGTGTTAAAAGCAACAAATCTGAGTGTAGACAGTGTGGAAGAAGACACGTTGGAGAATGCTGGGGCAAATATAATAATAGTGTAATATCCGGGATTTAGGGGTTATGCGTTTTAACTTAATTGTATGTGGCAGCGTGCCTATGTGTGGTTTGAGTGTGTTTTGGGAGCTTCGGGAATTTTAGAATGTAGGAGAATGCCTTAGAAAAATATTAGATTTTTATTCTTAAAAAGGGAGCTAGTCAAGATAGGCCTTAAGAAAATTTGTTGGAGGATTTAGACACAAGTAACCAGTTGGCAAAATGGCAAGGGAGGCGCCACTTAGGGCCTTCGAAAGTGATGCCACAAGCAGTGTGAGGGGGGCTTAGGTTCGAATCCCATGGATGGCAATTAGATGACTTTTATTTTTGCATTTGTATGGCATGTGTTGGTCAAACTTTAATTAAGGTAAGGCTGGACTTTTCATTTATGGTTAGTAGACTTAAGGCTATGGTAAGCATGAATAAGGGATAGAATTGCTTGATTGTGGGGATAGAATTTCTTAAACTTTGGGAAAGTAGAGGATTACAAGGTATGTATCAAGGTGGATGTTTTGGAAATTATTTCATGGCCATTTTGACCATGAACTTGGACGGTTTTATGGATTAAGGGGGTGGCCAAAATTTTGAAGGCTTTTGGATGAGTTAGGAGTTAGTTGTGCACATCTTTCTTTTAGTCATTTTGTGTCACACAAAGCATTTCTCTCTAATATTCCTCCTCTTAGCCGAATGTATATTAGACAAAGGTAAACATTTTTCTTTTCTTTTGGTCATTTGAGTTTTGACCATTTCGGTTTTGAGTTGTCCTTTTTCTCCAAATCATATCTTCTTTTCTCTCTTCTTTGTGACCGAAACCAAATAGCCATTTTAGACCATTTCTTTTCAACTCTTCTTTTCTCTTCATAACTCTCAATAGCCGAACCTCTATTGAACCTCCCCAAATTTCTTTGTTTCACTTTTCTTCTTCAAAGCCGAAAATATCATAAGCCGGAATGTAACACCCCAAACCCGGCCCATGCATTTCGACCGGATCTGGCATGTCACTGCTTGTACTTTGAAAACTTTAGCTTTGTTGGTTTTTGAAATTCTGAGTTAATTAGACAATATTTAAGTAAATAAGCGGCATTTTTTTAAAAAAAATAACCTTGTATTAATTATTATTAAGTATAAATAAGCCTTATCATAAAATTCATAAGTTACTTAACATAGATAACTGCTGAGTTGAATGAAAACTAGGGGCCTTATTACATAGATATTCTCGAAATAACAGTGAAATAAAATAAACTTTAAGAAATCCCAAAAGAAAAATAACTTGTAGAAATAGAACTTGATGGCCCCTCGAGTCTGTCTCGGCTCCCATGTCCACGATCTACTGTTCATCTGGAAGAGTAGAGAAAAGGAAAGCGTGAGTCACAAAGACTCAGTGTATAAATCTCAAAACACACATCGACCTGAGCCCACAAACACATTATGGGCCCTGGCCCATACAGGAAGGCATCAATCATAATCACATAATAACAATATAGAATGAATAACCCAACCCATCCTAGGTTACCATCCTCTACACACCATCCCGTACCAACCATCACACCGTGGGGATTTCTACAATCAACCCTCCATCCGTTACACACCAAAACGACAGCCGTACTGCCTATTCCTATTAAGTAGGAATCATTAAACGTGGCATAGCCACCAATCACTACGTGACCTTACATTTAAAATTATGTGGGATTTCTACCACCGATCACCAAGTGACCTATCATGCACTTCCCCTTCAATTATCATCATTCCCACCCCATGCATACATACATAAAGAAACATCAAGCAGATATATATATTCTTCGATACACATAGGGAGTTCTATGTTTACGTACCTGGCATCCTTGCCTAACCCTTTTTAGGGTTCCATTCGACTGTCTATACAGCCTTATTCCGGCTTTTTAGCCCATAACATACAAAATAAATATACATACAGGTTTATCAGTAGCGTGTTAGAGATCTACACACCTGATTACCAATAAAACGAGGCTTTCTATATCGACGCTATCCTTAGTCGACACAACTGCTATCTGCCTAAAGTGTTGTTCAGAAGCCGGTCCACAACCAATTGGCCAATCTCGAACAGCAGATACTGCTCGTTTCTTAAACTTAGGGATTCTTTCTTTTGCCTGATCCATATTTAATTCCATCAAATCCTTTTCAGAGCTATTATAACAATGTTTAATCGTTAATCCTCCTTTTAGAGTTAAGATCATATATATATATTGAACGAATCTAATAAAAATCTAGGGATAATCTTCTTACCTTAAAATCTCGAAATTGGAGACTTATGATTTTCAGCTTTTAGATCTAGTCGACTAAGCCTCCTTCAAATCCCGAATTGCCGCCCATCATAAAACCATTAACTATTAGCTTTTGGCTTTTGCCTTTCTAAAATAGATTATGAGAACTAATCAAAATTCGACTCTTACCTTAGCTTAGGAGATTCGGCTAGCACTAGGGAGAGGATTCGGCAATGCCGATGGAAGATTTAAATGCCGGAAGTGTAGAACAATTTCTCAAATAGGATGAATAAAATAAAAAGCGATGGATGCTTCGGCTTTTTAGAGAAATCGGCACAAGGGAAAAGAAAGTGGGGAAGATTTTCGGCTTTTAAAGAAATTAGAGAAAGAAATTTGGAGAAAAGAAGCTAGGGAATTTCGACACAAAAGGGAGAGGATTTAATGTCAGAAACAAGGAGCTAGCCCCCTCTATTTATAGGAAATTCGGCAACCCTTTGCCATGTAGTAGCTGGTTTCTTTACTCCTCTCAGTGATGGATTCTTGGCCATCACTCTCTTTGTAGATAAATTCCTAACTTTCCTCCTTTATCTTAATCTACTAGCTCATCTAAAAGAGACTTAATTATCTCTAACTCCTCCTTCCTTTATCAACATATTATCCACATATTTTAATCATTAAAATCCCTAAATCTTAGCCTTTATTTGCTTATTATCCACATAAAATAAATTCCTAAATAATAGCCTTTATCTGCTTATTATCCACATATTTTAAACATTAAAATCCCTAAATCTTAGTCTTTATCTGCTTATTATCCACATAAAATAAATTCCTAAATAATAGCCTTTATCTGCTTATTATCCACATATTTTAAACATTAAAATCCCTAAATTTTAACCTTGTTGCCATCCACTCCACCTAATCCTAATGCCCAAAATTTAGCTAACTTAAATTAAAAGAATTGGGCTCCATGAAACTTAAATTTGGGCCCCTTACTCCTTGTGTGTGGCGTCACCCCTTGCTCCATTTTAAGTGCCGAAAATTGGCCTAAAAAAACATGGGCTCCGTACGACCCAAAACTTGTTCCTTTTTAATTATTAATGATGCCATCTTAAAATAATTTAATCTGGGCCTTTGCCTAATTCTAAGCCCAAATTTAGACGACTTTTACTTAAATTTACAAATTAATTCTATCCCTACGCTAAATGCATAGGCCCATAATTTTAGGATGTTACAGTTCTAGTTTTTATTCGTTTAAAGATCTCGTATTAATCGGGTTTTGATTAGAGTGCTCCTCGATGGATGCGAGTTCCAGTCAAGGAGGAAAAGGGGTGATCCCTAAGTTCAAGAAGAGATCAGTCTCTGTGGTTTGGGATTGGCCACCGGGGTGTGGGCCAGCGTCAGAGCAGGAGAGTGGGCAGATAGCGGTAGTTTCGCTTAGTGATAGCATCGGGATTGAGAGCGTAGTACTTCAAGTTATCAGGTGTGTGATTAACCCACCATTTTCCGGGTATATGTTAGATTTACATGTGTTATGTATGTGCTAATAAGTGCAGTGGTAGTTATGAATGGGATACCCTTAAGGGGTATGTCGATAACCAGGTCAGTGTTAATTGTTGATGAGACTATGAATATTCCTATGATAATGTGATTGAATGCCTGGATAACATGGACATGCATTATTTATCATGGCACTATTGTACATTGCATGTGCATGAGGTGGGAAATGAATATGAAAGAAGGACAGGGTGTACTTTATGTACGTGGTTTAGTGACGGCTACGAGCCTCACTGGATTGATGAGTGGCTCTGTGCCTCATCATGGTTGATATCGGCTATGTGCCATATCGTGGTTGGTGATGGCTATGTGCCTCATCATGGTTTTGATGTTAGCTACATCGTGGATTGGCACAGACTTAGGTCGCGTTGTGGATTATTTGTGATTTAGTTCACGTGGACGGCATAAATTGCCAAATCGGTGTGTAGAGGTTGGAGGGTGATTTAGTAATCCCCTGGTGTGTGGTGGCTGGATACGGGGGTGTGTAGAGGATGGACCCTAGGCTAGGTTGGGTGCATTTTGCATAAACTTATGTGGTATGTGGACTGGTGTGGTAATGGGCCAAGCCCAATATGAGATGTGGATAAATTGCATTATTATATGATATGTGGTGTGGTAATGGGCCAAGCCCAATAAGTGAAATCATGTGAATAAATTGCCTTATTATCTGATATGTGGTTTAGTGTGGTTGTGGGCTAAGCCCACGTGGGTGGAAATCTGTGGACTAATTACACACTGAGTCTGTTTGACTCACCCAAATTTTTACCAAACATCGCAGGTGATACATGATGCTTGGACCGGGTTGGAGCGGGTACAAAGGTGGCCATGCAGAAGATGTTTTATTTAATTCATGCATTTTATATTTTCAGTATGTTTGAATAATCATTTATTGTAATAAGGGCCACTTAAAAGTATTTTGGAATTTTTATATGTTTACGTTGGATTGACGATCAAAATTAGTACTTGGGAATGTTTTATTTATATTTTTAAAGCAATCATTATCTTAAAAACATACATTAAAGTTTTAAATCCGGAAGATTTGTAATAACACAATTTCACTTAGAATTTTAACTACACAATGTTTTATTTAAGACAACAAATTTTTTTTATGTTTTTACTTTTAAGTCAAAATCTTTTCAAACGTTTTCCGTAGTGGCATTCTAAATTCGGCCGCGGCGTATGGGCCGGGTTTGGGGTGTTACAGTTATTCTACCAATTCGCGTTTATCTTATTAGAAATTTTATGAACTATTAGTTTTCTTCCACTGATTATCCACGAACAGTCTTATGATTAGTATTTTTAAGAGTAGATCCGGAAGAGCTTGGTATTTAAGCAGTCCAAGTGACTCACCTCCTCTTCGCTGGAATCTTACCTGGTGCGTAGTGACTGTTCACTCTAGCAATAAGGACTTGTTCATGGGCTGAACCCATAATTAAAACCCGAAAGGGACTAACCCTATTTTGCAAAAAAAAACTTGATTTGAAAATGTTCACAGCCATGAAGGAAATTACCAAATTACCCTTGCTTTGCAAAATGACCAAAATAACCCTGGTTGTAAAATTACCATACTACCCTCGACCTTTACTAAAATTTTCCTTACTTTATAAAATACCAAACACCCTAATTTTCAAAATATCAAGATACCCTGATTTGGGCAATTCACTAAACTACCCCTACTTTACAAAATTACTAGAATAACCCCGATTTCGAAAATTTCTGCAATACCCTTGATTTGGAAAAAACTTTCAAAATACCCTCGAGTTTTGAAAATTCTAGAATGCCTTTGATTTGTAAAGATTATTTTTTAATTGACCCCGATTAATTACTAAAATACCCCTGGGTTGGGAATGGACAAAAATGCCCATAATAGTGTGTTGAATGTTGTTGATGAATAAATGTGATTCCCTGAAATTAGAATAGTGAACTTGAGCTGAAAACTTTGGTTGATCGAAAGAACTACTTCTAAAAACTTCTTTTCATAAAATTGTTGCGCATAAACAAGTGAAACAAAAGTACTAATGCATAAAACTTTTTAATCAGATTAAATCGCGACGTTAGATATGAGTTCTAGGGGAAGTGGTCGTCGTGGACGTGGTAGAGGTAGAATGGCAGTATCGGAACCAGTAGGGTCTGGCCATGGGTCAGAAAGTGATGATGTGCCGCCGCCAGCAGTGGGCACGGAGGATCAAGATCAGACAGGAGGAGACGACGTAGTATCGCAGGCTATGTTGCGAGTGCTAGAGCGAGTGGCAGGAGCTAGTGTGGGAAATGGAGCTCAGAAGTCAGTGTTGAGAGGCTTAGAGCAAACGGAGCCGAGGTTTTTAGAGGGGTGTCTAGGGTAGCTTCGAACGTGGCGGAGTATTGGTTGGAGGCAGTCGAAAGGATCATGGATGATCTGGATTGCACGGTGGAGGAAAAGCTGAAAGGTGCTGTTTCGTTGCTCTGAGATGAGGCTTATCGATGGTGGCTCACTGTCAGACAGGGTACCCCTACAGATCGAGTGGATTGGGGGTATTTCAAGGGTAAGTTTGAAGGGAAATACGTTGGAGCTAGTTACTTAGACTCGCAGAGGAAGGCGTTTCTAAACTTGGTGCAAGGATGTAAGTCGGTAGCAGAGTACGAAGCGGAATTTCTGCTGTTAAGCCAGTATGCTAAGGGGATCGTGGCTACTGATTATGAAAGGTGTGTCAGATTTGAAGATGGGTTGCGAGTTGAGCTGCGAGTGTTGATTGCTCCGCAGAGAGAAAGGGACTTTGCTATCCTAGTGGAGAAAGCTCGGATCGCTGAAGAGGTTAAGAGGACTGAGAGACAGAACCGAGATAAGGATAGGAATTGGAATAAGAGGAGTTTTGGACTGTCGGGATCAGCTGGAGATTTTCAGAAAAGACCAAGGACTGAGAATTCTGTGCGTGCACCTGTACCAGTTGCTGAGAATCGGAATCGTCCGTGTGTTCAGTGTGGGAGAGTCATGCAGGAGAGTGCTGGGGAAATAGTAAGGAATGTTTCTGGTGTGGGTCTAAGGCTCATCTGGTTAGGAATTGTCCTCAAGCGATGGATAGGGCTCGAACAGGAGGCCAAGGTTTTGTGCAGCCTGGCAGAGGTGGTCAGCAGGTGACAAGGGGTCGCGGTCCGAACCATGGAGGGAACGGTTCCGGCTGAGGTCGTGGAACACCAAGTAGAGGTGCTGAAGGTTCTGATGCGAGGCAATCAAGGTTGGTTTAGGCAGTCAGTCGTCGCAAGGAAGAAGATGTGCCGGATGTGATAACGGGTACGTTCCTTATTTCTGGAATGCCTTTTATTGCCTTGTTCGTTGTAGGATAGCTCATTCTTATAGTGCTAGGGAAGTGTATGGAACCTTGTATGTGAACCTTGAGATTGTATTTAGGAAAGTGATCGTACTTAGTTCGTTAGGGCAATCAGTGGTAGTAGACCAAACTTTTTAAGGTAAGTGCTTTTAAAGGTTCAGGGAGTAGTAGTACTCTTGCTTAGTTTAGCCAAGTAATTTCGAGGACGAAATTATTTTTAAGGAGGGTAGAACTGTAACATCCAGGATTTAGGGGTTATGCGTTTATTGCATAATTCAAGTGAGAGTGGGCTTAGTGTGTGTTTGGATGTGTTTTAAGGGTTTTGAGAACTCAAGGATGTAGGGGAATGCCTTAAGAAATTATTGGATTTTAGGTTCTTAAAGGGGAGCTAAGGAAGTAAGGCCTTAAAGGAATAAGTGGTGGAGTTTATGACACAAAGATAGCCTTGGAAAAGTGGCAAGGGACGCCACCTAGGGTGCTGTGAAGTTTGCGTCAAAGGGAGCTTCAGGAGGGAGGAGGTTCGAGCTGCAGAGGTTGCACTATGGGAGTTTCTTTTTGCGTCAAGGAGAAGGGGAGTTGGACGGCATGCAAACACTTTAAGGGATGAGGATGAGACTTGGTTTTCTTTTAAAAATTTCGGCTAAGGGTAGAAGATAATTGTGGTTTTATTTTATTTATTTTAAATGGGTAAATAAGAGATAAAATATGAGATTAACAAGGGATTTGATAAGGGAGGAAGTAGTGGCCGAATGTGGGGCTCCTTGGGTTGGTATATTCGGTCATGTAGGGGGGAGTAGTGCCGAATTTTAATTGTTGAAAGTGTCCATCCTTTTTGTCGAAATTGTTAGTCATAGGAATTCTCTCTTTTTCTTCTTTTTCATTTGAAGCCGAATCCCCCATTGTTCACCATTGTCGAATCCTCCCAAGCCTCTCCTATTCTTTTTTTCTTCAACTCCATACTTATTCTTGAGATAGCCGAATATTCAATCACTATTTGGAAGGCTTAGCCGAACCTGGTAGGTATTCATTCTCCCATCTACTTTTTGAACCATAGCCGAATCTCAAGGAGTCTTATTCTCTTTTCTTTGTCGCAAGTTTTAAAAGCCGAAAACTCAACATCTTTCCCTCCTGTCGACATTTAGAACTTGTGGACTACTCGAGAGTGGTAAGCATTTTCTACCTTAAGCAATCGGTTTGGGTTCTTTTTCATTTGGTGTGCCGAATCAAGTGATTAGGCCTTGGTCTAAGGTTGGCCAAATGTTCTTTAAGGCCATAGTGATGTGTTCTTTTGTGTGCAGCCGAAGGAAGGAAGCATTAAGGAGTTTCTTGGATTCGATTCTTCAAGGTAAGCAGTTATAGCATTCGGCCATAGGCCATTTTGGTTATTAAGGTTAGCCGATTTCTGACTGTGATCGTTTAGGGGCAGATCGACAGAAGTAAGCAAAAGCTTTCGAGATTCTGATCCGTTTTGGTAAGGATGTTAAGTTATAGTTTTTATTCGTTTAAAGATCTCGTATTAATTGGGTTTTGATTAGAGTGCTCCTCGATGGATGCGAGTGCTAGTCAAGGAGGAAAAGGGGTGATCCCTAAGTTCAAGAAGAGATCAATCTCTGCAGTTCGGGATTGGCCACCGGGGTGTGGGCCAGCGTCAGAGCAGGAGAGTAGGCAGATAGCGGTAGTTTCACTTAGTGATAGCATCGGGATTGAGAGCGTAGTACTTCAAGTTATCAGGTGTGTGATTAACCCACCGTTTTCCACGTATATGTTATATTTACATGTGTTATGTATGTACTAATAAGTGCAGTGGTAGTTATGAAGGGGATACCCTTAAGGGGTATGTCGATAACCGGGTTAGTGTTAATTGTTGATGATTCTGTGAATATGCCTATGATAATGTGATTGAATGCCTGAATAACATGGACATGCATTATTTATCATGGCACTATTGTACGTTGCATGTGCATGGGGTGGGAAATGAATATGAAAGAAGGACATGGTGTACTTTATGTACGTGGTTTAGTGACGGCTACGAGCCTCACGTGGATTGATGAGTGGCTCTGTGCCTCATCATGGTTGATATCGGCTATGTGCCATATCGTGGTTGGTGATGGCTATGTGCCTCATCGTGGTATTGATGTTAGCTACGAGCTATATCTTGGATTGGCGCAGACTGAGGTCGAGTTGTGGATTATTTGTGATTTAGTTCACGTGGACGGCATAAATTGCCAAATCGGTGTGTAGAGGTTGGAGGGTGATTTAGTAATCCCCTGGTGTGTGGTGGCTGGATACGGGGGTGTGTAGAGGATGGACCCTAGGCTAGGTTGGGTGCATTTTGCATAAACTTATGTGGTATGTGGACTGGTGTGGTAATGGGCCAAGCCCAATATGAGATGTGGATAAATTGCATTATTATATGATATGTGGTGTGGTAATGGGCCAAGCCCAATGAGTGAAATCATGTGAATAAATTGCCTTATTATCTGATATGTGGTTTAGTGTGGTTGTGGGCTAAGCCCACGTGGGTGGAAATCTGTGGACTAATTACACACTAAGTCTGTTTGACTCACCCAAATTTTTACCAAACATCGCAGGTGATACTTGATGCTTGGACCGGGTTGGAGCGGGTACAAAGGTGGCCATGCAGAATATGTTTTATTTAATTCATGCATTTTATATTTTCAGTATGTTTGAATAATCATTTATTGTAATAAGGGCCACTTAAAAGTATTTTGGAATTTTTATATGTTTAAGTTGGATTGACGATCAAAATTAGTACTTGGGAATGTTTTATTTATATTTTTAAAGCAATCATTATCTTAAAAACATACATTAAAGTTTTAAATCCGGAAGATTTGTAATAACACAATTTCACTTAGAATTTTAAATACACAATGTTTTATTTAAGACAACAAATTTTTTTATGTTTTTTCTTTTAAGTCAAAATCTTTTCAAACGTTTTTCGCAGTGGCATTCTAAATTCGGCCGCGGCGTATGGGCCGGGTTTGGGGTGTTACACGGAATCTGCTACAATCGATTCTCTATAGTGGGTAAGAGATTTCTTTTAATCGTTTTTCTCTTATCTCTCTTGGTTGTCGAAAGTTAAAGATCTAACTCATTCTCTCTGTTATGGCCGAACCCATGAAAGGTGATATCGGGATTTCTGTAGGCTAACGTTAAAGGAGTAGAGATCTTTCGGGATTGGAGTGATCAAGGTAAGCAAGGAATATTGTGGGGCCGAAGGCCATTTCATGTGTTCTTTTGGGTTGAGCCAAATCTAACATAGTTGTGTAGGAGGGAGTTCAACAAATCGCAAGGTGCAAATTGTGTAGGCTACGGGGTTCGGGTTTAGGCGATTTTTGCTTATAAGGTGTGTAGTTATCGCACTGCTCTCTTATTGTTTGTATGTGTTGTTATATATATGTGTATATGATATGTGTGGTGGCCGGAAATATGGCTAAGATGGTGACTACCCATGGTGGGTAATCGGTTAATCAGGTCAGTATTTAATGATATTAATCTACCTGTGATTTATGTGTAAAATTGTGGTAAGCATGCGATGTATACTCATCTTAAAATTGTTTTGACATGATATATATATATATATATGCATGGGGATTGGGATGTGAATATTGAAGCACAGGGTGTACATTTATGTACGTGGTCTGATGTTAGCCTTGAGCTACATTGGCGCTTAATGTTGGCTATGTGCTTCATCAAGGTGGGGTGTTGGCTATGTGCCACATCGTGGGCGGATGATAGCTGTGTGCATCATCGTGGTTTGAGGATGACCTTGAGTCACCTCGTGGATACATATATGTGGGGTCACTTAGGTGATCGGTGGCTATGCCACGGCCTTGCGCAGCAGGCCTGCCAAGGAGGTGTGTAGCGGTTGGAGGGTGATTTAGTAATCCCTTGGTGTGTGCGGCAGGTACGGGGGTGTGTAGCGGATGGACTCTAGGTTGGGTTGGGATTCATCTTGCATGATTGATTATGTGGACTGTATGGATGTGGGCCAAGCCCATTTGTGGAGGCATGTGGGATAATTACACACTGAGTCAGTTTGACTCACCCTATTTTTTTCCAAAAACAATGCAGGTGATACATGATTCTTGGACCGGGCTGGAGCGGAAATAAGGTGGCCATGCAGAAGATGTTTATTTGTTTTATGCATTTTATATTTTTAGCACTTTTGGGTAAATCATTATTGTAATAAGGCCATTTAAAGTAATTTGGGGATTTTATTATGTTTCCGATGGATTAATTATCGAGCTAATAACTGGGAATGTTTTCTTTCAAACAATTCATATCATAGAAACTTATATTAAAGTTTTAAATACGGAAATTTGTAACAACACAATTTTACTGAGAGTTTTAAATATACAATGTTTTATAAATGACAGAAAATTTTTATGTATTTACCCTTATGTCAAATTCTTTTCAAGCTTTTTCCTCAGTAGCATTCTAAATTCGGCCATGGTGTTTGGGCCGGGTTTGGGGTGTTACAATTTGGTATCAGAGCCTGGTTCAAAACTCGACTTTGAGGGTTTTTGGGCCAAAAACATTTTTCAAAGATGGGCTTTTAAAAAACGTAGACTTTCATGAATTATTTCAAGTTTGTTCTGGCATGGCACCTGTATCTCCGGCCCGAAGTCCACCAGGTAAGTACCCCTAACTACTGAAGTGATTGGTATGTGAAACTTTATGGGCATTATGGGATCGTAGATTAGTAGATTAGGAGTTATTGAACCCTAGGACTAGTTTACTCCAACACAAGATACATAAGACTTAAGTGCAACCAAACAAACCTGTGAGTAAGTCGCCGAGTTAGGGTGTGGCAACGGTTGTGCGCATGTCTAGGATTGGATTCGGTGGGAGCTTGGTATTTAAGTAGTCCTAGTGACTCACCTCCTCTTCACTCGAATCCTACCTGGTGCGTAGTGACGGTTCACCCTAACCAAGAGGACCTATTCACCGGTTTAACCTGATAATTAAAACCCGAAAGGGACCAGCTACACTGTTTTGTAAAAACTACCTTAAGATTTGAAAATGACCAGAATATCCCGGTTTGAAAAAAAAATTTACTAAATTACCCCTGATTTACAAAATTACCGAAATGACCCCGATTTCTGAAATTTCCAAAAAATACCTTTGATTTGTTCAACTTTTCAAAGTAACCCCGATTTCTGAAATGTCTGAAATGTCCTTGATTTGTAAGATTTTTGAATTAACCCTAATTTATTACTAAAATACCCCTATAGGATGAATTACAAAAATACCCCTGGGTTGGGAACGGACAAAATGCCCAAAGTGGTGTAGTGAATGTTGTGGATGAATGAATGTGACTCTCTGAATTAGGGTAGTAAACTTGAGATGAAAACTTTGGTTGATCGAAAGAACTACTACTAATATTCTTTTCATAAAATTGTTCGCGGGTAATCAGTGGAACAAATAACTAATGCATAAAATTTCCTAAATCAGATTAAATCGCGATAGTAGACATGAGTTCTAGGGGACGTGGTCGTCGTGGACGTGGCAGAGGCAGAATGGCTGTGTCGGAACCAGTTGGGTCTGGTCAGGGTTCCAAGAGTTAGTTAGAAAGTACATTAGTTTTATTAAGATCAGAGTGCGCAGCAAAAGCGTAGTGTGGTGAGTGAGGATGCAGGACTGTTAGTTAGTTGGTAATTTTGAGGCCGAAATTATTTTTAAGGGGGGTAGAATTGTAATATCCGGGATTTAGGGGTTATGCGTTTTAACTTAATTGTATGTGGTAGCGTGCCTATGTGTGGTTTGAGTGTGTTTTGGGAGCTTCGGGAATTTTAGAATGTAGGAGAATGCCTTAGAAAAATATTAGATTTTTATTCTTAAAAAGGGAGCTAGTCAAGATAGGCCTTAAGAAAATTTGTTGGAGGATTTAGACACAAGCAACCAGTTGGCAAAATGGCAAGGGAGGTGCCACTTAGGGCCTTGGAAAGTGACGCCACAAGCAGTGTGGGGGGGCTTAGGTTCGAATCCCATGGATGGCAATTAGGTGACTTTTATTTTTGCATTTGTATGGCATGTGTTGGTCAAACTTTAATTAAGGTAAGGTTGGGCTTTTCATTTATGGTTAGTAGACTTAAGGTTATGGTAAGCATGAATAAGGGATAGAGTTGCTTGAATGTGGGGATAGAATTTCTTAAAATTTGGGAAAGTAGAGGATTACAAGGCATGTATCAAGGTGGATGTTTTGGAAATTATTTCATGGCCATTTTGACCATGAACTTGGACGGTTTTATGGATTAGGGGGTGGCCAAAATTTTGAAGGCTTTTGGATGAGTTAGGAGCTAGTTGTGCACATCTTTCTTTTAGTCATTTTGTGTCACATAAGCATTTCTCTCTAATATTCCTCCTCTTAGCCGAATGTATATTAGACAAAGGTAAACCTTTTTCTTTTCTTTTGGTCATTTGAGTTTTGACCATTTCGGTTTTGAGTTGTCCTTTTTCTCCAAATCATATCTTCTTTTCTCTCTTCTTTGTGACCGAAACCAAATAGCCATTTTAGACCATTTCTTTTCAAAACTCTTCTTTTCTCTTCATAACTCTCAATAGCCGAACCTCTATTGAACCTCCCCAAATTTCTTTGTTTCACTTTTCTTCTTCAAAGCCGAAAATATCATAGGCTGGAATCTGCTCCAATCGATTCTCTATAGTGGGTAAGAGATTTCTTTTAATCGTTTTTCTTTTATCTCTCTTGGTTGTCGAAAGTTAAAGATCTAACTCCATTCTCTCTGTTATGGCCGAACCCATGAAAGGTGATATCGGGATTTCTGTAGGCTAACGTTAAAGGAGTAGAGATCTTTCGGGATTGGAGTGATCAAGGTAAGCAAGGAATATTGTGGGGCCGAAGGCCATTTCATGTGTTCTTTTGGGTTGAGCCGAATCTAACATAGTTGTGTAGGAGGGAGTTCAACAAATCGCAAGGTGCAAATTGTGTAGGCTACGGGGTTCGGGTTTAGGCGATTTTTGCTCATAAGGTGTGTAGTTATCGCACTGCTCTCTTATTGTTTGTATGTGTTGTTATATATATGTGTATATGATATGTGTGGTGGCCGGAAATATGGCTAAGATGGTGACTACCCATGGTGGGTAATCGGTTAATCAGGTCAGTATTTAATGATATTAATCTACCTGTGATTTATGTGTAAAATTGTGGTAAGCATGCGATGTATACTCATCTTAAAATTGTTTTGACATGATATATATATATATATATGCATGGGGATTGGGATGTGAATATTGAAGCACAGGGTGTACATTTATGTACGTGGTCTGATGTTAGCCTTGAGCTACATTGGCGCTTAATGTTGGCTATGTGCTTCATCAAGGTGGGGTGTTGGCTATGTGCCACATCGTGGGCGGATGATAGCTGTGTGCATCACCATGGTTTGAGGATGACCTTGAGTCACCTCGTGGATACAGATATGTGGGGTCACTTAGGTGATCGGTGGCTATGCCACGGCCTTGCGCAACAGGCCTGCCAAGGAGGTGTGTAGCGGTTGGAGGGCGATTTAGTAATCCCCTGGTGTGTCCGGAAGGTACGGGGGTGTGTAGCGGATGGACTCTAGGTTGGGTTGGGATTCATCTTGCATGATTGATTATGTGGACTTTATGGATGTGGGCCAAGCCCATTTGTGGAGGCATGTGGGATAATTACACACTGAGTCGGTTTGACTCACCCTATTTTTTTCCAAAAACAATACAGGTGATACATGATTCTTGGACCGGGCTGGAGCGGAAATAAGGTGGCCATGCAGAAGATGTTTATTTGTTTTATGCATTTTATATTTTTAGCACTTTTGGGTAAATCATTATTGTAATAAGGCCATTTAAAGTAATTTGGGGATTTTATTATGTTTCCGATGGATTAATTATCGAGCTAATAACTGGGAATGTTTTCTTTCAAACAATTCATATCTTAGAAACTTATATTAAAGTTTTTAAATCCGAAAATTTGTAACAACACAATTTTACTTAGAATTTTAAATATACAATGTTTTATAAATGACAGAAAATTTTTATGTATTTACCCTTATGTCAAATTCTTTTCAAGCTTTTTCCTCAGTAGCATTCTAAATTCGGCTGTGGTGTTTGGGCCGGGTTTGGGGTGTTACAAATAGAGTTTGCTATAAATGTGGATCATGAGATCATTTCTTTTGAGATTGCCTAGAGATAGTTGAGAAAGACAATGTTCAGAGTGCGAGACCGAATAATATGACGACTAGAGGTAGACCACCCAGAAATACCGAAAATGTGAGTGGAAGTCAGAGAGGGATGACAGATACAACTATGAGATCCGAGGCGAGAGTACCTGCCCGAGCTTATGCTATACACCCACGAGAAGAAACGTCATCTCCAGACGTCATTACTGGTACTTTTACTCTATTTGATACTGATGTGATTGCATTGATAGATCTAGGTTCTACTCATTCCTATGTGTGTGTGAATCTAGTATCAAGTAAGACTCTACTTGTTGAGTCTACTGAATTTGTGATTAGAGTATCGAACCCCTTAGGCAAGTGTGTGTTGGTTGATAAAGTATGCAATAATTGCCCGTTGATGTTTCGAGATAATTGTTTTCCAACTAATTTGATGTTGCTACCTTTTGATGAATTTGATATTATTCTGGGTATGGATTGGCTCACTTTGCACAATGCTATTATGAATTGTAAACGAAAGAGTATTGATTTGATAAGTCATAATGGTGAGATAGTTCGAATTGAATCCAGTTATTTGAATGGGTTACCAGCTATTATATCTTCGATGAAAGCTCTGAACTATGTGAAAAAGGGTTGTGAAGCTTATCTCGCGTATGTGATAGATACAAAAGTGACAGAAAAGAAAGTTGAATATGTGCCTATGGTTTGTAAATCCCCTGACGTGTTTCCTGAAGAACTGCCAGGATTACCTCCGATATGGGAAGTTGAATTTGGTATTGAACTAGTACCAAGAACGACTCCTATCTCAATAGCTCCGTATAGAATGGCACCAACATAATTGAAAGAGTTAAAGTCACAGTTACAAGAGTTACCTGATAGAGGATTTGCACGACCGAGTTTCTCGCCCTGGGGTGCTCCTGTGTTGTTTGTGGAAAAGAAAGATGGTACTATGAGGATGTGTATTGATTACCGACAGTTGAACAAAGTGACGATACAAAATAAGTATCCCCTGCCACATATTGATGATTTGTTTAATTAGCTGAAAGGAGCTACAGTGTTTTCTAAGATAGATTTGAGATCGGGCTATTATCAGTTGAGAGTTAAAGAATCAAATGTATCGAAAACTACTTTCAGAACAAGGTACGGACATTATGAATTCTTAGTTATGCCTTTTGGACTAATGAATGCTCCTACAGTGTTTATGGATTTGATGAATCGAATATTCAGACCGTACTTAGATCACTTTGTTGTGGTGTTTATTGATGATATTCTGATTTGTTCCTGTGAAAAGATGCAACATGTCGAGCATTTGAAAATTGTGTTACAGACTCTGTGCGAGAAGCAATTATATGAAAAATTCAGTAAATGTGAGTTTTGGCTGCGTGAGGTTGGTTTTCTGGGACATATTGTATTAGCTACGAGAATACGAGTTGATCCGAGTAAGATCTTAACTATTCTTGAGTGGAAGCCTTCGAGAAATGTGTCTGAAGTCCGTAGTTTTCTAGGACTAACGGGATATTATAGACGGTTTGTGAAAGGTTTCTCAATGATTGCTAATAAACCGTAATATATACATATTTTAATCCCACATTTGGCATACTTTTGGATCTTTATCCTCTAAATTGTGGAAATTGATGCTCCTAATCCTTTAATTTCATGTTTTATACTTAGGAGAGCACCGGAGGATGAAAAGAACGAGAAATAGGCCAAAAATAGAGAAAATGGGCCAAAGTACGAAACTCACACGGTCTGGGCTTGAGACACACGGTCGTGCCTCTTTAGCAGACCCTCACACGGCCTGGGCTCGATTCACACGGGCGTGCCACACGGGCGTGTCCCTAACGTGACCTACTTTAATTCAATTCGAAATAAGGTACTTAGAGGCAAAGAAAGACATTCCAAAAGCCTATATAAATACCATAGATGGCAACCTAAAAGGAGGGGCGTTCAGGTAGGCTGAGGAGCCAAGCCAGAGAGGCCGAATTGTGGGATATACTCGAAGAAAGCCAGTTGATTCATCTCAAGAAGCTGGAATCATACTCAAGATGGAAGATCTTCCCTTCAATTTCCTTCAGGGTGTTTTAGGGTTTTTCTTATGTTTTGTTTTATATTTTCTTCTGAGATGTATTCTTTTATAATTATGAACTAAACCCCTTAAATACCTGAGGGGGATGAAACCTCAGACGGATCTTGTTATTTTTTTCTGAACTGTATGATAAATACTTGATTTTTTCTTAATTCTTGTTTTAATATTTCAGGATATTGATTCAAGTATTGATGCGCTTAGGCAGTGGAGGAATATTCCCTGTTTAAGAGTAGATCTAGCATAGTTAAGCGGAGTTGATCGCAACCCTAGAGATAGGATGACGAAAATCTGTCGGATTAGGGTCAAACCTAATATGGGAGTCCATAGATTGAGTTAATGCAACTCTAGGGGTTTTAATTAGAAAGAGATTTCAATTAATCAACCTAGGGCTAGACGTTAGTAGCCTCGAGAAAGGTATTAATATAAATTAGGGAATCCTACGGATCAAGTCAAGTGAATAAATCGTCTGGTTCAGAGTTAAATAACAAGTGAAGTCTAGGTGGATTCTTCCTCAGGAATTGTCTTAATCAATTGGATTTTCCCAAAACTATTTTCCCAATTCATTCTCTGTGTCTTAGTGATAAACCGTAAAAGTAACATATTTTAAGCC
Organism: Gossypium australe; assembly: GCA_005393395.2. NCBI lineage: Eukaryota > Viridiplantae > Streptophyta > Magnoliopsida > Malvales > Malvaceae > Gossypium > Gossypium australe. The sequence goes on from CM016623.1 coordinate 27,804,922, forward strand.
CACATTTAGCATACTTTTGGATGATTTAAGCCTTGAATTGTGTAATTTGGTGCTCTTAATCCTTTGTTTTCATGTTTTATACTCAGAAGAGCACCGGAGGATGAAAAGAACGGAAAATGGGCCCAAAACAGAGTAAATGGGCCATTTCACGAAATCCACACGGCCTGGGCCCAAGACCACATGGCTGTGCCTCATTCAATAGCCTAGAACACGGCCTGGCCACGACTTACACGGGCGTGTGCCATAGGCATGTCCCTGCCGTGACAAAGAGAAATTTCACTCGGATTAGGATACTTAGGGGCAAAGAAACACATTTCGAAGCCTATATAAACACCCTAAGTATCACCTAAAAAGGAAGGAACCCAAGGCTTTAGTCAGGGGGCGTCCAGCTAGGCCAAATAGGACAGATTTGTGGGGATTTACTCGAAGATAGCCAGTTGATTCATCTCAAGAAGCCGAAATCATACTCAAGGCGGAGGATCTCTCCTTCAATTCCTTCAAGGGGTTTTAGGGATTTCTTATGTTTTGTTTTATCTTTTCTTCTGAGATGTTTTCTTTTATTTTTATGAACTAAACCCTCAGACACCTGAGGGGGATGAAACCTAAGATGAATCTTGTTATCGTTTGTTGAACTATATGATAAATATTTGAGTTGTTCTTAATTATGTGTTCTTAATTCTTGTGTTGATTTTTCCGGGATACTAATTCAAGTGCGATGTGCTTAGGTGGAGGAGCAAAAGTCCCTGGCTAAGAGTAGATCTAGCATAATTAAGTGGAGTTGATCGCACGCCTTGAGATAGGGTGACGAGATTTTGCCGGATTAGGGTGAAACCTAATATGGGAGTCCATAGATCGAGTTAATGCAATTTTAGGGGTTTTAATTAGAAAGAGATTTCAATTAATCAACCTAGGGTTAGACGTTAGTCGCCTCGAGAGAGGGATTAATATATGTTAGGGAATCTTACGGATCAAGTCAAATGAATAAATCGTCTGGTTCAGAGTTAGATAACAAGTGAAGTCTAGGTGGATTCTTCCTTGGGTATCGTTTTACTCAATTGGTTTTTCCTCAAAGTTATTTTCCCAATTTCATTCTTCTTTGTCTTAGAGTCTTTAGTTTAGTAGTTAGTTAATTTTAGATTAGATAAACAATTCCATTAATTCTTAGGCTAGATAATAAAAAGAGAGTTAGTATTAGTACTTTTAGTTCCTTTGGGTTCGACAATCCGGTCTTGCCTTAACTATACTATTGTTCGATAGGTGCGCTTGCCTCAAATCGTTGTCATAGTTAGTTTCCAGGTTCGATCATTCTTTATATAAATTTTAAGACTTTGACATCACATAAAACAACGATCAAGTTTTTGGCGCCATTGCCGAGGAACTAAAATATTAAGAAAGCTCAATTTTTATTACTTTAGCCATTTTTTATTTTTTGTAATTTGTTTTTATTTTTTACTTTGCTAAATTTTTGTTAAAATATTTTCCGCCAGCTAAAACGACTAAGTTGAGGAATGATATCTCTTCTTTTGTACATGTGTATTTAGAGACACTTTACGATGCATGGGAGAGATACAAGGATCTATTGAGAAGGTGCCCACACCATGGATTATCCTTGTGGCTACAAGACCAAATCTTTTACAACGGTGTGAACCCCTCAACCAGACAATTGATTGATTCAGCCGCTAGCGGAAACTTGAATAACAAAACACCTGAGGCTGCCTACGAATTCATTGAAGAGATGTCACTGAATAACTACAAGTGGCAAGTCACGAGGACAAGGCCAACAAAAGCCGCCAGTGTTTTCAACCTCGACGCAGTAACCATGCCATCAAACCAGGTAGAATTTTTGACTAAGAAAATTGATGGTTTATGTGGTTCTTCGCAGGTACATCCCGTTATGCAGTACGATATGAATGGAGGAGGGATGAGCAATACAGAATATCCACCTTACAACTCGAGCACTGAAAACGAACAAGTTCACTATATGGGTAATAATTCAAAACCTCAAAATAACCCTTATAGTAACACTTACAATCCAGGTTGACGGAACCATCCCAACTTTTCATGGGGTGGTCAAGGAAACCAAAGACAACAATCTCCTCCAGGCTTCCAACAACAACCCTACCCCCAGGAAAAGAAACTGAACCTTGAGGTGATGCTAACAAAATTCGTAGCGGTGTCAGAAACCCGTTTCCAAAACACCGAGACAACACTCAAAAATCAGTAAGCATCGATTCAAGGGATCGAGAACCAAATAGGGCAACTTGCTAAGCAGTTCTCTGAACGATCACAAGTAAGCCTGCCAAGCAACACTGAAACTAACCCAAAGGAGCAACTTCAAGCAATAATCGTTCATGATAGTGAAGGGTTAGATGAACCCAAAGTAAGCCAAGAGAATGTGGTCGAGGAAGGTAAGGTTGAGGTAAGTCATGATAAGCCAAAACCGGTAATTAAAGAGTACCAACCTCGTCTGCCATACCCCAATGCGATGAAGAAAGACAACACAGATGAACAATTTGGTAAATTCCTTAAACTCCTAAAGAAATTACATATTAACTTACCGTTTCTTGAAGCTTTTTCGCAGATGCCAGATTCAAGGAAATTTTTAAAAGAGCTTTTAACAAACAAACAGAAGTTAGACGAGGAATCGCATGTGGAACTAAACGCAGTGTGCTCAGCAATTTTGCAAAATAAATTACCACGAAAATTAAAAGATCCAGTGATTTTTACAATTCCATGCTTAATTGGTAGTTTATTTGTTGATAATGCTTTAGTTGATTTAGGGGCAAGCATAAATGTTATGCCTTATAAAATTTTTAAACAACTAGGTCTAGGGAAACCCAAACAAACTAGGATGAGCATTCAATTATCTAATAAGACTATTAGAATTCCTAGGGGTAAAATTGAAGATGTACTCGTGAAAATTGATAAATTCATATTCCCAGTAGACTTTGTCGTTTTAGACATGGATGAGGACAACAATATTCCTTTAATTTTAGGAAGACCCTTTTGAGCAACTGCCAGAACAAAAATCAATGTTGGTACAGGCGAACTCATACTTCGTGTAGGTGACGGAAAGATCACGCTTCAGGCTCTTGACTCAGCTAAGACATAGAGAAATCAAGGTGAGAACATAAATTCTATTAATTCCCATTAGGTTAAACCTTCTTTTTAGGAAGCACCACAAAATTACACAACTCAGCCAGATCCTAGACCTTGTACCAACAAGGAAATAACTCATAAGGAATGAAGGCTTCAGATCGATGAACTAGACGAGTAGAAGCCACGTCTCAAGGAGAAACTAAGAACACACGAAGTAGAACCAAAGCAAAATCATGTCAAACTTAAGGATGAGGCAAACCAAATTCAGATCGGGGATCAGGTATTGTTGAATAAAATAGACCCTTGGATCGCCACTTCAGACCTTAATACAAACGAAGAAATCCCTTTTAAGGTACTTAATGTCTGCCCATACGGAACAGTCGAGGTAACTAATCTTAAATTCAGCACTTTTAAGGTAAACACCACTCGACTCGAACTATATACTTGTAATAGAACTGAAAGCATGAGAAAGGATTTTCAACTCCTCAAACCACCATGATTATGCGAATGAGAGGTAAGTCTAGCTTAAGACTTTAAACGAGCGCTTCTCGGGAGACAACCCGAGCACTAACTCTACTAATTAGTTTGTTTTTACATTCGTTCATGTTTTAAGCACAAAATTCCATATCACACGGCCTTGCACAAGGGCGTGGCCGTTGCCGTGTGGACACCACAAATAAGTACATAGGCATGGTGAAGATCGTGTAGAAATAGGACAAAAACTTTCCCCAAGACACGGGCTCCGACTAAACACCATGGCTGTGGCCGAAATTGCCTAAAGAACACAGGCTGCGATAAATCCACACGGCCGTGCGAAACGGCCGTGGTCGATATTATCAGCTTTTTCACATATCACCGCCACCACCACCTCGAGATCACTCCTACGATTAGGACCTGATAAACTGTAAAAGTAACATATTTTAAGCCCACATTTATTATGCTTTTGGATGATTTAAGCCTCGATTTATGTAAAAAGGTGCTCTCAATCCTTTCTTTTCCTGTTTTGTACCCAGGAAAGCACCCGAGGATGAAAAGAACGAGAAACGGGCCTAAAACGGACCAAATTAGGCCAAAGAGGAAATCGACATGGCCTGGACTTAAGCCCACACGGCCGTGTCACATCAATCTACTAGAACACGACCTGATCTCGATTCACACGGTCGTGCCTCATTAAAGAAGTCCGAGCACGGCCTGGCCACGATCCACACGGGCGTGTGCCATGGCCGTGTCCCTGTCGTGGCAAAGAGCAATTTCATTCGTATTTGGATACTTAGGGGCGAAGAAACATATTTCGAAAGCCTATATAAACCCCCTAAGTGTTACGTGAAAGAAGCGCGGTTAGCTAGGCCAAGGAGCCAAGCCGAAAAGGTCAGATTTGTGGATAATCACTCGAAAATAGCCAGTTGATTCATCTCAAGAAGTTGGAACTATATTCAAGACGGCGGATCTCTCCTTCAATTCCTTCAGGGAGTTTTAGGGATTTCTTATGTTTTGTTTTATCTTTTCTTTTGAGATGTTTTCTTTTATTACTATGAACTAAACCCTTCAGATACCTAAAGGGGATGAAACCTATGACGGATCTTGTTATTGTTTTCTGAACTATATGATAAATACTTGATTTGTTCTTAATTATATGTTATTAATTCTTGTGTTAATATTTCCGGGATATTGATTCAAGTATGATGTCCTTAGGTGGTGGAGCAAAAGTCCCTACTTAAGAGAAGATCTAGCATAATTAAGCGGAGTTGATCGCACGCCTAGAGATAGGGTGACGAGATTTTGCCGGATTAGGGTGAAACCTAATATGGGAGTCCATATGTAACACCCCAAACCCGGCCCATACGTTTCGACCAGATCTGGTATGCTACGGGTTGTACATTGAAAACTTTTGCTTTGTTGGTTTTGGAAACCGTAAGTTAATTAGACAATATTTGAATAAATAAATGACATTAAAAAAAACCTTGTATTATCATTATTTTGAATAATTAAACCTTTGACATAATCTCATAAGTTGCAAATATTAAAAAGCTACTTAGTTGAATATAAAATATGGGGCCTTATTAGATAAATATTCCCACAATTAAAAACTTAAAGAAAAACCGAAATCATCTATAAAGATAAAAACTTGATGGCCCCTCGAGTCCGTCTCGGCTCCCATGCCAACGATCTACTGCTCATCTGAAAAGTTAAGGAAAATAAAGGGTGAGTCACCAAGACTCAGCGTGCAAATCCCGAAAACACATAAAAGGCTTGGGCCCACAAACACATTATGAGCGCTGGCCCAAACATAAAGGCAACAATCATAATTACATGATAAATAATAAACGATGAATAGCCCAGCCCATCCTAGAATTCCATCCTCTACACACCAGCCCGTACCAACCATCACACCTCGGAGATTTCTACAATCAACCCGCCAACCGCTACACACCATATCGACAGCTGTGCTGCCTGTCTTAAAGACCGATCACTGTGTGACCTATGTGGCAAAGCCACCGATCGCCATGCGACCTTAATAATACATCGTAGCATTTCGACAGCTGAGCTGCCTGTCATAAAAACCGATCACTATGTGACCTATATGGCAAAGCCACCGATCGCTATGCGACCTTCTTCTCCTTCATCATATCAATCCCATCCCATGCATACACACAGAAAACATCATACCATCTTTAAGAAAATAGGCTTTCATATTTACATATCGATACACATAGAGAATTCTATGATCGCGTACCTGGCATCCTTTGCCTAACCCTTTTAGGGTTTTATTCGACTGTCTACACAGCCTTTTTTCGGCTTTTAGCCCATAACACTTATATATTACAGTTAACTAGTGTGTTAGAGATCTACACACCTGAATACCGCTAGAACGAGACCCTCTAAGTCGACGCTATCCGTGGCCAACACCACCGCTATCTGCCTAAGGTGTTGTTCAGAAGCCGGTAATGAAACATTAGGTTAAGGCACAACTAACGAAAAGAAAACGGTTGATCATCTTAAGGAGAATTGAAATCCTTACCTTGAAATCTCGAAATTAGAGACTAGCGATTTCCGGCTTTTAAATCTAAACGAACAGGTTTCCTTCAAATCCCGGAATGCCGCCCCAACGCAAAAGAGAAGAAATATTAGCCTCAATCGATAGCCTTAACTACCAAGTGGCCATTCGGCCTTGTTTGTTAAAAACCGAAAGAGAGATTGAAGAGATAGGAAAATCGGCACTCACCTTAACACAAAGAATTCGACTACCCCTTAGAGATTCCGGCTTTTTGAGAAGATCAGAAGAGAAGATGATAGGAAGGAGTCTATGTAGATTCGACTTTTAATGACGAAATCGGCAGGAAGAAGAAAAAAGAATTTCTGCTGACCAGAGGTAGGTTCGGCTTTAGCAAAGATCAACAGAAAAGAATGTAGAAAAGGATGATGAGGTTTCGGGTTTTAGAAGAAAGAAGAGAAAAGAACAATGGAGTTTCGGCTTTTGAATCAAAGTGAAGATAAGGGAATAGGGTTAGGAATTTCGGCTTTTACTCAGAGAAGAAGAGAAAGAAAAGATGGAAACCCTAAATGCCGAAAAATAAAGAAGAGAACCCTTACCTAACTATTTAAAGTTTTGGCACTCCTTAGCCATATCAGAAACCGATTTCTCCTCCCCCTCAGAGTTTGAAATTCGGCCACCACTTAGCCTTGCAGATAATTCCTATCTTTTCTCCTTTATCTTCCATATTATCAACTATAATATCTAAATTATCCCATTCACATAAATCCTCCTATTTTTGAGCCTTGTTGCCGTCCACTCCACCTAACCCTAATGCCGAAAATTAGCTAACTTAAATTAAAAGAATTGGGCTCCATGAAACTTAAATTTGGGCCCCTTACTCCCTTGTGTGGCGTCATCTCCTTGCTCCCTAAGTGGCGCCACTGACCACTAGGCCACAAGACTATTTTGATATTTTAAACACAGATACCACCTTTTAAACCCTATAATGCCCAACAGATAATTTTAACCAAGGCCTTTGCCTAAGCCTGAGCCCAATTTGGACCCCTAACACTTAAATTAACTCATTACACATGTTCACCCATTAAACGCATAGGCCCAAAAATTCAGGATGTTACAGTTCTACCCCCTTAAAGAAATTTCGTCCTCGAAATTTCCAACAAACTATTAATCGTACTACCCAAGTCTCACCACTATGCTTTCGCTGCGCACTCTAATTTAATAATATATAAACATTGCACGCATACAGTTTCTATACCCAAAAATATAGCATCCACACAAAACATACCCAACTTAATGGTGATTGAACAATCACGAGCCTTATGCTCCTCAGACCCGCATCTTAAACACGTTCCTGACTTCCTCCAACATTCACCCGGATGACGCCTTCTGCAATATTCGCAAACCCGAAAGTTTGGACGTACCTTAACATGCTTCACAGAACGAGACTGTAACCCTAGAAAACTACGATCTCTTTTTTTCTTATAGTCCACACACCCAACCCGAAGTGTTTCACCGATTTCTTTAACCTCCTTCAGTACCTCCCTAACTAGCTGAATCAGCACATCAGTCCTAACAATTCCACGGCCTCGGTCGTGGCCTCTTCTTCCTCTTCTAGCGCTCATCGTTGATTCTCGTATTATCTGAATTAGAAATTTTATGAATTATTAATTTTTTTCACTGATTAACCACGAACAATCTTATGGGAAGTAGTTTTAAGAGTAGTTCTTTCGAATTCGAACCTATCTACAGTTTCAGTCTCAAGTTTATCTCCTAATTCTAGAAACCACATACATTCAACCATCACACATCAACATACATATATCATCCATGCACTCACATTTATCACATAAGGGTATTTTCATCATTTCTCTACCCAAGGGTATTTCCGTAGTTTTGTCCTACAGGGTATTTTCATAATTTTCCAAAATAAAGTATCTTGGTGATTTCCTTTGAATTAGAGGTATTTTGGTACATTTTTTTTTTGAAGCAAGGGTACTTTGGAAAGTTTGATTTTGCAAACCGGGTTACTTTTGTAAATCTAGGGGTTTTCGGGTAAATTCGCAAAACATGGGTATTTTATAAAATCACGGTTGTTTTGGAAGTTTTCACAAACCAAGGGTATTTTGGAAATTTTGCCAACCAGAGTGTTTCGGTAATTTCACAACTTTTGGTAGTTTTACAATTCTGGGGTATTCTGGGAAATTTTCACAAATCAAGTGTATTTTGGAAATTTACAAAACTTGGGGGGTTTTTTTTTGTGGAATAAGGTGGCTGGTCCCTTTCGGGTTTTAATTATAGATTTTGGCCCGTCAACAAGTCCTCATGACTAAGGTGAACAGTCACTACGCACCAGGTAGGATTCCAGCGAAGAGGAGGTGAGCCACTAGGACTGCTTAAGTACCAAGCTCTCCCTGAATCCAATCCTAGACATGCGTATTCCTGTTACCACACCCTAACCCATCGACTCGTTCACGGGTTTGTTTAGTTGGATTAAGTCTTATGGAATTGAAGAGTTGTTTATCTAAGCCTAAGGTCCATTAATACCTAACATGCTAGTCTACGTCCATCAAGCCCATCAAGCCCAACAGATATATCACATCAAGAGTTTAGGATACTTACCTGCGTGGATCGGGTGCCGGTAGACTCGAAGGCCATATCTTCTTCCAGAAATTTTTTTCCAAATTCACATCAAATTTTCAAAACACTGCTAGACCCATTTCACAGCCCGAGTTTTGAACTGGGCTCTGATACCAAAATGTAACACCCCAAACCCGGCCCATATGTTTCGACCAGATCTGGTATGCTATGGGTTGTACATTGAAAACTTTTGATTTGTTGGTTTTGGAAACCGTAAGTTAATTAGAAAATATTTGAATAAATAAATGACATTAAAAAAAACCTTGTATTATCATTATTTTAAATAATTAAACCTTTGACATAATCTCATAAGTTGCAAATATTAAAAAACTACTTAGTTGAATATAAAATATGGGGCCTTATTAGATAAATAACCCCACAATTAAAAACTTAAAGAAAAACTGAAATCATCTATAAAGATAAAAACTTGATGGCCCCTCGAGTCCGTCTCGGCTCCCATGTCCACGATCTACTACTCATATGAAAAGTTAAGGAAAATAAAGGGTGAGTCACCAAGACTCAGTGTGCAAATGTCGAAAACACATAAAAGGCTTGGGCCCACAAACATATTATGAGCCTTGGCCCAAACATAAAGGCAACAATCATAATTACATGATAAATAATAAATGATGAATAGCCCAGCCCATCCTAGAATTCCATCCTCTACACACCAGCCCGTACCAACCATCACACCTCGGGGATTTCTACAATCAACCCGCCAACCGCTACACACTATATCGACAGCTATGCTGCCTGTCTTAAAGACCGATCACTGTGTGACCTATATGGAAAAGCCACCGATCGCCATGTGACCTTAATAATACATCGTAGCATTTCGACAGCTGAGCTGCCTGTCATAAAGACCGATCACTATGTGACCTATGTGGCAAAGCCACCGATCGCTATGCGACCTTCTTCCCCTTCATCATATCAATCCCATCCCATGCATACACACAGAAAACATCATACCATCTTTAAGAAAACAGGCTTTCATATTTACATATCGATACACATAAAGATTTCTATGCTCGCGTACCTGGAATCCTTTGCCTAACCCTTTTAGGGTTTTATTCGACTGTCTACACAACCTCTTTTCGACTTTTAGCCCATAACACATATATATATTACAGTTAACTAGTGTGTTAGAGATCTACACACCTGATTACCGTTAGAACGAGACCCTCTAAGTCACCGCTATCCGTAGCCAACACCACCGCTATCTGCCTAAGGTGTTGTTCAGAAGCCAGTAACGAAACATTAGGTTAAGGCACAACTAATGAAAAGAAAACGGTTGATCATCTTAAGGAGAATTGAAATCCTTACCTTGAAATCCCGAAATTAGAGACTAGCGATTTCCTGCTTTTAAATCTAAACGAACAGGTTTCCTTCAAATCTCGGAATGCCGCCCCAATGCAAAAGAGAGGAAATATTAGCCTCAATCGACAGCCTTAACAACCAAGTGGCCATTCGGCCTTGTCTCTTAAAAACCGAAAGAGAGATTGAAGAGATAGGAAAATCGGCACTCACCTTAACACAAAGAATTCGACTACCCCTAAGAGATTCTGACTTTTTGAGAAGATCAGAAGAGAAGATGATAGGAAGGAGTCTATGTAGATTCGGCTTTTAATGAAGAAATTGGCAGGAAGAGGAAAAGAGAATTTCGGCTGACCAGAGGTAGGTTCGTCTTTAGCAAAGATCAACAGAAAAGAATGTAGAAAAAGGATTATGAGGTTTCGGGTTTTAGAAGAAAGAAGAGAAAAGAACAATAGAGTTTCGGCTTTTGAATCAAAGTGAAGATGAGGGAATAGGGTTAGGAATTTTTGCTTTTACTCAGAGAAAAAGAGAAAGAAAAGATAGAAACCCTAAATGCCGAAAAATAAAGAAGAGAACCCTCACCTGACTATTTAAAGTTTCGGCACTCCTTAGCCATATCAGAAACCGATTTCTCCTCCCCCTCAGAGTTTGAAATTCGGCCACCACTTAGCCTTGCAGATAATTCCTATCTTTTCTCCTTTATCTTCCATATTATCAACTATAATATCTACATTATCCCATTCACATAAATCCTCCTATTTTTGAGCCTTGTTGACGTCCACTCCACCTAACCTAATGCCGAAAATTAGATAACTTAAATTAAAAGAATTGGGCTCCATGAAACTTAAATTTGGGCCCCTTACTCCCTTGTGTGGCGTCACCTCCTTGCTCCCTAAGTGGCGCCACTAACCACTGGGCCACAAGCCCATTTTGATATTTTAAACACAGATACCACCTTTTAAACCCTATAATGCCCAACAGATAATTTTAACCAAGGCCTCTGCCTAAGCCTGAGTCCAATTAGGACCCCTAACACTTAAATTAATTCATTATACATGTTCACCCATTAAACGCATAGGCCCAAAAATTCAGGATGTTACACCATAGATCGAGTTAATGCGATTCTAGGGGTTTTAATTAGAAAGAGATTTCAATTAATCAACCTAGGGTTAGACGTTATTCGCTTCGAGAGAGGGTTTAATATAACTTAGGGAATCTTACGGATCAAGTCAAGTGAATAAACCGTCTGGTTCAGTGTTAGATAACAAGTGAAGTCTAGGTGGATTCTTCCTAAGGGTGTCGTCTTAATCAACTGAGTTTTCCTAACAGTATTTTCCCAATTCATTCTTTTTTTCTTTGCGTCTTTAGTTTAGTTGATAGTTAAATTTAGATTAGATAAACATTCACTTAATTCTTAGGCTAAATAATAGAAAGAGAGTTATTATTAGTATTTTTGGTTTCTTTGGGATTCGATATTCCGGTCTTGCCTAAACTATACTACTGTTCGATAGGTGCGCTTGCCTTAAAATCGTTGTCAGAGTTAGTTTCCAGGTTCGATCATTTTTATTATAAACTTTAAAGCTCTGATTTCGACGATCAAGTTTTTGGTGCCGTTGCCGGGGAACTGAAATATTAAGAAAGCTTAATTTTTATTACTTTAGCCATATTTATTTTTATTTTTGCAATTAAATTTTATTTTTATTTTTCTAAATTTCCTTTCTTCTTTCTTTTGTCCCTTTCAGGTACCTCTAGTTTATGACTAGAAGGAACCCGACAGGACTTCTACTTTACGACAGTGATATTGAAGGTACCATTCATAGAAATCGCAGAGAAATAAGGCGAAGTGTAAACTACATAAACGAAGAGCAAGAAGCCAAAATAAATACCATAGAAGAGATGTCAGAGAATAATCCGCCACCTCCAGAGATGGCCGAACATCATACTCCACGTACTAGTATGATTATGCTAAACCTAATTTAACAGGAACTGAGTCTAGTATTGTTAGGCCTACTATTGCTGCAAATAATTTTGAACTGAAACCTAACACTATATAGATGATACAACAGTTTGTTCAGTTTGATGGTTTGCAAGATGAGGATCCTAACACACACTTAGCAAATTTCCTAGAATTTTGCGACACCTTCAAGATAAATAGCATTTCTGATGATGCCATCCGTCTTCAGTTATTTCCCTTTTCCCTGAGAAATAAAGCCAAACAGTGGTTACATTTTCTTCCACGAGGCTCAACACTACATGGGTACAAATGACCGAAAAATTTTTATTAAAATATTTTCCACCGGCCAAAACAGCCAAATTAAGGAATGATATCTCTTCTTTTGTGCACATAGATTCAGAGACATTATACGACGCATGGGAGAGATACAAACATTTGTTGAGAAGGTGCCCACACCACGGATTACCTTTGTGGCTACAGGTCTAAACTTTTTATAATGGTGTGAATCCTTCAACAAGGCAACTAATCGATTCAGCTGCCGGTGGAACCCTGAACAACAAAACTCCTGAAGCAGCCTACGAGTTTATAGAGAAGATGTCACTGAATAACTATCAGTGGCAAGTTACAAGGTTAAGGCCAGCCAAAGCAGCTGGAGTTTACAACATTGATGCAGTAACCGCGCTATCAAATCAGGTGGAATTACTACATAAAAAATTTGATAGTTTCTATGGTTTTTCGCAGGCACATTCAGTTATGCAGTGGGATACAAGTGAAGGAGTGGTGAATCTTGAGTACCCACCCTACGAACAGGGCATGGAGAGCTAACAAATGAACTATATGGGTAATAATTTCCGTTCTAACAATAACCCTTATAGTAATACTTATAATCCAGGTTGGAAGAACCACCCCAATTTCTCATGGGGCGGTCAAAGAAATCAAAGATCACAACCATCCCAAAACTTCCAACAACAGCCCTACCCACAGGAAAAGAAGCTGAACCTTGAAGAGGCGCTAACAAACTTCATAACAGCCTCAGACACACGTTTCCGTAAGATAAAAACAAAACTTGAGGCATTGTCACAAGAGTTCAAGGATCAATTCGAGCAACTTGCTAAGCACATTTCTGAGAGACCACAGGGAAGACTACCGAGCAACACTGAGACTAACCCAAGGAAGCAAGTTCAAGCCATAACCACTCAAGATAGTAAAGGGTTAGAGGAGCCTAATTCAAAACAAAAGAAGGTGGTACAAGAAGATATGGTCGAGGTCAATAACAAGCCAAAACCAGTAATCAAAGAATACAAACCCCGAATACCATATCCCCAAGCAATAACGAAAGACGACACAGAGGAACAGTTCGGTAAGTTTCTTAAAATTTTAAAGAAATTACATATTAACTTATCGTTTCTTGAAGCTCTTTCGTAGATGCCAGATTCCAGGAAATTTTTAAAGAAGCTTTTGACAAATAAGCGAAAGATAGATGAGGAATCACATGTGGAATTGAACGCAGTGTGCTCAGCAATGTTGCAAAATAAACTACCACAGAAATTAAAAGATCCAGGGAGTTTTACAATTCCATGTTTGATTGGTAGTTTAACTATTGATAATGCGTTAGCTGATTTAGGGGTAAGCATAAATGTCATGCCTTATAAATTGTTTAAACAACTAGGCCTAGGGAAACCCAAACAAACTAGGATGAGCATTCAATTAGCTGATAAAACTGTTAAAATTCCTAGGGTATTATCGAAGATGTTTTTATAAAAATTGACAAATTCGTTTTCCCAGTAGACTTTGTCGTTTTAGACATGGATGAGGACAATACGATCCCCCTAAATTTAGGAAGACCATTTTTAGCAACTGCTAGAACTAAAATTGATGTTGACGCAGGAGAACTCATACTCTGTATAGGTGACGAGACAGTCACTCTTCAAGCTCTCGATTAAGCTAGAACATCGAATGGCCAAGGTGAGAAGGTAAATTCTATTGATAACCATTCAGTTAACCCTTCTTTTCAGAAAGCACCACAAAAAGACACGATTGAACCCGATTCTAAGCCCTATGACAACAAAGATATAACTCACGAGGAACAAGGGATTCAGATAGATGACATAAAAGAGGGGAAGACGCATCTTAAAAAAAGAACTAGGGATACCCGAACCAGAACCAAAGCCACCCTACGAGGCACACGAGCTCAAAATTGGAGACCATGTATTTCTAGATAAAGCAGATCCACGAGTGTCCCCTCCTGATCCTAACACCAGCAAGGAAATCCCTTTCAAGGTAATCAATGTTTTTCCATACGGAACAGTCGAGGTAAGTAACCCTATTTTGGCACTTTAAGAATAAATGCTACTCATCTTAAACTCTATCATGATAAAGGAACTGCCAGCACAAGGAAGGAATTTCAACTCCTCAAACCACCATAAACACACAAATGAGAGGAGAGTCTAGCTTAAGACTATAAACGAGCGCTTCTCGGGAGGCAACCCGAGTACTAACCCCATTAACTTTTACATTTTTATTATTTATTCTGTTTTATTCTTTCTTTTATCTTCCTTTTTAGCACCTAATTTTAAACTAACCAAGGGTGCAGATTTCCAGGCCACACGGCCTTGCACACGGCCGTGGCCGTGGCCGTGTGTACCTCAAGAATCTTTGTACCAACATGGCAGAGGCGGTACAAATCAGACTCAACTAATTTTTGAAGTTCACGGGCCCAACCACTCCAACACGGGCACCAAAAAAATCCCACGGTCGTGCGACACGGCCGTGGTCGACACTAACTTATCAAAAACGGGCGTGGCTGTCTGAAAAACGGGCATGGAGAATCAACACGCCTAGACACACGGCCGTGCGAGGCGGCCGTGTGAAACGACACGCCCTCAGTCCACGGGCATGGGAAAGTACCAGAATTGAGCCTCTATTTAAACACCAACCTCCTCCCCATCCTTCTCATCCACTTTCCACTTCTTTTCTTATCCCCTTTTCTCACATTCTCCTCTCCATAACAAGTCTCTAAACCCTTGAGCCACACCAAAGCCATGACAAAGAAGCAGAAGAAAGCAAGCGTAGTCTCCTTAGGGAGATCGATATACATAAGCTCATGCCGGGCGCTTCATCCAAACAACAAGCCAAGGGTCTTTGAGACCATTTAATTTCTATTTTTCTTTTCTCTTTTGCTTCAATTTCCTTCTCTTCGACAATTTTATGCTTAATTTAGTTTATTTTAGTTTCATAGTGTTCGGTTCTTCAAGCTGCTAGGGAATACAGCTTGGGAACCACGACCACCACCACCGCAGCCTTAGAAGTACTAAAGGTTGCTTGGGAATCACGCCACTTCCGCCACCGCCAGCACCTCCGCAGCCTTAGAGGTCACACCCACCTTGCGAACCATCCAACAATAAGGACTCCTCGGTCCATTCACCATTTCTTTTAACTCTATTTTATTTTCTATTTTCCTTCTCTTTAGTTTTCTTGTCTTTAGTTATATATTTAGTTTATTTTAAATGTGTCTTAATAATCCCTAGCTAATTTTCATGAGCTCCCCAATTTCTTCATCTAGCGCAGAGCTCGGTAGCAGCCACCACCCCTATCGATTTCCAACTTCGGGAAACCATCCAAATTCAGGAAGTCTCACCTCCCTCTCTCTCTTAAATTAATTATCTGTCTTTGTACATTGAGGGCAATGTACATCTTAAGTTTGAGGGGTCAATAGTTATTTCGAGAAAGTGCCTAACTTTCTACATTATTCTCAAATCCCTGAATTTAGTCTTATTTTTAAGTAATTTCCTCATATTACTAATTAGGATGAAATTTCTGATGATTTATGATTTTTATTGACATGTTTTTGAGTAAGTCATAGTCAATTGTGCATTGATGATTGAAATTTTAAGATACTAGAGAATCAAGCATGATAAGTCTATTTTTTTAGAATTAAAAATTTTGCTAGGTTGTTAACCTAAATCTGAATGTTACCTTGAAATTTGAAATTTACGAGGTTGATATCAAATATCCATAATTTCAGTGAGTTTTTGAGCCTTATAGAGCATACATTTTTTTTTTCGTGCTCGCTTTATTTGATTATGAGTGTGTCAACATTGAACTGTTATTCTAGAACTTGCCTTGATTATACATGTCGAGACCACACCTATGATTTGATATACCGAGATGATAAAGGCACCTAGGATTTAACTCACTTACTCCACTAAAAAACCTACCTTCACAATTGACCCCTAGTGAACCCCGTTTAATCCTAACATCCCTTTTTATTGACTCACCCACTAATATTAACCCAAAACCCTTTGTATTTGTTATCACCATCCTCCTTGACTCCCTTTTTGTCGAGAGTTGATTTTGAATAGCTGCCTAATTATGTTCTATATTTCAGTTGTAAAAGTTCTTTTTCTATTATTAATGATTTATTCTTAAAAAAATGAAGTATATTCATTATTAGTTATGTGATTAAGTGAGCTTATGCATTAAATTCTAAATCTTGAAGAAAAAGCTCGTACTATTAGTTTTCAATTGATGTAATTATTTAGGATTAGTTCATTTTTCTCGTTAGGTAAATTGTCAGGTCAATCTCGATTCTAACCCTCTAATTCAGCCTTTATCCACACCTTTAACCTTAGCCCCGTTACAACCATGTTAAAGACCTTTTGATCTGTTTATCATCTCATTTTACAGTGGTGGAGATTTGATTTTCAGGCAAGCCTATGGGATTAACTTTTTAGGTTTGACTTTTGAGTGCTTAATTTTGAACCTTAAACACTTTTTGAGTGATTTGAGTGAATCTTTTGTGAGGATGTCAGTCCTTGTTGGTTTTGAATTAAAGGTACTTATTTAGATAAGGGGAGACACCTACGTTTTTGTGCTACAAATGAATGACTTTGATCGTTTGAATCTTTAAGACTCTTTGAGTTAAATTATCCATGTATAAATTATCTATGAATTATGATGAGACATTGTCGGTAGGAATTATGAATTATGGAAAGTTCGTTTTAATTGTAAGTTGAGAATTTTGCTTGAGGACAAGCAAAAGCTTAAGTGTGGGGGTATTTGATAAACCATAAAAGTAACATATTTTAAGCCCACATTTAGTATGCTTTTGGATGATTTAAGCCTCGATTTATGTCAAAAGGTGCTCTTAATCCTTTCTTTTCATGTTTTGTACCTAGGGCAAGGAGCCAAGCCGAAAAGGTCAGATTTGTGGAGAATCACTCGAAGATAGCCAGTTGATTCATCTCAAAAAGCCAGAATTATACTCAAGACGGCGGATCTCTCCTTCAATTCCTTTAGGGAGTTTTAGGGATTTCTTATGTTTTGTTTTATCTTTTCTTTTAAGATGTTTTCTTTTATTACTATGAACTAAACCCTTCAGATACCTAAAGGGGATGAAACCTATGACGGATCTTGTTATTATTTTCTGAACTATATGATAAATACTTGATTTGTTCTTAATTATGTGTTCTTAATTCTTGTGTTAATATTTCCGGGATATTGACTCAAGTATGATGTGCTTAGGTGGTGGAGCAAAAGTCCCTGCTTAAGAGTAGATCTAGCATAATTAAGCAGAGTTGATCGCATGCCTAGAAATAGGGTGACGAGATTTTACCGGATTAGGGTGAAACCTAATATGGGAGTCCATAGATCGAGTTAATGCGATTCTAGGGGTTTTAATTAGAAAGAGATTTCAATTAATCAACTTAGGGTTAGACGTTATTCGCTTCGAGAGAGGGTTTAATATAACTTAGAGAATCTTACGGATCAAGTCAAGTGAATAAATCGTCTGGTTCTGTGTTAGATAACAAGTGAAGTCTAGGTGGATTCTTCCTAAGGGTATCGTCTTAATCAACTGAGTTTTCCTAACAGTATTTTCCCAATTCATTCTTTTTGTCTTTACGTCTTTAGTTTAGTTGATAGTTAAATTTAGGTTAGATAAACATTCACTTAATTCTTAGGCTAAATAATAGAAAGAGAGTTAGTATTAGTACTTTTGGTTCCTTTGGGATTCGATATTCCGGTCTTGCCTAAACTATACTACTGTTCGATAGGTGTGCTTGCCTTAAAATCGTTGTTAGAGTTAGTTTCCAGGTTCGATCATTTTTATTATAAATTTTAAAGCTCTGATTTCGACGATCATGACCTTTGAATCCTTTTATTTTCTTTATTTTTATTTTTATTCTTATTTTTATTTTTTATTTTTTATTTTAGTTCATTTTCCTTTATTATTAAACTCTTTAAATTTTTAAGGTATAATTTCATTCCTTTTATCTCTAACTGTTTAACTCTCGAGTAACTATAACAAACGTCTATTAAATAAGAACTCCCTAAAAACTTTACTGATGACTTCGCAGTTTAAAAAGGTTTAAGGTGCCACTCAAGAACGAACACACCACCGGAGTATTCTCCACCACCTTCACCTATGCCCAGTCATCATGTTCATCATTGATCATCCTCCAAGGATTTCATCCAAAATTCAGGAAGTTTCACTTCTCCCTCTCTCTTACGATATCATGCTATTCATCTCTAGATATATATATCTTTGTACATTGAGGGCAATGTACATTTTAAGTGTGGGGGTGAATTTTATTTTGAAAAGTTCCTAACTTTTTGCATTATTCTCAAGTCCCTGAATTATGTCTTGTTCTTAAGTAAATTCTCTCATATTACTATGAAATTTTCTTTTGATTCATGATTTTTATTGATATGTTTTGGATTAAGTCATTGATAATAGTGCAGTGATGATTTAAACTTTAGGAGACTAGAGAATCAAGCATAATGAGTCTATTTTCGAAAAATTAAAATTTTTTAGGTTGTCTACCTGAATCTAATTATTACTTTGAAGTTTGAAATTTACAAGGTTGAGATAAAAAACCCATAATTTTTGTGAGATTTTGAGCCTTTTAGAGCATACATTCTTTTCTTGCTCACTTTGTTGATTATGAGCATGTCGACATTGATTTGTTATTCTAGAACTTGCTTCAATTATACATGTCAAGACCACGTCATTGATTTGATATACAGAGATGATCAAGGCACTTAGGATTTAACCCACTTACTCTACTAAAAGCCTATCCTCATAATTAACCCTTAGTGAACCCCTTTGATCTTAACAAACCGTTTATTGACTCACCCACTAATTGAAACACCCCAAACCCAGCCCACAAGCCCCGACCGGATCTGGTATGCTTCTTGAGAAAAACTCGTTTTGTCGTTTTGGAAAAGATGTGATTTTGTGGTAAGAGAATAGATTTGAAGTACGATCTTGTTGAAAATCGGGTTGTGATTTAAGTTTGTTTCTTATTAAATCGTTAACTTAATGTTTTTAGAAAATTTATATATCAAAAGAAGAACCGAATTTAAAACTTATTATTAAGTTGAAAACCATAGGTATTTAGGTGTCAAAACAATTTAAGGTGTTCGTCAAAAATATATAATTATTTAGTTGAAGTTGAGTGTAGCAGAATAAAAATTTAAAACGTATAAATAAAACAGTTTATGGCGGCCTTATTACAAAAATATAACCCAAAATAAATTCCGAAATAATAAAAGAAAACATAGTAAGTTTAATTAAAAGAAAACCCATATACTGAGTTGAGCAATGGCCACCATGTAGTTCTCGCTGACCCGGTCCATCACGCTAAGTGTCACCTGAAAAAGATATCCCACGAGGGGTGAGTCAACAGACTCAATGTGCAACAGTACACTAAAAACCCAATCGATCATAGCAATAAAGCCCATTTAAATCACATTTAGCCATAAGCCCATAATATAGCAAATCAGATAATCACATGTACATATAAAATGAAATGCAATCCCGAGCCCACCTAGATATCCATCTGCTACACACCACCCGTACCTGCCAATCACACCGTGGGGATTACTAAATCGACCCTCCATCCGCTACACACCATCGAAGGCAGTCGCTGCAGTCAACTGCACATCGCCCTTATAAATTGTGGCATGGCCACCAGATAATTGTGACAAAGTCACCAGAATCATAATATGTGACCAAGGTCACCGGTTACATAATATGTGACAGAAGTCACCGAATACAAAATATGTGACATAGTCACCGGATAATATGGTAAAAACCATCGGAACACTTCCCCTTTATCAATATCACCCATATGCCCATGCAATAAACATATTATTTTGATATCATGCCATATACCCCCAAAATCATAACGGAATCATACACATTTCATATCCATGCTTATAGCATTATTAACGAAGTATTAGGGGTTTAACGTACCTGAATATCATGTCCCATTGAATGGTACCCGCAACCATTATCATACATATTTCTTATTAACACATGCTAACATTAATACTATCAATCTATCGGAAATTTAGTGTAGGGCTACACACCTGATAACAGTGAGAACTATACTTTCCCGCTCGTCGATACCTAAATATTTATCACGCTTGATTAGAACACTAATACTTATAAAACTATACAAATGATAAGTAATCTAAATCCTTACCCTCTGAATCTCGAACAACAACTATATGCGATTTCTCTTCGATTGATGGTTCATAACCCGATGAAGAACCACGAACAAACAATGGCTCGGGGGTACGTACGACTTCAAATAATCGATTTTCGCCGGCAGAGGGTCCACAACCTGATGGAAAGTCTCGGATTCCCAACACAGCCCTTCGTTTGAAATTTGAGGGTATAGCAGAACCACCCCTCTTCCAAACACTATTTACCGCTCTTTTTGAACCTATTTTGTTTGCCCCAAAATCTTACGTTCACAGAAAAAAATAATGATCGAGCGATAGAGTCCCCTAAAACAAAATCGATTAATAGTCCATCTAAAACGATGTAACAAGTAATATAGAAATCCTTATCTTAACACTTTGATTCAATTTTCTAACGAGTCACGAAGATTATGAATACCCCGAGTTCGGCCTTCTTTGACACTATAAAGATGAATAGGATTATTTAAAGAAAGAATAAGCAGTACTATTTTCGATCAAAAGACCCTCTAAACAGTATGCATATTCGGCTAGAAAATAAAGAAATGAAAAAGGTTCTTACCACTTGGCTTGAAAGAATGATTATGAAGAGAAAATATGTGAGAAGATGGTTCAGCTAAGAAAATAATTTTGATGGAAATGATGCTAGCAACATTCGGCCATGGAGAAAAGTAGAAAAGAGAAAATGTGTTTCGGTTTTTGATAAATCGTGAAAAGAAGAAGAGAGAAGGTTGAGACTTGATGCGATTTGGCTTGGTGACAATAGGGAGATTCGACTTCAACAAGAGAATGAAGAGAAAGAGTATGAGGCTTTAGGGGTTACGGCAATGGTGAAATAAGGAGAGGGAGATTTCGGCCTTGACAAGGTAAATGAGAAGAGAAGAGAAGAAAAGAAAGGGATGAAAAATGGCCTTAGTGCTATGGTGATTTCGGCACTAGAGAGGAAGAGTTGAGGGATTAGGCAAAAATTAAGGCCAAATGGTCAAAAACAATGACCAAAAGAAGAAAACAAGAATGCTCACAATGCACCAATTGCATTCGGTTTAGGGAGAGAAAATGAGAAGAAAGTTTTGTGAAAAGAAACCCCAAAAATGACCAAACATACTACCATCCTTACCTATGCTACCAAAATATACGGCCATCCCCCCTTAGACCACAAAACCGTCCATGTTCATGGACAAATTGACCATTCAAAGCTTCCAAAACAAAGCCCTTGATTCATGCCTTATGTCCCCCTAACTTACCAAAACCTTTTGATTCCTTACCTTAAGTTAATCACTTGCTTTTTTCCTTAGTCTACTATCCATAAATGAAAAAGTCCATCATTACCTTAATTAAATTTTGACTGACACATGTCATACAAGTGCATAAAAAAAATAAAAGTCATCTAATTGCTAGCCAAGGGATTCGAACCTCTTCCCTCAATAACCATTTATGGCGCCAACTCCACTTTACTACTAGCTCATCTTATGCTAATTTTAGACACTTAAATTAACTTAAGTATTAGGGTCACTTGATCCACTTCACTAAAATACTCACTACTAAAAATTATTCTAGATCCGAATAATTCCAAGCCTTCACAAGACTATATTAGGCACACAATAAAATCATACCCGAGCTAACACAAGCAACAAGATGATACTCAAATTTTAGGATGTTACACTAATATTAACCCAAAACCCATCTTTTATTTGTTATCACCATTTCTTTTGACTACCCTTATATCGAAATTTGATTTGATCAGTTGCATAACCACATTCTCTATTTCAATTGTTAAAATCTATTTACTTGATTTGTTCTAAAAAAACGAAGTATATTCATTATTAGTTCTATGTTAATTGAGCTTATTGGAACGATGGAAATGTGCAAATGTACACAATCGTAACAAGTACTAAAGTGACAAGTAAATGTCGAGTTATCGTGCCCACAGGGACTGTAAAAGAATTATTTATGAAAATGATTTTAAACACTTTGGTGAAAGGAAAAATATTTGGATTGAAGAAATATTTAAAACTAAAAGAAAAACAAAGTAAAATAAAATAAAACAAATTTCTAATGCACGATTTCAAGAACTGATTTTAATCAAGATGATATAATTGTGTTGGATCAATCGCGTTTCTTACCTTAGAATTATTAAGCTTGTGTTTATACTTGTTAAAACATGGCAACTCGGTAATTTGCTAACCTATGAACATACTTACAAATAAAAATCCATTCATCTCTTGTACATATTTCTATGCAAATTCGATCGATTAAACGGACTTCTAAAAGTAAACATGTTATTGCACATACATACTTATTAAATTAAACAATCTCTCGCATATTCCTATGTGATTCAACTGATTAATTTAACCTAATAAGCATATAAAAGATCATGCAATATAACAAAGTATTTTTACCTTGAAACAATTTAATCACAAAATCCTGCAAGTTATGCAAGGCATATGTATCGCCAAAATACAATGCTAATTTAATCTTCAGCTACCTTAGAAGAATTAAACATGCACAGATTAAGTATTGTGTCCATTAATTACAATTCCAATGCGTTTAAATAATTAATTCATTAGCTATCTAAACAATTATAATGCCAGATAACTTAAACATGATTTACTCAATCAAACATTTTACCGAGGCCTTTAACAGCATAAACACAATTTTAACAATTCAAGAGGACGAAATGCAATCAACCCAACACAAATTAAATTCAAGCTAAATTGATTAAATTAAACATTCCAACAGCATAAATATTCATAAACATGTTTGTCAAAACAACAACGAAATTTAAAGAGATAGGGAAAAAGAAGCAAATCCGGTGTTTCTCCGTGGCTTGACTGATTGCTCCGTTCTTCGTTGTCCTCGGCTATCAAGGTGGCTTATGAACACTCCACTTGCTGCTCTAAATGGTTGGGAAAACAACTCTTTTCCAAGAGGATAAATCGGCACAAGAACACAAAAGGGAAATGGGAAAATGGAAATTGAGAGAAAGTGAGAGAGGAGAATGTTGGAGGCTTGAGGTGTGTTTTGAATGAGCACCAAGAGGGTGTATTTATAGCTAATCAAGGCTGCTAAAAATAGCAAATAGCAGCATCAAAAGAGGTCTCCCTTGGCCGGCCATCCATGTGGCAAAGTTGAAGGATTCAACTTTGCTAAATATAGCATGGGGCAAATCTACAAAGCCATAATATTTGGAGGGGTTTGAATGAAATTTTGAAAGGTCTTCAAGGGCTTCTTTGCAAGCTTAATTAATCAGCTAATAAGCTGATTTGGGCCATCATTATGGACAGTTTGGGCTGCCCAATTGGTGGCTGGTTCGGTTCAATCGGTTCGGTTCAACCAGTGCGGTTCAACTGGGCCTTTTTCATAATTAATTAAGATTAATTTATTTAACCCAAATTAAATTGGGAATAAATTAAAATTAATTATATTATGATTAAATATTCATAATTGGACCGTCTTGGGCTGGAAATAAATTCGCCTTGATACTTCAAATTGCTTCTCGGGTTTATTCTTCGAGCGGTGTCTGCCGAGCTGATTTTCGCCCTTTGTGCGAATCTGTCGAAAATAGTCAAAATTAAACAAAATTAACTATAAAATTAATTAAAATTCATCATGTTCATATTTTTAGCATAATTTAATTATTTTATAATATTTAATTATTTTTCGACAACAATTTAATCGAAACTGCATGAATTTGGGTTAAAAAAGGCATGAAAAAATATATAAATTTTCGTGTTTCCACATCCCCAAACTTAATTCATTGATCGTCCCGAGTAATGCAAAAATTTGAAAATAATTTTCTCGGAAACACCTTTAAAAAAAACTCCGTCAGAACAATTTTTTTCTCAAAATTATGAATTTGGTATACTTAGGCTCAAAAATAAGGAATTTGATAATTATGCTACTTAAGTATATATATCGTTCAAGCTACATCCAACAACTATTATACTAGCAAAATTAGACTAAATGTTTCTTCAATAAAGACATGTTACTCGCTACCAATTTGATTTTAATTCCTTATTCAAAAAGTAAACTGCAATCATTAAGCTTACCTAATGTCTTCATATGTTGAACAGAGCAATTTCTCTCCACTAATGTAGGTAACATTGGAATTTTGAATCAATAGGTCTTTAATAAGGTTGTAACGTGGCTGGGCTTAGGGGTAGGTAAAAGATAGACAATTTTTTGGCTTAAAAACCCTAGACTCAGCTTAACTCGAACCTTCGGAATTTTCACCCTTGATACACCAACTTTGGCTTTTTCGACCACTTATTTCATTTTGAGTACATGTTTTTTTTTATTCAAGCTCACATTCGAGCACTTGCTTCATGTACTACAATTTTCAAGCATTTGATACATCTTTTCAACTCCCCCAAACTTATTTTCAAACGATCTTCTGAATAGTACTGAGTCTAGTGTTTGGGACAATTTTAGAAGTAATGAAGAGAAAATTGATGGCTAAATATTGCATAGGTCCAAATTAAATTAGGCCATTTAGTCTCAAAATTGGGTTTCCAAGGATAATTTTATCAGGGTCAGCTTGAAAGGCTCAAACGGTTCAAACAACAGTTGCCTAAATCATTTTCAACATTCCATGCTTCCTAGGATTTCGCCTCAAGAAATTACTAAGTCAATTCTAAAGACTTAAACTTTCATGCATGCCTAATTTTTTCGTAGGGAATTAAAAATTTTATGGTACGAATTTACATGCTTTATTAAAAATACATTCATATCATTATTGGGCTAACATAATAACTTATTGAAATAATAGAACTTTATTAATACTGAAGTTCAGCATACTTAACTAAATTCAATTTATTGAACAGAAATATATCCTAATCATAACTAAAAGAAAATTTTATTCTGAGTGGAATCAATTCAAATTTTCGGTCCCCCTACTTAAAGTGAACAATGTCCTCATTGTTGAAAGTGAATAGATACTATACACCAGGTAGGATATTTAGAAAAGAGGAGGTGAGTCAAATTGACTGCTTATGTAATATCCCGGGATTAGGGGCTATTTTTATTGTGACTTTGTTTGCATGTTATCGGCTTTCTATGTGGTTGTTTTGATGTTTTAGGGGCTTAGTTGTAGGCTAGGAGTAAGCCTGAGTAGGTAGGAAAATTTTAGTTTTTGGACTTTATGTGAGAGGAGCTGAAGGAGCTGGGGCATATGTATTTTATTTGGTGTTTTGTTGCACAAGTGAGGAGCTGGTAAAGTGGCAAAGCATGCGCCACTAAGGGCTTGTGGTTGGCGTCACTCACAGGTGAGAGAGGTCCTGAGTTCGAGCTGCGATATTCCCCATTTTGGCTTCCATTTTGACGGCATGGGAGGGAGAGTTGTTGGTAGTTCAAACTCTACCATGGACTTTGTCAACTCTTTCAAATGGAGGGTGGAGAGTGAATGTAGGAGGGAGACTAGTTCAACTAGTTTGAAATGGGTGGCTTGGAGTGTTTGTGGGGATTTGGCCGAATGTTGGGGAGTTGTGGAGTGAGTGGCCGGTTTGGTAAGTGGAAGAGTGGGGAGTGCCGGAAATTCAATTGGCTTTTCTTTTGTGTTTTTCGGTCACCTTTGTGTCAAGCCTTTTTCTTGTTTTTCTTTTGAAACCGAAAGACTCAAACCTCCCTTAAGCTTGCCGGAAGTTGCCTTGTTTTCTTGTGTTTCATTGTTAGCCGAATGCACTCTTCCATTGTCTTTTCTTTTCTTTCACTTGCATAAGCCGAAACTAGCATTCCCTTTTTCCCATATTTCCATTTTCCTTCTCTTTTGAAACACTAGTGCCGAAACTTACTTTGTCCCTAAACCAAAATCTTCATTCATTCTCTCCATTTCTTTTCTCGCAAAACCGAAAGCACTTTCATCCTGTTCACTTTCTTTTCATCTTGTAATTTCCTCCTTCTTTCTTGAAACACTTGAGCCGAACCTCTCTTCAACTCTTGGCCGATTTCTTTCTTCTCTTGAACCACATTTATTTTGTTTTATTTTCTTTCTAGATTGTAGCCGAATCCCTCCCTTGTGTTGCCGAAATTTCCTTCTAGCTTTTGTTTTTCTTTTGGTGCAAGTCTTAGCCGAATCTCTCTTTGTTCTCCTGGTGGGTTGGTTGGCCGATTAGTGGTTGGTGTTGGGGGTAAGTTCTTGGCCGAATGGCCATTTTTCTCTTCTCTAAGTGCTATGTTGTTTCGGTTTGATGAAGAGCCTATGTTGGTTGGAGTGGAAAGGAGTTAATCATCTGATTAATCATCTTGTTACAGGGTTGTTGGATTTTGGAAGCAAGCAAGTGGAATCTTCTTTCTCTGTCAATCAATCGGTATGTAGTGGTAAGAGGTTATCTTATTGGTTCATTCTTTTAGATGTCAATAAGTCAAGCCTTCTAGTGGATTAATTGCTCTCTTTTTAGGTGGTGGCCGATTGTCAAAGAGGAACCATTGTGGTTCGGGTTTGGTAGGAACCCAAACCGTTTGCTAGGTAAGGGCTCGGAGGATAACCCTTTTGGTTTAGGTCTTTGGCCGAATGGTCTAGGTTACTAATTCCTTTTTGGCCGATTATAGGAGCGAGTAATCAAGGGGGCCTTAGATCAATTCTTTTTGTATTAAAGTCTGCGTTTTAACAGGTGTGTAACCTAACACACTTCTTACTTAGTAATATTGTTAATAAATCTGATTGCTTTGTTAAAACCAAAACAGTATGATGGATTATTTGGTACCCAAATGGGGTATGTGTACGGATCCGGGTAAGTCCATTCTATTATGAGTTCAATTTATGGTACATGCCATCATGATTGCTGATATATGTGATATGAGAGGTGACATCCAACATATTAGCATGATTACATGATTCACATGATTCACATGATATGCATTAGTATGACATGTATGGGTGATATGAGAGGAGGGGGATTATGATATCTGTGTCTTTGGGACACTGTGTCTTTGGGACACCAGAGGTTTGGCACCTCCAGTGGTTTGGTACCACAGTGATATTTTGTGACTTTGGGTCACCAGAGGTTTGGCACCTCAGCGTCTCGTCCCAGTGGCTTAGCACCACGGTGGGTTGGCCCCACGGTTGATTATACGGGATTGACGCCAGTGATTTGGTATCACACGATGGGTTGGCCCCATCATCGGATTTGTGACTGCGGTCACCAGTGATTTGGTATCACATGTGTCTTTGGGACACCAGAGGTTTGGCACCTCATTGCGACTCGTCCCTGTGGTTTGACACCACCGTGGGTTGGCCCCACTTGAGAGATACGGGATTGTCGCTAGTGATTTGGTATCACACAATGGGTTGGCCCCATCATTGGATTATTCGTGACTTTGGACACCAGTGGTTTGGCACCACACTTATGGATATCGTGACTTTGGGTCACCAGTGGTTTGGCACCACCAGTGGTTTGGTACCACACGGGGTAGAAAGGTGATATGGATGGTTAGGATCGGGGTGCATTAATTATGTTGATATGATATGATGTGTGTTAGCATGTTGTATTATCGGGAGTGGGATTTATGCACTGAGTCTTGCGACTCACCCTCTCCTTTGACTTTTCAGGTGACTCTTAGACGCGGACATGGAGCCGGGATGGACTCGAGGTGCTCATGCCATGCTTAAATAAAGAATTGCTCAGACTTTATGAAATTTGGTACTTTAGCTTATTTATTACTACTTGGTTTTATTTTGGATTGTAAACGGCCTTTTAAATTATGTTTGCTATGGTTATGTTTAAAGTAGATTTTTAAAATGCCTTAACAAATTAATTGAGTTAAATTCGCTAAAACTTGGAAAGACAATGGTTTCAAAACTATAACGCAACGTGTTTTTAAACTATACCATCGGGTATTACACTACGATTTGATATTAAGGAAACACAAATGATTTTCAAACCTAAACTCGATTTTCTACTAAGTCAAAATGAATAAACATGTTTTAACTTCATAACCAATTGAGTTTTCGAAATTTCTGAGTTTTCAAATAAAACATCAGTTTTCAAACAATCATGCCCAAGATTTCTGCAAGTACAAAACTTATCAAACTGCTTTATCAAACCTTTTAAACGAAAAACCTAAACCCCTCAAATACATTTTCCCCGTAACATACCAGATTCGGTCGTGGTGTATGGACCGGGTTTGGGGTGTTACAGCTTAAGTACCAGGCTCTCTCTAAAATCCAATCCTAGACATGTATATATCTATTACCACACTTTAGCCTTTGAGACTTGTTCAGATTTTATTCATGCTTCCTATCTCTTGTTTTATTGTGCAAAAATAAAAATTCCTAATTAACCTAATCCTAAAGTAAAAATAAAAATAAAAATAAACTAAAGTTGAAGTCCTCCCCTTTTTTTATTTGTTTGTCGATCCTTCTGAATTCGACTCATCTTTTGCTCCATTAGTATTGCCTCTGCATGAATTGCCTTGCTCCTTCTTTGATGATGAAATCCATGGCTCAAATTTGAAATTTGGAAACTCAGGCACAAAAATAAATGGGTCGTTATAAATTTTCTTGAGGGCGCTTCTCATCGAGTCATCCCTTATTTTTGCATATCTCTAGTAAGCTTGTTGCTGCCATTGCATGTTGTAACATCCTAGATTAGGGGTTATGCGTTCGTGCGTAATTCATGAGATAGTGGGCTCAGTGGGTGTGTTGGATGTGTTCTGAGGAGTTTTAGGAACCCTAAGATGTAAGGAAATGTCTTGTCCTGGAAATGTAAGGAAATGATTTAGGAATGTTAAGTTTCAAATGAGGAAAGTGAACATTTCTGGAAACTTGGAAATGTAAGAAATGTTAAGTTCAAAAGAGGAAAGTGAACATTTCTGGAAACTTGGAAATGTAAGAAATGTTAAGTTTAAAGGAGGCAAACGAACATTTTTGGAAACTTGGAAATGTAAGGAAATGTAAGGAAATGTAAGGAAACGTTTTAGGAAAAGTTAAGTCCTGAGGTTAAGAGAGGGAAGTAAAGCAGGGTGGCCTTAAGAAAATTTATGGGTGAAATATGACATACAAATGGGCTTGGAAAAGTGGCTTGGAGGCACCACTTAGGGCCTCTGGAGTTGACGCCACAAGCAGGTGCAATTAGGCCTGGGTTCGAGTCACTTGGGGAGCAAATAAAAGAATTTTATTTTGCTGCAAGGAGCAAGGGAGTTGGACGGCACATGGCTAAATTCTAGGAGCTTTTATTCTTTTATTTTTAAGAGATAAAGGGTGGATAAATAAAGGATAAATAATGGATTTATTTTAGATTATTTTCAAGAGATAAATGAGGATTTATTCTTTAATTTTTAAATAAAGTGATAAAGATATGAGAGTGGTGGCCAAGTAAGGGACTCTAGCCTAGTAATTTCGGCTATAAAAGGAAGAGTAAGGCTATTCTTCATTCATTCTTTTCTCTTTAAGAAAACCTCTGCCGAAATTCTCTAAAGTTTCTCCTCTTCTCTCTGCCGAATTCTCTCTGCCATTATTCTCTTTTTCTCTTTTCTTTCTAATCCCTCTAAAAGCCGGAAGTAAGCCTTTTAAGGCCATAGCCGAATATCTTAAGTGGCTTCAAGCCTAGGTGCTGTCGATTTCTTCAAAGGTAAGAACAAGTTTGATTTCTATTCTTTTCTTTTAGATTTGTCGAAATCTAGGATTAATCCCATCAATATTCTTGTTGCCGAAACCTTGAAGAGATCGTTCGTGATTTACTAAGTGTCAACTACAAGGAAGGAGAAGTTCTTTTCCCGAAGGTACACCATAGGCCGCGTGTTCCCTAGTTATTCGATGAATTTTGGGATTTAAAATCCACAAGGTAAGTCATATTTAACATTCGGCTAAGGGTTATTTGTTATGAATAAATGTTAGAAATTGATCTAACATGAAGTTATAGGGATTTCGACAGACATATAAGGCAAGGAATACTTTCGGGTTTTGGAAATTGCAAGAGATCTAAGATCTAAGGCATTAGATCAAGCTTTTCGAGATTTGGATTGGAAACCCTAAGCGAATCAGGTGTGTAATCCCCACTATCTTTTAATACGTTTTATGGCAATATTTAATATAAGTATGTATAAGAATGTGAATATGGCTAAGGTACCCTAATATGGTACAAAGTACTCAGGTACGTTTCCTACTCCTACTAGGATTACGAAATATGTTATATTTAACATGTGAAAAGTGACATGGATGTGAATTTAAGTATGATATGCATGATATGAATAATATGGGGCATTCGGGTTATATGAGAAAGGGGAAGTGAATGTGATGACTTCGGTCTCACTATCTGAATGTGGTAACTTCGGTTACATTATCTGAATGTGGTAACTTCGGTTACATTATCTGAATGTGGTAACTTCGGTTACATTATCTGAATGTGGTGTCTCATGACACAATTATCTGGTGGCTATGCCACAAATTATATATGGGCGATGAGCACGTCGACTGCAGCGGCTGCCTTCGATGGAGTGTAGAGGATGGAGGGTTGACTTAGTAGTCCCCACGGTGTGCAGGTTGGTACGGGGATGTGTAGCGGAT
The DNA here is from genome assembly GCA_005393395.2 of Gossypium australe. NCBI lineage: Eukaryota > Viridiplantae > Streptophyta > Magnoliopsida > Malvales > Malvaceae > Gossypium > Gossypium australe. The sequence goes on from CM016623.1 coordinate 27,835,909, forward strand.
GGCATCTAGGTTTGGGTTCGAGATTGCATCATTATCTTGAAATATTATGTGAACATGATTTGTATGGTATGCCTAAATCTATTAAATTTTAGTGTTGGTTACACATTGAGTCTGTTTGACTCACCCCGTTGTGGGACTATTTTCAGGTGACGAACAGTAATGGACCGGGCTCAGCAGCTTAGGGGTGGCCATGCACAGCAAGGAAATTTTTATAATTTGGACTTCTATTTTATTTTAAGTATTTTAAATTTTGGTTTTGGGAATATTTGATGTAATAAGGCCATAGTGAACTACTTTATTTTTCTTTTAATTATTATGTTGCGGATTTTTCATGGTTATAAGATTAAGTAAATTTATTTTAAAATAAACTCTAATTATTTTGTCACCTGAAATAAATGGGTTTTCAATATAAATAAACTCGTTTTCAACTCAAGCCCAACCCAAAACAAACTTTCTTTCAAAACACACAAGTTTTTCCTAAGAAACAAAAGAACTTTGAACCGGTTTACTTGAGGAACATACCAGATCCGGTCCAGGCTCGTGGGCCGGGTGTGGGGTGTTTCACATGTGTTGCATTAAGTCCATAAGCTTCAACAGCTCATCACGACGGTCCTGGCTAGGCGGTAGAGCTCTAAACATTGAGGGTTCAATATCAGGTTCAGCTTTTGGTTCCATTAGATCTGGCTCACTAGGGACTTCATTTGATTGTTCTGGTGGGATTTCTGTGGGTTCATCTTCTGCTTCTTCGGGATCCTCGCTTTCTTCAATTCATTGCTGAATAACAGAATCTCCGGCTACTCGGTAGAGGTCCCAATCGGTGATTGTGCCTTGACTATACTCTGTCTTCTTTACGTCCGCAAGGAGTTTTGCTTTTAAGCACAGAATTGCGATCGTAAAGGGGAAATAGGCAGGGCCAGAACGTCTAACGGCATAATTTCGCATTTCTCTCAGGATGATTTTGCCCACATCAATGGTCTTTCCAGTTAGAGTCGAATATAATAGGACCATTCACTCTAATGAGATTCTAGTCCCATGCGAACTAGGCATAAAGCTGAAACAGATGAAATAGAACCATAACTTCGCAAGTGCTGTCAAATACTCTCTTCGACACGTGTGGATTCCTTGCTTTGACACAGTCCACTTAGATCCTGGAACTGTGAGTTCTTCGAGGATTTCTTGCAGATTTTCAGGCTTCATATTTCTCAACAGAGAGGAATATTCATCATTGTCGAAATCAGGTAATTCAAAGAACTCATTAATAGCATTAGAATTTATTGGTACCTTGATTCCGCGGATTGGAACTTCAGTCAATTCGCTTGAAGTTAAGTTCGCGTAGAATTCACAAACTAATTCCTCATCCACACTTGGTCTCTTTTCACAAAACAATTCCCAATTGAGGCAGCAACTTGACGAATACGTGTCATAAAATCTCTGTAGTTGCTTTCCTTCAATGTGAAGCCTTTCTCTGGATGCATCTGTTGATTTTTGGAGATACTTTCGTATCTTACTTTGGCTTCTTCACAGTGAAATTTGCTTTGCGTTTTGTCAATTTGATCGGAGGCACGAGTTCTTTTGCGAGTCATAATTAACCTGAACATACGATGGAAAGAAAAATAAAAAAAAAATTAGTTTCTTAAAAATTTAATTAATTCAAATTATTAATATTTCAATAAATTGAAAAATTAAACTTTAAGGAGAAAAATTTTTCCTTGTAAAAATTAAGAACTCTTAAAATAAAATAACTAATGAACAAAAGATGGAAAATTAAAGAAGGCTTTTGGCTTAGGTTGGGTGAAGGAGGAGTGTGCGTGGTAAGGGCTGCACACTAGCAGCAGCGCACACAGCCTTGTGCGGGTAGGCCACAAGCTGGTTGGCGTGGGAGGGAATGGTGCGCAGTAGGCGTGAGGCCCCGACTTGGACAGCCGCTGGAGCTGGGTTGTGCGGCGTGTTGAAGCAAGCTGTTGGCCGAATGGTGGCTTAGGGCCTTGCAGCACTTGGTGTTTGGTGATAGGGGTTTTGAGAGATGAGTGAATGGGGAGAACAAGGGTGCAATTTATAGTAGGAGTAATGGGACTTAGACTAGAACTCTTAGAATTTAATAATTAAAGAAAAATAAGAGTCCAATTCTAATTTTTCTCATGATAACAACAATTAATAATTAAATAAACACATATAAAATTATCAATTGCTATTTAATCACTAAGATAAACATAAAAATAAAATTACTCCTATTCTAAGATAAGTTGATAAAAATTAATATATAAATTATAATTGATATAATTATATATTAAAGTTTATCAATAATTTATAAATATTATATTAGATAAATTATTTATTCTAGATGTCTTTTAAAAATATTTACAAAAAGAGGCACCTAGTTTTTATTATTTACGAAAACAACAACCAAATTTTAAAAATAATTCAACTAAGTCCCTAGACTTAATGGAAATTTGAAATTGAATTGCAATTTAGGACTTGGGTCAAATTTGACATTTTTATTTGAAGAACCAAAAATTTATTTTGTCATTTAGGGGCTAATTTCTTAGGAAATTATGCAAAAATCAATTCCCAGGAAAGATTGGAGTGGTCACAAGCGGCCCCGCTTAAGTTCTAGTCTCCTAGACAGAATTTATTTGAACATAATAAACCCAAAAATATACCCTAAATAATTTATTGAAAGCAAGAAAATCTAAGGATCAGATAAACTGAACGGGATTTTATCCCGTTCAGGTTTTTCTCCATAGTAATGTTTCAAACGTTGAGCATTGACTTGAAAATTACCTCCCTTACCTTGGAGTTCAACAACCCCGTATGGATAGATGCAATGAATTGTAAATGGACCGGACCAATGTAATTTTAACTTACCTGGGAAGAACTTCAATCTGGAATTAAATAACAAGACTTGTTGACCTACTTCAAACTCTCGAACTCGAGTATGCTTGTCATGCCATTTCTTGAGTCTTTGTTTAAGTAATTTGGCGTTTTCGTATGAGAACATTCGAAATTCCTCTAGCTCGTTGAGTTGGAGCATTCGTTTCTCTTTAGCAAGCTTGAGATCCAAATTAAGTTGTCGAAGAGCCTAGTAAACTTTATGCTCTAACTCCAGAGGCAAATGACAGGCTTTCCCAAAGACCAACCTATAGGGTGACATTCTTAAGGGTGTCTTGTGTGCTGTTCTGTAAGCCCATAAAGCATCATCTAGTCTCTTGGACCAATCTCGTCGGTTCGAGAAAACTACCTTCTCGAGTATGCCTTTGATCTCCTTATTTGCTAGCTCAACTTGCCCATTTGTCTGCGGATGGTAAGCTATAGCAACCTTATGCTTCACTCCATGTTTATCTAGCAACCATTTTAACCACTTGTTCACAAACTAGGTCCCTTCATCGCTGGTAATAGCTCTTGGGGTTTCGAACCTTGTGAACACATGTTTCTACAAGAACTTCATCACAACCTTGGCATCATTCGTCAAATAAGCTTCAGCCTCGACCCACTTGGACACATAATCTACTGCTACCAATATGTACTTGTGAACAAAAGACGGAGGGAAAGGACCAAGAAAGTCAATACCCCAAACATCGAACAATTCTACCTCAATGATATTTGTTCGAGGCATCTCATTTCTGTTGGTGACGTTTCCAACCCTCTGGCATCGATCACAACTCTTTCCATAAGCATATGCATCCTTGAATAGTGTTGGCCAAAAGAATCCGGCTTGCAATACTTTGGCTGCTGTACGAGTACCTCCAAAGTGTCCTCCACTCGGAGCTGAATGACAGTGGTATAAAATCTTCGGCATTTCATCTTCTGTCACACATCTTCTAATCATCTGATCTGCACACTTTTTAAACAAATATGGCTCTTCCCGAAAATAGTACTTCACATCGTGAAGAAACTTTTTTCTTTGTTGATAAGTTTTATCAATCGGCATCAAACCACAAGCTAAATAGTTAGCAAAATCAGCAAACCAAGGAATATTATGGACATGATTTACTTTCAGTATATGTTCATCTGGAAATGTCTCTTGGATCGGTACGAGTGGAGAATTTCCTTCTTGCGGCTCCAATCTGGATAAGTAATCTGCTACTTGGTTTTCTACTCCCCTTTGATCTTGAATTTCTAGATCGAACTCTTGAAGTAAAAACACCCACCGGATCAATCTCAGCTTAGCATATTTCTTGGCTAATAAGTACTTAATCGCGGAGTGGTCCGTGTAGACAATCACTTTGGTACCTACAAGATAAGATCGAAACTTGTCGAAAGCAAACACAATAGCAAGTAACTCTTTTTTTGTTACCGTATAGTTCAGTTGAGCTCTGGTTAGAGTTCTATTTGCATAGTAGATGGGATGAAAAACTTTGTTCCTTCGCTGGCCCAAGACAGCTCCAATGGCAAAGTCACTTGTGTCACACATCAACACGAATGGTGAATCCCAGTCTGGTGTGACAATTATGGGTGCTGTGACTAATCGACTCTTCAGATTGTCGAAGGCTTTTAAGCATTCCTCATCAAACTTGAATATCGAGTCTTTCTCCAATAGCTTGCATAAGGGTTTAGCCACTTTGGAGAAGTCCTTGATAAATCTTCGATAGAAATCGACGTGGCCCAAAAAGCTCCTAACACCTTTTACAGACGTTGGAGATGGGAGTTTCTCAATAATGACCACTTTTCTTTGTCCACCTCGATCCCATGTCTTGTTATCCGATGCCCCAGAACAATTCCTTCTCGTACCATAAAATGGCATTTTTCCCAGTTGAGTACGAGATTCGTTTCTTCGCATCGCCTCATTACCTTAGCTAGATTGGCTAAGCAATCCTCGTAAGTGTCTCCGAATACTGAGAAATCGTCCATGAAAACTTCCAAATACTTCTCAACCATGTCAGTGAAAATATACATCATACATATTTGAAATGTAGCTGGTGCATTACATAAACCAAATGGCATGCGTCTAAATGCGAATGTACCGTACGGACAAGTGAATGTCGTTTTGTGTTGATATTCTGGTGCTACTATAATCTGATTATACCATGAGTATCCATCGAGAAAACAGTAATAGTCCCATCCTGCGAGTCTATCCAGCATCTGGTCCAAAAACGGCAGAGGAAAGTGATCTTTCCTAGTCGCCTTGTTCAGCTTCCGATACTCGATGTAGATTCTCCATCCCGTAATTGTTCTAGTTGGTATCAACTCATTTTTCTCGTTCTCCACGACCGTGATACCTCCTTTCTTCAGCATGCACTGAACTGGACTCACCTATGAACTGTCTGAGATGGGGTAAATTATACCCGCATCCAACCACTTGATAATTTCCGTTTTCACTACATCTTTCATGATGGGGTTCAGTCTCCGTTGTCCATCAATCGTTCCTCTCTCGCCATCTTCTAATATGATCTTGTGCATGCATGCAGATGGGCTAATACCACGAATATCAGCTATGGCCCGATAGCCTTCTTGAATTGTTTCAAAATTATGATAAGTTTCTCTTCTTGTTCAGTAGTTAATTCTGCTGAAACAATCACAGGCAGGGTAGAGGCGTTACCTAAATAAACATATTTCAAGTGTGAAGGTAATACCTTGAGTTCTAATTTAGGTGCCTCCTCGATTGATGCTTTTGGCTGCATGTAATCTCTTTTCTCTAATTCCAAAGATTCAAAACGGGATTGTGGATTAAATCCCTTTTGATTAGCTTCTAGCAAAGCTAAGTATTCATCCTCCTCTTCATCATTTGAAGGATCCGATGTCAAAATTCTTTCCAGTGGGTCCTCAACACAGTTAAGTTCCTTCTCTACTATTAATTCCTCTAAATCAGATACTGCAGAACAATCATCCATTGTGTCAGGAAATTGCATTGACTTAAAAACATTAAATGTTACCTGATCATCCTGAACACGCATTGTCAGCTCGCCCTTTTGCACATCAATAAGGGTCCTTCCAGTTGCTAAAAATGGTCTTCCTAGGTTAATTGGCACTTCTTTGTCTACTTCAAAGTCTAGAATTACAAAGTCAGCAGGAAAGATAAAGTTACCTACACGTACCAATACGTCATCGATTTCTCCTTCTGGATGCGCTAAGGATAGATCTGCTAGTTGAAGTGTAACCGTAGTTGGTCTAACTTCTCCTATTTCCAACTTCCTAAATATTGACATAGGCATCAAGTTGATACTTGCTGCCTAAGTCACATAATGCTTTACCACAGTATGTTGATCCAATATTGCATGGTATGGTAAAACATGCAGGATCCTTCAATTTTTCGGGTAGTTTGTCCTGAAGATATGCACTACATTCCTTCGTCAGAGCTACCGTCTCAAATTCTCCAAGTCTTCGTTTCTTTGACAAGATATCTTTCATGAACTTGACGTAGTTCGACATTTGCTCAAGTGCTTCGATGAACGAGATGTTGATGTGTAGTTGCTTGAGTACGTTAAGGAACTTCTTGAATTGAATCTCCTGCTTCGACTTCTGAAGTCTTTGAGGGTAGGGTGGTGGTGGTTTAATCACTGGAGCTGATTCTAGTTGAATCGCCTTTGGTGGTAATTCTGCCTCTAACGAAGTTGTTGGTTTATCAGAATTGACTGGTCCTGAGGTTACTTTGCATGGTTTTGCAGATTTTGGTTCTGGTGGAACTGGGGTTTCAACACTTGGTTGAACTTCTTCTGAGTCTTGAGCATCAACTTGCTCTTTTGCAACTTCGACAGTGTTGGGCTCTACTATCTTTCCGCTCCTTAATTGCAATGCTTTGCAATGTTCCTTCCCCGGATTTCTCAGATTTTCCGTGTCACTAGGTAGAGCACCTTGTGGTCAGTTCCTGAGTTCAGTTGCAAGCTGGCCCACTTGATTCTCCAAATTATTCAATGTAGCTGCTTAGCTCTGGATTAAGGCATCATTCTTTGCCATATATGTCTTTAGCAAACTCTCCAGGCTATTGGATGCTTCAGTTTGAACTGGTTTCTAAACTTGTTGCGGAAAATTAGGCGGCTGGGTTGGTCTGGGTTGGGTGTAGGTTGTACTGGTTCCAGCCCCTTGGTTACTCCAGGAAAAATTTAGGTGGTTTCTCCATGATGAGTTATAAAAGTTAGATTGCAGCCCTTGCCTTCCTCAGTTTTGGTTCTGATTGCCCATGTAGTACACAGATTCTGGGTTCGACGGACATTCTTCAAACAAATGTCCCTCCCCACAGTAGACACAGGCTATATTCTCAAATTGATTAGGCGGCTGTGCTGCAAAACTATTAGACCCATTAGTAGTAAGATTTCTAAGCATTGAGGATATCGATGATACCTGAGATGCGAGTGAAGTAAAAGCGTCTACTTCATGAATTCCAGCGACTCGTCTTTCTGACGCTGCAGGACTGGTTGGCCACTGATAGTTGTTGCTGGCAATCCTCTCGATAATTTCATAAGCCTCGTTATAAGACTTAGAAAGGAGAGCACCATTAGCAGAGGCGTCCACTACCATCCTTGTGTGAGAGTTGAGACCATTATAGAATGTCTCAAGCTGAATGCAATGAGGGATTCCATGATGAGGGCATTTTCGTAATAGTTCTTTAAATCTTTCCCACGCCTCATACAAGGATTCGTCATCCATTTGGTGGAAAGCAGTGATCTCGTTCCTCAGCTTAGCATTCTTGCTTGGCGGAAAATACTTCATGAGGAATCTCTCGACTAACTCTTGCCATGTAGAAATGGAGTTCGGTGGCAATGAATTCAACCAGGCATGAGCTCTGTCCCTTAACGAATATGGGAACAACTTCAATCGTAAGGCATCTTCGGGTACTCCGACTAACTTGAAAGAATCGCTCACTTCCATGAATAGTCTTAAGTGAAGATGAGGATCTTCAGTAGGCATTCCGCTGAATTGGCCCACTATCTAAAGCATCTGGAACATGACTGGCTTCAGCTCGAATTGTTGTGCCTCGATTTTGGGTCTCCTAATACCTGGATTAAGATCATTAAACACTGGCACGGCATATTGTCTTAAGGCATTATCCCTATCATCAGCAATAAGGATAGGATTATGAGTAGGGTTTACTCCGTTTCCTTGGTTCATATCCTCAAAATTCATTCCTTCGGTCCTTCTCTGGTTTGCTTGTCTTCTTCGTTGTCGAAAGGTTAGTTCTACTTCAAGGTCCACAGGAAGTAAGTCAATAATCTGGTCAATACTCATAAACACCTGAAATATTCACAGAAAAAGTAATTAAGTAAAGATCGCAATACGGAAAATAAATAAACCAAAATGTAAAACAGATTCACAAATAATGGCTTTGAAAAATAGTCCCCGGCAACGGCGCCAAAAACTTGGAACGGTGGAAATGTGCAAGTGTACACAATCGTAACAAGTAATAAAATGACAAGTAAATGTCAAGTTATCGTACCCACAGGGACAGTAAAAGAATTATTTATGAAAATGATTTTACACACTTTGGTGAAAGGAAAAATATTTGGATTGAAGAAATATTTAAAAACTAAAAGAAAAACAAAGTAAAATAAAATAAAACAAAGTTCTAATGCACGATTTCAAAAACTGATTTTAATCAAGATGATATAATTGTGTTGGATCAATCGCATTTCTTACCTTAGAATTATTAAGCTCGTGTTTATACTTGTTAAAACATGGGAACTCGGTAATTTGCTAACTTATGAACATACTTACAAATAAAAATCCATTCATCTCTTGTACATATTTCTATGCAAATTCGATCGATTAAACAGACTTCTAAAAGTAAACATGTTATTGCACATACATACTTATTAAACTAAACAATCTCTCGCATATTCCTATGTGATTCAACTGATTAATTCAACCTATTAAGCATATAAAAGATCATGCAACATAACAAAGTATTTTTACCTTGAAACAATTTAATCACAAAATCCTGCAAGTTATGCAAGGTATATGTATCGCCAAAATACAATGCTAATTTAATCTTCAGCTACCTTAGAAGAATTAAACATGCACAGATTAAGTATTGTGACCATTAATTACAATTACAATGCGTTTAAATAATTAATTCATTAGCTATCTAAACAAGTATAATGCTAGATAACTTAAACATGATTTTACTCAATCAAACATTTTACCGAGGCCTTTAACAGCATAAACACAATTTTAACAATTCAAGAGGACAAAATGCAATCAACCCAACACGAATTAAATTCAAGCTAAATTGATTAAATTAAACATTCCAACAGCATAAATATTCATAAACATGTTTGTCAAAACAACAACAAAATTTAAAGAGATAGGGAACAAGAAGCAAATCCGGTGTTTCTCCGTGGCTTAATGATTGCTCCGTTCTTCGTTCTTTGTTGTCCTTGGCTATCAAGGTGGCTTATGAACACTCCACTTGCTGCTCCAAATGGCTGGGAAAACACCTCTTTTCCAAGAGGAGAAATCGGCACAAGAACACAAAAGGGAAATGGGAAAATGGAAATTGAGAGAAAGTGAGAGAGGAGAATGTTGGAGGCTTGAGGTGTGTTTTGAATGAGCAGCAAGAGGGTGTATTTTGAATGAGCAGCAAGAGGGTGTATTTATAGCTAATCAAGGCTGCTAAAAATAGCAAATAGAAGCAGCAAAAGAGGCCTCCCTTGGCTGGCCATCCATGTGGCAAAGTTGAAGGATTCAACTTTGCTAAATATAGCATGGGGCAAATCTACAAAGCCATAATATTTGGAGGGGTTTGAATGAAATTTTGAAAGGTCTTCAAGGGCTTCTTTGCAAGCTTAATTAATCAGCTAATAAGCTGATTTGGGTCATCATTATGGACGGTTTGGGCTACCCAATTGGTGGCTGGTTCGATTCAATCAGTTTGGTTCAACTAGTACGGTTCAACTGGGCCTTTTTCATAATTAATTAAGATTAATTTATTTAACCCAAATTAAATTGAGAATAAATTAAAATTAATTATATTATGATTAAATATTCATAATTGGATCATCTTGGGCTGGAAATAAATTCGCCTTGATACTTCAAATTGCTTCTCGGGTTTATTCTTCGTGTAGTGTCTGCCGAGCTGATTTTCGCCCTTTGTGCAAATCTGTCAAAAATAGTCAAAATTAAACAAAATTAACTATAAAATTAATTAAAATTCATCATGTTCATATTTTTAGCTTAATTTAATTATTTTATAATATTTAATTATTTTCCGACAAGAATTTATTCGAAACTGCATGAATTTGGGTCAAAAAGTGCATGAAAAAGTATATAAATTTTCGTGTTTCCACTTATACGTTTAAATCCCACATCTTGAGAAGAAGCTCGTGTTATAAAATTTTAATTGATGTAATTATTCGAGTCTTAGTTCATCTTTCTAAGTTAGGTAATTTGTCAATTCAATCTCGATTCTGACCCTTGAATTCAGCTTTTATCCACACCTTTAACCAAAAGCCCCGTTACAACCCTTAAAAGACCTTTTGGTCTGTGTATCATTTCATTCTATTGTGGTGGAGATTTGATTTTCATCCAAGCTTATGGGATTAACTTTTCATGTTCGACTTTTGAGTGCTTAATTTGGAACCTTAAACACTTTTGAGTGATTTGAGTGAATCTTTAGTGATGATGTCAACTCTTGTCAATTTTGAATTAAAGGTGATTATTTAGGTAAAGGGAAACACCTATATTTTCATGCTATAAAAACTATGACTTTGATTGTTTGAATCTTTAGGACCCTTCTACTTAAATTATCAATGTATGATTTATCTATGAATTATGATGAAACACTATTGATGAATATTATGAATTGAGGAAGTTCATTTTAATTGTGAGTTGAGAATTTTTCTTGAGGACAAGCAAATGCTTAAGTGTGGGGGTATTTGATAAACCGTAATATATACATATTTTAATCTCACATTTGGCATACTTTTGGATGATTTATCCCCTGAATTGTGGAAATTGATGCTCCTAATCCTTTAATTTCATGTTTTATACTTAGGAGAGCACCGGAGGATGAAAAGAACAAGAAACGGGCCAAAAACAGAGAAAATGGGCCAAAGTACGAAATTCACACGGTCTGGGCTTGAGACACAAGGCCGTGCCTCTTTAGCAGACCCTCACACGGCCTGGGCTCGATTCACACGGGCGTGCCACACGGGCGTGCCACACGGGCGTGTCCCTGACGTGACCTACTTTAATTCTATTCGGAATAGGTACTTAGAGGCAAAGAAAGACATTCCAAAAGCCTATATAAATACCCTAGATGGCAACCTAAAAGGAGGGGCGTTCAGGTAGGCCGAGGAGCCAAGCCAAAGAGGCTGAATTGTGGGATATACTCGAAGAAAGCCAATTGATTCATCTCAAGAAGCCGGAATTATACTCAAGACGTCCCTTCAATTTCCTTCAGGGGGTTTTAGGGTTTTTCTTATCTTTTGTTTTATATTTTCATCTGAGATGTATTCTTTTATAATTATGAACTAAACCCCTTAAATACCTGAGGGGGATGAAACCTAAGACGGATCTTGTTATTGTTTTCTGAACTATATGATAAATACTTGATTTGTTCTTAATTATGTGTTCTTAATTATTGTTTTAATATTTCAGGATATTGATTCAAGTATTGATGTGCTTAGGCAGTGGAGGAATATTCCCTGTTTAAGAGTAGATCTAGCATAGTTAAGCGGAGTTGATCGCAACCCTAGAGATAGGATGACGAAAATCTGCCGGATTAGGGTCAAACCTAATATGGGAGTCTATAGCTCGAGTTAATGCAACTCTAGGGTTTTAATTAGAAAGAGATTTCAATTAATCAACCTAGGGTTAGACGTTAGTAGCCTTGAGAGAAGTATTAATATAAATTAGGGAATCCTACGGATCAAGTCAAGTGAATAAATCGTCTGGTTCAGAGTTAAATAACAAGTGAAGTCTAGGTTGATTCTTCCTCGGGTATTGTCTTAATCAATTCGTTTTTTCCAAAAGTATTTTCCGAATTCATTCTCTATGTATTAGCATATTTAGCTTAGTAATTAGTTAGTTTTAGATTAAACAATAATTCCCTTAATTCTTGGGCTGAATAATAAAAAGATAGTAATTACTAGTACTCTTGGTCCTTGAGGATATGATACTCCAGTCTTGCCATAGCTATACTACCAAACGATAGGTGCGCTTGCCTCAATCGTTGTCATAAGTTAGTTTCTAGGCTCGATCATTCATTATATAAATTTTAAGACTTTCTGACACGATCAATTGCGACTCCATTGACGAAGTTGTTACAGAAAGATGTTAAATTTGAGTGGTCAGAAAAGTGCCAGCAGAGTTTTGAACAATTGAAAACATTGTTGACAAAGGCGCCTGTGTTAGTTCAACTTGAATCGGGTAATGAATTCATAGTTTATAGTGATGCATCGTTGAATGGTTTGGGCTGTGTGTTGATGCAAGAAGGCAAAGTCATCGCTTATGCTTCGAGACAGTTAAAGCCACATGAAAAAAACTATCCGACGCATGATCTTGACCTAGTTGTGATTGTGTTTGCATTGAAGATTAGGCGTCACTATATTTTTGGTGAGAAATGTCATGTTTTTAATGATCACAAGAGTTTGAAATATCTAATGACTTAGAAAGAATTGAATTTGAGGCAGTGAAGATGGTTAGAATTACTAAAAGACTATGAGTTAGTAATTAATTATCATCTGGGCAAAGCTAATGTTGTTGATGATGCTTTGAGTCGAAAGTCTTTATGTGTTTTGCGAGCTATGAGTACTCAGATAGATCTATGTGATAATGGTTCAGTTTTGGCTGAGTTGAAAGTGAGACAGAAGTTTATACGTCAGATTTGTGATGCCTAGAAAAGTGATGATGAGATGATAGCAAAACGAGCTCAATGTGATTTGAATTCTGATTCAGAATATCGAGTTGATAGTGATGATTGTTTGAGATTCAGAGATCGGATTTGTGTTTAGAGGAATTCAGAGTTGATTCTGTTGATTTTGAAAGAAGCTCACAGTAGTCGTTTGACTGTTCACCTGGGGAGTACAAAAATGTACAACGATTTGAAATAGTTTTATTGGTGGCATGGTATGAAACGGGACATCTTAGAGTTTGTTTCGAGATGCTTGGTTTGTCAGCAAGTTAAAGCTGAACATCAGGTGTCGTCCTGTTTGTTACAACCGATTATGATTCCTGAGTGGAAATAGGAGATAATCATGATGGACTTTGTGTCGAGACTAACTTTATCTCTAAGAAAGAAAGATGCAATCTGGGTGATAGTTGACAGATTGACGAAATCAGCTCATTTTGTTCTGGTAAGAACAGATTATTCACTTGATAAGTTAGTTGAATTGTATATCTTTGAGATTGTGAGATTACACGGGGTGCCACTATCTATTGTGTCTGACAGGGATTCGAGATTTACCTCGTGATTTTGGAAGAAATTGCAAGAGGCGTTAGGCACAAAGCTGCATTTTAGTACTGCATTTCATCCACAAACGGATGGACAATCCGAGCGGATCATTCAAATTCTTGAAGATATGCTGAGATGTTGCATTCTTGAATTTGAAATGTGTAGGAGAAATATTTACCGTTGATTGAATTTGCATACATAATAGTTTTCAATCTAGTATCAAAATGGCACCGTATGAGGCTCTTTACGGTCGAAAATGTCGAACTCCATTGTATTGGACTGAGCTGAGTGAGAATAAGATTCATGGGGTTGATTTGATAAAAGAGACTAAGCAGAAAGTGAAAGTGATTCGTGACAGTTTGAAAGCAACGTCAGACCTATGCAAACTTAAAATGAAAAGATATTGAATTTGAGTTTGGTGACAAAGTGTTTTTGAAAGTGTCTCCATGGAAGAAAATACTTCGATTTGGCTGAAAAGGCAAGCTGAGTCTGAGGTTTATCGGACCGTATGAGATTATTGAACGAATTGGATTGGTTGCTTATAGATTGTTGTTACCACCTGAGTTAGAAAAGATTCATAATGTATTTCATATATCGATGCTTCGACAATACAGATCTGATCCTTCACATGTAATTGCTCCTTATGAGATTGAGATTCAGTCAGATTTGTCGTATAGTGAAGAACCGATTCGAATTCTAGCACGTGAGATCAAAGAGTTGAGAAATGAGAAGATTTCTTTAGTGAAAGTGTTGTGGCATAAACACGGAATAGAAGAGGCTACGTGAGAGCCTGAAGATGTTATGAGAGAGCAATATCCAAACTTATTCACTGGTAAGATTTTAAGGGACGAAAATCCCTAAGGGGGGAGAGTTGTAACAACCCGGTTTAGACCCTAGTCAGAATAGTGGTTTCGAGACCACAAATCCGACGTCAGAAAAATATTTTAATATTATTTTTAGTGTTTATGATATGTGATTGAGCATGTCTGGAAATTCTGTGTGAAAATTTTATCATTTGTGTGTCGAATTATGAAAAAGTACTTAATCGCATAAAATGCAAAAGCTGTGTGCTGATTGTTAAAGTTTTTATTTGTCATGTCTTTCTAAATGAGAAGTCCTTATGTTGTTAATAAACCATTAAAAGTATGGATGGACAAAAATGGGCTTTAGTTGGTGGAAATTTAAATGAATTATTAAAAGGCAAAATGGTAAAACATGAAATAAGGTATATGAAATAAAACAAATGAAAAATGTTAGTGGATTGTTCATCCATCCTTGCCAAAATTTGACAGAAAAGAAAAGAGAAAAGAGCCATCTAGGGTTCGGCCATTGTTGATTTTAATCAAGGTATGTTTTGAGCCCGATTTTGATAATTTCTACGTTTTTGTAATCGTTGCTTAGTGCTTTTCAAAACCCATGCTTTAATTTTAGAAATTTAAGGTGATTTTGAGATATGCCATTGATGAATATGTGAGCTTTGTGTTATTAGTTGGTGGCATATGAAAGCTTAGTGTTAGGTTAACATAGTTTGTATTTGATGTAACAACCCGGTTTAGACCTTAGTCGGAATAGTGGTTTCGAGACCACAAATTTGAGGTCAAAAAAATATTTAAATATTATTTTTGGTGTTTATAAATGTGATTGAGCATGTGTGAAAGTTCTGTGTGAAAATTTTATCGATTGAATGCTTAATTAAGAAAAAAGACTTAATCGCATAAAATGTAAAAGTTGTGTGCTGATTGTTAAAGTACTTATTTGGCATGGCTTTCTAAATGAGAAGTCCTTATGTGGTTATTTAACCCTTGAATGTTTTAAATGACAAAGATGGACATATGTTAGTGGGATTTTAATGTTAATTAAAAAGGTTAAATTAGTAAATGTGATAAAATGACAATTAAAATATAAAATAAAACAATTCTTTCATCATATTTGTTCATCTACCACCGAATATTGAAAGAAAAAGAAAGGTTTATAGCTTTTTTATATTCGACCCTTGTTCATCTTGATTGAGGTATGTTTTTGACTCGGTTTTTGATAATTTCTACATTTTTGTAATCGTTGCTTCATGCTCTACAAAACCCATGCTTAAATTTTGTAAATTGATGATGAATTTGAAATGTGCCATGGATGAATTCATGAGCTTAGTGAAGTTTGGTGATGAATTATGAAAGTTATGTGATAGATTAACATAGTTTGTCTTTGGATTTTTGGTGATTTTGAGTAAATTAGACTAAATTGTGAAAATAATATTTTAAGGGGCTAAAATGTGAAATAAATGAAATATATGGACTTGTATGAGACTAAGAAGAATTCGGCTAGGCATGGGTACAAGCAAATTTTGTGTATTTGATGATTTTATGAAATAGGGACTAAAGTGTCTAAATGTGAAAATGTGAGGGCTATTTTGTAAAATCCTTAAATATATGTGTTTGGACTAAATTGAAACAATTATTGATTGAACGAGTTAAATTTGAATGTGTTTAGACCAAGAAAGGAGAGATTCAAATCGAGATCGAGATAAAGATAAAGTACTCGATTAATCGGCTAGTTTCGATATTTCGACGTCCGAGGTAAGTTCGAATATAATACATGTTGTTAAATTATGTATTAGTATCATGAAAGGAATATACATGTAATTATGAGATTAGAAATACTATGTGTGGAATTGAATTAAATGGCACTAAGCGTGCGAAATGGAAATCGAGACAGATATGAATAGCACTGTGTGTGCGAGGTTATGGAAGCTTCGACTAAATTGATTGGCACTATGTGCGCGATACCCAGATGAACTCAATTTAAAGTACGGGCACTAAGTGTGCGATGATAGTTATGTTTCGACTATGAATTTGGCACTAAGTGTGCGATTAAATCAAACGAATAATAAAGGTCGATTGAAATGCAATATCGAGTATAAATTAGCATGGATGGTGAGTAAATATGTGTTGGCTAAGGAATGTATTGAACCTTTTTGGTTGATAAGATTGTATATGATCTTATGAATGGTTGAATGAGTAGTTTAGCTATGGATGAAATGATAAAAATAATCGAGAGTTGATCTATGTGATGGGTGTATTTGTATAATGAGTTTGGTTCATTAATTTGAATGTATTATGTTACGAACTTACTAAGCTTTTGAAAGCTTACTGTGTGATTTGTTTCTCTATTTAACAGTGTCAGTAAAGCTAGCTCGGATTCGGGGATCGTCAGCATCTCTATCACACTATCGGCATATCTATTTCGGTGTTTTTGAAAGATGTATATAGTTGGTATATGGCATGTATAGGCTAGTAGATATGGTGCATTTTAAGATGTTTGAACCTTGACATGTGATTTGGCTTGGAAGTTGAATGATGTTGATACTTATGTAAGAGTTATGAAAATGATGAATATGGCATGAAATAGTGAGTATGGAAATTGTATGTTTTTATATTTGATTTGGCTGATAAAAATGATGGATAAAATGTGAACTTGTAGTAAGAATTACATGATGTTTTGCTTATATGATTTGAGATGTGAAAATGGTGTTTGGATGGATTTATTTGAGTAGGAATTGAGTGTGGAAGTAAATAGTTTAGTTGATGTTCAATTGATGTGTGAAATGGCAAGTTTTGGTTGCAATTAAGGCACGAATTGGTATTGATTTGAAGCTTGTAAGTGATTCAATGTGTGGAAGGCAAGTTTGGCCTTGAAAACGACCTATAACTGCCCACACGGTTGAGCACACGGGCGTGTGGCTAGACCATGCCCCTCGTGGTTGTATTTCTAGCAAGTCAGACTCGACCACGGGCTGGACACACGAGCGTGTGACTGGCCGTGTGGTGCAAGTCAGTAGCGACCACGGGTGAGGCACACGGGTGTGTCCACGACCGTGTGACCAAGTCAGTATGTATGCCCTATTTTGACACGGCTTAGACACACGGGCATGTCTGAGGCCGTGAGAAGCACACAGCCTGCCCACACGGGCATGTGACCTCTGTAACTTTGAAAAATATTTAAATTTCTGAGAATTTTCGTATGTGTTCGGTTTAGTCCCAGCCCTATTCTAAAGCATGTTTAAGGTCTCGGTGACCTCATTAAGGGACTAATTGATTATGAATTGCTATGTTTGGTTGTGAAGTGATATGAATTGTTTGGAAATGATTAGTAATGCCTTCTAACCCTAGTCCGGCGACGGTTATGGGTTAGGGGTGTTACATTTGAGTTTTTGGTGAAATTGAGTAATTTGGACTAAATTGTGAAAATAATATTTTGAGGGACTAAAATGTGAAATAAATGAAATATATGGGCTTGTATGAGACTAAGGAGAATCCGGCCTAAGCATGGTGTAGTAAAATTTTGTGTATTTTGTGATTTTGTGAATTAGGGATTAAAGTGTCGAAATGTGAAAATGCGAGGGCTATTTTGTAAAGTGCCCTAAATATGTGTGTTTGGACTAAATTGAATGAATTGGTGATTGAATGAGCTAAATTTGAATATGTATAGACCAAGAAAGGAGAGATTCGGATCGAGATCAAGGCAAAGACAAAATACTCGATTGATCGACTAGTCTCAGTATTTCGACGTCCGAGGTAAGTTCAGATATAATACAAGTTGTTAATTTATATCTTTGTGATGTGAATTGAATGATAATTATTGAATTAGAAATGTTATATATGAGATTGAAAAATGAGGCACTAAGTGTGAGTAATTGATTTCAAGACAGAGTTGAATAGCACTGTGTGTGCGAAGTAATGGAAGCTTTGGCTTTACTGGTTCGCACTGTGTGTGTGATACCGAATTAAGTTTGATTTTGTATCGAGGCACTAAGTGTGCGATGTTAATTAAGCTTCGGCTATGATTTGGGCACTAAGTGTGCGATTGAGTTGTAAAGATATCGAGCAGTGAATGAGATATGGTATTGAGCATCGGATAGCGAGAACGTTTGTTAACTAAGTGTTGGCAAATGTATGTTTGAACCTATGTGGTTGATGATAGTTTTAAAGGGTAAATGAATGGATATTTGAGCATATGGTTGAGGATGATAATATGCCTAATTGTGCATCTATCTATGTGATGGTTTAATTTTGTATTAATGTTGTATTATATTACGGAACTTACTAAGCTTTTAAAACTTACAGTGTGATGTGTTTCTCTGTTTTACAGTGTCAGTAAAGCTAGCTCAGATTTGGGGATCGTCAACGACTCAATCACACTATCGGCTATCTATTTCGGTACTTTTGAAAAGATGTGTATAAATGTGGTATATCGCATGTATAGGCTAATGTGGCATGTTTTGTAGTGTGTAATCTTTGCCATGTGATATGGCTTAATGGTTGAATAATGTTAGTATGTATGTGTGGAAATATGTGAATGATAAATATGGTATGCTTCTTGCTTAAATGGTTGATGAAAATTGTGGTTTGAATGTGAATTGTGGTAAGGTTTATATGGTGCTTGCATTGGTATGTTTGGTTGCATATTGAGGCATAATTTGGTATTGATTTGAGACTTGTAGGTGATTCAATGTGTGGGAGTCAAGTTTGGCCTTGAAAATGGCCTATAATTGCACACACGGTTGAGCACACGAGCATGTGGCTCGACCATGTTGTTTAAGTTGGTAAATTGATTCAAGTTAGACTCGACCACGAGCTGGACACACAGGCGTGTGACTGGCCGTGTGGTGCAAGTCAGTGTTGACCATGGGTGTGGCACACGGGCATGTCTCAGGCCGTGTGAACAAGTCAGTATGTATGCCCTGTTTTGCCACGGCTTGGATGTACGGGCGTGTCTGAGGCCGTGTGCATGTGACCTTTGTAACTTAGAAAAATGTTAAAATTTCATAAATTTTCGTATGAGTTCGGTTTAGTCCTGACCCCTTTCTAGCACGTGTTTAAGGTCTCGTAGACCTTATTAAGGGACTATATGATTGTAAATTATGTTGTTTGAATGACTTCGTGTTGAAAATGATATGAAATATCCATAATTGATTAGCAATGCCTCTTAACCCTAGTCCAACGACGGTTACGAGTTAGGGGTGTTACAACCATCCTGAAAAGGCGAACATGGTCGCTGATGCCTTAAGCAGGAAATCCTTGTTTGCGTTGAGAGCCTTGAATACATGGATAGCTTTGTCAGATGATGGTTTTATTATAGCCGAATTGAGCACTAGACCAATGTTTCTCCAAGAGACTTGTGAAGCTCAGAAATGTGACAACCATTTACAAGCTAAAAGAGTTCAATGTGATTCAAATGTTGAGTCGGACTTTCGGATAAGTCCTGATGGATGTTTGATGTTCCGAGATAGGGTCTGTGTACCCAGAGATGATGAGCTTATTTGAAAGATTCTGCATGAAGCATATAGTGGATGTTTGTCTGTACATCTAGGCAACACGAAGATGTATAACGACTTGAGGAAATGGTATTGGCGGCCGGGTATGAAGAAAGACATTTTCAAGTTTGTATCGAGATGTCTAATTTGTCAACAAGTGAAGGCTAAACATCAAGTACCCTCGGGTTTACTGTAGCCTATTATGGTTCCCCAGTGAAAATGGGACCGTGTTAATATGGCTTCGTGATGGGTTTGCCGCTGTCACCGAAAAAGAAGGATGCCATATGGGTTGTGGTCGATAGACTTACGAAGTTAGCCCATTTCAGACCAATATGGGTTGATTATTTGCTTGACAAGTTAGCGGATTTGTATGTGTCAGAAATAGTAAGACTTCATGGGGTACTTTTGTCGATTATTTCTGATAGAGATCTGAGATTTACGTCACGGTTTTGGAAAAAAGTTGCAAGAGGCCTTAGGCACAAAATTGAGCTTGAGTACAGTTTTCCATCCGTAGACCGACGGGCAGTCGGAGAGAGTAATTCAGATACTTGAAGACATGCTTCGAGGTTGTGTTTTGGAATTCCAAGGTAATTAGGAGAAATATTTGCCATTGGTGGAATTCGCCTACAATAACAGCTTTTAGTTGAGTTTGAAGATGGCGCCTTATGAGGCATTATACGGGCGTAAGTTCCAAACGCCCTTGTATTGGACCTGTTGGAATGCCGGAACCTCATAGCGCAGCAGAATAAAATTAGATCCGGTGATCCAAACCATGGATCCATGTGTGAGGAACGAATCGGGGTGAAATAAAGGTTTCGAAATTACCAAAACTTCAATCTGAGTAGACAGCGACGCCTTGGCAACAAGAGTTTTGATCTACTGTCGAATCAAGCCACAACCTTTTTCGATGTCAGCCTCTACGTGATCCACCCGGTTTGACTATGAACGGAAGAAATCTCCAAAACTATTTTGGAGGTTGATTTGCTTGACGGCTGCTAGACCTAACAAGCAATCTCTTAGGGTTTTCTCATAAGCTTTGCCTCTTTTAAATACCTTTTATGTTGGGTATCCTTTTAATTGGGCCAATTATAATGGGTATCCTTTTCATTGGGCCCATTATTAGGTATCCTTTTAATACCCTTTTATAATTGGTATCTTTTGAATGTATCATAAGATTAAATAAATACAATAAAGTTTTTAACCGAAAATTATAATTACATTAATTATATTTGAAAATTATAATTACATTAATTATAATAAGGATTTCGGTAAACTATATTTATTTAAATTTATATATGAATCAAATTCATATATTAATAGAATTATGTTGTCATTATGTGTACAACATCCTTGTACATATAATATGTTCAATATTTGATTGCCCAATTAAATTAATTCTTTAATTAATTTAATTCATGTGACAACTAAAAACAATACCAATTATATTTTATTCCGTTCATTTAAACCATAGGGTGTGACCCTGTAGGTTCTTGCAACGTTAGCAGTAATAATAGAACGATTCTAATGTCACAAACAATGAGTGGCATCTAGCAATGCATCATTGCTACCTAAGTTACAAGAAGTCATGATTCCACATAACTTTTGTGATTAACCTTTCATACATTAATCCTTAAGTCCTTTATCTCTGGAATGGACACAAGTCATGGAATAGTCACACTTGTATAGTCCATCCCATGTTTCTTGATATCTTGAGTAGACTATGATATACAAATTAGTATGACATCTCATGTCAACTTATTTGAGCATGGCCATGCATTTCTAGTCTCACTCAATCAAGTGGCCTAAGATATTACTCCCATTATGTAGGAGGGACTTATCCTATATTGATCAACCATATCCCTCTACATAGATTGTGGTATATCCAACATCAGTCTTTATAGAACAACCAATTACGGTGTACGTTTGACTGTATCAAAATATACAACTCACGATGTTGAGATAATAATTATCTCAAGTCTGAGGATCATATACATATTAATCACTTTGAGTAATGTTGTGACAATTACATAATAATCCAATAAACATACTCATAACGGGTCAATCCAATATGTTGTTCTCTAACACACATATTCATGCATTGATTTTGACAATCCACATCAATGACAACTCTTTATCATCAATCAACTACATGTTAGTCTTAATGCATTATTGTTGTCCTAGTCAACAATAATACTCGACTAAGGATCTTTTAAGAATAATCATATTATTCTAAGGACATTATTATAAAACAGTTTATTTGTACACACAGAAAGAAAAACTGAAATAATAATAATGATAACGCTTTATATTAATAAACATGGTAAATTAAGTATGTTATTACAACCATCTCATGATTGGTCTTTGGGCATACTCTTACAGGACCGAACTCAGAGAGAGGGTCGATTTAGTCAAAGAAACCGAAGAGAAGATAAAAGTGATACATGAATGTCTAAAAGCTGCCTCAGATAGACAGAAGTCCTATGCAGACTTGAAACGAAAAGAGATTAAGTTTCAAGTCGGTGATAAAGTGTTTTTGAAAGTATCACCATGGAAGAAGGTCCTCAGATTTGGCCGGAAAATCGGACCACATGAGATTACCGAGAGGATAGGGACAGTAGCATATCGTTTGGCTTTGCCACCTAAGTTGGAAACGATTCATGATGTCTTCCACGTGTCTATGTTATGTCGATATTGTTCAGACCCTTCGCATGTGATTGTACCATCAGAGGTAGAAATTCGACCGGACATGACTTATGGCGAAGAGACGGTTAAGATTTTGGCTCGAGAAGTCAAACAGTTGAGAAACAAAAGTATATCTCTTGTGAAAGTAATGAGTATTGAGGGTTTCCATAAGAGTAATAAATGTTCATCTAGGCTTGTTAAAGGAAGAAATTTGATTAGAATTGATTTACGAGCCTAGGGGTAAAATAGTCATTTTGTAGAAGTCTAAGGGCAAAACGGTAATTTTGCCACAGTATGATTTTTGAAATGCATTGATTAACGTGATAATTAAATGAGCTAATTTGCTATTATAGATCAAGAAGAACAAGGAATTAACCTTGACCGAGGAAAAGGCAAGGTATCGAACTAGATCGGCAAATTGGCCTATTTTGAAATCGAGGTAAGTTTGTGTGTAATATATTCAACATATATTATTAAGTTTAAAATGATTGATATTAGTGATGTTTTATATTATTTCTATGAAATTGAATAACGATGTTGAATGAGAAAATGATGAAAATTTATTATGTTGAAGTCCCGGTTGGACTTTAAGAAGTGAGAGAATATCATCGCCGAGACATGAGATTGGTAAGGTCTGGTGTAAGACCATGTCTAGGACATGGCCTCAGCACTGAATTGAGATCCCGTATAAGATCATATCTGGGATATGGCATCGGTATCGAATATGAAAATCGTATAAGACCATATCTGGGATATGGCATCTACAATCGATATGAGATCCCGTATAAGACCATATCTGGGATATGGCATTGGCGTCATATTTATGTGAATGATGATGATTATGTATCTTCAAGTACCCCAAGTGACTCAATGGGGTAAATAGTTAAGCTTATAATAGAGATGAGATTAGTGCTAAAGCTATGTAATGAAGTGATACAGGTGCATGTGAGTAATTCATGAGAAATGTTTATGATATGTGACATGACATGTAATTGGTAAGAATAAGCATGAGTAAGTTATAGCAATGTGCTTGAGACTTTGTGGTCTTACTCAATGCAATGGATGGATGGCATTATGGGCCTTTATGTTGCTATTTATTTCATGCAAACTTACTAAGCTTTATGCTTACCCCTCTCATTTTCCTTTTCCTTGTAGTATAGCCAAGCTAACTCGAGGATCGTACGATGTCGGAGTTTGGAATCACACTATCAACTTCTCTTTGGCATAGGAAAGTTAGATTTATTTTGAGTATGGCATGTATAGGACTTGGTCATTTTGTTGTGCCATATATGTTAGCCAAAGTGTTGGCTATTGATGTTATTTAATTCATTTTGTAAATGGTCATTGGAAATTGGCCAATACTTGACAAGTTTATATATTCAATGATGATGAAATTTATGAAGTGCATGCTTGTATGGATGTCTTGATTTTGAGTTCTTAGAAGTGCCTTATGGTCATAATGTATGTCGAATTGAATTGGTATAAGTATGGTTGCTTTGTAGGGTGGCATTTGGCTTGGTAGATAGCCTTACAAATGTCCACACGGATAGACACACAGGCGTGTGTCTAGGCCGTGTGTGACACACTGTCAGCCCCATGGGCATGTAGATAGGCCGTGTGTCCCCATGCAAGCTAGGTTGGCAAGTAACAATATCCAGTAGTAAACACACAGGCTGAGACACGGCCGTATGTCTCAACCGTGTGGGAGACACGGCCTAGGACACGGGCGTGTGCCTTAGCCATGTGACTTAAATGGAATACTGGTGTCAGAAATAGAATGTCAAGGTTTTCACACACGGGCGAAGGCACGGGCATGTCGTGGCCGTGTGAGGGACAAGGGCGTGTGTCAAGCCGTGTGAAAACCCATGTAGGTTTGAATTGAAAAATAAATCCACACGGGTGTGGAACACGGGCATGTGATATGCCACACGGACGTGTTCCATCCTTCACACGGGCGTGTGGCCCTGCTTTGTGTCAAATTTTTCTATGTGTTCAAAAGTTTTCAGTTTAGTCTCGAATCATTCTAGGTGCAAGTTTAGGGTCTCGTAGACCTATAATAAGGACATTATGGTCTCAGATGAAAAGTTTTGATTTGAAATGAAGTTCTTAAGGATCGATATTGTATGATTGAGCAAGTTAAGTACGGTAATGCCTCGTACCGGTTCAGGTGTTGAATACGGGTAAGAGGTGTTACACGAACTATCAGGATTAAGTTACATGTGCAATAAGAATTATTATACCTTTAATATTTGACAACTATGTTTATAGTAGTAATAAAATCCACGGGATGTCTTCTCATTGCATGCTATGTGTCTAGACTTGGGTTTGCTTGAAGACAAGCAAAAAGTTAAGTGTGGGGGAGTTTAGGTGTTAGGTTCTTATTTACACTCATCTTCACTAACTTTAGCTTGTTTAAAGAAAGAAACCAAGTCAAATTTTTTATTTTGCCTTTTTGTCTATTTTTATTTTATGTTTGCCTTTTTGTCTACTTTTGTTTAGAACTAAAATTTTCTTTTTGTTTTCATGTATATTTTTTCTATTCCTTATTTTTTTATTTTAATTATATGTTTACATTGCTTGAGTACAAGCAATGAATTAAGTGTGAGGGAGTTTGATCTGTCGTAATCCGCTGTAGCAGATGAAACTAGTTTTCGCACTTAAAGAGCTTGAACATAAGCAATTTTATTATGTTTTATTTAGTTTTTCTATTTTAGTTCTATTTAATAAAAAAGTGATTTGAGCTAATTTTATGAACTTGGGGGGCCGAAAGAGTGCTAAGGGAAGACTAACATATTTGGTAAGTGTACAGGACACCATTTGGAGGTATGAGAGCTCAAAGCTAGTCACCATGTTGCAACACGGAAGTCTAACATCGCAACATACTGAGCAGAAGGCCAGAATCACCATATTGCCTTCGTTGTCGCGACATAGCTAGTGGATGTTGCGACATACCCTTGAAGCTGAGTCTAAGCCAAGCAGATTGCCTTCGATGTAACAACACCGGCCTTGTATGTGAAAGCATTAACGAGTTAAGGGCATTTTGGTCCACACAATGTATTTTAACGTAAAAACATCAGCCGACCTAGGTTTAAGGACAACGACCAACCTTAATGTTATAAATAGGCTCTATGGAAAACAATTTAGGGGGATTCAGAGATAGAAACTACTTTCTTAGAATTTTACTTCGTTCTTAGTTTTTCTTAGTTAATTTTATGTTCATGTAATCGGAAGATCCTATTCCAACGTTAGACGATCACGATTGGATATTGCTTCGAAGCCGCGCTTTTACATTGATAAATCCATGAGCATCTCTTTTCCTTATTCTATTCTTTATATCTCTTTCTTTAACATTGTTAATTGAATGTTTGTGTAAATATTAGAATCCTTCTATACTTTATACATATTTCGCGTGTTTCAATTGTATTAACTTAATTAATTGATTGAAAGGTAGAGTTTCTTAACGGATCAACTATTTGGGAGTGGAAAAAATTAAACCCTAGGCTTGAAAACCCTAGGAATTTATTAAGGTAGGAATTAACCCAAATTTGGTATGGCCTATTCGTGAACTCCTTAGCGTCGAACCGGTCTGGACTGTGAGGTCGAGAGATAAGTTGTTAAAAAAACTATTATAATTTAAATTAAAAAACATCCACTAACCGTCCATCCCTTTTAAAAGTGGTCTAATTCCCACTTAAATCCATTTTACATTCACTAACTGGACCATTTGGCACTTAAAAAAAATAAAAGGTGATCAATTTTTATGATTTTTACGATTTAGTCCTTATACTCTAATTAATGATCCAATCACTAAATTTACCTAACCAGGATTTAATATAACTCTATTAAAGACTCATAAATATTAATAAATAATATTTACTTACTCGATTGTAAGAAAATAGGGTTACAAAACCACCGTTTTCTATACCATTGAAGATGGGTCGTCACATTAAATGGCCATAGTATTGATACCCCCTTTAAATGTATCGAAACCTTTTGTTGTAGGAGTCATTAATGAGCTATAAATACCAACGTCTAATGCTTCTACAAAAACAAGAGAGATTGTGAAAGATCAAGAGCTATCAAGAAAGATAAAAAAACTCTTATACCAACTTTTGTGCTTAAATTATTCATCTTTTCTTGTAAACACTTGTGAGCATTCTTTGTATTCTATCAGCTCAAGTTTTGTTATTGTGTGAGTGCTTAATTGGCCAACATCTTAATTTTATAAGGATTGTTTCTTTGTTTGTTCATTTGTTTACTCTTTTAAGAGAGTTTAAGTCTTAAAATTTGGTTAGAAATCTTAAGGGAATTGTAAGGTTAAACCTTGTCCTCAAAAGGTTGATCAAATTAGTGAATTTAGGGAAATCCTTAGAGGTGGATGATCGCCTTCGGACGTGCCAACGTCCAGAGTAAAAATCCTACACAAAAGATGTGAAAAAACAGTATTCACAAGTATACAGGTCAGGCTGTAATATAGTTACAACAAAGTGGGTAAGTACTACGAGGATCGTACCCAAAGGAATTCTAATTTAAACATAAATAAATCTAATTGATACTTTAACAGAATTATAGTACGAAGAATTAAAAGATGGGTTTTTGGATAAATTATAAAAATAATAAACGAAAGTTAAATTAACGAAAGGTAAGAAATCAAACAAGAAAATATATATCAAATCTGGGCATGGGTGATTAGCTCGCTTTGATAATCAACTATCATCTCAAGTTTTCTTGTTCAATCAACTAGTCAATACCCCAGCAGGATCTTCCGATACGTCCACTGAAATACTAAGTCGGCAAGAACTACTTATCTTTCGACCTCACATCCATACTGATTCAGGGTTAAGGTGTTCACAGATAGGCCATACCAATTTTGGGTTAATTTCCACTTTGATGATTTCCTAGGGTTGTCAGGCCTAGTGTAACAGCTCGTTTTTCAGTGGTTTCGGGGCCACAAAGCCGACGAGTGAGTGCGTAAATATATTTTTTAATATTTATGAGCCAAATATAGTATAATAAATTTTGATTTGATAATTTATGTTATTTTAATGAATAATTAGGTTCAAGTGGTATGTCCCTAGAATCAAGTGGATTTAGAAAATGAGGTTTCGAGGCCTCGTTTCTATAAACTGAGCCCATAAATATTTTTAGCGATTGTATAGTTTTATTGAAGTTTGGTTCGAAAATTGTAATGTTAAATGATTAATTAATTAAAAAGGACTAAATCGTAAAAGCTACAAAAGTTAATTGCTATTAGTTTAAAGGTGTTAAATAGTTAATTTAATAAAGGAATCAAGTTTTTTATGGTAATTATACCATAATTTAATAGCATGCACGGTTTGTAATAATTTTTAATTGAAATATACATTATAATTTAAATAAAAGTTAAGTTAAAATGAAAAAACAAAAGAAATATCATTTTATTTCTTATGTTCTTCTTCCCTAAACTGAAACCACCATTTTTTAAGACAAAGGAGGTTTGACCAAGCTTTGTTCTTCATGTATGGTTTTTTTTAGTCTCATTTTAATGATTTTTATATTGTTGTGATCGTTGTAGCTTAATTTAGCTAACCTGAGGGTCAAGTTGTAAAACTGTTAAAATTTTATGGAGTTTCCATGAACAGGATTGATGTGTTTTTTATTTTAATTGATAGATTATTAAATTTGGTAGTTAAATATAAGTATTTTGTTAAGTGATTTTTGATGATTTTAATGTCTAGGGATTTATTAGTGAAAATAGTAAATTTACTGTAAATATTGAGAAATGATGGAAAATATGGGCTGTTTAGAAGGCATATGAATTTAGGTTAGCATGAATCTTTTCTAATTGTGATTAAATTGTAAATTTTGGGATTTAGGACTAAATTTCATAAAAGGTAAAATATCAGGGTTTAATTTTGTAAATTTCCCATTAATAAGGTTATAAGTTAAATTATTTATTTTAAGTGAAAAAAATTATTATTTAGATTACTAAACGAGTCAAACGGATCTAAACTGAGGAAAAGCTAATGTGTCGGATTAATCGTCGACTTCGTCTTTACAACTGTAATTGTCAAGGTAAGTTCATAAGTATAGAAATGTACATATTTATAGATATAATGTTATTGCTGATTTGTGAATGTATATATATGATGTTTAATTTGTGAGTTGAGAACCGAAATATTATAACTGAATGTAAGGTGAGAAAGGACTTATTTGAAAACTGTTGAAAATTAATGAAATATGATATATGTGATTTCTGAATAATTATGATTTGTTTACAACATGTGGAGTGAGAAATATGGACGTGCCTCTAATTTATGAAAGTTGCAAATTTTGTTAAAATGGTCGTTTGGGCATAGTAAACGATTAGGATACGGCTGGCATGCCAATAGGGTTAGTATGCGCGCTTGTATGGGATTGCACTTTGGTGCCTTTGGTTGCACATTTGTGCCTCTATCTGTATTTCGGTTCCTCTGTTACGCATCTTGGATGCCTTTGGTGTGGTTAGTTACCCGAGTATTCGAGTCATGTTGCTATAGCTCACCGAGCTATGAAAATATATATTAATGTTGAAATATTAATGTATACCATTTGAATATTGTATTAAGAATAATTTTGTAATATGTTTCATATTGATGATTATGTTATTAAAGGTAGATATTTATATACATATATGAATTAGTTTGGATTGAATTATTATAGAATAAGAAACATATGATAAACTATTTTTAGTACTAACCCTACACGTGTCTCCATAAATAATTGACATGTATGATTAATCTACTTAGTTTTACATTATTTAATGGGAGTAAGTGATTCGGGGATGATATGTTTATATGAACTACTGAAATGAAATGTGATACACAGAATGACTATGTGTTAAATGTGTAAAAAATTGGTAAGATAAAATGTTTAGATGAAATGGTTATACAAAATGCTTTTATGGAAATATATATATATATATATATATATGAAACAGTTATATGAATTGTTTATACAAAATATTTATAAGAATATAAATATTGGAAAAAGGGGCATTTGAAATGAGTATTTGAAATAATGTATATGCAATGCTACACTTACTAACCTTGTGAGGTTGTGTGTATAGGGAAGGAAATTTGGCATATGCTATATTGAAAGTACGTTTTCTTGTGTAAATTAAAATGTTCGATAAGTTTAAGTTCCTTTATACGAGCTTACTAAGCACTAGTTACTTACGTAGTTATTTTTTTTCTATGTTCTGTAGATCATCGGAAAGCTCGAATGGTTGGAATCAATGTCAGAGAATGATTATACTATCCATCAATCCATTTTGGTAGCCTTTGAATATTTTGAAATGGTTATAAATGGCATGTATAGGTTTGAATGTTATTTTGGTAACTTGGGATGTTTTGAAATCGTGTCAAGCTTTTATTGTGTTTTAATATCCTATGATGATAATTGGCACATGAAGATGTAAATATTTGTTTTGGTTAATTGTGAATGTCTTGTGATAAGGTAACTTTTTGGTATATTGAAGTGTGAATGAAATGCTTGAATGGTAGGTATGTGATGTATGTTTAAGATATGAAACCATGATATTGAGGTTGAATTGTTTAGATGTTTAATTATGGTACTAATGAGGGTACATTGGATAAGCTTTTGAATTGCATGATTTATGTGTGATTTTGGCATGTTTTGGTCTTGTTAAGGTGTGTTTTGAATAAGTATATTGGTTGGTAAATGGTATGTTTATGTCTCAAGTAAGCATATTTGGTAAACTTGATTTTCAAGGTACATTTTGGGACACACGGCCTGGGACATAGGCTGTCACATGGCCACGTGTTGCACACGGCCTTGTGTAGTTTGATTTTAAAGTGCAGGTTTGTACACACGGGTTTAGAGAGTTACATGGCTTGGCGATACGATCGTGTGACCCAACATCGAATGCACACACGGTCTGGCACACGGTCGTGTGTCTAGACTTCGAATGTTCACAGGGTTTGGGCTATTGATCGTGTGTCAGAGTCTTAAAAATTTATATAAAGAATGATCGAGACTAGAAACTAACTATGACAACGATTGAGGCAAGTGCATCTATCGAACAGTAGTATAGTTTAGTGGCTAGACCGGATTGTCGAACCCAAAGGAACCAAAAGTACTAATACTAACCTTCTTTTTATTATTTAGCCTAAGAATTAAAGGAATTTGTTATTTAATCTAAATTTAACTAATTACTAAGCTAAGGATACTAAGACACAGAGAAGGAATTGGGGAAATACTTGTGGGAAAAACCAATTGATTAAGACAATACCTGAGGAAGAATCCACCTAGACTTCACTTGTTATCTAACTCTAAACCAGACGATTTATTCACTTGACTTGATCCGTAGGATTCCCTAATTTATATTAATAACTCCCTCAGGGCAACTAACGTCTAACCCTAGGTTGATTAATTGAAATCTCTTTCTAATTAAAACCCCTTGAATTGCATTAACTCGATCTATGGATTCCCATATTAGGTTTGACCCTAATCCGGCAGATTTTCGTCATCCTATCTCTAGGGTTGCGATCAACTCCGCTTAATTATATTAGATCTACTCTTAAACAGGGAATATTCCTCCTCTGCCTAAGCACATCAATACTTGAATCAATATCTTGAAATATCAAAACAAGAATTAAGAACAAAACGAGTATTTATCATATAGTTCAGAAAACATTAACAAGATCCGTCTTAGGTTTCATCCCCCTCA
The DNA here is from genome assembly GCA_005393395.2 of Gossypium australe. NCBI lineage: Eukaryota > Viridiplantae > Streptophyta > Magnoliopsida > Malvales > Malvaceae > Gossypium > Gossypium australe. The sequence goes on from CM016623.1 coordinate 27,866,932, forward strand.
GGTATTGAGGGGTTTAGTTCATAATAATAAAAGAATACATCTCAGAAGAAAATATAAAACAAAAAATAAGAAGAACCGTAAAACCCCCTGAAGGAAATTGAAGGGAAGATCCTTGTTTTTGAGTATAACTCCGGCTTCTTGAGATGAATCAACTGGCTTTCTTCGAGTAAATCCCACAATTCTGGCCTATCTGGCTTGGCTCTTCAGCCTAACTGGACGCCCCCTGGTAGGTCATACTTAGGGTGTTTATATAGGCTTTTGGAATATCTTTCTTCGCCCCTAAGTATCCTAATTCGAGTGAAATTAAAACAGGTCGCGGTAGGGACACGCCCGTGGCACACGCCCGTGTAAGTCGAGGCTAGGCCATGGTTGGGTCTGCTAATGGAGGCACGGTCGTGTGGCTTGGGCCCAGGCCATGTGCATTTCGTACTTTGGCCCATTTTCTTCGTTTTAGGCCTGTTTCTCGTTCTTTTCATCCTCCGATGCTCTCCTAAGTATAAAACATGAAATTAAAGGATTAGGAGCACCAAATTCCACAATTCAGGGAATAAATCATCCAAAAGTATGCTAAATGTGGGATTAAAATATGTATATATTTCGGTTTATCAGCTATGTCACACGGCTTGGCCATACGATCGTGTGACCCCTGTTTCCTAATTTTCTAACATTTTTCAAAATTTTTTGATTTGTTTCGTATTGGTCCCTGAATGTTCCCAAATTGTTTTTAGGGTCTAGTAAGATCGATTTAAGGCCCATAAGTATGTTTTTACCATAATTAAATTGAATTATTACTGATTGATATTGAGTTTGCATAATTATTCTATATTGAAATTAATTATTATGATTTGTACGGTAATGCTCTGTAACCCTAATCTGGCAACGGAGATGGGTTGAGATGTTACACCTAGGGTTTAGGTTCTTCCTTTCCTAAATAGCTTATCTATTAAGAAATCCCTACAAAACAGTTAATTATTCATACCTCCACTCGCTAATCCCCTCTAAGAGAATTAGTTCCTCATGAATCTAGTAAACACTATAAGCTTGAATAAAAGAATAAACATAAAGAACAATTTCAAGAATAAAGCCTAGAAGAAGCCTAATTGTATTGAATTTAAGATCAGATGATTTATGGTATGTTGATGAGTGTTCGTACGGTGGTTGATAACACAGTGTATGAAGCATGTATTTTATATTAACATGTTTAATTGAAGCTTACCATGGAGTGGATTGCTTGCGACTAAGGTATGTAGCTTGTGTGAATTAATTGGTGTTTGCTAAGCGTGTAATTAGGCGTTAAATTTTGATTAATTGTTGCATATTTGCTGTAAATAATTAAATTGGAGATGTGTGGATGTTTATGGTAATTAATTGTAGCTCTTTCAAGTTTAATGGGTAAGTAAAATATGTAAAATCAGGTAATTAAAATGAATTTTTGACAAAATAGGTGCAGTGGTCTACACATGGGCGTGTGGAGGCTGGGTGTGATCACACACGGGCGTGTGAAAATTGCACAAGAGCATGTGCAATCGGCCTGAATTTTTTTCGCGATTCGAACACGGGTTTTTAAACGACACATGAGCTGGAGACACGGCTGTGTGGGTTTTTGGGGGTTTGATTTTTGGTTTTTGTAATTTATTATTATAATTTGCTTAATTTATAATTTAGTCCTAAAACTTGATTAGATTAATTGAAGCCTTGAATGATAGGGAAACTTGGTAATATTTTAGGATTAGACTTGTAGCTATTAATATTTGGTAGAAACACTCTTAATTTTTAATTTAGAAAATGTACTAAAAGTTTGTAAAAGTTATGAATTAGTCCCTAATAATAAAACTTGAATTAAATATAGTAAATGAACTCGAAATAAGCTTAAATTTTTAGGGCTTGCATAATTTGACTAAAAGAAGGTCAGTAACTATTTAGAAATAAAATCGGGATAGTTTAAGGTAGGTGGTAAAATGCCTAAAATACCCTCAGGTTAAAATACTTAGAAAATTTTTAAAATGGTTCACAAATTGCTTCCGCATTAATAAATGATAGTTAATTAGTCATAAATGAGGTGTTGTAAGGTTGGGGTGTGCGTCGGGTGGTCGTGTAACATCCCGAAATTGGGCCTAGTAGGATTGGGCCTTGGGCTTTAGGAAAAATTTGAATATCATCTTGTTATTTGTGTTAGCTCGGGTATGAATTATGTATGTTTAGTATAGTCTTGTGAGGACATGATTTTATTAATGAGGCTAGAATAATTTTTAGTTTGAAGAATTTAATGAAGTGGAGTAAGTGAGCTTGACACTTAAGTTAATTTAAGTGTTAAATTAAAGCACATGAGGAGTTAGTGGCATAGTGGATAAGGAGCTTGAAAGGTTGCTTGAGGGAAGTGGTTCGAGTAGCATGGAAAGCATATTGAGGATTTTATTTTTGTACATTCTAGCATTGATGGACGGTCAAACTTTATTAAGGTAAGTTGGACGTTCAACTTTTATGGCAAGTTGAATAGCAAAATAGGAAAGCTTGTATTTTGGGATAAGAATCAAGAGGTTAAGGTAGGATAAGGGGACAAAGGGCTTGGATGATGGAAAGTTATTTTGGAAATATTTTTTTATGGTCATTTTGTCCATGAATGTGGACGGCTTCTTGGACTATGGGGGTTGGCTTAAGTTTTGTGAGTGAATAGGAGGAAATAGGGAGAAAATTAGGAGTATGTTTAATTCAAAATTGTTGACAAGAGGCTTGAATGTTGGAGAATGTTTTGGAAACTCTTTGATGGCCTTTAGTCCATGTATTTGGACGGTTTTGGAGCTTAGGGGGGGAGTGACCGAATTTTGTATTGTTGATTTCTAGTTGGTGCCAAAATTTCTTTTGGTTATTGGTCATATTCGGTTAGTTAGGAAATACTTTGCATTTCTTGTTTTGAGCCATATCAAATCCCTTTGAACCTTACCAATTTTTCTCTCTAGTGCACCAAAGTGAACCATAGCCGAATGCCCTTAGGTGTTGTTGATATTTTCTCCTCTTAGGCATTTGGCCGAAACTTATTTGGAACCTCCCTCTTATCTTCTAATCCTTGGTAACCAAAAAGAAACTCTTTTGTCCTCATCTTCCTTTTCTTTTCTTAACATATTTGTTATCATTTGCAAATCATCTTTTACTTTCTTCTTGGCCGAATCTCTTTCTTCCCCATTCTTCTTGATTTTTCTTTCATTGGTTGCTAAAGCCGAATCATCCTTCTTCCCTTTTCATTTTCTTTGCCATACTAATTCTTCATCTCTTTTTAGCCGAATATCAATTGTTTTCTTCATTCAAAAACCATAGCTGAAACTCCCCATACTCTTTTTGTTTTGTCTTGGCCGAATATCAACAAGGATAGGACTTCTTTTAGTTTTTTCAATCGGTTTTGAAAGATAGACTCCTCGGGACTTTGGATGCAATCGTTCTAAGCCTCAAATCTTTGACAATCTTTTTGGGGTAAGTCCATAGGTAAGACTTGGTATTTCGTTCGATAACCCTTCGGGATTTGTTGGTGTGGCCGAAATGGCCTTGCTTATAGTTTTGTGGTTTGGCCAAATGTTCTTAGTGCCATAAAAAGGTGTTCTTTTGTGTGTAGCTAAAGGAAGGGAACTCAGAGTGTGATTCGTGATTTGGTAGGAGACCAAATCAGCATTTAGGGAGAAGGAAGAAACACGTTTCGAGATCGTGTTAGATTCGAGTAGTTCGGGATTTCACTAATAGGCAGGTGTGTGATTAACCCACCGTTTTCCGGGTTTTTGCTATATTTGTATGTGTTGATTATGTACTAACAAGTGCAGTAAAAGTTATGAGATAAATACCCTTAAAGGGGTATGTCGATAATCCGATAAGTACCAACCTGATGATATGTGATTATTAATATGAATATGTGTTATGACTATGCTTGATGAACATGCTCACACATCATTATATTATATCATTATTTATGTTACATATGTATGGGTTGGGATATGATATGAAAGAAGGTACGGGTGTACTTCGAGTACGTGGTTTGATGTTAGCCTTGAGCTACATCGTGGATTGACGTTGACTAAGGTCACGTTGTGGATTAATTGCGATTTAGTTCGCGTGGCTTGATGAGTGGCTGTGTGCCTCATCGTGGTTGATATCGGCTATGTGCCATATCGTGGTTGATGAGTGACTTTGTGTCCCATCGTGGTTTTGGTGTTAGCTACGGCTACATTGTGGATTGGCGCTGACTGAGGTCGCGTTGTGGATTATTGTGCTTAATTGCACGTGGACGGCATTGATTGCCTTTTGGAGTAAAAAGGAGAGGGTGATTTGATAATCCCCTGGTGTGTGGTGGCTGGATACGGGGGTGTGTAGCGGATGGACCCTAGGATTGGGTTGGATGCACTTTGCATAATTCTATGTGACCTGTGAAATGAGGTATTAATGTGGAAATGGGCCAAGTCCAAAATGTGAACGTGGATTGGATTGAGAAATGGGCCAAGCCCAGTATATGATATGTGGAATAATGTGATATGAATGTGGGCCAAGCCCAGAATGTGGTAATATGTGAATATGATATCCTATTATCTGATATATGGGTTTATATGTGGTTAACATGTGGGTGGAATTCATTGGATTAATTACACACTGAGTCTGTATGACTCACCCAATTTTTTTTAAAACATCGCAGATGATTCGTGGTGATCAGACCGGGTTGGAGTCGATACGAGGTGGCCCATGCAGAAGATAAAATTTACTTATTTTACACATTTTATTTATGAAAGGTTATTTATTGTAATAAGGGCCATTTTAAGTATTTAAGGATTTTTATTATGTTTTAAGTTGGATTGTCGATTATATTATTATTATTTAAAAATGTTTTATTTTAAACAACTCAATTTTATTTGGAACTTTAATTACACAATGTCTTAGTAAAGAAAAACAAATTTTTATGTTTTTAACTTTAAGTCAAAGTTTTTTTCAAACGTTTTTCCGCAGTGGCATTTCAAATTCGGTCAACACAAATGGGCCGGGTTTGGGGTGTTACAAATTAGTATCAGAGCCCAGTTCAAAACTCAGCTTTGAGGGTTTTGGGCCCAAAAACATTTTTTTAAATGGGCTTTTCAAAGATTTGGGCTTTCACAAATTTTTCAAGTTTATTCTGGCATGGCACCTGTATCTCTGACCTGAAGTCCACCATGTAAGTACCTCTGACTACTGAAGTGAATTGAATATGTGAATTTGATGGGCTTTTATGGGAACGTAGATTAGTATATTAGGGCTATTGAACCCTAGTACTAGTCTACTCAAACACAAGTGCATAAGACTTAAGGACTATCAAACAAACCTGTGACTAAGTCGCCGAGCTAGGGTGTGGTAACAGTTGTGCGCATGTCTAGGAGTGGATTCGGTAAGAGCTTGGTATTTAAGTAGTCCTAGTGACTCACCTTCTCTTTACTCGAATTCTACCTGGTGCGTAGTAACCGTTCACCCTAACCAAGAGGACTTATTCACGGGCTAAACCAATCACTAAAACCCGAAAGGGACTAGCCATGCAGTTTTATAAAAACTCTAAGTTTTGAATTACTAAATTACCCTTTTAATCTGTACAAATTATTTTGAAGACATTTCTCAAAATATTTTCGATTTACAAAAATTACGAAAATACCCCTGGTTGTAAAATTACTAAAATGCCCCTGGTTTCTAAAAGTTTCAACACTACCCTTGATTTTAATAAAATTTTCTTACTTTGAAAAAGTATCCAAAAACCTTATTTTGCAAAATATCAAGACGCCTTGATTTGGAAAATTTACGAAATTACCCCTGATTGACAAAATTACCAAAATAACCCTGATTTTCAAAATTTCTATCATGGTTCTGATTTGGGAAAATTTTCGAAATACCCTTATAGGACAATGATGAAATTACCCCTGGGTTGGGAAGGACTGAAATGACCATAGAGGTGTAGTGAATGAATGTGTTTCTGCTAATGAATGTGAAGGTCACTCTCTGAATTAGAGTAGTGAACTTGAACTGAACCTTTGTGTGATCGAAAGAACTACTTCTAAATACTTTATTTCATAAAAATTGTTGCGGTTAATAAGTGGAACAAAATTCTGATGCATAAAATTTCTTAAGTCAGATTAAATCGCGACGTTAGAAATGAATTCTAGGGGACGTGGTCGTCGTGGACGTAGTAGAGGTAGAATGGCAGTATCAGAACCGGTAGGGTCTGGCCATGGGTCAGAAAATGAAGTACCACCGCCAGCAGTGGGCGCGGAGGATCAAAATCAGACAGGAGGTGAAGACGCAGTATCGCAGGCCATGTTGCGAGTGCTCGAGCGAGTGGCAGGAGCTAGTGTAGGAAGCGGAGCTCGAAAGTCAGTGTCGGAACGACTCAAGTTGAACGGGGCTGAAGTTTTTAGAGGAATATCTGGAGTAGCTTCGAATGTGGCGGAGTATTGGATTGAAGCAGTCGAAAGAATAATGGACGATTTGGACTGTACCGATGAGGAAAAGCTGAAAGGTGCTGTTTCGTTACTCCGGGACGAAGCTTATTGATGGTGGCTCACTGTCAGACAAGGTGTTCCGGTAGATCGATTGGATTGGGATTATTTTAAGGTTAAATTTGAAGGAAAGTACGTTGGAGCCAGTTACTTGGACTCGCAAAGAAAGGCGTTTCTCAACTTGGTGCAAGGAAGTAAGTCGATAGCAGAGTACGAAGCGAAATTTTTGCGGTTAAGTCAGTACGTCAAAGGGATCATGACCACTGATTATGAAAGGTGTGTACGGTTCGAAGATGGGTTACGAGATGAGTTGCGAATGTTGATTGCTCCGCAAAGAGAAAGGGACTTTGCTGTTCTAGTAGAGAAAGCTCGGATCACTGAAGAAGTTAAGAGGACTGTAAGGGAGAACCGAGAAAAGGATAGGAATTGGAACAAGAGGAGTTTTGGACCAGCAAAATCGGTGGAAGACTTTCAGAAAAGACCGAGGGTCGAGAATTCTGTACGTGCACCTGTACCAGTTGCTGTGAATTGGAATCGTTTATGTGCTCAGTGTGCGAGAACTCATACAGGAGAGTGTTGGGGTAATAGTAAAGAATGTTTTCGGTGTGGATCTAAGGCTCATTTGGTTAAGAATTGTCCTCAGACAATGAAAGTTCGTGGTCCAAACCATGTAGGAAATGGTTCTGGCCGAGGTCGTGGAACACCTGGTAGAGGTGCTGAAGGTTCAGATGTGGGACAACCAAGGATGTGATAGCGGGTAAGTTCTTTGTTTTGCTTTAGAGATAGGTCATTCTTGTGTTGCTTGTAAAGTGCTTGAAACCTTGAGTGTGAACTTGGAGACTGTACTTAGAAAGTATATTGGTTTTATTAAGATCAGAGTGCGCAGCATAAGCGTAGTGTGATGAATAGGATTGCATGACTGTTAGTTAGTTGGAAATTTCGAGGACGAAATTTTTTTAAGGGGGGTAGAACTGTAACATCCCGAAATTGGGCCTAGTAGGATTGGGCCTTGGGCTTTAGGAAAAATTTGAATATCATCTTGTTATTTGTGTTAGCTCGGGTATGAATTATGTATGTTTAGTATAGTCTTGTGAGGGCTTGATTTTATTAATGAGGCTAGAATAATTTTTAGTTTGAAGAATTTAATGAAGTGGAGTAAGTGAGCTTGACACTTAAGTTAATTTAAGTGTTAAATTAAAGCACATGAGGAGTTAGTGGCATAGTGGATAAGGAGCTTGAAAGGTTGCTTGAGGGAAGTGGTTCGAGTAGCATGGAAAGCATATTGAGGATTTTATTTTTGTACATTCTAGCATTGATGGACGGTCAAACTTTATTAAGGTAAGTTGGACGTTCAACTTTTATGGCAAGTTGAATAGCAAAATAGGAAAGCTTGTATTTTGGGATAAGAATCAAGAGGTTAAGGTAGGATAAGGGGACAAAGGGCTTGGATGATGGAAAGTTGTTTTGGAAATATTTTTTTATGGTCATTTTGTCCATGAATATGGACGGCTTCTTGGACTATGGGGGTTGGCTTAAGTTTTGTGAGTGAATAGGAGGAAATAGGGAGAAAATTAGGAGTATGTTTAATTCAAAATTGTTGACAAGAGGCTTGAATGTTGGAGAATGTTTTGGAAACTCTTTGATGGCCTTTAGTCCATGTATTTGGACGGTTTTGGAGCTTAGGGGGGGAGTGACCGAATTTTGTATTGTTGATTTCTAGTTGGTGCCAAAATTTCTTTTGGTTATTGGTCATATTCGGTTAGTTAGGAAATACTTTGCATTTCTTGTTTTGAGCCATATCAAATCCCTTTGAACCTTACCAATTTTTCTCTCTAGTGCACCAAAGTGAACCATAGCCGAATGCCCTTAGGTGTTGTTGATATTTTCTCCTCTTAGGCATTTGGCCGAAACTTATTTGGAACCTCCCTCTTATCTTCTAATCCTTGGTAACCAAAAAGAAACTCTTTTGTTCTCATCTTCCTTTTCTTTTCTTAACATATTTGTTATCATTTGCAAATCATCTTTTACTTTCTTCTTGGCCGAATCTCTTTCTTCCCCATTCTTCTTGATTTTTCTTTCATTGGTTGCTAAAGCCGAATCATCCTTCTTCCCTTTTCATTTTCTTTGCCATACTAATTTTTCATCTCTTTTTAGCCGAATATCAATTGTTTTCTTCATTCAAAAACCATAGCCGAAACTCCCCATACTCTTTTTGTTTTGTCTTGGCCGAATATCAACAAGGACAGGACTTCTTTTAGTTTTTTCAATCGGTTTTGGAAGATAGACTCCTCGGGACTTTGGATGCAATCGTTCTAAGCCTCAAATCTTTGACAATCTTTTTGGGGTAAGTCAATAGGTAAGACTTGGTATTACGTTCGATAACCCTTCGGGATTTGTTGGTGTGGCCGAAATGGCCTTGCTTATAGTTTTGTGGTTTGGCCGAATGTTCTTAGTGCCATAAAAAGGTGTTCTTTTGTGTGTAGCTAAAGGAAGGGAACTCAGAGTGTGATTCGTGATTTGGTAGGAGACTAAATCGGCATTTAGGGAGAAGGAAGAACCACGTTTCGAGATCGTGTTAGATTCGAGTAGTTCGAGATTTCACTAATAGGCAGGTGTGTGATTAACCCACCGTTTTCCGGGTTTTTGCTATATTTGTATGTGTTGATTATGTACTAACAAGTGCAGTAAAAGTTATGAAATAAATACCCTTAAAGGGGTATGTTGATAATCCGGTAAGTACCAACCTGATGATATGTGATTATTAATATGAATATGTGTTATGACTATGCTTGATGAACATGCTCACACATCATTATATTATATCATTATTTATGTTACATGTGTATGGGTTGGGATATGATATGAAAGAAGGTACGGGTGTACTTCGAGTACGTGGTTTGATGTTAGCCTTGAGCTACATCGTGGATTGACGTTGACTAAGGTCACGTTGTGGATTAATTGCGATTTAGTTTGCGTGGCTTGATGAGTGGATGTGTGCCTCATCGTGGTTGATATCGGCTATGTGCCATATCGTGGTTGATGAGTGACTTTGTGTCCCATCGTGGTTTTGGTGTTAGCTACGGCTACATCGTGGATTGGCGCTGACTGAGGTCGCGTTGTGGATTATTGTGCTTAATTGCACGTGGACGGCATTGATTGCCTTTTGGAGTAAAAAGGAGAGGGTGATTTGATAATCCCCTGGTGTGTGGTGGCTGGATACGGGGGTGTGTAGCTGATGGACCCTAGGATTGGGTTGGGTGCACTTTGCATAATTCTATGTGACCTGTGAAATGAGGTATTAATGTGGAAATGGGCCAAGCCCAAAATGTGAACGTGGATTGGATTGAGAAATGGGCCAAGCCCAGTATATGATATGTGGAATAATGTGATATGAATGTGGGCCAAGCCCAGAATGTGGTAATATGTGAATATGATATCCTATTATCTGATATATGGGTTTATATGTGGTTAACATGTGGGTGGAATTCAGTGGATTAATTACACACTGAGTCTGTATGACTCACCCAATTTTTTTTAAAACATCGCAGATGATTCGTGGTGATCGGACCGGGTTGGAGTGGATACGAGGTGGCCCATGCAGAAGATAAAATTTACTTATTTTACACATTTTATTTATGAAAGGTTATTTATTGTAATAAGGGCCATTTTAAGTATTTAAGGATTTTTATTATGTTTTAAGTTGGATTGTCGATTATATTATTATTATTTAAAAATGTTTTATTTTAAACAACTCAATTTTATTTGGAACTTTAATTACACAATGTCTTAGTAAAGAAAAACAAATTTTTATGTTTTTAACTTTAAGTCAAAGTTTTTTTCAAACGTTTTTCCGCAGTGGCATTTCAAATTCGGTCAACACAAATGGGCCGGGTTTGGGGTGTTATAGGTCGTTAGTTGGAGAGTCGCTTCGGTGGCTAATGTAATGCTTCAAATTCGAGTCGGTCCGTCTCGGTCGAGTTTGGGGTGTCGCACAACCTATCTATCAATTGGCATAAAATCAAACATATTCACAAAGATTGACCACTTCTAGCCTATCATGCAATTTAACATATTAAAGTAACTAATCTACCTTTAAAATAACCATATTTTCTAACATCAATCAAAATTTGCATGCTTGAAAGTCAATAATACATAATTCAATATCAACAGCCAATAACCTCAATGCCAACATACTTCAAGCATCATGCAAGAAAATTTTAAAATTTTTATGGATTTTTGAAAATTTAAAGAAAAATAGAAAATAAGCAAACAAAGCACAAAAAATAAAAACTTCTATGTACACCTCCCACTTAAGTCACACATTGTCCTCAATATGTCCTCTCACGAAAGTTTGAGAAACTCCCTCGTAAGAAAATGATTTGTAGAGAAATTTTGTAGTCATCCTCAAACTTCGTTGAAAACTTAAAAATGTTGTGTAACTTTAGGTGGGTGAACCTATATAGAACAACAAAGCAAAACACAGAAAAACAAAATATGCTATAGAAAGAAAATAAAAACAAAAGTCGAAAAAATAAAATAATTGAAATCCTTCATAATCAGGGCAATCCATATCACCATTGTAGAAGAACTTCTATGAAATCCTTGACACTTTGAATCGGTGTTTTTTTTATTGTCGAGATAATGAGCCCTCTCTTCGACCAAACATATTGCTTCTGTCTTATATTCAATTATTGAGATAGCCACAACACGAGCCACTTCTCTTTAAAGCCTAGCCAACTCCACAACTCATGCTGGGTACTCGTTGTCAGGTCTGAGCTATGGGATGCCACATTCGTTGCTAGAGCAACTACGATCAATTACATTTCAAATTTAAAGTTAATACACATTAATAATAATAATAATAAAATCATTACGACATGTTAAACAATCATAAACAAGCCTTATACAAGCTTACGAAAGCTCTTTAGACGACTTGAGGTCGAATAAGGAACAAATTGTAAAATTTTCAAAATATAAATTAACGTCGCGACTTCGGGGCTTTTAGGTCGCGACACAACTCATTTTCAGTCACATTGCGATGAGAATTTGATAGTGAGTTATGTCGTGACCTAAAACCCCCGAAGTTGCGACGTCAACCCAATATTTTGAAATTTTTAAATAGAATTCGGCCACTCCCCCCAAACCTTCATGGCCGAAAATGTCAACAAGAAGACCCCTAAGCCGTCCAACTCCTTTGCCTCTCCCCCACTCCCTTGATTCCCTCCTAGTTTCACTCTACACCAACCTTTCAAACAAATTCAAACTAAAACCAACTCAAGCCTTTTCTTAGCCACACATTCAAAATAAGTTGACCCATTCAAAATCCTCCTTTTAAGTGCCTTAGCCGAATCCAACTCTTCCCCCTCTCCTGACGCAAAAACAAAACCAAAATGCTGCCTTCGCAGCTCGAACTCTGGCCCCCTCTTGCTCCCTGAGGCGTCACCTTGCAAAGCTCCAAGTGGCGTCTCCCTTGCCACTCTACTAGCTCAATTCTTGAGTCTTAACCTCCCAAATAATTCTCTTAAAGCCAAGCTCCCCTTTTTATACTAAAAACCAAAAATTTCCTAAGGTATCCCACTACCTTTTAGAGTTCTCAAGACCCCTAAAACTCACCCAACCACACACTGAAGTATACAAACACCTGAGTTATGCACTAAATGCATAACCCCTAGAACCCGGGTGTTACAATTCTACCCTCCTTAAAAATAATTTCGTCCTCGAAATTACTTGGCTAGACTAACGGTCGTACATCTTAATACACCACACTACGCTATAGCTGCGCACTCTGATCTTAAAGAGTTATTTTATTCTCTAGGCACAATTTCTAAGTCCACACTCAAGGTTCTAGATACTTCACTAGCAACAAAAACAAACTGCCACTAACGCGAACAAGCAATAAAGAATATTCCAGGCATAAGAAACTTACCCTCTAACACATCAGGCACATCATTATCCTCTCTCCGACGGACTGCATAAACCGGACCTGGTTGTCTTGCCTCAGTGCTACCACTACCTCGGCCTAATGCTCCATGACCTCGGCCGAACCATTCCCTCCATGGTTCGGACCACGAGCCCTTGTCGCCTGCTGACCATTTCTACCCAGCTGCACATAACCTTGGCCTACTGTCCGAGTCCTATTCGGATCCTGAGGACAATCCTTAATCAGATGAGACTTGGACTTGCATCTGAAGCATTCTCGATCCCGATTCTAGCACTCGCCAATATGGTATCTTCCACACCGAGCACATGGACGATCTGGATTCCCAATAGTTGACTTAGAAATACGAGCAGAAGTCTCGACCCTCGGTCTTTTCTGAGATCTCTCAAACGATTCTGGCGAACCAAAACTCCTCTTATCCGGTTTCTTTCTCTATCTCTATTCTGCCTCTCAGTCCTCTTGACCTCTTCAGCTATCCGAGCTTTCTCCACTAAAATGGCAAAGTCTCTTTCTCGTTGAGGAGCAATCAAAACCCGTAGTTCATCCCGCAGCCCATCTTCAAATCTGACGCATCTCTCATAATCGCTAGCCACGATGCCCCGAGCATACCGGCTCAAACGCAGAAACTCAGCCTCGTACTCTGCTATTGACTTGCCTTCTTGCACTAGATTGAGGAACGCCTTCCTCTAAGCGTCCACATAGCTCGCTCCGATATACTTCCCTTCGAACTTGATCTTAAAGTAACCCCAGTCCACTCGATCGGCAGGGGTACTTTCCTTAACAGTGAGCCACCACTAGTAGGCCTCATCCCGTAGCAACGAAATAGCACCCTTAAGCTTCTCCTCAGCAGTTAAATCTAAGTCATCCATAATCCTTTCAACTGCCTCTAGCCAATATTCTGCCACGTTCGGAGCTACCTCGGACACTCCCCTAAAAATCTCGGCTCCGTTCGACCTAAGTCTTTCGGGTACTGACTTCCGAATCCCATTGCCCATATTGGCTCCTGCCACTCGCTCGAGCACCCACAGCATAGCCTGCGATACTGCGTCATCTCCTCCTGTCTGATCCTGATATTCGACCTCAACAGCTGGTGGTGGCGGCACATCATTCTCTGACCCATGGCCAGACCCAACTGGTTCCGATACTGCCGTCCTGCCTCTACCACGTCCACGAGCATTGCGACCACGCCCCCTAGAACTCATATCTAGCGCCATGACTTAATCTAATTTAAGAAATTTTATGCATTAGAAATTTTGTTTCACTGTTTATCCACGAGCAAATTTTATGAAAAGAAGTTTCTGGAAGTGGTTCTTTCGATCAATCAAAGTTTCAATCCAAGTTCTCTATCCTAATTCAAACATTCACATTCTTCACTAAGGACACATTCATTCATCCACGTCACTTTCTTGAGTATTCCCAACCCCAGGGGTAATTTTGTCATTTTCCTATAGGGGTATTTTTGGTAATAAGACAGGGTCAATTTGAAAATAGTTTTCAAATTAAAGCTATTTTAGAATTTACAAAATCTCGGGGGTCATATTGAAAATTTATTTTTCAAATCAGAGGTGTTGCCAACAATTTCAGAAATTGGGGTTATTTTGGTAATTTTATAAGTCGGGGGTATTCTTGTAATTTTCCAAATCTGGGTATCTCAATATTTTGCAAAATAGGATTTTCTGATATTTTGTGAGATAGGAATATTTTAGCAAAAGTCAAGGGTAATATGAAAATTTAGAACCCAAGGGCATTTTGGTAATTTTGTAGATCGAGAAAACGTCTTTCAAAATAGTTTGTACAAATCAAAATGGATAAGTTAATATTTTAAAACTAGGGTTTTTATAAAACTGCACGGCTAGTCCCTTTCGGGTTTTAGTTATCGGGTTTAGCCCGTGAGTAAGTCCTATTGGTTAAGGTGAACCGTAGCTACGCACCAGGTAGGATTCGAGTAAAGAGGAGGTGAGTCGCTAGGACTGCTTAAATACCAAGCTCTTACTGAATACCACTCCTAGACATGCGTACAAGGGTAGCCACACCTTAACTCGGCGACTTACTTCACAGGTTTGTTTAATAGCCCTTAAATCTTATGTATGTGTTTGAGTAGACTAGTCCTAGGGTCCAATAGCCCTAACAGTCTTGTAACACCCCAAACCCGGCCCTTTCACTTCGACCGAATTTGGAATGCCACTGCGGAACACGTTCGAAAAATATCCTTACGTAAGAGTAAAACCGTTAAAATTTGGTTGAATTTAATAAAACATTTTCGTGACTTGAAATATTCTAAGTAAAAACTAAATTATTATGAAAACACCGGATTCAAAACTTTATTATCCATACTTAAGGAAATAAGACCATTTGCAATCGATATTTAAATTTGCGAATCGTAATAGAACATAATAATAAAGATACTTAATAAACATACTTAAATACTTTAATGGGCCTTTTTACATTAAACACTTAATCAAAATACTGAAAATATAGATACTTAATTCATTGAACAAGATATTCTTTTTGCATGAAAATCCGCTTTTGCATGGCCACCTTTGTATCCACTCCAACCCGGTCCAAGCTTTATGCGCCACCTGGAAGGTTTAATAAAAATTGTGTGAGTCACCAAGACTCAGTGCATAGTTAATACACATGTCCTCACATATGGGCTTGGCCCATATCCACACAGTTCATACACATGAAAATGCAATTATGAAGCCCAACCCATGCTTATATATATATGTACCATGGCAACATATTACTCGAAACAAATATACATCACATGCCATCACATTTTTATACATTCATCAATAATCATTTATTATCGAAAATCACTGACCTGAGTATTCAATCACCCACCACGGTATTCACAATCTTAGCCCTTATTTCGACTAACATGCACAACATATACATTTACATAAAATAACACATATAACAAACAAGAGAACAGTGCGATAACTACGCACCTGATTAAAGCAAGATCCGATTTATCGAATCTAACAAAATCTAAAATCCCGAACTTGCCCTTATGCCTTGCTCAACTAGCCCCTAATCCATCAGGGACAGAAACGGTTAGCCACTTAATCACCAAAAATGGCCTAAGGCCAAAAGTCAACAACCACTACCTTTGATGCTCAAAAACCCGAGAGCTTCCTTTATTCTTGTCGATATGGCCCTAGAACATCATAGTTAGAATCGGCTAACGTTAATACTATATATGGCCTATGGCTGAAAACCATGAATCACTTACCTTACTTACCGAAATCCCGAATTAGTCACCTGATCCTTGCGTAGTCGAAATCCCTATAGTCCAACCATTAGAATCGGCTCAAGCATACTTCTAAGAACATGGCCCTTGACCGAAATGTACATAACGCTTATCTAGCTTTTCCAAGTCCCAAAAGATTTGCTTGCTTTTGTAGTTACCAATATCCCTTGAATAGCCGAAACCAATAGGCTCCTTTAATGCTTCCTTCCCGAAATCACCCTCCTAGGTTCGGCCACAGAAGAGAAATAAATTCAAGGTGATCAAGGGTTCGGCTTTACAAGGATGTTCGGAAAAGTTCAATGAAGATTCGGCAATAGACTAATAGTAGAGAGGTTTCGGCTTTTGTCAACAACAAGAGTAAAGATTGGTCTTTGGGAAGATGATGGTTCGGCCAAGCTAGCAAATAGGAAGAAAAGAATAAATACAAATGGCCTTAAAGCTCCTTGAAGTTTCGGTCACAAACAAAAGAGAATGGAAGCTGAAACTAGATAGCTTTTTCTCAAAAAGAAAACGGCACAAAAAGAGAGAAAGGAGAACAAAATTCGGCACACACACTAAGCATACTTCAAAGCCGAAAATGCCACCCCAAGAAGCCCTATATTCGGCCCCCACCCTTGTGACTTCAAAACCAAGTATGAAGGTTCCTAAGGAGCTCCACCTTCGGCCATGCACAACTTGAAAAAGGGAAGAAGAAAAATTTTAGAAGAAAACGGCACCTCCAACAGCCCTCAACCGACCAACAAGCTCCCAAGTCCAAAGCTTCATTCGGCCAAGACAAATTGGAAATGAAAGAAAAACCAAGCATGAAATTCGGCCATGCATCCTTTTGCCAAACACAAGGCCGGCCAACTCCCCAAAGCATGCTTCATTCCCATCATCATAGAAATAAGGTAAACCATTGTTTAATCATTATCCCATCACTACCTCATTCCTTCGCATACATAAATTAATAATAATAACAATAATAATATAACACCACCCCATCACCTAAACTCTTTCTTCAATAAATAAAAGAATAAATTAAAAACCATCCCATGCCTAAATTAAACTAACCCATATTCCAACAATAAATAAAAAAAACAACACCCATGCGTGCATGCCCCATGCAGCCACAAGCCTCACGCCGTCCACACAAAAAGGAAGGACCCCCAGATGCAGCCCCCAGGTCTCGAACCCGAGACCTGAAGAGAATCCCCCAAGCTTCCTGCCATTCTACTAATGCGACTTTCATGACATAATCTGCCACGACATTTCTTTAAACTATCCTTCGCTGGCTCCTTATGCTTTAGCGCTAAAAGCAAAAATAAAACGCCTTAAGCGCGACCCCCAGGACTCGAACATGAGTCCTCCTAGCCGCAGCCCTCAAGCAACGTCCTTAGCCACTCCACCCATGCGCTTTCTTGTGACATGATTCCGCCCCGATTTATTTTAAAGCCTTCCTCACTTGCTCCACCTGGTCTTAACGCCAAAAGCCAAAAATAAAAACCCATTTGCCTTCCACGCTACTCGAACTCCCGACCCGCCAGAACCCCCACACGCTACCAGCCACTTTGCTGCTAGCTCATCTGTGCCATAATCTCCTCACAAATCGTTTTAAGTCCTCCTTAGCCCAGTCTCACTTGCCTTAGCGCCAAAAGGAAAATAAAAGTCCACTACTTGCTGCCGCCTGGATTCGAACCAAGGTCCTAGTTGGCGTTAAGCCAGGCCCTTAAGAGGCGTCCCTAAGCCACTTTACCAAGCCTCCTTTCATGTCAAGAAATTCCCAAAATTATACTTAAGGCCTCCATAGCCTGATTCCCCTTTTTAACCCAATATTTTCAAAAAATTTTCCAAAGCTTCCATTTTAGTCCTCGAGTCTTAAGAGCCCCTAAAATACATCCCCACCATTCTTCAAGCCTACTAACTCGTGAATTATGCTCCAATGCATAGCCCCTAATTTAGGATGTTACAATTCTACCCCCCTTAAAAATAATTTCGTCCTCGAAATTACTTACTAACGAACATCCGTACATTCCAATTCACCACATATCAATCACATATACCCAATTATACACATATGCAAACATATCCAACCTCTTTCACATTTAGCATTTTCACATATGGCCAATTCTCCATAAGCATATTCAAGCTTAAATTCCATTATATATAAATCATACACATCAATGGTAAGATCAATTGCACATATTAAAATTCTTACCGAAGCTTCAACTATATCACATCTTACTTAATTCAAATGGGAATATACTAACTTACCTTATTTCTTGCAAATATGAAAGACTTGTACTTACCCGAGCATTTAGCTTATTGTAATAAACACGTTCCATCTTGTAAGTGATTCATGAATTCTCTATTTATAACACATCACCGGCACTAAGCCTGCTAGGCATCAAAGCCTGAAATACACACCGGCATTAAGCCTGCTAGACCCGAGGTCTAAAATTTGATCACCGGCATTTAGCCTGCTAGGCAATAAGCCCGATACAATTCACCGGCACGAGGCCTGCTAGGCTCAAAGCCCGATACAATTCACCGACACGAGGCCTGCTAGGCTCAAAGCCCGATACAATTCACCGGCACGAGGCCTGCTAGGCTCAAAGCCCGAAATACGATATTATCACCATCTCAATCACATTACATGCTGACCCAAAATTATATAAACCATACATAATTCATATCACTTGTACTTATCAATTCAATTAAAATTCAATAACATTTCATGATAAAATGTCTATCCACATTCGGCTTTCACTATTTTTATAACTAGGATTCCATAATTCAACATGTATACAAGGTTATAACTAACATTAACGATATTTAACTGCTTATAGACTTACACCTAAAACATTCTCGATTCCGGTTCCAACACTCGCCGACATGATACCTTCCACACTGAGCACACGGACGGTCCCGATTTCCCATAGCTGGCTTAGTCACACGAGCAAAACTTTCAACCCTCGGTCTTTTTCGAAGACCCTCAGATAATTTAGACGATCCAAAATTTCTCCTATCCCGGTTCCTATCCTTATCTCTGCTTTGTCTTATCGAGTCCTTAATCCCTTCAGCTACCTTAGCTTTTTCGACTAACACAGCGAACTCCCCTTCCTGTTGAGGAGCTATCAACATTCTCAGGTCGTCCCTTAATCTGTTCTCAGACCGGACACATCGTTCATGTTCCGTAGCCACCACTCTTCGAGCATATCGGCTTAACCTTAGGAATTTAGCCTCGTATTCCACCACGGACTTGTTCTGTTGAACCAGCCCCAAAAACGCCTTCCTCTGAGCATCAATGTAGTGAGTACCGACATACTTCTTCTGGTATGCCGTCTTGACATACTCCCAAGTGAGGTCCTCAGCTGTGACACTATCCCGAACCGTGAGCCACCATTGATACACCTCGTCGCGAAGTAGCGCCACCATTCCTTTCACTTTTTTCTCAGGGCTCAGATCGAGCTCATCCATAACTCGCTCGGTTGCTTCCAACCAATATTCAGTCGTACTGGGTGCTACACCTGATACACCACGGAACAATTCCGCTCCATTGGTTCGAAGTCGCTCGGGAACAGATTTCCGAGCTCTCATATTCTCTCCCACTCCAGCCACCATCTCTAAAACTCGCAGCACCGCCTGCGATATAGCATCATCCCTCGTCTGATCTTGCTGCTCATTACCAAAGGCTGGTGCGGGAGGTGGTACCTCATTATCAGACCCTTGACCCGATCTAACGGGTTCCGATACGGCCATTTTGCCTCGACCACGTCCTCTAGAACTCATCTCCTATCGCACAATCTGACTTAAAAAGTTTTATGCATTAGAAATTTGTTCCACTGATTATCCGCGAACAATTTTATGGAATAAAGTATTTAGAAGTGGTTCTTTCGATCACACAAAGGTTCAGTTCAAGTTTGCTATTCTAAATCAGAGTCACATTCATGCTCATAAAACAAGACATATTCATTCATCAGCACATTCATTCAGTGGTATTTGCCACACACATTCACTATTCAGATTACCTCAATAGTCAGAGGTACTTACCAGGTGGACTTCGGGTCGGAGGTACAGGTGCCATGCCAGAATAAACCTGAAATAAAAGTCCACATTTTGAAAAGCCCACTTTTGAAAATGTTTTCGGGCCCAAAACCTCAAAGCCGAGTTTTGAACTGTGCTCTGATACCAAACATGTAACACCCCAAACCCGACCCTTTCACTTCGACCGAATTTGGAATGCCACTGCGGAACACGTTCGAAAAATATCCTTACTTAAGAGTAAAACCGTTAAAATTTGGTTGAGTTTAATAAAACATTTTCGTGACTTGAAATATTCTAAGTAAAAACTAAATTATTATGAAAACACCAGATTCAAAACTTTATTATCCATACTTAAGGAAATAAAACCATTTGCAATCGATATTTAAATTTGCGAATCGTAATAGAACATAATAATAAAGATACTTAATAAACATACTTAAATACTTTAATGGGCCTTTTTACATTAAACACTTAATCAAAATACTGAAAATATAGATACTTAATTCATTAAACAAGATATTCTTTTTGCATGAAAATCCGCTTTTGCATGGCCACCTTTGTATCCACTCCAACCGGGTCCAAGCTTTATGCGCCACCTGGAAGGTTTAATAAAAATTGGGTGAGTCACCAAGACTCAATGCATAGTTAATACACATGTCCTCACATATGGGCTTGGCCCATATCCACACAGTTCATACACATGAAAATGCAATTATGAAGCCCAACCCATGCTTATATATATATGTACCATGGCAACATATTACTCGAAACAAATATACATCACATGCCATCACATTTTTATACATTCATCAATAATCATTTATTATCGAAAATCACTGACCTGAGTATTCAATCACCCACCACGGTATTCACAATCTTAGCCCTTATTTCGACTAACATGCACAACATATACATTTACATAAAATAACACATATAACAAACAAGAGAACAGTGCGATAACTACGCACCTGATTAAAGCGAGATCCGATTTATCGAATCTAACAAAATCTAAAATCCTGAACTTGCCCTTATGCCTTGCTCAACTAGCCCCTAATCCATCAGGGACAGAAACGGTTAGCCACTTAATCACCAAAAATGGCCTAAGGCCGAAAGTCAACAACCACTACCTTTGATGCTCAAAAACCCGAGAGCTTCCTTTATTCTTGTCGATATGGCCCTAGAACATCATAGTTAGAATTGGCTAACGTTAATACTAAATATGGCCTATGGCCGAAAACCATGAATCACTTACCTTACTTACCAAAATCCCGAATTAGTCACCTGATCCTTGCGTAGTCGAAATCCCTATAGTCCAACCATTAGAATCGGCTCAAGCATACTTCTAAGAACATGGCCCTTGACCGAAATGTACATAACGCTTACCTAGCTTTTCCAAGTCCCAAAAGATTTGCTTGCTTTTGTAGTTACCAATATCCCTTGAATAGCCGAAACCAATAGGCTCCTTTAATGCTTCCTTCCCGAAATCACCCTCCTAGGTTCGGCCACAGAAGAGAAATAGATTCAAGGTGATCAAGGGTTCAGCTTTACAAGGATGTTCGGAAAAGTTCAATGAAGATTCGGCAATAGACTAATAGTAGAGAGGTTTCGGCTTTTGTCAACAACAAGAGTAAAGATTGGTCTTTGTGAAGATGATGGTTCGGCCAAGCTAGCAAATAGGAAGAAAAGAATAAATACAAATGGCCTTAAAGCTCCTTGAAGTTTCGGTCACAAACAAAAGAGAATGGAAGCTGAAACTAGATAGCTTTTTCTCAAAAAGAAAATGGCAGAATAAGAGAGAAAGGAGAACAAAATTCGGCACACACACTAAGCATACTTCAAAGCCGAAAATGCCACCCCAAGAAGCCCTATATTCGGCCACCACCCTTGTGACTTCAAAACCAAGTATGAAAGTTCCTAAGGAGCTCCACCTTCGGCCATGCACAACTTGAAAAAGGGAAGAAGAAAAATTTTAGAAGAAAACGGCACCTCCAACAGCCCTCAACCGACCAACAAGCTCCCAAGTCCAAAGCTTCATTCGGCCAAGACAAATTGGAAATGAAAGAAAAACCAAGCATGAAATTCGGCCATGCATCCTTTTGCAAAACACAAGGTCGGCCAACTCCCCAAAGCATGCTTCATTCCCATCATCATAGAAATAAGGTAAACCATTGTTTAATCATTATCCCATCACTACCTCATTCCTTCGCATACATAAATTAATAATAATAATAATAATATAACACCACCCCATCACCTAAACTCTTTCTTCACTAAATAAAAGAATAAATTAAAAACCATCCCATGCCTAAATTAAACTAACCCATATTCCAACAATAAATAAAAAAAACAACACCCATGCATGCATGCCCCATGCAGCCACAAGCCTCACGCCGTCCACACAAAAAGGAAGGACCCCCAGATGCAGCCCCCAGGTCTCGGGTTCGAGACCTGAAGAGAATCCCCCAAGCTTCCTGCCATTCTGCTAATGCGACTTTCATGACATAATCTGCCACGACATTTCTTTAAACTATCCTTCGCTGGCTCCTTATGCTTTAGCGCTAAAAGCAAAAATAAAACGCCTTAAACGCGACCCCCAGGACTCAAACACGAGTCCTCCTAGCCGCAGCCCTCAAGCAACGTCCTTAGCCACTCCACCCATGCGCTTTCTTGTGACATGATTCCGCCCCGATTTATTTTAAAGCCTTTCTCACTTGCTCCACCTGGTCTTAACGCCAAAAGCCAAAAATAAAAACCCATTTGCCTTCCACGCTACTCGAACTCCCGACCCGCCGGAACCCCCACACGCTACCAGCCACTTTGCTGCTAGCTTATCTGTGCCATAATCTCCTCACAAATCGTTTTAAGTCCTCCTTAGTCCAGTCTCACTTGCCTTAGCGCCAAAAGGAAAATAAAAGTCCACTACTTGCTGCCGCCTGGATTCGAACCAAGGTCCTAGTTAGCGTTAAGCCAGGCCCTTAAGAGGCGTCCCTAAGCCACTTTACCAAGCCTCCTTTCATGTCAAGAAATTCCCAAAATTATACTTAAGGCCTCCATAGCCTGATTCCCCTTTTTAACCCAATATTTTCAAAAATTTTTCCAAAGCTTCCATTTTAGTCCTCGAGTCTTAAGAGCCCCTAAAACACATCCCCACCATTCTTCAAGCCTACTAACTCGTGAATTATGCTCCAACGCACAGCCCCTAATTTAGGATGTTACAAGTCTAATCTACGAGCCCAAATAAACCCATAGCAGTTCTCATAAACAAATCACTTCACTAATTAGAAATACTTACCTGGTGGACTTCGGGCCGGAGGTACAGGTGTCATGCCAGAATAACCTGGAAATCTCTTAAAAGTCCATATTTTCGAGAAGCCCATTTAAAAAAAAACATTTTTGGGCCCAAAACCCCCAAAGCCGAGATTTGAACCGGGCTCTGATACCAATTTGTAACACCCCAAACCCGGCCCATTCACTACGACCTAATTTGAAATACCACTGCGGAAAGACGGTTGAAAATCTTTTTGACTTAAGATAAAACATCAAAATTTATTAACTTTTGAAAATCAAGTTCGTTTAGAATAATATGAAAAACCTTAATGTTATAAAATGTCTGACTTAAAACTTTATTAAACATATATATATATATAATTTGAATAAATAAGTTGCTAAAAATAAAATCATCTTCATGTAGTAATTTAATTTAATCAAACCATAATTAAAAATAATACTAAAAATAATAATAATGACCTTATTTGTTTAAACAAAATACTTAATATTAAAAGCCATAAAATAATCCAAATATCCTCTTCTGCATGGCCACCTCGTATCCACTCCAACCCGGTCCAAGCTCATGATTCACCTGAAATGGTTAAGAAAAATTGGGTGAGTCCACAGACTCAGTGCATAATCATTACACATGTTTCCACACGTATGGGCTTAACCCATACCCACACAGTCCATACCGATAGATATGCAAAATGTATCCCAGCCCAATCCTAAGTCCATCCGTTACACCAACCTTAGCAGACTCCCTGCCCAAGGCCGTGGCTAATCCACCGATCACCACCGAGTGATCCCACATATCATACCTCGGCAGACCTGCTGCACAAGGCCGTGGCTGAGCCACCGATCACATCGTGATCCTCAAATCCTACCTTGGCAGACTTGCTGCTCAAGGCCGTGGCTGAGCCACTGATCACATCGTGATCCTCAACATTAATCCGTCTACGGTGATGCACTCAGCGACCAACCGCCGAGATGGGCACCTAGCCAACATCTCCCTTGATGAAGCAGACAGCTAGTCATCAAGCGCTAATGTAGCACGAGGCTAACATTAGACCACGTACATGAATATGTACTCCCCGTCCTTCTTCAATCAAAACCAATCCCCATGCACATATGTCAATGTATCATGTCAATCAACATATAGAGTGAGTATAATCACATGCTCATTACCATATCACGTGTACATCATAAATAATTTAATATCATAAACCACTAACCTGTTAACCGATTACCTCAAACATGGGTACCCATCACTTAAGCCTTTACGGTCGGCTATCACACATCATACATAAACATATACATCATCAACAAACAATTAACCGGAGAAACAGTGCGATGATTACGCACCTAATCACTTGGAGTTCTAAACTCTCGATCCTAACGCTATCGCTAAACGAGACTACGGCTATCTACCTAATCTGCTGCTCTGACGCTGGTCCACACCCCGGTGGCCAATCTCGAACCGCCGAGACAGCTCTTTTCTTAAACTTCGGGATAGGGACTTTCCCTTGCCCTCCTTGACTGGTTGATGCCTCCATCAAAACGCTTAATCAGGTAAACCGGTTAATCACCCAAATCATAAATCCAAATATTGAACCTTTACTAAATATTACTCACCAAAACAACTTGAATCCCGGAGGCTACTATATGCTTCTGCCGATCTGCCCCTTACTTGCTTAATCAACCTGAAACTGCCACTTGCTCCTATATTCGGCCAAACCATGATATTAGCACTAAGGCCATTCGGCCAACCCATACAACTCAAGGGTTAACACTTGAAACCCGAGACCTTACCTATCGTCCCTTGAACACAAGCCTCCACACGTTAAGTGCTCCTGCTTCACTTCCCTACAATCGGCAGTCATACATCCACATCAATAGCCTTCGACTTAACGAATACTAAAAGAATAGACTACTAAAATAACTCCTTACCACCACTTACCAACTGATTGCTAAAGATGAGAGACTTGGATTGAGTACCTCAAAATCCCGGAGACCCTACCATAAAATCGGTTCCAACATGTGATTAGCATACTTGCAATCAAATGCCGAAATTGGCTCTTACCTTTGAGAAAGTCGACAGAGAACAGAGAGGGAAAGAAATAGACATTCGGCCAAGTACTAACCTTCTTCAAACGATTGAAAGAAAAGAACCCAAAGTGATCCACACCCCACTTAATATTCGGCCAAGATGAAAACTAATAGAAGAAGGGAATTTCGGCACACCAAGAGAGAGAGATTCGGCTAGAGAAGAAAACTATTCGGCTTGCAAAACTATGAGATAAAGAAGTAGATCTTGAGGTGCTTCAAGAGGTGTTGCGGCAACAGGGGAATAGAGAGTGTTTTCGGTTTAGGAACAAGTTAGATGAAGAAGAAAATGAAAGGAAAAGTGACTTTGAACTTTTGGCTAAGGTAAACAAGTGAAGGGAAAGAGGTGTTTTTGGTGAGGTTAGCGTATGAGAAGAAGAGAGTAGAAGGTGAAGGAGAAAGGGCTAAAATTTGGCACAAGAGAGCTCACCACCCCTTAAATAGAATTCGGCCACTCTCCCTGTAACGCCCCAAACCCGGCCCACGAGACTTGACCGGATCTGGTATGTCACGGAGTAAAAATGTTTTGAAAGATTCGGGTTAACAGTGGAAATCTGAAAATATTGTTGAATTTGTAAAACAGTATTTGCTAAAACTAAGATAGGTTGGTTTGATAAACACAATTGAGTTGAAAACTTTTTCTTTCCTTTGAAACCATTTGATCATTTAGATTTTTAGAAATATCGGGGTTATTGATAACTTGGTAAAATTGGCTACCCGATGGTAACGTCTTTGAAAACGCGTACGAGTACTTATTTTGAAAACGTTGCTTTTACCGATTTGCTTAACAGCTTATAAGTTCGTTCGAAACTACTTAAACATCCAAAATAATAACTAGCGGCCATATTACAAACCAAACCAAAATGTAATAAATATTAACTTTAACGGTACGAAATAAAATTTCAAAACCAAGGAACATGCATGGCCGCCTCGAGTCCTCTCCGGCTCCGTCTCCGCGATCTACTCACCTGCAAAATGGTAGAAAAAGGGGGGTGAGTCACTAAGACTCAGTGCATAGCTATAACACATGTCTCCACTATGGGCTTGGCCCATATCCACACAGTCCACACACATGAATATGCAATTATGAAGCCCAACCCATCCTAAGTCCATCCGTTACTCCTACCTTAGCAGACTCCCTGCTCAAGGCCGTGGCTAATCCACCGTGGCCAAGCCACCGATCACAAAGTGATCCACATATCTTACCTTGGCAGACTTACTGCTCAAGGCCGTGGCAGAGCCACCGATCCCATAGGGATCCCACAGGTCAGTCAGACCACGGTGATGCACACAGCTATCAATCGCCGAGATGGGCACTCAGCCAACACCTCCCTTGATGAAGCACATAGCTAACATCAAGCGCTAATGTAGCACGAGGCTAGCATTAGACCACGCACATAGTGTACACCTCTTCCTCGAATAGTCACATCCCAAGTCCCATGCATATGTATATGTTCCATGGCAACATTTTGTTCGAAACAAATATATATATATCACATGCCATCACATTTTTATACATTCATCAATAATCATTTATTACGCAAATCACTGAAAGGTTAATACCATAACCACTAACCTGATCATTCGATCACCCACCTTTGGTATCCATCATCTTAGCCCTTATTTCGGCTAACATGCACAACATATACATTTACAAATAACACAAATAAACAAGTAAGAGAACAGTGCGATAACTACGCACCTGATTACTAGCAGCGTTATGCCCTCAATCCCGAAACTATCGCTAAGCGACACTACGGCTATCTGCCTACGTTGCTATTCAGACGCTGGCCCACACCCCGGCGGCCAATCTCGCACTGCCGAGACAGATCGTTTCTTAAACTTCAGAATAGGGACCTCCCATTTTCCTTCTTGACTGGTATTTGCCTCTATCGTAGAACACTTAATCAGATCAAACGGTTAATCATCCAAGTCATAAATCTAAGTATCGAATCTTACTAAATATTTCTTACCAAAACAACCTTGAATCCTGGAGGCTACTATATGCTTCTGTCGATAAACCCCCTAATCCATCATGGACAGATTCGATTAGCCCCTTAAAAACCAAAATTAGAAATCGGTCACACTTAATACCAATAATATGGCCTTAGGCCGAATACCATGAATCACTTACCTAGCTTATTTCGATCCCGAAACACCACTTGTTCCTGAATATGGGTTGTCGAAATCCCTTAATCGCTTTAGATCCAAAAACTCCCCTAATACCCCTCTTGTCGGCTATATAAAAAAAAAAGACACAATGGTAAGGCACTATGAATATTTAGCTATCTAAAGAAATCAAGACCACCCTTGATTTCGGTATTCCAAAGAGATAAAAGAATCGGTTAGGAGAGAACTCTTACTTACTACTTCATCATACTTGTGAAGACCCAAAAGAGAGTAAATTTTGGCTTCTATCTTGGCTTTAAAGGCTTGCGGTAAAGAATAGAAAACAAACACTTGATATTCGGTTAGGCTTTACAAATGGTGTTGCAATATTCAGCTATCACTAAAAGAAATAAATATAGATAGGAGAAAAGAAAAGTAGTAGTGGCTAAGGGAATTCGGCAATGGCAATGGTTAAGAGTGATTTCGGCTCAAGCAAAAACAAAAGAGAAGATGTGGAAGAAGAAAGAAAAATCCATGCACAAAAAGGTTCTAACTTTCGGCCCCTAAAAAAAATGCAATAGTTTTGCAAAACACAAAGATGAAAAATGGAGGATTTGCTCAAAGTTCGGCAGTAAAATAAGCACCCTTACTAACTAAAATTCTGCACTTATGCTCCCCCCCACAACCGAATATGCAAGCCCCCAAGGAATGCTTCATTCGGCCAAGAACAAAGGGCAAGGCCGGCCATGCTTTGCTATTCTCAAGTGATAATTCCAGCATCAAAACAAAAATATTGTTTATTAAACTTCCCATCTTCCAACAATAATTAAAAATAATAAAACAAAATAAAACAACCCCATACTCTCCTATAAAATAATAAAATAAAAAGAATACTTCCCATACTCATGCATCTTTTGAAAACAAGCAAAAATAATAAATAAATAATAATAAAACAACACTACCCCATGCCTTGCAGCAGAAATAGAAACAAAGGCACATGCCTTTATGCATGCGTGCATGCCCCATGCAGGCCATAATCCCACGCCGGCCTAAAAACAAAAAGAAAACCATGCGCTGCTCCTGGGTTTCGAACCGCAGACCTGAAGCAACCCTCTCCACGCCTCAGCCACTCGGCCAGCTTGACTTTCATGACAATATTGCTTCGAAATTTCTTTTAAACCTTCCTTCGCTAGCTTCCCTTTACTCTAGCGCCAAGCAAAATAAAAGCATCCGCGCGCCCCCATCGGGACTCGAACGCCCGACCTCCATACCGCAACCACCCCTCGCGCCCTTAGCCACTCTACCACCTGGACTTTCATGTCCATATATGCTCACTAAATCCTTTTAAATCCTCCTTCGACATTAACGCCCTCTTGCAAAAATAAAAACTTATGCGGCCCACGCTACTCGAACCCCTGACCTGCTTTGGCGCCAATCCCAAGCCTTAAATGGCGCATGGAAGCCACTTTACCAATCCAACTTTCATGCCCATTAACTCCAAAAATTTTATTTAAGGGTTCCTTCACCCAATTTCCACTTTTAACCTAAAATTTTCAAAAATTTCCAAAACACTCCCTTTTTATCCTCGAGCTTTAAGAACCCCTAAAACACATCCAAACCCCTCTTAAAGCCTACTAACACTTAGGTTATGCTCCAAACGCACAACCCCTAATTTAGGATGTTACAATTCTACCCCCTTAAAAATAATTTCTTCCTCGAAATTACTTACTAACGAACATCCGTACATTTCAATTCACCGTACCATGCTTATGCTACACACTCTGATTCTAACAAAACTAACACATTCCTTAGATACTAACTCAAAATTCATATTCAAGTTTCCATACTTCACTAGCATACAAACACGAACTATCATATAACAATCCAGGCAATAAAGAGATTCCAGAATTAGGGAACATACCCGCTATCTCATCTCGCATCTGAACCTTCAGCACCTCTCCATGGAGTTCCACGTCCTTGACCTCGAGCCCTATCCATCATTTGAGGACAGTCTTTAATCAAGTGAGACTTAGACTTGCACCTAAAACATACTCACTTCCGGTTCCAACACTCGCCGACATGATACCTTCCACACTGAGCACACGGACGGCTCCAATTCTCAGAAACTGGTACTGGTACACGTACAGAATTCTCGATCCTTGGTCTTTTCTGAACATCTTCAACCGATGCTAACGGTTCAAAACTTCTCTTATTCCCATTTCTATTCTTCTCTTGGTTCTCTCTTACAGTCTTCTTAACATCTTCAGCGATCCGAGCTTTCTCCACTAGAATGGCGAAGTCTCTTTCTCTGTGCGGAGCAATCAACTCTCGCAACTCGTCTCGTAGCCCATCTTCGAATCGAACACACCTTTCGTAATCAGTAGCCACGATCCCTTTGGCGTACTGACTTAACCGCACAAATTTAGCTTCATATTCCGCTACCGACTTGCTTCCTTGTACCAAGTTTAGAAACGCCTTCCTTTGCGAGTCTAAGTAGCTGGCTCCAACGTACTTCCCTTCAAACTTAAGCTTAAAATATTCCCAATCTAGCCGATCTGCTGGAACACCTTGCCTGACAGTGAGCCACCATCGATAAGCTTCATCTCGGAGCAACAAGACAGCACCTTTCAGCTTTTCCTCATCAATACAGTCCAAATCATCCATGATTCTTTCGACTGCTTCAAGCCAATACTCCGCTACATTCGGAGCTACTCCCGACACTCCTCTAAAAACTTCGGCTCCGTTTGACTTAAGCATTTCCGATACTGACTTCCGAGCTCTATTTCCCACACTAGCTCCTGCCACTCGCTCTAGCACTCGTAACATAGCCCACGATACTGCGTCGTCTTCTCCCATCTGATTTTGATCCTCCGCGCCCGTTGCTGGCGGTGGTACTTCATTTTCTGACCCATGGCCAGACTCGACCGGTTCCGATGCTGCCATTCTACTTCTACCACGTCCACGACGGCCGCGTCCCCTAGAACTCATCTCTTATCACGCAATCTGACTTAGAAAGTTTTATGCATTAGAATTTTGTTCCACTGATTATCCGCGAACCATTTTATGAAATAAAGTATTTAGAAGTGGTTCTTTCGATCACACAAAGGTTCAGTTCAAGTTCGCTATTCTAATATAGAGAGTCGCATTCATGCTCATAAACAGAGACATATTCATATCACCTCAATAGTCAGAGGTACTTACCCGAGTGGATCGGTGCCGGAGACTCGATGCCATGCTGTTTAAAACTAAACCATTTCCAAAATACTTCATAGAGACTTATCAAGAAAACATTTTTGGGTCTTGGGCCCCCACAGCCGAGTTTTGAACCGGGCTCTGATACTAAAATGTAACACCCCAAACCCGGCCCACGAGACTTGACCGGATCTGGTATGTCACGGAGTAAAAATGTTTTCAAAGATTCGGGTTAACAGTGGAAATCTGAAAATATTGTTGAATTTGTAAAACGGTGTTTGCTAAAACTAAGATAGGTTGGTTTGATAAACACGATTGAGTTGAAAACTTTTTCTTTCCTTTGAAACCATTTGATCATTTAGATTTTTAGAAATATCGGGGTTATTGATAACTTGGTAAAATTGGCTACCCGATGGTAACGTCTTTGAAAACGCGTACGAGTACTTATTTTGAAAACGTTGCTTTTACCGATTTGCTTAACAGCTTATAAGTTCGTTAGAAACTACTTAAACATCCAAAATAATAACTAGCGGCCATATTACAAACCAAACCAAAATGTAATAAATATTAACTTTAACAGTACGAAATAAAATTTCAAAACCAAGGAACATGCATGGCTGCCTCGAGTCCTCTCCGGCTCCGTCTCCGCGATCTACCCACCTGCAAAATGGTAGAAAAAGGGGGGTGAGTCACCAAGACTCAGTGCATAGCTATAACACATGTCTCCACATATGGGCTTGGCCCATATCCACACAGTCCACACACATGAATATGCAATTATGAAGCCCAACCCATCCTAAGTCCATCCGTTACTCCTACCTTAGCAGACTCCCTGCTCAAGGCCGTGGCTAATCCACCGTGGCCAAGCCACCGATCACAAAGTGATCCACATATCTTACCTTGGCAGACTTACTGCTCAAGGCCGTGGCAGAGCCACCGATCCCATAGGGATCCCACAGGTCAGTCAGACCACGGTGATGCACACAGCTACCAACCGCCGAGATGGGCACTCAGCCAACACCTCCCTTGATGAAGCACATAGCTAACATCAAGCGCTAATGTAGCACGAGGCTAGCATTAGACCACGCACATAGCGTACACCTCTTCCTCGAATAGTCACATCCCATTTCCCATGCATATGTATATGTACCATGGCAACATTTTGTTCGAAACAAATATATATATATATATATATATCACATGCCATCACATTTTTATACATTCATCAATAATCATTTATTACGCAAATCACTGAAAGGTTAATACCATAACCACTAACCTGATCATTCGATCACCCACCTTGGGTATCCATCATCTTAGCCTTTATTTCGGCTAACATGCACAACATATACATTTACAAATAACACAAATAAACAAGCAAGAGAACAGTGCGATAACTACGCACCTGATTACTAGCAGCGTTATGCCCTCAATCCCGAAACTATCGCTAAGCGACACTACGGCTATCTGCCTACGTTGCTGTTCAGACGCTGGCCCACACCCCGGCGGCCAATCTCGCACTGCCGAGACAGATCGTTTCTTAAACTTCAGAATAGGGACCTCCCATTTTCCTTCTTGACTGGTATTTGCCTCTATCGTAGAACACTTAATCAGATCAAATGGTTAATCATCCAAGTCATAAATCTAAGTATCGAATCTTACTAAATATTTCTTACCAAAACAACCTTGAATCCTGGAGGCTACTATATGCTTCTGTCGATAAACCCCTTAATCCATCATGGACAGATTCGATTAGCCCCTTAAAAACCAAAATTAGAAATCGGTCACACTTAATACCAATAATATGGCCTTAGGCCGAATACCATGAATCACTTACCTAGCTTATTTCGATCCCGAAACACCACTTGTTCCTGAATATGAGTTGTCGAAATCCCTTAATCGCTTTAGATCCAAAAACTCCCCTAATACCCCTCTTGTTGGCTATATAAAAAAAAAGACACAATGGTAAGGCACTATGAATATTTGGCTATCTAAAGAAATCAAGACCACCCTTGATTTCGGTATTCCAAAGAGATAAAAGAATCGGTTAGGAGAGAACTCTTACTTACTACTTCATGATACTTGTGAAGACCCAAAAGAGAGTAAATTTCGGCTTCTATCTTGACTTTAAAGGCTTGCGGTAAAGAATAGAAAACAAACACTTGATATTCGGTTAGGCTTTACAAATGGTGTTGCAATATTCAGCTATCACTAAAAGAAATAGATATAGATAGGAGAAAAGAAAAGTAGTAGTGGCTAAGGGAATTCGGCAATGGCAATGGTTAAGAGTGATTTCAGCTTAAGCAAAAACAAAAGAGAAGATGTGGAAGAAGAAAGAAAAATCCATGCACAAAAAGGTTCTAACTTTCGGCCCCTAAAAAAATGCAATAGTTTGGCAAAACACAAAGATGAAAAAGGGAGGATTTACTCAAAGTTCGGCAGTAAAATAAGCACCCTTACTAACTAAAATTCTGCACTTATGCTTCCCCCCACAACCGAATATGCAAGCCCCCAAGGAATGCTTCATTCGGCCAAGAACAAAGGGCAAGGCCGGCCATGCTTTGCTATTCTCAAGTGATAATTCCAACATCAAAACAAAAATATTGTTTATTAAACTTCCCATCTTCCAACAATAATTAAAAATAATAAAACAAAATAAAACAACCCCATACTCTCCTATAAAATAATAAAATAAAAAGAATACTTCTCATACTCATGCAGCTTTTGAAAACAAGCAAAAATAATAAATAAATAATAATAAAACAACACTACCCCATACCTTGCAGCAGAAATAGAAACAAAGGCACATGCCTTTATGCATACGTGCATGCCCCATGCAGGCCATAATCCCACGCCGGCCTAAAAACAAAAAGAAAACCATGCGCTGCTCCTGGGTTTCGAACCGCAGACCTGAAGCAACCCTCTCCACGCCTCAGCCACTCGGCCAGCTTGACTTTCATGACAATATTGCTTCGAAATTTTTTTTAAACCTTCCTTCGCTAGCTTCCCTTTACTCTAGCGCCAAGCAAAATAAAAGCATTCGCGCGCCCCCATCGGGACTCGAACGCCCGACCTCCATGCCGCAACCACCCCTCGCGCCCTTAGCCACTCTACCACCTGGACTTTCATGTCCATATATGCTCACTAAATCCTTTTAAATCCTCCTTCGACATTAACGCCCTCTTGCAAAAATAAAAACTTATGCGGCCCACGCTACTCGAACCCCTGACCTGCTTTGGCGCCAATCCCAAGCCTTAAATGGCGCATGGAAGCCACTTTACCAATCCAACTTTCATGCCCATTAACTCCAAAAATTTTATTTAAGGGTTCCTTCACCCAATTTCCACTTTTAACCTAAAATTTTCAAAAATTTCCAAAACACTCCCTTTTTATCCCCGAGCTTTAAGAACCCCTAAAACACATCCAAACCCCTCTTAAAGCCTACTAACACTTAGGTTATGCTCCAAACGCACAACCCCTAATTTAGGATGTTACAATTCTACCCCCTTAAAAATAATTTCGTCCTCGAAATTACTTACTAACGAACATCCGTACATTTCAATTCACCGTACCACGCTTATGCTACACACTCTGATTCTAACAAAACTAACACATTCCTTAGATACTAACTCAAAATTCATATTCAAGTTTCCATACTTCACTAGCATACAAACACGAACTATCATATAACAATCCAGGCAATAAAGAGATTCCAAAAATTTTATTTAAGGGTTCCTTCACCCAATTTCCACTTTTAACCTAAAATTTTCAAAAATTTCCAAAACACTCCCTTTTTATCCCCGAGCTTTAAGAACCCTTAAAACACATCCAAACCCCTCTTAAAGCCTACTAACACTTGGGTTATGCTCCAAACCACAACCCCTAATTTAGGATGTTACACCCCCCAAACCTTCATGGCCGAAAATGTCAACAAGAAGACCCCTAAGCCGTCCAACTCCTTTGCCTCTCCCCCACTCCCTTGATTCCCTCCTAGTTTCACTCTACACCAACCTTTCAAACAAATTCAAACTAAAACCAACTCAAGCCTTCTCTTAGCCACACATTCAAAATAAGTTGACCCATTCAAAATCCTCCTTTTAAGTGCCTTAGCCGAATCCAACTCTTCCCCCTCTCCTGACGCAAAAACAAAACCAAAATGCTGCCTTCGCAGCTCGAACTCTGGCCCCCTCTTGCTCCCTGAGGCGTCACCTTGCAAAGCTCCAAGTGGCGTCTCCCTTGCCACTCTACTAGCTCAATTCTTAAGTCTTAACCTCCCAAATAATTCTCTTAAGACCTCTAAAGCCAAGCTCCCCTTTTTATACTAAAAACCAAAAATTTCCTAAGGCATTCCACTACCTTTTAGAGTTCTCAAGACCCCTAAAACTCACCCAACCACACACTGAAGTATGCCAACACCTGAGTTATGCACTAAATGCATAACCCCTAGAACCCGGGTGTTACACATACGAACCATAATAATGCTCGTATGAATACCCTTGTCCTCGATACTCACCATCATAACTCCAACAGCATGTTGAATCTTCGTTTATAGAATTCGACCTATCATTGTATCCTAAATAGATTACTCGACCACCTATAATTATTATTAGACATGATTAAATCAGAATATCAACAAGGTAAACAAGAAAAAAAAAATTTAAAAAAAAAAGAATCAACAAACAAGAAAAAAAAAAGGAACTATCTAATCTCCTTGTCTTTCAATCAATATTGCCTTACAAACAACTAACTTCACTAACACATTCAAACCGTTATAGTCCCTAGCAACAATGCTAATAACTTGACCACCATTGTACGTGTATTGAAATATGCAGAAATATAGATATAAAATAAAGTGTGGTTTAATTGCAAGTGTATAGATCAAATACTAATATAGTTTTCATTACAACGAAATACGAAAGTATTTCGAGGATTGTACCCAAGGGATTGTCAAATCGGTACATGTGATTGTCAAGTTAATTTACAGCTAAGCAATTACTAATCTAATCGATTCAAAAATTATTACTGCAATCAAAATGTGAATTTTTTTTCAAAACTAATTCTAGATTATCAATTGAGCTAACTATCCTAATTTACTTTTTTCTTATCTTACAACTATGCAAACAAACAAGGTGATGGTCGACGGGTTTATTATTAACTATCAAATAAACATGACTTGGTTATACCAGTTGCCACTCCTAATTAGAAATCTCCTCTCGGTCTCATTCTAATTAGAAATTACCACCGAGAATCTCCTCTCGATCTCACCTAGACATGTAGTTCTCTTCTTGGTTTCACTACTCAACACAATCATATTAATTTCTCACTCAATAAACTCTTCTCTCGATCTCGTTTATCTAAATTTTCCACTAGAGGCATCAATTCTAGAGTATTAAACATTTTAATATAATCAAACAACCAATAAACCAAACTTATTAATATTAATCTAAATTAATAATTAATATCACAATAAAAAATCAATACAATCTAATACATCATTATGATCAAAACCCACACAACCATTTTAACAAACATGGAAAAGGCAATTAACAAGAACAAGAGTTACAAATGCTTATTTATGGAGATCAATCCTATTGAACATTTAAGCACGATTGATAACCATCCACATAAGTCTTTAACAATCAAGAAATAAAATCTACCCTAAAAAAATAAAATTCTAGTAAAAAATGAAAAGAAAATTAATTTTTTTTGTAACACCCCAAACCCAGCCCATTTGTGTGACCGAATTTGAAATGCCACTGCAGAAAAACGTTTGAAAAACTTTTGACTTAGAGTTTAAAACATAAAAGATTTGTTGTCTTTACTAAAACATTGTGTAATTAAAGTTCCAAATAAAATTAAGTTGTTTAAATTAAAACATTTTCAAATAATAATATAATCGACAATTTAACTTAAAACATAATAAAAATCCTTAAATACTTAAAGTGACCCTTATTACAATAAATAACCTTTTATAAATGAAATGTGTAAAACAAATAAAATATCTTCTGCATGGGCCACCTCGTATCCACTCCAACCCGATCCGAACATCACCTGTAAGGTTTGAGAAAAATTGGGTGAGTCACACAGACTCAGTGTGTAATTAATCCACTGAATTCCACCCACATGTTAACCACATATTAACCCATATAACAGATAACAAGATAGCATATTCACATAATAACACATTCTGGGCTTGGCCCACATTCATATCACATTATCAGGTAACAGGGTAATTAACCGCATAATTCCACATATCGGGCTTAACCCATTTCCACACTGATCCACATTTATAAACTGGGCTTGGCCCATTTTCACATTAATTCACACATCCATTGAGATTATGCAAAATGCACCCAACCCAACCTAAGTCCATCCTCTACACACCCCCGTATCCAGCCACCACACACCAGGGGATTATCAAATCACCCTCTCCTTTTCACTCCAAAAGGCAATCAATGCCGTCCACGTGCAATTAAGCACAATAATCCACAACGCGACCTCAGTCAGCGCCAATCCACGATGTAGCCGTAGCTAACACCAAAACCACGATGGGACACATAGTCACTCATCAACCACGATATGGCACATAGCCGATATCAACCACGATGAGGCACACAGCCACTCATCAAACCACGCGAACTAAATCGCAATTAATCCACAACGTGACCTTAGTCAACGTCAATCCACGATGTAGCTCAAGGCTAACATCAAACCACGTACTCAAAGTACACCCGTACCTTCTTTCATATCATATCCCAACCCATGCACATGCAACATTCCATAATGACATAAAATAATGATGCATGAGTATGTTCATCAAGCATATTATCACATATTCATAATAGTAATCACATTTGATCAGATTTGGTACTTACCGGATTATCGACATACCCCTTGGGGGTATCCATATCACAATTTCCATTGCACTAGTTAGCACATATTTAACACATACAGATATAACACAAAAACCCGGAAAACGGTAGGCTAACTACACACCTGCCTATTAGTGAAATCCCGAACTGCTCGAATCTAACACGATCTCGAAACGCGGTTCTTCCTTCTCCCTTAAAGCCGATTTGGTCTCCTACCAAATCCCGAATCACAGTCTGAATTCCTTTCCTTTAGCTACACACAAAAGAACACCTTTTTATGGCACTAAGAACATTCGGCCATGCCTAAAACCAAGACTTAATCCATTGATTTTGGCACACCCATGAAGAAATAAATAAAACCGATTGCTAAGGAAGAAATATACTTACTACCACACGTTGCTCACCACTCCTAAAGCATCCTCAAAGAATCGGCTCCAAGACCCCAAAGAGAAAGGTTTTGGCACTTGAATGATGAAGAGAGATCACACCAAAATGGAGGGAGTTGAATGCATAGAGGATTTGGCTATGGTTTTTCTTCAAAGTTACAAGCAAAGACAAGAGAGAAAGAGACTATAGGGTTCGGCCAAGATAACACCAAAAGAGAGAAAAAGATTCGGCAATAGTGGAAAAGAGGAAGAAAAAGTAAAATGGAAAAGAGAAATTCGGAAGAGAAAAGTGAAGAGAATTTCGGCTTAAGAGTTTGAAAGAAGAAAAGAAAGAGATGAAAGAGAGGAGGTAGATACTTTCGGTTTTGAGCAAAGAAATGGCAAAGAAAAAGAAAGATATGGGAGAGTATGGTTTCAATTTCCAAGAAGAAAAAGAGAAAAGAAACAATTGCAATTTGGCTTAAAGACCAAGTGAGTAAATCATCAATTCAACTTGGGCTATCGGGTTTGTTTCAACCAAAAGAATTAGGAAGAAATTGACAAAGCAAAAGGGAGATTTCGGCTTGACACAAAAACAAAGACTAACACCTACAAAACTAGCCGAAAATGTCACCTAACTACAAAGAAGTTTCGGCACCCTATTTCCCCTACTCATAACAAAATTCGGCAACCATCCTTTTGCCAACAATTCAAAGAAATTCTGAATTAAATACACTCCTAATTTTCTCCCTATTTCCTCCTATTCACTCACAAAACTTAAGCCAACCCCTTTAGTCCATGAAACCGTCCACATTCATGGACTTTAAAGTCAAACCTATCCATACAAAACTTACCAAAACAACACACCTTACATCATGCCTTATGTTCTCACATTATCCTTAATCAGCATAATTCTTTCCCAAACATCAAGCTTACCTAAATTATTATTCAACTTACCATAAAATCTAAAGTCTAACTTACCATATGTATAGTTTGACCAACACTTAATGTAAAGTGCATAAAATAAAGTCTTCAAAATGCTAATCATGCTACTCGAACCACTTCCCTCAAGCAACCTTTCAAGCTCCTTATCCACTATGCCACTAACTCCTCATGTGCTAGAATTTAACACTTAAATTAACTTAAGTGCCAAGTTCACTTAATCCACTTCCCTAAATTTTTAATACTAAGAATTATTCTAAACCAATTAATAAAATCAAGCCTTCACAAGACTATGCTAAACACATGATAACGGCTCGTCTCGGGTTAGGAGGCGAATCGTTAATGTTGCCCGATCGTAAATTAGACAGTTTCTCGTTCAACTAACAAAAGGGATAATTTTATTGGAAATGATTTTTTTTTGAAATGTAAGGATAGGTGATAGGTTGAAATGGATACGTATTTGAAACAAGAAAGAACCTTTAATAAAGATTAAAGACCCGAATCTTATAAGTTTCAAATTGATGGAATGAGTTTCGAAACAAAACCGAGACCCACTATCTAGCGAGATAGGAACCAACGGTATGGTATTTCGAAATAAAACCGAGACCCACTATCTAGCGAGATAGGAACCAACGGTATAGGTAGATGAACGCCACACCCGTGAGGATGATAAGTTCAAAACAAGGAAAGAACGACGCCACTAGAAAACTAGATAAGTCAATTCAAACCTCGAGAATAAGGAGAGTGAATACTCACCAAAAGAAATTCTTCTTTTCATTCAAATTCAAAGTTGTTCTCCTTTTTACAAGAATGTGCAATATTTATAGACCTTGTTAATGTTAGCCGAATAAGGAAGAAATAATTTGAGGGCAACAATCGGCCAAGAGAAAGGATGGCCACTTACAATTAAAATAAAATATACTTAAATTATCCTAATTTAAAGTGCTTGGGCCGTCCCATTAGTTGATTTCCTATGGCACTCAAATGTCAATTTCATACTCCAATTCTCCATGATGCTTCTTGCTTGCCGTCCACCTAGGTAATTCATGGCTTAGTTTTTTTTTTTTTATCAATTAATTCCCCCCAAAGTTGCCGTCCAACAAAGCACTAGCCATATTAAATTCAATTATTTATTCCATTATAAACCTCCAAGTCGTCCATCATGATCTTATAATGCTCCAATTTCTTAATTGCATGGCTTCAATTCTTTGTATGCCGTCCAACTATTTCCATTTTCAAAATGCTCCATTTGGCTTCATTAAAATAATATGGTCATTATCTTTTATTTTCCAATGTTCTAATGCCGTCCCATTAAGCTCCATTTACTCAATCCAAAGTCATGCCTAATTAGCCATCCAAGCTTGAAGAATAAAATAACTTCCTTGGGTGTTCCACGTATCAAGCTTCCAACAAAAATTAAATTTCCAGCTCCCATTAAAATATTTCCATACCGTCCCATGGTGGTTCTTCATGCGTCCAACTTAAATAATTTCAATAATTTGCCGCATGCTCAATTCAAGTGTTTTGGTCACCATTTCATGCTTTTGTTTATTTAATGCAAAGCTTACATTTATTCCTTCAATTTGTTTTTCGGCCAAGCTATGTTTGAAATTGCTGTCCATTTGTTTATTCCATGTGCCTTATATCTTCATGTCGTCCATGTAATTTAACACGCATGGCAGTCTTCCATTACCTTAATTAATTTTCTTTGGCCAATTTGTTTATTCAAAAGTGCTGCCATTGTTCAATCATCCAGTAATCTCCCACCTGCACAATTAAATTCACAACTTTGTTTCATAAATTTGGCAATAAGCTGAATTCAATTCAGCTAAAACATATTAAAATAATGTAATAACTTTAAAACACAATTAAACACATGCAATAAAATGTGACAAATTAATTAATTTAAGGAAACAAAAAAAATTAATTTAGACACAATAACATATTTTTAAAAATTAATTTGCTATAGAAAATCAATTAAACGAATTAAGATGTTTAATTCATTTAATTAAAATTTAGCAATTTAATTTTCAACAAATTCAAAGACTCGATTTATTTAACGCAATAAAAATTAAAAATTTGGAGTCGAGCTTCATCGACTTGAAAATTCGGTGGGTGGCCCGGGCGTGCCCGTATCAACACACATAATTCATACCCAAGCTAACACAAATAATAAAATAATACTCAAATTTTTCCTAAAGCACAAGGCCCAATCGGCCCAATCCTACCAGGCCCAATTTCGGGATGTTACATTTTTTGTCTAAACGGCTACCCTAATCTCCTTGCATTCACCACCCTCAATAGCTAATATTAGGTTGTATTTATAGAGAAAATTCGTTTAAACATTCAATTACAAGTTTTCCCTTACTAAAATTCTAATTAAGGCAAGTTTGACCAACAATTCTCCATTCTTTCCCTTCATAATCGCAATAGATTTGGCTCGAGGTCTCGACATTGGTGATGTGAGGTCACGACTCGCGACAGTACTACTTAGGAGGCTCTAAGTTGCGACATCATAGGTCTGGTGTCGCGACTTAGATCAAATTTCTTGGTCTATCTTTAGGGTCAATGCTGTGACACCATAAGTTCGGTGTCACGACCTTGCAAGTCAAGGGCCTCGGTGTCATGACTCCACAGGTTTGTTGTTACGACATTGAAGCTTCTCGAGGTAATTTGCTTTGCATGGTGGAAAGGTTGATGTCTCGATATTAGGGAGTGATGTCATGATATTAAGAATCATAGGACTCTAGATTGTGACATCAACATCCTAAGGTTGCAACACTGAAGTTGCTCATTTGATCCCTTCCTTCTTATTCCTTAGTTAAGTCCTTGAAAATGCCTTAGCCACACAATAAGCTCAATTGGACATATAATTGATATTTTTATTTAAAAATAACATAAAAATAACTAAAAAATTTACAATTAACATAAATGCTAATCTAAATGTGAAAAAGAAATAAAATACTTGAAAGATCACCCCCTAAACAAGCTCTTTAAGTATGAAATGAGCTTAAATTTTCATATCAAAATACAATGTATTTATGCTAGAGGGGCAACAATCTTTTATCGATATAAAGCATATTGAGTTACTAGTGGAACTATCACCTATGAAAAGGTGGATCATGCATCAAACTTTGTGAGTAGAAAAGTATTTATACAATATGGGTAGTCAAAATAGAGTAAATACATTAAGGGAGGTACATATTAAACATTATTTTAGTGTTATACAATGTGATTTGTTGAAGTTGTTGGATGTTTACTATGGCTTGGTAGAGACACAAGAGTCCTTTCAAAGTTTCAAGATGAGTAGGCAAAGTGGCCTACAAATAGGAGCTGTCATCAACACTCAATGTTCATCAATGTTTAACGTAAGTGTGCCCAAACTTTTTTGTAAGGATCAGGAGGACTCAAACCGAGGTAAGTTACAATGAGAGTGATTAGAAGTGAAGGCCTCCTAGGATCGATATGTACAATGTGGCATGAAAGATCAAATTGACTGGTGATAGAATTATAGGTTAAAAGACTACTCGATAGTGAGGTTAGTCGAGAATCATTTAAGACATTATTGTAGTTTCAAGATAAAATAGGCTAATTTTTGAAGACGTGGTGTAGGTATCTCTAGAACAGGTGGGGAAATGTCATGACCCATGAATAAATATCTCTGACCAAGGTGATCATCTAAGTTAAATAGGTCTACTTAACCTACTAGGATTGATCCACTTCTTGAAACATTCTAGAAAACCCATTTACTAGAAGCTTGACAACCTAGAAAACTCTCTAATAAATTGTAGTTACTAGGTTAATTTAAATTCCAAGCAATATAGAAAATATAGAGTTTAAATTTCCTTAAAACTCTATCATATAAATATGTTCAAATAAGAGCGATTGATGTAACTCTATCTATACTATTGATGTAAGAGGGGACTCAACTATAAATAGATGCTCATTTCATTAGAGCAAATCAATTTAGAATCTATCAAAGGGTTCAACTTTTGTCATCCCTAATTGTAACGAGACTTTAAAATCTCAATGAAGGTTGATAATATCATTTTAACTTTGTACTCAACTCTTGGTTTAAATTTTGTAATCTTTCCTTAGTTTGTTATGTCTAATAGCTATTAACAATTGTATCACACTTATGTGTGGAAAAATAATGTATTTAAAATATTGATGTACATTTAAAATAATTTTCAAAAAATAATAAAATGAATAATTTGAAAATATAAAAATGCCTATAATCATATTTATTAATTGATTCAAATTTGGTTTCTAGTACTTTCTCTAGACGGGGTGTTGGTTTGTTTAATTGCTTATTGTATAAACAGAAATTGCTACTTGCCCCCAAAATGAAAATCTAAGATGAAATCAGAGATGTCCATTGATTTGTTCGACTACTCAAAAAGTCAAAACATAAATCATCCGATTTCACACGACCCGACCCGGTTATTGCCAATTTTTTATTTTCTGGTGTTGGAATGGAAAGAGCCAAACGTGCGCACGCGCGCTACTATTCTTGTAATTCCTTACTTTGCCCTTTTGCATTTACAAGTTCTTTTTAAGTTTTAGTTTAACAGTTTTATTTTTTATTTTTTTCAATTAACCCTGCTAATCAGAAATTCTGTCTCGCTCTCTCCTCCATTATTTCATTTTCTTCTCACCAATTTTTTTTTTTTCTGAGAGGTAATCTCTTATTATATTTAATTTTGATGTATAAAATAAATTCTATAAATATGTATGATCAACCATGATCTAAACCTGTGTAAGGAGTTTTCTTTTCTCAATTAATAAATTCTTCTGGGATACATGATAAGGATATTGTTAGATTCAATCTTTTATCTCGTTGAAATCCAAATCTATATATATGATTTTGCTTCCATGTTGTTTTTCAGGTTTAGATGCGTTGATGAGGTGAAAAAGAGAAAGAGAGGGCTGGATTTGGGAGATCCGATCGTAGAAATTTGGTGTTATTTGAAAGAAAGATAGTTCAATTGGTAAATTAATTGAAAAATGGAGTCGTCGAATCAAGCGGAGTTCGATTACTTGTTCAAGTTGCTGATGATAGGAGATTCAGGAGTTGGAAAGAGTAGTCTTCTTTTAAGTTTCACTTCCGATTCCTTTGAGGAACTCTCTCCCACTATTGGTCAGTATTCATTTTGAACTGTGGTCATCAACCTTTATTCCTTTTTATGTCTTATAATTTATAATGGCATTGTCTTGATCTGCGGAACATGAAGATATCTACGCTCCCTTTTGGATTTCTTTTTCAAGATCAAAAGGCGGCTTACCAAAAAAATATTTTTGAAGAAAAATTGAAAACATAACTTTCTTTTGGAGAAAAATGTATGAATTTACTTATGTATGGATGCTGTTGTTACTTGCGTTTTCCAGTTTAACCAATGGAAATTATCCAAATGCTTAAGAATAGAGTTTCCAAATCTTAAATTTTAACTCGATTGGATCTCAAATGTTGGATGTGCCAAATTAATTCTTGGTTTTATGGTTCTGAGAAATGAGGTTTGCATTGTCTTTTTGTGGATAGTTTTGTTTTGTCTTTTGATTAAAAGAAAGGAAATATGATGAGTGAACAGAAAGACTGTAAATTGCGAATGCAAATTTTATTTTATCAGAAATCTAGAATGTATTGATGATCTTGCAATGTGGTCTTGGTTAAACTATTCTATTTCTGTAAGCTTTCAATGCATTCACATTAAACTGATTATAAGAATCATTAATCTGCTTACATATCTTTATGTCCTGATTTAGAACTCTACTTGTTTTTGTGTAGGTGTTGATTTTAAAGTGAAATATGTAAATGCCGGGGATAAAAAGCTGAAGCTTGCAATTTGGGATACAGGTAATACCTAAAGTTTGCTAATGTGTTATTTCTAGTTTTTCTTTATTTTTTTTTTAAAGAAAAAGGCCAAAAAAGGCCAACTATATTAAATTAGAAGGTATCATCCAACACTAACCGGTGGATGAAATCCGGGTAGTCCAAACCAGAATCCAAAGCAGCGTTCCCATCCGTCAGCCAATATGCCATGCAATGATTGGCTGACCTATGGGAAAAGGAAAAACTAACAGCATCGAAAGAATTGCAAATATTTAAGGCCCCTCTAACAATACGGCCATAAAGGGACAAATCAAGAGTCCAATTTTTGAACTTATTAATAATAAAAGCACAATTAGACTCGAAAATAACTCCGGAGAAATCCTTCTTGAGGGTCTTCTAAGCAGCGCAAGCCGAAGCGATAGCCTTAGCTGAAGGGGCATCAAAAGCCTCGGTGATTGAACAAGCATAATGGGCTAGCACCATGCCCTCATGGTCATGAACAATGGCACCGCTAGAAGCAACTTTTTTCTGTGCATTCCATGCCACATCAACATTAATTTTGACCGCATCTTCACGAGGCG
Source organism: Gossypium australe (assembly GCA_005393395.2). Lineage (NCBI taxonomy): Eukaryota > Viridiplantae > Streptophyta > Magnoliopsida > Malvales > Malvaceae > Gossypium > Gossypium australe. Next base: position 27,911,898 of record CM016623.1, read on the forward strand.
GAGACCATCGGGTCACAATTGGACGTCAAAGTAACAACGGTGCATAAAAAAGCTTATGCACCCGAAACTCATGATGGATCAAACGAGCTCTCAAAACCACATCTTGCAAAGAAGAAACCTGCCCTTGAATCACAAACAAGTTCCTTGCTTCCCACAGTTGCCATAGAAGCATAAGAAAACTAGTGAAAGCTCTTTTGTCTATCTTCCTCATTGCTGCCTTGAGCCAATCAATCGCATTGTAAAAAGACAAACAAAGCAAATCATTATGAATACTACACAAGATTAAAGCCTCCCTTGAAATTGGGCAATCCCAAAGAACATGTATAACATCCTCCTTAGTTGTCCTACATCTAGGGCAACTCGGATCCACCCTTGGGGAGAACATAGCACATCCATTAGCCGTAGGGAGGATGCCATGACCCAGTCTCCATCCAAACAGTCAATTCTTTGGAAGGGTTTCAGCTTCCAAAGTTACTTCCAAAAGACTATGAGGTCCTAAACCCAAAGTCTGAAGAAGTAACCAATTATACCCTGAACGCTTGGTATAAACATTGTTGGGGGCATGCCCCCAAACCAACTAGTCTTCATTTGCCTCGCCAATAGGCAGATGGAGAATTCGGGAAGCATCTCATCGTTGCAACAAGATCGAACTAACATCTCACCCTATCTCTGGTCTTCTAGAAGTAATTGAGACACCCTAGCATCATGGGGAATAGCATCACAATGACCTATATCAGGCCCATTTATAAATTTTTCCTCCCATCTATCCATCCAAGTCCTGGCCATATTGCCATTCACTATCTTCTAGTAGAAGCCCGGATGAAGCATATTTAACACTTCCATAAAGCCCTTCATATTCATACACGACGGAAGTGGTTTTTCAATGATTCTCTACTTTTGTGCTATATAAATTGACTTCTACATTTATTATTTCAACCTTTCTTGTCTTCAATAAATCATGCTAGAAATAGCCTTGTCACAGTGAATTATATATAATGATGTTTTGGCTATTTTGCTTACTTTGTTTCCCTTTTAATCTATCACCTGTAACTTTATTAGGTTTCTCTTTAACATCTCTGAAAGGGGGACCTTAGTTTTTATTGCTCAAACACCTATATTTGATGAGTGCAAATGCTTTTTTAGTTGCTAAAGTGTCACTTAGTTCTGACAAACAGCTTATTCAAAGAAAATATTAACCTGAGATTAGTAGTTTGAGTTTACTACAGTTCTGTTTGATCGATGCTTTTGCTATGTCCTTTTGTTCTGATATTAAGAATCAGTACATGAGTTCAGAAGAAGGAAAAAAAAGAAAAAAAGAATCAGTAAATGAGTTGTGGATAGAGGTGAAATGCCACTTGAACTTGGAGCTAGCTGGCTGCTGTTCATTTTTTTTTCCAGCCATTATTTTTGCAAAATCAAAAAGAAAATAGCAAAAGCATAAAAAATGGGGGAGCCTAAGCGAATTAGGTATTGTATCCACATTAGGATTTATGTTGTGAAGACTCTGCATATATACTAATTTTTTATACTTTGCAATGCCATCAAATAGAGCCTTTTCCATTGGTGGCACTCATTTTTCTTTTGCATGCACAACTGATATGCTTTTGTAGCCTTTTCAAAGTGAAGATCGTAAAGCAAAAAGGTATGCCCACATATTGGGCTTGGTATGTTGAAATCTTAAGAACCAACTTAATCTTATCATGCTTGGGTAGAAAATTGCATAAATGGAGCTGAGCCTTCTGGTTGTTTTTGGAAATGACATTGCAATGATCTGGACTTTTGTTTGCCTTCAAAAGCATTGAATTGAGATGCAAGCATGTTCTTTTGAGGAAATATTTGTGAATGAAGCAAATTATGTGGTAATTGTCGTATCATTCTCTGCATCATTTAGTTTGGTTAGATGTGCTCTTTAGATGACATTGCAATGTTCTGGAATTTTGTTTGCCTTCAAAAGCATTGAATTGAGATGCAAGCATGTTCTTTGAGGAAATATTTGTGAATGAAGCAAATTATGTGGTAATTGTTGTATCATTCTCTGCATCATTTAGTTTGGTTAGATGTTCTCTTTAGATTACTCAACTGGGCCTTTACTGATTCGGCTTGTTGCTGTGAAAATCCTTATTGATCTGATTATTTATTATGATTTAAATCAGTTTTGCATGATAGAAATTTGCTATTTTTATTGCTCATGGCTTCATGTAGGGAGAAATTTTTATTTTCTTTCAGTCTTGACTTATTTATGCTGATATTGCATGCAGCTGGGCAGGAAAGGTTCAGAACATTGACAAGTTCTTACTACAGAGGCGCACAAGGGGTCATTATGGGTAACTTCATCCCTGTTTTAAATTGCAAAATTGCCCCACTTACAAAACTTGTGCCCTTCATTCTTTATTCTATTGGGAAAATTACTACTTTAATTTCTCATTTGAGCTGATCCTTTGTAAAATTGTAGAAGTGAGATAAGCATTGTTTTGCCTATCAATTTAGTCCCTGTACTATTAAAAAGAATCAAGTAAGTCTAAATTTCAATAGAGTTAACATTTACTGTTTAAAAAATGTCAATTACTGTTAACAAAGTTAATGTTTTGAAAGCTTTTATGATTCTGCAAATGAGATCTTTTGTTAGAGTTGAATTGCAATTGAAAAATAATTTTCATGTCATTTTTTAAACTGTAACCTTATGTTTGAATAATTAAAAATAAAGGAAAAGAAGGGAAGGGAAGGGAAGGGAAAGGAAAGGAAAGGAAGGTGAAAGAAAGGTAAGGAAATATTTATTTCTTGTTTGATAGCTAAAATTAATAAAGGAAAGGAAAGGAAATGAAAGGAATTTTAACATTTTCTGTTTAGTTAAGACGTGGAAAGTAAAGTAAATGATTTGTTTAAATAATTTTTCCAATTTAACTTTACTTAAATAACATATAATAATTAAATTAACTTAAATTATAAAATATGAAAATTGATATTTTTCATAAAATGATAGTTACAAGTGTAAATAAAAAATTATAAATTAATTTGATAAAATTGTTAATTTGATACAAACTTTTAAAAAATAAAGAGTCCTAATAATTAAAAAATGTAGAAAATGATTTTGATAGTTTGTTAATTTGTTACAAAATTAAAATGTAAAAAGAGTTCTAATATTCTTAAAGAGTTGTAATAATTCAAAAAAGTAAATAAAAAAAGAGAAAATAATTTAAAAAATAATAAAACCATTTACAACAAAGTGATAAGGTGTTAAAAAATGAGAAAAATTTCAATGCATTATGAGGAGAAAATTCAAAGTAAACAAAAGTCATTAAAATTAACAAAGTATAAAAATTACATTTTTAAAAAAAATATTTTTTCTTTCCTCTCACTTCCCCCCAAATTGGGGTATTAAGAAAATGAGGGAAAACAAGGGAAAGTGAGGGATTCTCAACTCCCTTCAATTTTCCTACCATGTAAAAAATAGGTTATCCAAACAAGAGAAAAAAGAATCTTTTCCCTTGAGTTACTTAACTTTCTTTCCCCTTACTCCAATCCAAGCATAGTATAAATGTTAACTCTATTGCAATTTGGTCTTATTTGATTTTTTTAATAGTACTACAGTTAAATCGTAGAGGGGCTAATTTGATGCAGTCCCTATAATAGAGGGGCTAATTTGATGCAGTCCCTATAATAGAGGGACTTGGCAGGTACTTTCACTAATTAATAATAGTAGGGATATAAACCTCTAATTGCTGAATTCTATTAAATAGTAAGTAATAATGGTGGGGTTATATATACCTCTAGTTTCTGAATTCTATTAATTAATAAAGCTTTAATGCTAACATTAGATTAACAATTTAAAGATAACTCATAATCCTAGCCATCAATCCATAGGCGTAATGAATAATAAATAAAGCTTAAATAATAAAATATCATAATAGTTGTAGCTCATATGTCACAGGTAAAAATCATGTTTATGTCAACTTACAATACATTCTTTTTTCTTTTTCTTCTTTTTGCCCCCTCTTATAGTCTTGGTTTTCTTTTTTTTTTTTTTGCTGTAGCTACTGTGTTACATATTGCCTTGGCCTGGATTAAATGATTAGATGTTTTCTTCTTCCTTTTTATCTGTAAAAAGTTTTACTCTGCTAAAGCTTTTTTTTTGCTGTAGTCAGTATAAGTGGTTAACATCTTCACATGACTAAGATTAGATGCCTCTTCAATTCTAACCTCTTTTAAGTGTGCAGTAATGTAACATTTAGCTTTTATCATTCTGGTCAATTTTATGACTCTGCATGTATTTCTGCTCTTAATTTGTTTGGAGAATTACAATATGAGATTTTCTTTGATCTTAACAGTTTATGATGTAACACGGAGGGAGACATTTACTAATCTTTCTGAAGTCTGGGCCAAGGAAATTGAACTCTACTCAACAAATCAAGACTGCATCAAGATGCTTGTTGGGAACAAAGTTGACAAGGTAACTTAAACTAAGATTTTTGGATGCTAATTCCCTCTTTTATATTTGTGATGCTTTGATTTGGTTCCAAATGAACTTTCCTTTCAACATTTTGGTGTGTTCTCCTTCTCTCTTTAGATGTCCTCCCCTTTAGGCCGTAATAGTGCTGATCATTTTCTCTTGTCGCATACAGTTGTTTTTCTCTAAGACACCAATGGAAAATAAACTTAAGCAATTTTGTCACCCATTTGAGGCTTGATGAGGGGTGGGAATTGTTTGTGCTTTTACACTTTGCGAATAGGCATACATTGAGAAGCCATTGTTCTGCATAGTCTAATATTACTGCTCGAAATCTGAGTTTTCGTTTTGAGGTAACAGTGCTTTGAACACATATTTGACATTTGGGAATGTTCCATAATTCCGTTTCTTGTAGTGACATTGTTCAGTACTATTGGGGGTATCTCATACCCCCATCAGTCTATGGTTATTTTTTATTACCTATGGTGACATATAGGACCATTTTATCCATTCTTTTCTCTTTAATGATGTGAATCCATACCAGTGTAATCAAACCCCACATCAAACCTAATTCACTCGCAATTTCATCCTTACTAGTCAAAGCATAACTGCTCCTCTCTCTTAGCACAAGTTTGCCATGCCTTGAGTCCCTTCACCGCCAATGAACCCATTGCTGAGGCTTGAGGGTATTTCTTCCTAAACTCCCTTGGCACCTCCTCCTTTTTCCAACTCGCCCTTTTCTTTGCTCCACCTTTAGTATTTCTTCCTAATGTTGTTTGAAAAGTAATCAAACATCTTATGCCTGGTAATTTTATGTTTTGATGGTCGATTTTGGGCTATTGGGTGTTCGATATTGGATATATTTGTGGCTTTTTTTGGGTTATGTGTTCCAGTTTTTGGATATGATCGATGCAGCTTGTTGCCTTTCTTTGTTCGATTTTGTTAGGTTTTGGGGCTTTGAATTTGGTTGTCTCTTGGTTCAGTCCCAGGGTGCTGTTTGTTCTTTCTTTTGTTGGTAGGGACCTTTCTTGTTTCTGATTGGGTTGTTAGGATGTTAGGTCTTTTATACATCTCTCTTTAATCTTTTTCCTTCCTTTGATTCTTTGCATAACAACTTGGTTTATTCATTGGGATTGGGACCTTCTAACTAGAATCAGCATACCCATGTATTGTGAATACCTGAAGAACACGATCAGGATTTAGCTAGGCTGCTTGTTTGGCTGTTTTCAGCTTCTTCAAGAGGATTCCTTTGCCAAAAAAAACTAGTCCAAAGATGGCTATTGCTTTATATTTTGTTTTGACATTTTGGAATTGATTGTTTTTATAGTTTTAAACCTTGGGAATGTATAGGATTTGAAAGGTTGAATGAAAATGGATTTGGCGCTCTTTGTTTAGCAAATGAGTATAAAACTTGGAGAGTGGTTGGGCATTAGGACACAAGAGGCCGGGTTTAGAAATTATGGAAAAATTGCTGATAAACTTGCAATGGGCATTGAACATCAACATCTTTTCCACTATTATTACTACCAGGGATCAACTTGTGGAACATTTTTCAAGTTATAGTTAGACAAGTTTAATATGCTAGGATGGGTGTATGCTGCAATCAAGTTTGGAAGGGCATGATTTGATTGTTCTGTATTATTATATTTTGTTTGTGGGCAAGAAAAAACTTCATGGTTAGTTGTGAAAGAATGCGTTGAGACTTCTTTCATTTGCATGTGGCTGCCTTTGCTTGGTTGCATAAGAGTTCAAATTTTCATTACTAGAATTTGAAATAAAATTTTAAGGAAACAAGCCTCACCATGTGATTACAAGGATAAATGGAAGGGCATCTTTTTTCAGAGACAGTGTATGGGCACATAAACTACATGAAATATTGTAGAAGTTAGAGTAAAACTTTGTATTTTCTTATTCAAATACAATAAAACATATTACATCTTTATACAAAACTATGTCTCTAATTTAGGAAACTCTAAAATAGGAAAGAAATTAATAGAGATATGATTCCTTAGAATAAGGGATTGTAAATATTTGCAGAATCCCTTTACTAAAGGGATGATAATTCCTACACTCCCCCTCAAGCTGGAGAATATACATTGTATAATCCCAGCTTGACTAGGAATTTATTGAAAACAGGCTTTGGTAAAGCCTTAGTAAGAATGTCTGCAATCTGTCCTTCTGAAGGAATGTATGAAAGAGTGGCTGTCTTTTTGTTGACTTGGTCAGCAATAAAATGCTTATCAATCTCCACATGCTTTGTTCGTTCATGTTGGACTGGGTTCTTGGCAATCTGAATAGCAGATTGATTATCACACAAGACTTCAAAGTGATCCTCCTGATTAGTACCAAGTTCTTTTAGCAATTTAAGTAGCCAAATTCCTTCGCATATTCCCAAAGCTAGTGCTCTAAATTCAGCTCTAGCACTACTTCTTGAAACAACAGATTGTTTTTTACTTCTCCAAGTTGTAAGGTTACCCCAAACAAAAGTGCAGTAGCCACTAGTGGATCTTCTTTCAGTGAGATCTCCCGCCCAACTAGAGTCTGTAAAAATCTTAACAGTTCTGTCTTGTGTCTTCCTAAAAACATTAGGCCGTGTCCTCGAGTTTTCTTCAAGTACTTGAGAATTCTATTTGCTGCTGCCATATGCTCTTCAGTGGGATTAGTCATGTGTTGACTTATCACATTTACAGGAAAGGCTATATCTGGCCTCGTCAAGGATAAGTAAATAAGTTTCCCAACTAATCTTTGAAATTTCTCTTTGTCTACTAAAGACTCGTCTTCTTTGTTGAATCTCAAGTTTGCCTCCATTGGTGTATCAGCTGGCTTACAACCAAGAAAACTAGTTTCTTTGAGTAAATCGAGCACATACTTCCTTTGATTTATCACAAGTCCTTCTTTTGATCTTGCCACCTCCATTCCTAGTAAATATCTTAGCTTTCCCAAGTCCTTGGTTTCGAATTCCCTATTTAACAGCTTCTTCAAATTGCTAATTTCTTCCTCATCATCTCCAGTAAGAATTATGTCATCAACATACACAATTAGGATAGCTTTCTTATTTGTAGAAGTTACCTTGATGAAAAGTGTATGATCGGCAAGGGACTGCTTGTAGCCGTTTTTAAGAATGACTTTAGTGAATCTCTCGAACCAAGCTCTGGGTGATTGTTTTAGCCCGTATAGAGACCTGTTGAGCTTGCACACCTTGTTGCTACCTTCAACAGACTTTAAGCCAGGTGGCAATTTCATGTAAACTTCTTCCTCTAGCATGCTATTAAGAAATGCGTTTTTTACATCAAGTTGGTGTAATTTCCAATCGCAATTTACAGCCAAACTTAGGAAGTACTCGAACAGTGTTAAGCTTTGCCACGGGTGCAAACGTTTCTGTGAAATCTATCCCATAAGTTTGCGTAAAGCCTCTAGCCACTAGTCTAGCTTTGTATCGTTGGATGCTTCCATTGGAGTTGTACTTTACAGCAATGATCCATTTACAGCCAACAGCCCTTTTTCCTTGAGGAAGGTTTGTAACTGTCCAAGTAGCATTTTTTTCTAGTGCACCAATTTCCTCTTCAACAACCCTTCTCCATTTAGGATCCTTTAGAGCTTCAGCTATGCTTGTGGGAATCTGTTCTTTATCTAAGGTTGCTGTAAATGCTTAAAAAGAAGGTATCAAAGAATTATAGCCAGCAAATTTTTCAATAGGATGTTTGGTGCATTGTCTAACCCCTTTTCTAATAGCAATAGGAAAGTCATCTAGAGTCGAGGACTTACTGATTTCTTCTTCCATTCCGGCAGCTGGACCCAAATCCAATTCTCGGCAAGAATCAGATTGCAAAACAGTCTCAGGGATATTTTTCTTTTTCCTTGTGTAGACACGAAGCTGTTTGGGTGGTGACGTTTGTTGAAGATTTTCAATAGGAGTAGGTGTATTTTCAGGAGGGGTGTTTAAAGTAGGTGTGGATGAGGTAGTGATAGGTATAACAGGAGAATTAATCGGAGTAGTCACAGGTGACAAATCTATAGGTAAAAGTAAAATTGGTGGCAATTTTGAAGGTTGAGAATGGAAATTAGAAGATACCTGATTTGGCTGAAAATCACTCCATGTCTCCCCCTGAATTTCAGCATGTGTGAAATAAGGATCTTGTTCATAAAAAGTGATATCTATAGTGGTAAAAAATCGTTTTGAAGGAGGATGAAAGCATTTGTATCCCTTCTTAAGTGAAGAATATCCAACCAGTACACATTTTAAGGACTTAGGGTCTAACTATGAGGAGCAATGTTTTGGATAAAAACTGTGCAGCCAAAGATTTTAAGTGGCAGAATTGAGGAGATAGGCTTAAAATGAGGAAAGTGCTGCAAAAATATAGATTGAGGTGTTTGAAATTTTAAAACCTTACTAGGCATTCGGTTGATTAAATAGGTAGCCGTTAATAAGGCTTCCCCCCACAGATATTTAGGAACATTGGTAGTAAATAGAAGGGAACGAGTAACTTTTAGGAGATGCCTATTTTTTCTTTCGGCAATGCCGTTCTGTTGTAGGGTTCCAACACAAGAACTAAGCTGAACTATGCCCTTGTCCCTGAAAAAATTACCCAAAGACTTAGCAAAAAATTCACTGCCATTATCAGATTTAAAGAGCTGGATTTTAGCCCCAAATTGAGTGAGAACCATGTTACAAAATTGTGCAAAAATATCAGCAGTTTCAGATTTGTCTTTTAGCAAATAAGTCTAAGTTACCCTACTGTGATCATCAATGAAAGTGATAAACCACTTACTATGATCAACATTCTTCACCCTAGAAGGGCCCCAAATATCACTATGGATCAAGACAAAAGGGTGAGAAGGCTTGTATGGAGAAGGAAAATAAGAATATTTAGTATGTTTAGCAAGAGAGCAAACTTTGCAAGAAAAAGAGTCTGGCCTTTTATTAATAAATAGATCAGGAAACAATTTAGCAAGGTATTGGAAACTAGGATGGCCTAAACGACAATGCCATAACGTAACAGTATCAACTGTATTTAAAGCTGTAAAAGATTTGGAGATCTCGGGTTTAGGAGAGGAAGGGAGGATGTAGAGACCATTCTGCAAGCTGGCCTTACCAATCATCTTCTTCGAGTTCAGTGCCTGCAAAGTACAATCAAGATCGTTAAAGGTTGCGAAGCAGTTCAAGTCTGAGGAAATTTTACTTACGGAAATGAGATTGCAAGCCAGATTTGGTACAAAGAGAACATTAGGAAGTGCAATCTGATCATTGAGAATAACAGTTCCATGGCCTTCTATTTTGCATAAGGAACCATCAGCTGTTTTGATAGCTTTACCAAAGGTTTGGAAAAAATTGTGAAATAAGGCCTTATTACCAGTCATATGATCCGTAGCACCAGAATCAAGGATCCAATTAGGAGTGAACTGAGAGGAAAACAATGCTGTGGAAGAAGGGTTACCTTCTGGTTCTTTCATGACCAGATTACCCGCACTAGACCCCTGAAACTTTCCAAACAGTTTTTGAAGTTCAGCAATCTGCTCTTTGGAGAAGCTTGTGACAGATGTAGCAGCGGCAAGACTGGATTTATTATCTCTGGAGTTCTTTGACTTCCAGTCTTGAGGTTTACCATGAATCTTCCAACACTTTTCCTTGGAGTGGCCAGGCTTTTTGCAATGATCACACCAATGTCTCCCCCGATTGGAAGAGGGAGATGATTGGTGTGTCACTAAGGCAGATCCTTCAAGAGTTGACTCCGTTTCATCAAGCATCACACTTCGTCGACTTTCTTCCTTCTTGACCATAGAGAAGGCCTCTCGAAGGGAGGGAAGTGAAATAGCCAAGACCATACCGCGAACCTCATCCAGCTCCTTGTTTAGGCCTTGTAGAAATTGAAATAGCCTTCTTTGAGTGACAATTTGTTGATAAAGGGCGGCATCTCTGGGAACTGCCCAATCATGCTGTGCATACAAATCTAATTGCTGCCAAAGAGCGGTAAGGGAATTGTAGTAGAGAGTGACGGGCATGGTGCCTTGCTTAAGCGTGGCTGCTTGATTTTCAACATGATATAATTCGGCAATATTATCATTGCTTGAGTAGATTTCGCGGACAGCACTCCAGATTTCAGCAGCTGTGTTGTAAAGGAGAAAATTTCTGCTTATACTTTGGGTCATGGAATTAAGGAGCCAAGTCATAACCTGACCATTGTCACGCATCCACTTAGCAAAACTAGTGTCAGGCACAGCAGGCTGCTTGATTTCACCAGTAACATAGCCGAATCTATCTCTTCCCAAGAGAAAAATCTTAACCGATTGGGACCACTCTAGAAAATTGTTGCCATTTAATCTATGGGATATTTAGACCAGACGAGTCTGATTGAGCATCAGAACCAGAAAAATTTTCTGGATTTGAGGTAATCTTTGGAGTAGGGGAAGGATATGTAGAAGAAAAAGTTTCTGACATGGTCTAGGGTGGAAAAGAACCGGAACCTAAACTGATACCATGTAGAAGTTAGAGTAAAACTTTGTATTTTCTTATTCAAATACAATAAAACATATTACATCTTTATACAAAACTATGTCTCTAATTTAGGAAACTCTAAAATAGGAAAGAAATTAATAGAGATATGATTCCTTAGAATAAGGGATTGTAAATATTTGCAGAATCCCTTAACTAAGGAAAGATAATCTTACAGAATCCCTTTACTAAAGGGATGATAATTCCTACAAATATTGGTACTGTTATACATACAGTATTGTTGCTGGGTTTTGAGTTGTCTTGACTTATACATGCTATTTTAAATTCATGAACGGCAATGATTATCGCAATGCATCTATTATAGAGGTTTTATTTGGTTTCTGAAAGTAGCTGGATGACATCTGTTTTCACTTCCATGCTTAAAAAATAGGGTAAACTACCTAGTTGGTCACCCAACTTTTTTGGTGCTTTTATTTTAGTCACCCAAATAAAAATACTTGCAATTTGGTCACTATCGTTAAAGAACATTTTTATTTTATTCACTCAAACGTTAAATCCCTAATGGTAGCTTACTGTGCATGCTACATCATCATTTTTGACCATTTTTTCACCCCCACTACTGCTCATCATCTTCCCCTCCGTGCCACCCTTGCTTCCATTTTTCTTCTTTCTTTGCTCACTGCTTCCACCATTTTTTTTTTCTAGAAATTAATTAATTAACAAAACAGAAAGAAAGAAAGAAAGAAAGAAAAAAAAAAACTAGTTATAGATCCAACGAGAGTAAGAACATAAACTTAATTAAATGTAATATATGGCCCATGCCATGATTGAGGTCTGGGTCTGATAGACTCGCAATAATTGAAAAAATAAAAACAAATCCATAAGAAAATTTCAACTACTATCTGCTTTCTAAATACTAACCCTTTGTTTCCTGCAGCTCAGCTGAGCAAACCCACAAAACACGTCCTTTTGGTTACACTGCTCACTTGCCCCCCCTGCCAATCCTGTAGTCTTTCAGACTGAGAGAGATGCATCAAGCTCTGTCTTTTGGCCCCTCTTTCGTCATCTTCTTCTCTATTCTATAATGAAACCAACATAAACAATTTTAAAAAAAGGAAAAAGCTATTCTTTGGTGGAGAACATTGGCTTTGAACTCTTTTTTTTGTTTTTTTATGCTCTTTATTGTTTAGAAGAGAATTGGGAGGAAGAACCCAGACAAGACTACTTTGTAGAAGTAGAAGAAGGAAGTTGTTACAATCATGAGATTAATATATCAAACCCTTTTCCCACCTTGTTAGAACAAGACTTATCCTGGGAAGATGATGAACTTTCCACTTTACTCTCAAAACAAGAGCAGAACCTACTGTACTATAGCCTTCAAAGCAATGGGAATCTAGATGGGGCTCGCCGTGAAGCTGTGAAATGGATGTTAAAAGTCAATGCTCACTATTCCTTCTCTGCTCTCATTGCTGTTCTTGCCATCAGCTATATCGATAGATTCTTGCTTAGCTTCCGGTTTCAAAGTGATGTGCAAAAAAATGGTGGAAGCAGTGAGCAAAGGAAGATAAAAAATGGTGGTAACAAAGGTGGTGTGGAGGGGGAGATGATGAATAGTAGTGAGGGTAACAAAAAATCTAAAATGATGATGTGGCATGCACAGTTAGCCGCCGCTAGGAATTTAACCTTTGGGTGACAAATGGAAAATTTTTCTAACTGGTGGTGACCAAATTACTTGTATTTTTATTTGGGTGACCAAAATGGAAGCATCCAAAAAGTTGGGTAACTAACTAGGTAATTTATTTGGTACTGTGTTATTGTACAATGAAATAATTTCATTTATTCAGATTTTATTCTTTTTAAGGGGCCATTTAGTAAATATATGTCATTAAGGAAAGCAAAGGAATCTAACATTCTGACCAGCTAAACCAAAAGTAAGCATCTAATATCACTGTTAATGTGTTAAGTAATCTTGTTAGGGGAGAATCATATTATTGAAGCCAACCCTACTTTTCCTAGACCAAATGCGCCCCTTGGTGCAAAATCTGAAGTTCATAAATGCACAATTTACAAACAGATTGTATTTGATGGTTAGAAAAATATGGAGTGAATATGGTCTGATAATTTCCGTTTTTATGAGCAAATTTTGACTGTAACATGTTGTATACTTGTTTAACAAATAGGCAATATTTGAAGGGAAACAGGTTTCAGAAAGCGAAATACACACAACAGAGACATACACCTATTTGTGGATCTGGCATGATATATATATGTATTAAATGCTACATGTAGAACTGCTTGTATTAGGCTTGATTTGGTAACATTGTTTAGTCATCTTCTATGGAATTGGTTAAGCAAATAATAGCTTTTCCTTTTGGTAAACTTGTATTTCTATTTTCACCAGAATTATAAGGAAAAGAAAAACAGGTTTTTGGTCCCTAAAATTTGCAATTGATATACAATAATTGCTTCTTCACGAGTGTGTTTTTCTTTATCCTGAATGACTGAATCTGGTCTGCTATTTTGATTTAGCTGATGTGCTCTTATCTTTAAGAAACAAAAGTCTTGAACTTTTCCATGCTTTTTGCTATTAGAATATGTTGCCTGGCAAGTGTTGGACATTAGTACATGTTTGACATGGTCCTTCTAACTAGTAAATTTTAACTTATATTTGGAGTTTCATATGTTCATATCTTCATGTCAATATCCAATTTGAAGCTCTTGTTATGTGTATGGGCATGGGCTTGTTAGGGAAGAAAATAATGAAGATTTCCTCACTGTACGATGAAGTGCCTTATTTTCTCCCTCCCTAGTTACACTGGTTTGTTTCCATGTTTGGATTGTATGCAAACCACATAGTTGTATTACATATCAGTGGTGACACCTCGTTATTCATCTGAAAGGCACCATCTAATAATATCGTCATTGTATTCTACAAGATGCAGGACAAGGACATGCTTATTTCGAGATTTGTTTCATTAAATCTGTAAACTTTTATGGTTTCAATTGTTATTTTTGGTACTTGTAGATCCATTTCAGGATTTTATTTGGTACATATTTCATTAACACGGACAGTGTGCTTTATAAGTACTTAATTTTTTCAGTTCCTTAGTAATTTGGTATAATGAATTTGAGTCATCAAAATTGGTTCTCTCTCTACTTGTTCTTTCCCCGATATTTATTACCCTCTGTTTCCCTTTTTCATTTTTCTTCTTTCTTCTTCTCAATTCTCATATCTTCCTTTCCTTTTGAGAATTTTCCTTATACCTGTCTCATCAAATGCTTTTCAGGAAAGTGAGAGGGTTGTAACAAAGAAAGAGGGAATAAACTTTGCTAGAGAGTATGGTTGCCTTTTCATCGAATGTAGTGCTAAAACACGCGTTAATGTACAGCAGTGCTTCGACGAGCTTGTTCTGAAGGTATTGAATTTAACAGCTATTTTGTTCTGATATTTCTGCCTTTCTCCACAATGCTTTGGTTCAAGAAATAAATTTTAGTGAGCATGAGGGCTATTAGTGAAATTTTATCAAAAATATTTTAAACTGGTGATTGAAGTTGTGTTTATGAATCCGTTACCAGTCCATTGTGTCTATTGCAATTATGAACATAATGGATACTATGGCAGTAAATTCTGAAAAAAATATCAGTTGTGGAAGTAGCAGCGTTATTTGCCTCCCTGGTTTAAGCAGATGTTTTAGGGTTTTTTGGACTCTTCTTGATTGCTTTTATGAATCCATCATTTTTTCTGCAATTGTGAATGTAATAGATGTTACAGCAGTCAATTGCCCTTTTTTAATTTTGTTAAAGGTTTCCTCAGCTAAGGAATGAGACTTACATTTTTAATGAGATGACATTATCATGCAGATCCTAGATACTCCGAGCCTTTTGGCTGAGGGTTCCAAAGGTGGGAAAAAGAACATCTTTAAACAAAAGCCACCACAACCCGATGCATCAGCGAGCCGCTGTTGCTGATACCAAATCTCAAGCACGGTGGTTCTCACCCACTTCTGACCATTATTTACAGTATGGTTTTTCATTTTCATATAAAACTCAATTTTTATGTAGTATATAGCATTGTTGCTAATCCCGTTTATTTCTCAAAGTCATTGTGTAGAATTCCACGTTGTATTTGATAATTTGGCTGGCTTGGAACAATTGGATTTAGGATTAAATGGCCATTCAGTTATTGGTGATGTTCTACTCTGGTCATTCAACTACGAAAAAATAAAGACTATAAATAATTATTTACGCTGTGAATATTCCTGTTTTTCTTAAGCCCACTCAATCGTCTAGGCGCTGATGGATTACTGATGCTGTTCTCACATAAGCTGATATTGTCACATGGTTTGGTCGTGTAACATGTTTAGCTCAAAAAATTGCCTCATTATTGTTTTGCCCTCCAGAAGATTGCCTTTATTCGATGAATGCAAGACCGGGTTAGATTTATTTGATTCAATTGGTCGAACAAAAAACTGACAGTGTTTGGCTTAATTATCTACTATAGGATATAATATAATATTTTTTCTATATAAAAGTATCAGCTCCAAAATGGTAAAATGTAAATGACAAATTTCCCATTGATATTTTTAAAAATTAATTTACTTTTTTATTAAAATAAAACATTAATTATTTCTATTGTGATTCTCGTTAAGGTGTATTAAAATAAGATTTCTTAACCCTTTATTTTTATGAAATTAAGTATTGATTAATATTTTTAATGTTTTTTTTGCATTTTTTATAAAATAAATTATCTTTAATAAACATAATTATTCATTTTCCGGTGGTTTTTGTTTATAAAATGTCTGTTAAATTATAACTCAAGAAACAATAAATCAATTGTTTTATCTTGATTTCTTTATTATTAAAACATTTATTTTTTTACTACCATTAACATTGGAAGTGTTTATTAAAGTAAAATTCCTTAATAAATTGTTTTTAGGCTTAATAGTACAGAAGGTCCTCAAAGAATTTCAAAAAACTCGATTAAGTCCCGCAACTTTTTTCACCCAATTGAACTCTTAGAATTGACAATTTTGACGAGTGAGATCCTTTGAGCAATGTTTACTGTTAGAAACTAATGGACGTGGCAATCCATGCCAGTAAAAAATAAAAAATAAAAAAATAAAATTGTTTTAGAAAATAAGTCCAGAGTGAACTTAGACAATTTTATATCCGGGTTCATTTGAATCTGGACACAGTTCTGTCCAAATTCATTCTGGAATTATATAAAAAAACATAAAAAGATTATAAAGCCATTAAAATTTTTAAAAAAAGTATTAAAAAATAAGTAAAATAATAAATTTTTATAGAAATATTAAAATTAATTAAAAAATATAAAAAAATAAAAGTCATATATTGCATCTTTTCCTTATAAATTGGACATTAAAGAGTTAATCAAAACTAAACAAACTAAAAGAGTTATTAGGTTTGGCGTATTCTATTGTTTATTTATTTCTTTCTTCGAAAACACGTGCAAAAGAGATTACCTAACAAACATGTTCTTTGGTATTTCAAATCAATTAATTTTTCTTATAAATATATTCAAAATTAAGATGCAACATTTTCAATTGAAATATAATAATATGGAAGCTAAGTATAAATTAATGGCATCTAAGTACACATAGCTATATAATAAGTTCAAAAACTCCTAAAATATGAAGAAATAATGAAGCGAAAAAATATTGAATTCTTTTAAATTGAAATAGATGATTTTTTTAAAAGATTATTGTTCGATTGTAAAATTAACGGTTCTTTTTAATAATTTTAGTGATTTTAAAATTTTTATAAATTTTTAATTTTTTAAAAATAATTTTTATGATATTTATAATTTCAGAATGAATTTAGATAAATAAGTGTCCAAATTCAAGAGTCAAATTTATCTGGATAACAATATATCTTGATTCATTCTAGAATTAATCTTTATGACTAATGTAAATTTTCAAATGATTATTTTAACAAAATTAACTATAGATTAATAGTTTATATTTAAATATAGAAAATGTAATGTAATGAATAAACTATTTTATTATTTCAAACTTCACAAATAAGAAAAATATCATTCTTTAAGCATTTTAACAAAAAAATAAATTATAATAAAAATATTTTAGTTATTACATATATTAGCATGCTTATCACGTTTTGATATGTTGGAAAAGATTATATTTGTATGTAAAAGAAAATTCAAGCAGACTTTATTTAGAAATATTTGCTATTCTAAATAATGAACAACATTTATAATGTAATTGAATTATAACAAAAAATAGATGATAGATTTTCAAAATGGTGACTGGAGAGACACCTTACAAATATCTATTAGATATGGTTGAAGGAAGTTTTCTAAAGATAGGATTGATGTTTTTCATGGTAAAATGCATAATACCGGGGAGGCAAGATACGTTGCAAATAAGTTGAATAAATTTTTTTTATTTTCTAATCATCGTGATCACGCTAATATGACCAAGTTTTATTATTCCCCTTTATATTGGAAGAATGTTGAAATGAGATATGGAACCAACGCGCAATGCCCCTCTTTCTAGAGGCGAGGTTAAGAAAACCTCACAGTAAGCTTGAACACAATCTGATACAACTGACAACAATCTAGAATAGGATGGTATAGACGATATGACTAGCAAACCTGTACTTATGGCTAGTGATAGACATAAGCAAATTTGTTATTGCAATCTAAGACACTGGTTGTTGGTTTTGTTGGTAAAGGTATGTATAGATAAAAGAAATGTTTAATTGCAACTACAATGAGAAAGAAATTGAAATGCATCATTATAAGGAGAACTTCAAGCAAGAAATTTCTTCTTGAGTTTCAAATGATGGGAAGAAATAAATGTTTCTTAAGTGGGAATGGGATTGGATATCAAGAAAGATTAAAGAGCTAGAACCATGCATGCATTTGGAAATTTAGATCTTCCTAGGTAATGGTGATGGGAGTCCCTCTTTACACTTGGTATCTGATAACTTTTCAAGACATTATTGATTCATGAGAGAGGTAGTAAAGATGGAAGAATCACTTACGGAAAGTTTCAAAATGTAAAAGTTTAGCAGCTATGACAACCAAGACTCACAAGATGGAAACAATTGTTAGAGAGTAGGAACTTTGAAAGAGAAGAATGAAACGTGGAATGTCTAGCCCTCCACCTCTAACAAATTTCAAGAAGCCTAGAGATCAAACTTTTTCATCATCAAGAAGAGAATCACAACCTATGAGCTTCAGGCGTGATGGGAATAGTAGATTGACAGTTTCGATGGCAAGCTCCGGGGGATCTAGAATAATGAGAATTTCTAGTTGTGAGCACTGTGGAAGAAGTCATGGAGGAAAATGTTCGAGACATTCTGGAGCATGTTTTGGATGTGGATCGAAGGATCATATGGTTAAGGATTGTGTAACAGCCCGATTTTGGGGCTAGTCGAAACAGTAGTTTCGGAACCACTAATCCGAGGCTGGAGAAGTTATTTTAATATTACTTTATGTGTTATATCATGATTATATGAGTGCATGAAAATTTTGGTGAATTAATTGTAGTGATTACTTGCTTAATTTCGAAAAAAGGACTAAATCGCATAAAAGGCGAAATTTGTGTTCAACTAATTTGAAGTGTCATATAGCTAAAGAACCTTAAACTAGAGGTCCTTAGTGTGCAAATAGGCCTTTATTAGGGTGATGGCCGGTCATAGGGGACAAAGAAATGGGATTGGTCAAAGTTGGTGGAAATTAGGTGACTAAATGAATAAATAAAATAAAAACAAAGAAAAGCTATCATCTTTTCCATCCTTTTTCTTCTTCCACCAAAAATATCAACAAGAATAGGGGTTTGGAAGCTTGAAATTTTCAGCAACTTACACTCCTTGCAAGTAAGTGATTTTGGTGGTCATTCTTAATAATTTTTGTACTTTTGGGACCCTTATAGCATAATTTAGCTAATGAGGGGACTATTTTGCAAAATGGTTGGGAGTCTAGGGTTTTGCCATGTGAGTACTCATGTGTTTGCTGAAATTTTATGGAAGAAAATGAATCTTGGTTGTTTAATAAACAACTCTTGTGAAAGGATTTTTCATGAAAACACTTAATAGGACTATTTTGTAAAAGTTATAAAATGGATAGTAAATGTGTGAAATAATTGGAATTGTGAGTTGCTATAAAAGAGAATATGAGGCTTAGGTGTGAGAAAAATGAACACATTTCATTTTACGAGCCTAGGGGCAAAATCGTAATTTTGTGAAAGTCTAGGGGCAAAACGGTAATTTTTCCAAAATAGGAATTTTTGGAGTGATTTGATTAATGTGGTTATTTAATAAGCTAAATATGTCATTATAGATCAAGAAGAACGTGGAATCAACCTTGACTGAGGAAAAGACAAGGTTTCAGATTAAATTTTAAATTGACATATTTTGTATCAAGGTAAGTTTATATGTAAATGATACATCCTTTTTACTTATGTTTTTACATATTAATGAATTATGTGAAATGTGAATGGATATTATTGAAATCTATTAAAATGATAGAAAGTGAAGAAATTCCCGGATGAACCTTCGGAATAGAAAAATGATACGGATGAACAACGTGAATAAGTGATTATTGATGGGCTGTGTGCGATACCACCATGAATATGTGATCATTGGTGGGCTGTGTGTGATACCACCGTATTATTTATTGTTGGTGGGCTGTGTGCGAAACCACCGCGTATCTGGTATTATTCCAAAGTGTTCATCGAGAAACTTTGACTAAGTGAAATTATGTATGACTATGTGATGACAAGTGCAGGGTATAAGTGCATGTAAATGTGAGCAATGTTTATGATGTGTATTTGGAATATGGTAAGATTTGAACCTAGTAAGTACAACTATATGGTTCTGAATTGTTCTTGATTTGTATATAATGTTCTTGATGGATAAGTATGTGGTATGATGTTCATTGTTTACATATAAACTTACTAAGCTTAAAGCTTACTCCCTTCTCTTTTCCCTTGTTTTATAGTATCAACAAGCCAGCTCGGGATATGGAGACCGTCAAAGGATCACCCAAACTATCCACACTCTTTAGTATATTGAGATTTATATTGAATTATGGCATGTATAGGGACTTGGTCTTTTTGGTTATATGTCATATTGGTTTAGCCAAATGTGTTGGCTTATGATGATATTTGACTCATTTTGTATAAGGCCATAAGATGTGGCTCATAATGATTTTTTGGATGTAAACCTATTCATATATGCATGTATGTGCCAATGATATGGCCTATGGTTATTGATGGTTGAATGATGATATGTTGCATGTGATTATGGATGTTTGATGATGGTGAAGCACTTAGTTATGCTATATTAAGTGCCTTGAATTTATATATATATTTGGATTGGAATGGTTTTGATGTTGTGTAAGTTGGTGCAAGTATGAGTGACAAGAAGGCTTAGTAAATAGCCTTATTTTGTCCACACGGGTAGACACACGCCTGTGTGTCTAGGCGTGTGTTATGGCCGTGTGTCCCCCTGCACCCTAATTAATGTAAAATAGAATGCCTAGTAGTAAACGGACGGGCACGAGACACGGTATTGTGTCTCGACCGTGTGAGAGGCACGACCTTAGGACATGGGCATGTGCCCAGGCCGTGTGAAGTCTGCACTTGATTTTAGGAATTTAATTCACCACACAGCCTAAAGACGCGGGCGTGTGTCTTGGCCTTGTGACCTTATTTGGTTGATGATGTCAGAAATAGAATGTCAAGGTTTTCACACATGGGCTAAGACACGGGCGTGTACCAAGCCATGTGAAAACCTCTGTAGGTTCGAGGTAAACAATAAAGTCCGCACGGACTAGGGACATGGGCATGTGTGATAACACGACCTGCCCATACGGGCGTGTGGCCCTACTTTGAGCAAAAATTTTCTAAGTGTTCGTAGGTTTCTGGTTCAGTTTCGAACCATTCCTTATGTATGTTTTGGGCTTCGTGGGCTCGTTTAAAGGGTGACATAAATGTTTATAAAATGTTTTAAATTCAAGTGGAAAGTCATGTCTCGGTTTTGTATGATTACTTGCATATAAGTCTGGTAATGCCTCGTACCATGTTCCGGAGTCGAATACGGGTAAAGGGTGTTATATTTTGTGGTATCAGAGCTATAGTTTAGTTGGTTCTGGAACTGCCGTAGCGTGTGTGAGAGTCTAGCTATACATGCCATAAAAATATTATGATAGTGTGGTGATCCTGACAATTTCAAACTGTGTTTTCATATAGTAAATGGATCCCGACCGAGCTGCTGCTGATGCTGCTGCAAGTAATGCACTGGCTCCCGCGTAAAGGACCACGCTAGTAGAAAGTAGACCTGAGACCTTGGGTTAGGGAGAGGAGGCTCGGGAAGCCTTTCTCCATATGATGAGTAATTGGTATACTGAATTTGTTCGAGCAAATCCTAATACTCAACCTCCTCCACCCCCTCTTATACCTCAGCCAGTCCTCGTAGCTCCTCAAGTATTGATTTAGTAAGATTGACGAAACCCCCGGTTGATAAGATTCGAAAACAAGGGGCTGAAGAATTTAGAGCCAATATAGATGATGATCCCGAGAAGGCAGAGTTCTGGCTTGAGAATTCTATGTGGGTATTTGATGAACTTTCTTGCACGCTTGAAGAATGCTTGAAATGTGCTGTATCATTACTGAAGGACTCGGCATACTGCTGGTGGAAAACGCTGACATATGTAGTTCCGAAGGAGAGAGTGACAGGGGGTTTCTTCTTAGAGGAGTTCCGAAAGAAATATATAAGTTAGTGGTTCATCGAACAGAAACGAAAAGAGTTCCTCGAATTGAAGCAAGGCAAAATTTCTGTGGTAGAGTATGAACGTGAATTTGTTAGACTCATAAGTATGTTCAAGAGTGTATGTCTACCGAAGCTAATATTGTAGGAGATTCAAAGATGGACTGAACGAGGATATTAGATTGTTAGTCGGGATCTTAGAGTTGAAAGAATTTATGGTATTGGTCGATAGAGCTTGCAAGGCTGAAGAACTGAATAAGGAAAAGAGAAAAGCTATGATTGAGGCCCGAGATGCAAGAAAGAGGCCGATGAGTAAGTCGTTCTAATCCCAATCGAAGAGGTCCAAAGAAACGAATACTCGAATGACCGTTTCAGCTGGGTATTCACACCGAGATCGTGGTAAAACACATTCGGGCTCTAGAGTTCAAGCCACTTCTATGCCAAATGTGGGTAATGTGAAGTCTAATAAAACCGGGTGTCAGAATTGTGGTAGACAACATATTGGAGAGTGTTGGGGAAACAACCAAACATGCTATAAGTGTGGTTCCAGAGAACATTTTATCAGAGACTGTCCTGAGAATGTTGAAGGAGAGAAACTTCAGAGTGCAAGACCGAGTAACACTACTAGCAGAGGTAGACCACCACGAAATGCCAGAAGTGGAGCTAGTAGTAAAAGTATAACAAATGATTCAGCTATGAGGTCAGAAACGAGAGCATCTGCTGGACCTTATGCCATACTAGCTCATGACGATGCATCATCCCCCGACGTGATTACGGCTATATTCTTTTTTTATGATACTAATGTTGTTGCATTAATTGACCCCAGATCCACTCATTCTTATATTTATGTGAAATTGGTAAATATTAAGAAATTATATGTTGAATTGACTGAATTTGTGATTAAAGAACCTTTTAGGCAAGTATGTGTTAGTAGATAAGGTTTGCAAGAATTGTCCTTTGACGATTCAAGGTCACTATTTTCTAGCTAATTTGATGTTGTTACCATTTGATGAGTTTGACGTTATTTTGGGCATGGATTGGTTGACATTACATGATGCTAAGGTAAATTGTAGACAGAAAACTCTTGAGTTGAAATGTGAAAATGGTGAGATTCTTTGGGTTTAAACAGATGACTCAAATAAGATGCCTGTGGTGATTTCGTACATGTCTGCTCAGAAGTGTCTGAGAAAAGGGTATGAAGCATACCTTGCATATGTGTTGAATACTGAGATGTCTGAGTTGAAGCTTGAATCTGTGCTAGTAGTTTGTGAATTTTGCAGATGTATTTCTGGAAGAATTACCTGGGTTGCCTCCGGTTAGAGAAATTGAGTTTGCTATCGATTTGATACTTGGAACTGCACCGATTTCCATTGCTCCGTATAGAATGGCTCCGACCGAATTGAAAGAGTTAAAGGCTCAGCTGCAAGAGTTGACCGATAAATGATTTGTTAGATTGAGTTTTTCTCCCTGGGGTGCTCCCGTATTATTTGTAAAGAAGAAAGACGGAACAATGAGGCTTTGCATTGACTACCGTCAACTTAATAAGGTAACTATAAAGAACAAGTATCCATTGCCGAGAATTGATGATTTTTTCGATCAACTGAAGGGAGCAACCGTGTTCTCGAAAATAGATTTAAGATCCAGCTACTATCAGTTGAGAGTCAAAGAATCTGATGTGTTGAAAACTACTTTTAGAACGAGGTATGGACACTATGAATTTCTTATGATGCCTTTCGGTTTAACTAATGCACCAGCTATGTTTATGGATTTAATGAACTGAATTTTTCGGCTATATTTGGATAAGTTTGTGGTAGTGTTTATAGATGCTATATTGATTTATTCCCGAGATGAGTCTGAGCATGTCGAACACTTAAGAACGATATTGCAGATTCTACGAGAGGAGAAATTATTTGCCAAGTTCAGTAAAAGTGAGTTTTGGCTTAGTGAAGTCAGATTTCTGGTATATATAGTTTCAGGTGATGGTATTCGGGTTGATCCGAGCAAAATGTCGGCAATTGTTGATTGGAAACCGCCAAAGAATGTATCCGAGGTTAGAAGCTTTTTGGGCTTAGCCGGGTATTATGGATGTTTTGTTGAGGGATTTTCGATGATTGCTTCTCCTATGACTAAGTTGTTGCAAAAGAATCTTAAGTTTGAATGGACTGATAGATGTCAACAAAGTTTCTAAAAGTTGAAGGTACGATTAACTGAAGCACCAGTTTTGGTACAACCTGAGTCAGGAAAGGAGTTTATGATCTATAGTGATGCGTCTTTAAATGGTCTTGGTTGCATGTTGATGCAAGAGGGCAAAGTAGTATCTTATGCCTCGAGACAGCTAAAATTGCACAAAAAGAATTATCCGACGCACGATTTGGAATTGGCTGCCATCATCTTTGCTTTGAAGATTTGGCGTCATTACTTGTATGGTGAGAAGTGCCGAATCTTTACCGACCACAAAAGTTTGAAGTACCTGATGAACCAAAAGGACTTGAATTTGCGACAATGGAGGTGGCTCGAATTATTGAAAGATTATGAGCTAATGATTGATTATCATCCGGGGAAAGCGAATGTAGTTGCAGATGCCTTGAGCAGAAAATCCTTGCATGCTTTGAGAGCTATGAGTACGAGTTTGGCTTTGTCTGGCGACGGTTTGATTTTGGCTAAGTTAAGGGCTAGACTGTTATTTCATCAGCAAATTTGTGAAGCTCAAAAGAAAGATAAGGAATTGCAAGTTAAAAGAGTTCAGTGTGAATCGGGTAGTGATTCAGATTTTCAAATTGGACCAAATGATTGCTTGATGTTCCGTGATAGGGTATGTGTACCGAAAGATGATGAGTTGATTCGAAAAATTTTACATGAGGCACACAGTGGTTGTTTGTCAGTATATCCGGGCAGTACAAAAATGTATAATGATTTGAAGAAGTTGTATTTGTGGCCGGGTATGAAAAGAGACATCTCTGAGTTTGTGACAAAGTGTTTGATCTGCCAACAAGTGAAAGCCGAGCATCAGGTACCTTCGGGTTTACTTCAGCCAGTGATGATTCCCAAGTGGAAATGGGACCGAATCACGATGGATTTTGTAACAGGGTTACCTATGACTCCGAAAAAGAAAGATGCCGTGTGGGTTATCGTTGATAGATTAATGAAATCGGCTAACTTCATACCAGTACATACTGATTACTCACTTGACAAGTTGGCTGAGCTGTATATTGTCGAAATTGTGAGATTACATGGGGTGCCTATGTCTGTTATTTCGGATAGAGATCCGAGGTTTACTTCGAGGGTTTGGAAAAAGTTACAAGAAGCCTTGGGTGTTAAATTGAATTTTAGTACCGTGTTCCATCCGTAAACTGATGGTTAATCTGAAAGAGTGATTCAAGTTCTCGAAGACATGCTTCGATGCTGTGTTTTAGAATTTGAAGGTAGTTGGGAAAAATATCTACCTTTGGTTGAATTTTCCTACAACAACAGTTATCAGTCGAGTATATCGCTGGCACCGTCCGAAGCATTATATGGTTGCAAGTGTCGAACTCCTTTGTATTGGACCGAGCTTAGTGAGAAGCAAATTCATGGGGTTGATTTAGTTAGAGAAACTGAATAGAAAGTGAAAGTGATCCGTGATAGTCTGAAAGCTGCTTCAGACCGACAAAAGTCATGCGCAGATTTGAAAAGAAAAGAAATTGAGTTTCAAGTGGGAGATAAAGTGTTTCTGAAAGTATCCCCGTGGAAAAAAAATATTGAGATTTGGTTGGAAAGGCAAATTGAGTCCGCGTTTCATTAGGCCGTATGAGATTATTAAAAGGATTGGACCAGTAGCTTACCGGTTAGCTTTGCTAGCAGAGTTGGAAAGAATACATAATGTGTTCCATGTGTCGATGTTGCAACGATTTCGTTCCGATCCTTTACATGTAATTCCTCCTACAGAAATTGAGATACGACCGGATATGACCTGTGATGAGGAACCAATTAAGATTTTGGCTCAAGAGGTTAAACAGTTAAGGAATAAAAGTATAACCTTAGTGAAAGTGTTGTGGCAAAAACATGGAGTAGAAGAGGCTACGTGGGAACCGGAAGAAGCCATGAGAAAACAATACCCAAACCTCTTTATCGGTAAGATTTTCAGGGACAAAAATCCCTAAAGGGGGAGAGTTATAACAGCCCGATTTTGGGGCTAGTCGAAACAGTGGTTTCGGAACCACTAATCTGAGGCCGGAGAAATTATTTTAATATTCTTTTATGTGTTATATCATGATTATATGAGTGCATGAAAATTTTGGTGAATTAATTGTAGTGATTACTTGCTTAATTTCGAAAAAAGACAAAACCGCATAAAAGGTGAAATTTGTGTTCAACTAATTTGAAGTGTCATATAGCTAGAGAACCTTAAATTAGAGGTCCTTAATGTGCAAATAGGCCTTTATTAGGGTGATGGCCGGCCATAAGGGACAAAGAAATGGAATTGGTCAAAGTTAGTGGAAATTAGGTGACTAAATGAATAAATAAAATAAAAACAAAGAAAAGCTATCATCTTTTCCATCTTTTTTCTTCTTCCACCGAAAATATCAACAAGAATAAGGGTTTGGAAGCTTGAAATTTTCAGCAACTTACACTCCTTGCAAGTAAGTGATTTTGGTGGTCATTCTTAATAATTTTTGTACTTTTAGGACCCTTGTAGCATAATTTAGCTAATAAGGGGACTATTTTGCAAAATGGTTGGGAGTCTAGGGTTTTTCCATGTGAGTGTTCATGTGATTGTTGAAATTTTCTGGAAGAAAAAGAATCTTGGTTGTTTAGTAAACAACTTTTGTGAAAGGATTTTTCATGAAAACACTTAATAGGACTATTTTGTAAAAGTTATAAAATGGATAGTAAATGTGTGAAATAATTGGAATTGTGAGTTGCTATAAAAGAGAATATGAATCAGCTAGGCTTGGGTGTGAGAAAAAGGAACACATTTCATTTTACGAGCCTAGGGGCAAAATCGTAATTTTGTGAAAGTCTAGGGGAAAACGGTAATTTTTCCAAAATAGGAATTTTTGGAGTGACTTGATTAATGTGGTTATTTAATAAGCTAAATATGTTGTCGAAACCATTTTTTATCGGGTTTTAGAAAAATGGGAATCGACTTTAAAAATATGGAGTCGCCACCAATCCTTTTTGTTTAGGTGTGATCGGGTCACCTATAAAATAAATTTTGGTCTACGAATTTCCAGAAGAAAACGAGTTCGGGAGTCGGTTACGTGCGAGGAAGGGTTAGCACCCTCACAACGCCCAAAATTTGTACCAAATTGATTAATTGATATCCTAATGTTGAAAAGTTTGAAATGATTTTGCAATTCTGTTCTTTTTTTTATTATTTTAAATAACTTGATTGAATATTGGGATTCCCTTGTTCCGAAGGAATAGAATATCACATCTAGCACGATTGGATACGACAATCTGAGTCCTCGAATTCAAGCTCATCCCCAAAATTCTCCAAGCACATGTATTGAAATTTTGAAAGGGTATTTGGTTATTTGGACAAATAAAAAAAACCACACCCAGCACGATTGGGCACGATTTCTTCGAATTTCCAAACGCACAAATATTACCTTATTTTGGAAAATGTGACAAAATTTGAAAAGGATATTCGTTTCTTTGGTCAAACAAAAAAAAAACACACCCAGCACGATTGGGCACGATTTCTTCGAATTGCCAAATTTACAAATATTACCTTATTTTGAAAATATGGACCAAATTGGAAAGGATATTCGTTTATTTGGTCAAACAAAAAATCACATCCAGCACGATTGGGCACAATTTCTTCGAATTTCCAAACGCACGAATATTACCTTATTTTGAAACTTTAAGCAAAAAATGATAACTCAAAATATATTTTAATTGGTTTGGATGAAAACTTGGTATGAATAAGTTTGAAGTCTTAACCACAATACAATATCAAAGCATGAGAATAATTAGCGTATGAAATAATGATATAAATAAATTTGCAAATAAATATGATATACCAAGAAAGTCGAAACGAATAATGTACAAAATAACATGTTAATCTATAATATGTGCAATAAAACTTAATATTAATAATTTATATATGAAGATAATAATATATAAGGATTTTCGAAATAAACAAAAAAACATATAACGAAATATGGACTTGAAAGAAAATTATATTAATAGATAAATTTAAAATATACCTATACATATAAATAGTTTTAAAAGAAAATACATATAGAAAATAATATGAAAATAACAATATATGCATAAAAATAATTTAATAACAATAATTGAAATTTGTTAGTTAATAAATAAAATACTATACATATAGTTTGAGTATAGTAAAACAATAATAATAATAATAATAATAATAATAATAATAATAATAATAATAATAATAATTTTAAATAATAGCAGAATAGCAAAATAATTAAAGAGACAAAATATATAAAAAGGATTAAATTAAAATGAAAATAGGAATCTGGGGCAAAATTTACAAATAAAAGAGAACTAAATGACATAAATGAAATGCGCGCAAACGATTAGGGATTAAAACAGCAAATATATCAATTAACCAAAACGTTGCGTTTAATAGGACTAGATTAAAAAAATGGTAAATCACCGAAGGACCAATGCAGTAAATAATCCTTTTAAACCAAACACGCGGATCCTCTGGGTCACAAATCGGGTCATGCGCGGATCCTACCCCATACGGTGCCGTTTCTGTAATAAGGCAAAAAAAACTGTCCCCTCGTCGGTTCTCAAAAACTCTCCGATCGGTGACTGGCAAAACCACGAATGGTGCCTTTAGGGTTTAATCTGCGAGAATCGTTAACCTTTCCTCGAAATCTCTCTCTACTTCGATTGCAACGAAAAGAGTACGATTCCGATGATTTTCTTCACAAAGGTAAGTCTCTTTTTTTATTCTCTTTTTTTACTTGAAATAAATACATAAATAGAAACAGAGAAAAAAAAAAGAAAATCAAAACTCGATAAATCTGTTGAAAATCACCTTTCTGCTTGTGATTTCGTGTTTGTATTGCGTATTATTCTCTCTGTTTCTGTGTGTGTAATACAAAAGAAATCGCCCCTTACAATGGTTTCTTTTCGGGCCTTTTAAGGCCGAAATTGAATAATAAAAACTAAAACCAAAAATCAAAATTACAACTATTTTTTTTTGTTTTCTCTGATGTTCGTTTATTTCTATTTGCTGTTGTTTTGTTCTCTTGCATAGGTACGAGGGGACGTGGAGGCAAGAGGGTGGCGTACGGAAGCCGTACGGTGGCGACGTGGTGCTGGGTGGCTTGCGGCGCTGCTTGGCTAGTTAGGTCTTAAGGTTTCAAATTCTGAAACCAAAATATGGGCCAATTGGGCTGTTCCAAACATTGGGCCATGTATTGGGTTGAATTTTTGGGTTTGTATTTGGGCCTGTAAAAACGGACTGTTTAAAAGACTTTGGTTTTGGGTTTTATTTATTTGTTATGTTATTTGGTTTTTGGTTTTTGTGTTTGGTTAATTGGGTATGGACCGGTTAATGGGCCCCAGGAAAATTTTTGGCCCTACATATGTCATTATAGATCAAGTAGAGCGTGGAATCAACCTTGATCGAGGAAAAGGCAAGGTTTTAGACTAAATTTCAAATTGACATATTTTGTATCAAGGTAAGTTTATATGTAAATGATACATCCTTTTTACTTATGGTTTTACATATTAATGAATTATGTGAAATGTGAATGGATATTATTGAAATCTATTAAAATGATAGAAAGTGAGGAAATTCCCAGATTAACCTTCGGAATAGAAAAATGATACGGATGAACAACGTGAATAGGTGATTATTGGTGGGCTGTGAGCGATACCACCATATGTATTATTATTAGTGGGTTGTGTGCGATACCACCGTGTTAGTTATTGCTGGTGGGCTGTGTGTGAAACCACCACTTATCCGATAGTATTCCGAAATGTTCGTCGAGAAACTTTAACTAAGTGAAATTATGTATGACTATGTGATGACAAGTGCAGGGTATAAGTGCATGTAAATGTGAGCAATGTTTATGATATGTATTTGGAATGTGGTAAGATTTGAACTAAGTAAGTACAACTATATGGTTCTGAATTGTTCTTGATTTGTATATAATGTTCTTGATGGATAAGTTTGTGGTATGATGTTCATTGTTTACATATAAACTTACTAAGCTTAAAGCTTACTCCCTTCTCTTTTCCCTTATTTTATAGTATCAACAAGCTAGCTCGGGATACAGAAACTGTCGGAGGATCACCCACACTATCCACACCCTTTGGTATATTGAGATTTATATTGAATTATGGAATGTATAGGGACTTGGTCTTTTTGGTCTAATGTCATATTGGTTTAGCCAAATATGTTGGGTTATGATGATATTTGATTCATTTTGTATAAGGCCATGAGATGTGGCTCATAATGATTATTTGGATGTAAACCTATTCATATATGCATGTATGTGCCAATGCTATTACGATATGGCCTATGGTTATTGATGGTTGAATGATGATATGTTGCATGTGATTATGGATGTTTGATGATGGTGAAGCACTTAGTTATGTTATATTAAGTGCCTTGAATTTATATATATATTTGGATTGGTATGGTTTTGATGTGTGTAAGTTGGTGCAAGTATGGGTGACAAGAAGGCTTAGTAAATAGCCTTATTTTGTCCACACGGGTAGACACACGCCCGTGTGTCTAGGCCGTGTATGACACATGGCTTGCCCCATAGGGGTGTGTTATGGCCTTGTGTCCCCCTGCACCCTAATTAATGTAAAACAGAATGCCCAGTAGTAAACGTATGGGCACAAGACACGGTCGTGTGTCTTGACCGTGTGAGAGACACGACCTAAGGACATGGGCATGTGCCCAGGCCGTGTGAAGTCTGCACTTGATTTTAGGAATTTAATTGCCACACAGCCTAAGGACACAGGCGTGTGTCTTGGCCGTGTGACCTTATTTGGTTGATGACGTCAGAAATAGAATGTCAAGGTTTTCACACATAGGCGTGTCATGGCCGTGTGAGGGACACGGACCATAGACACGGGCGTGTGCCAGGCCGTGTGAAAACCCCTGTACGTTCAAGGTGAACAATAAAGTCCGCATGGACTAGGGACATGGGCGTGTGTGATAACACGGCCTGCCCACACAGGCGTGTTCCTTTCCACACGGGCGTGTGGCCCTGTTTTGAGCAAAAATTTTTTAAGTGTTCGTAGGTTTCCGGTTCAGTTCCAAACCATTCCTTATGTACGTTTTAGGCTTCATGGGCTCGTTTAAAGGGTGACATGAATGTTTATGAAAAGTTTTAAATTCGAGTGGAAAGTCATGTCTCGGTTTTGTATGATTACTTGCATATAAGTTCGGTAATGCCTCGTACCCTGTTCCGGTGTCGAATACGGGTAAGGGGTGTTACAGATTGTCCCTCCAAGATAGAAGTAACTATAGAGCAGTCTGTTCGTGGGCCTTAGAAGTTTCAACAAGAGGCCAGGTCTGGAGTAGTAGCAAAGTCTGGCTCAGTGTAGGGGATACCAAGGAAAAGTTTTACTAAGCCAAAATCTGGAGTATCCGCCCGAGCGTATGTAATGAAGGAAAAAGAATATGTTGATCTACCAGAAGTTATAACGAGTAAATTTTCTTTCCTCGAGGGCAGTATTTATGCATTGATAGATCCAGGATCAACTTATTCTTATATATATACTAAAGTTGTAGAGGGTCTGAGTCTTTAGGTTGTGTATTCTTAAACGAATATATTAGTGACTAATCCTCTAGGTCATAGTACTATGGTTAATATTTAGCGAATACACATTCTTGGCGAACTTGTTACTACTGAGTTTCCATGAGCTTGATGTTATTTTAGGATTAGACTGGTTGACTAGACATAATGTTGTGGTAGATTGTCGGGCTAGAGGTGTGCATTTGTTGACTATTGAGGGTAAGGAGGTATTAGTGCCCAACGTACAGACTGGTTTGGCGAATAAGGTAATTTCTACTATATCTTCCAGAAAGTTGTTAGTTGAAGGCACAAACACTTATTTGACGTACATTATGGATTCATCTGAGTCGAGAAAGGACATTAATCAAGTTCCAGTTGTAAGGTATTTCTCATATGTGTTTCCAGGAGAGCTTCCAAGAATACCACCTGATAGAGAAATTGATTTTTTTTTTATAGAATGGCATTGTTAGAACTGAAATAGTTGAAAGCATAGTTGCAAGATCTGTTAGATAGGGGGTTTATTCACCCAAGTGTTTCACTATGGGGTGCGCCAATTTTGTTTGAGAAGAAGAAAGATGGAACACTTCGCCTATGCATAGATTATCGTTAGTTGAATAAGGTAACTATAAAGAATAAGTATCTACTACCTAGAATTGAAGATTTTTTTGATCATTTGAGTGGGGCTGCGATATTCTCTAAGATTGATCTATGATCTGGTTATTATCAAGTGAAGATCAGAGGTGGTGACATTCCTAAGATTGCATTTCATTCAAGGTATGACCATTATGAATTCTTAGTGGTGCCATTTGGCTTAACAAATGCGCCTGTAGTATTCATGGACTTGATGAATAGATTGTCTACCTGGTGTACAATATCTATTTACTTCTATGTTTTCGTTCCTTCTATCTATCGTTTTTAACAATGGGGACATTGGTCATCTTAAGTAGGGGGACCAAAAATTGAAATTTTCTTTTTAAGATTTCATTTTTCCTATCAAATTGTGATTAAGTTGTATTTTGCTTAAAAATATGAATTTTTTGTTGATTATACTAAACTTTAGTATAAATAAAGTTCTATTATCTTAATAATTGTTATGTTTGTTAAATTCTGACATAAATGTCAATCTTGATAAAATATATAAATCAACCCAAGAAATTTTTAATTCCTTAGAAAAGCTAAGCATGCGACTTAGTAATTTCTTGAGGCAAAATCCTAGGAGGCATGAAATTTTGAAAATGATTTAGGCAAACTTTGTTTGGACCGTTTGAGCTTTTCAAGCCAACCTTAATGAATATTTATCCCTTGAAACCCGACTTTGAGACTATATGGCCTGATTTTATTTGAACCTTGCATTAATAAGTCATCCCTTCTCTAATATTGGTCTTTAAATTGTCTCAAATACTAGACTTAGTCTATCCAGAATATTCTTTGAAAATAAGTTTGAGGGAGTTGAAAAGAGGTATCGAATGCTTAAAAATATTGCAGTACATGTGATAGTATACTCATTGAAAAAAGAAAAGAAAAAAAGATAGCAAATGTACTCAAAAATATATGTACAAGGAGCATGTATACTCAAGTTAAAAAATAGTTGGTGAATTTGAGGGTATTTAATTTGAAGGTCCGATGCTAGTTGAGTTTAGGGGTTTTAGCTTAAAATTATCTATCTTTTTACATACCCCTAGCCAAGCCACGTTACAACTTACTTAAAAGACCTATTGAATCATATTTCTATGCCGACTACATTAGTGGAGAGAAATTGATAATCTCAACTTATGAAAGCAAAATTAAACTTAAGGATTGTAACTTAGTCTTAAATGAAGGAATAAAAGTTAATTGATATGAATTTAGTATATATTTATTAAGAAAAAGCATTTAGTCTATATTCTTGCTGTCATGATAATAAGTGAGAATAATTAAACAATATGTATACTTGAGTTGCATAATTTCAGAATTTTTGTTCTCAAGCATAATTGCACTAAACTCTTAATTGTGGGCAGAAATAATTTTTGAAGGAATTTTTCAAAGGTGATTTTCTTAAACTTCTTTTGCAATTTGTGCATTACTTGGGACGAGTAACGAATTAAGTTTGGAAATGTGGAAACACTAAAATATATAGACTTTTTTAGCATCTTTTGAGCATTAATTCATGCACTTTCTAAGTAAATTTCATCAGATTTTATGCTTTTATTATAACATAATTAATTTTAATTTTATTTATTTTTATAATAGATTTGCATATTTGACCAATTTTGAACAATTTGTACAATGGAAGAAAAATCAGTGCGGTAGCATCCTTCGGAACACCTGGCACATGAGGATGGCTTATTCTTTTACATCCATGGACACCCCAAATCAACTTCTTGGACCCATTGAAAATGTAATTGATCCAACAAAAACCGGGTCGAATTAATTTTTAGTCTAATATCGAAGAAAGGGAACAGAGTGTCCAATTGAAGGAGGATGAAGCATGAGCTTAAGGAGCAGCCCAAAAGTCATCCAGCCCATATCCAAATAATCTCCTAAAGCTAATTATAAAATTTGCAAGATAGCCCTTAAGTTTCTTCCAAACCTGTTCCAACCCCTCCTCTTTTTGTGCATTCTCATTTGTGGCATTAAGCTAAATTTAGTAAAGCCATCTCAACCTCTCTTTCCATTACCAAGGGCTGACCATGGAATGGGGGATTGACTGCTATTTTTAGCCAATACAAGCTGCCCTTTTCAAGTATAAATATCACCCTCACCTCTTCTCAAATCACTCATCCATTCATTCACCACTCTTTTCTCTCATTTTCTCATCTCTTCTTTTCTTTCCTTTTGCCTTTCCATTTTCTTTTCTTTCCCTTGCCTGCTTCCCTTCTTGAGAAAAAGCTAGCAAGCCTCTTAGATTAGCAACAATCAAGCATCATGAAGGCCTTTGATCGGCAGAACAAAACAGAGAGAAAGAGACGCACGCTAGTCTGGCTTTGAAAAAACACTGGATTTGTCTTCTAGTTTCCCTTTCTACTTCTTTTTTTAGTTTATTTTGTGATCATAAACATGAATGCTTATTGTTTTGATCATAATTAAGATGACTTAAATTATGTTTGTGTTAGATTGATTGTATTCTGTCCACTTAAATTATTAAAATCATGTTTGCGTTATTATAGATCTTGGTAGTTTGTTTAATTAGATAAAATCATGCCTATGTTATACTTGCATTATAATTGTAACGTAACAATTGAATTAATTATTAATCGGATTGAAATGGTAATTAATTGACAAAATATCTAATTGGTGCATGTTTAATCTTCTTAAGTGTAAAAGTCGGCTAAATTAGCACTAGTACTAAACAATATTCTTGCCTTGCATAACTTGTAAGATTGTTGTGATTAAATTTGTTTCAATACATGAATGTATTGTTACTTCACTCTGTCTTATACTTGCTTATGAAAACTGATTAATTAATTTAACATAGGAATATGTTTGAAATATTGATTAATTGAGTAAGTATGTATGTGCATTAGTTAACAAAAGACCGAGTTGCCATGAAATTATTCATAGTAACATGAGCATAGTTTTAATAATTCTAAGTTAAAGGAACGAGATTAATCTAACACACTTATGTCATATTGATTAAAACCTATTAGAAATTGTGCTTGGAATTATAATTTAATTTTAATTGTTTACTTAGATTTAATTTATAGCCCACCTTTTCAAAAATATAATTTTCCTCTACCAAATTGGTTAAATTTTTATTTCATAAATACTTGCTTTTACAGTGTCTATGGATACGATAACTCGTCATACATGTCACTTTATTACTTGTTACGGTTTGGTATGAATGAAAGTTATGAATGGTTGATGCTTGGTCAAATTGTTTGAAGATATAAAATGTGGTACCAATGAGGGTACATTGGTTAGGCACTTAAGATGATTGTTTTGGCTTGTTTTAAGCATGCTTAATCTTGTTTTGAATAGGTTAAATGGCTAGTTATTGAGTTTCTTAGTGCACAAGTAAGTAGGAAATGGTAAATTTGAGTTTTAAGATACATTTAGGTGCACATGGCCTGAGACACGGTGTGTCACGCAGCCGTGTGTCACACACGGGCAACACACACGAGCGTGTGCCTTGAATGTGTAGAATAATAGTATATGTGTAGTTTCCACACGGGCTGACACACAGCCCGCGACACGGCCGTGTGACCCAAGTCAGTGAGTTACACATACAAAGACACGGGTTGGGACACGACCATGTGTCTCAAGTCAGTGAGTTCACAGGCAGAGACATAGGCTGGGACACGGTTGTGTGTCCCAACTTGGAGAGTCACACAGTCTGGGGCATTTCACACGGCCGTGTATCCCTATTTTTAGGTATTTTTGAAAATGAACTAAACTTTCAGTATTGTTCCAAATTAGTCACTGCCTATTTTTAGGGTCCCGTAGACTCGTAATAGGGCTGTAAGAGTAACTTTCACTCTGAATTGGAATGTGTTAGCAAACTTGAATTAGGTGAAGTAGGTCATTCTACTAATATCATCGAAGACAGTAATAGTCGGAGTATGGACCAATACTCTAATGCTAATAATTGGAATAGTCTTGTTATGTATCCAACTTCTAGCTTTCAAAAGAGGATAAATAGTGATAAGAGTGTAGACAATGGAAGACCAAGTTTAGTATTGTATAGTATGATTCATTATTAGGTTAAATAAGACAATATTACATAAATATTAAATCATATATATTGCCCTTGTTGATATAATATAATAGTTAGCTTGCACCTTCGATTTTAATAGAATTAAATGTTCTGATTGGTTAATAATGCTTGTTACCCTAATCAAAGACGAAGAGGGGTTAGGGGTGTTACAGCTTATGTGTTAAAAGATGATTTTACATGCCATGAAAAAATTGATTCTTAATTCTTGAAATAGCATGTGACGTTATGGTGAAATGTTAACATGTTGTGACTAAAAAATTATTGCTTAATTGCTTTGATTTATGCATGATTGGGTGCAAATTACTTAATGTTTTTACTGTCATTCACTAAGCCTTTTAAGCTCACACCCTCACATTTTGTGCAGATAATTTTCGGGCGTAAGGAGTGGAGAAGCGAGTGCAAGGGCGATCGATGAATAAGGCTCGGTAGTGGCTTAAGAAATTTACTTTAGAGGTTATATAGAGGCATTATGATGCTTTTGGGACTAGTGTTATTTTACTTTTAATGGACATTGGACATTAAATTTTGGACTTTAATTTTGGTGATTTTATAATTGCTTTAATACATGATTTTATGTTTAATTGATGTTTGATTTATGGTATGTTAATGAGTGTTCCTACGGTGGTTGATAACACGATGTATGAAGCATGTATTTTATACTAACAATGTTTAATTGAAGCTTACCATGGAGTGGATTGCTTGCGACTAAGGTATGTAGCTTGTGTGAATTAATTGGTGTTTGCTAAGCGTATAATTGGGTGTTAAATTTTGATTAATTGTTGCATATTTGTTGTAAATAAATTAAACTGGAGATGTGTGGATGTTTATGGTAATTAAATGTAGCTATTTCAAGTTTAATGGGTAAGTAAAATACGTAAAATTGGGAAACTAAAATGATTTTTTGTGACAAAATAGGTGCAATGGTTTGCACACGGGTGTGTGGGTTTTTGGGAGTTTAATTTTTGGTTTTTGTAATCTAGTATTCTAATTTGCTTAATTTATAATTTAGTCTTAAAACTTGATTAGATTAATTGAAGCCTTTAATGATAGGGAAACTTGATAATATTTTAGTATTAAACTTGTATCTGTAATATTTGGTAGAAACACTCTTAATTTTTAATTTGGAAAATGTACTAAAAGTTTGTAAAAGTTACAATTTAGTCCTTAATAATAAAACTTGAATTAGACATAGTAAATGAACTTGAATTAAGCTGAAATTTTTATGGCTTCCATATTTTGACTAAAAGAAGATCGATAACTATTTAGAAATAAAATCGGGATAGTTTAACCTTAGGTGGTAAAATAACCAAAATACCCTTAGGTTTAAATACATAGAAAAAGTTTAAAAGTGGTTCACAAATTGCTTGCTCATTAATAAATGATAGTTAATTAGTCATAAATGAGGTGTTATGAGGTTGGAGTGTGCGTCGGGTGGTCGTTAGTTGGAGAGTCACTTCAATAGCTAATGTAAAGCTTCGAGTTTGGGCTGGTCCGTCTTGGTCGGGTTTGGGGTGTCACATGGAACGTGTATAAACATTGTTTCAACACCAGTTGATTAGCCATATACTTTGTCGCATAGAGGGTTACTAACCTTTTCCATAAGGTGAATGTCATTTTCTCCATCAAAACCTCCTACAACACATTATTTGTTAGACATAATTGAATCATGGATGGAACTTTTTTATGTAACCTATCCCATTCTAATTTATTCATGTCTGAAGGCTGCTTCTTTGTAAGGACCTTCTTAAGATTGCTTTGAATCAGAATTGTCATCATCCAAACTTGCCACTGATTAAAATCTGTGATGCCATTGAACTTATCAATATCAAACCTTTTTATTGTCATCTCTAAACGAGTTGAATGTGGAAGTCGAACTAGCCCTGACACAAATATTTTACGTGGAAAAACCCTCCGAAGAGGATAATAAAACACGGGCAAAGATAATTTCACTAAAACGGGAAAAATGAAGAGTACAAAAGATGGAGATAAACTAAACCCCAAAACCCGAAATAAGAACCCTCAAAATGTAAAAACAAAATTCTCTGAAAGCTTGTAAAATCTAATACCTAAATGTGTAATGGCTTTTTTTAGGGTGGAAAAGGACTTATTTATAGGCTAAATTTGTAGGTCAAATAATATTAAAATAACCTACACTAATCAAAGTTTAAGTAGGAAACTAAAAACAAAGTTTAACTGGGAGAAAAAAAGCTGAAAAATATTATTTTACTCAACTTTAATTATTTTTATTCCAATTTTATTCTAATTCAGTAATTACAAGTGGTCCTCAAATTATTTTTGTCTTCTTAACCCAAAAGTTGGAAGTAATTGTTGTTTTTTAATTATTAGATTTAAATTGTTTCATTTTGTTTCTTCTCTCATTCCTATCTTGATTCAATTTTTTTAAAAATTTTAAATCTTCTTTTTTTTACTTTCAGTATAATTTGAAATGGATTTTTGAAGTTTATAATTTTTTTCTTATTTTATTTTTTAAATTGATTTTAGAAATTTCTATTAATATTTGGATTGCTTTTAATAGCTTGGATTTTTTTTCATTATAGGACTATTATCAATATGTTGGAGCACCAATGTTTTGTATTGCTTATACTTGAACAATCTATTCTGTGGTGTGTGCCTCGCATCTCGAATGAAACAGAGCCGACTTCCCGACAACATGACACGCCACATCCCAACGAGAAGAACCCGTTGTCCCAATGACACCATGCTTGGCATCTCAACAAGCCGAATATGATGTCACAATGTGGCGACTTGTTCCCCATTCAACTTGGTTTCTTGTCCTAGTTAAACATTGTGTTAAGATCGAAATACACCAAGAGAGGAGTGAATTGGTGTTTTAAAAGGTTTCCGAGAAATTGAAAAAATCAAATGACTCAAGAAATTATAGTGGTTCGGCCTCAATTGCCTACATCTACTACCTTAGATTTCCTCAACTAAGGATTTCCTAAATCCACTAGATTTGAACCTTTAAGTACAAGGTTTAACCTTACAAAACCCTACCTTTTCAAAGGTAAGATAGAACCACTTCCCCTTAAGGTTTTCTACCCAAAACCTTAAGTAACACGTCACAAATGAGAGAAAAATAATGATGAATAAGATGATGCCTCCAAAAGGTAGATAATCAACAATTAAGAACTCTCACGCAAAGTTACAACACTTCAAAAAATGATAGAAAACTTAGCCCACAAGTGTGTACAATAAATATTTAGTGAAAGTTTGAGAAAGATTGGAAAATTGAGTTCTTGGAGGTTAGCTACTTGTTTCTTGTCTTTTTTTTTTACTTTAATGGAGAGCCTTGACCTTGTATTTAATTCCTCTAAAAACCTTGTGGATGTTTGTAGCCGTTAGAAACAAAATGGAGTCATCGCAACCATAAAATAAGCATTAAATACAGTCTGCAGCTTCATTGTATCGGTAGAAGGAAACTTGTATTAGTAGAAGTATTTCCAAAATATGACCGTTGGGCTTGTTCTATCGATATAAGTTCTTTTGTATTGGTAGAACTTTGAAGGTTTCATTTGGTATCGATAGAACCTATTAGAGTATCGGTAGAAATGCAGGGGATGTTGAACTTTGGCTATTGAATTGACTTGACTTGTTTCGGTAGAAGTCCTCAAGGAATCGGTAGAACTCTGAAGATATCGGTAGATCTGACTAGGGTATCGATAAAAGTACCATGCCAAAACAACCTTGCTTACTGAAAGGCGTTCTACTAGTAGAAGTCTGGGTTGTATAGTTAGAATCCAGAGTTGTATCAGTAGAACTTCCAGTTTTACCAGTAGAATTCTGTAACCTTTTCAAAGTAATTTTCATATTGAGTTCTATCGACACTTGTCCACCTAAATATCGGTAG
The DNA here is from genome assembly GCA_005393395.2 of Gossypium australe. NCBI lineage: Eukaryota > Viridiplantae > Streptophyta > Magnoliopsida > Malvales > Malvaceae > Gossypium > Gossypium australe. The sequence goes on from CM016623.1 coordinate 27,951,834, forward strand.
AAGCCCTTCAGACTTCAAAATCTCGTTAGAAATCAAGTTAATTTAAGGCTCTCTTTTTTTTTTAGAGTTTAGTTTGTCCAACACTTTGAAACTAATTTTTAAGACTTATAAACAATTTTTGCAAATTTAAGTAGGGGATTTTTAATATTCTTTTTGTTATATCAAAATACTTGACAAAACTAGAGCTAACAATCTCCCTCTTTTTGATATAACAAAACATTTTAAAAATTTTCTCCCTTTTTGAAAAAAATATTTTAGGCATCATTTCATTTAAATTTCCAACTTAAGAATTTGGCTTTAAGATTAAGTTGAAAGAATTTGTTGTGAAGCAAATTTTGCATTGTTCCCGCCCTTTTTGTAATATCAAAATGAATGTTTGCTTGAAAAAACTAGGGGAATAAGTGCACAATACATAAACATTTGAAGACATTAAGAAAATATGAAGTAACCAAAGGCAAACAGAAGAAAAATAAACAATGGTAGTACATTTCAAACAAAATCATCCAAATGCAATGAAAAAAATTCCCAAATATCCAAAGGAAGACAACCAAGCAACCTAAAAGAGTGATATAATCCAACCAAAAAGCATATAAAAATCAACCAAGAAGTGAAGTCATAATCGCCCAATGATGGAGGAAATCGAGAGGCCAACTTATTGGTGCGCTCGTCTAATTGATTGTAGTGATCGTCGAAATGAGCAGTCAATGCATTAAAGCATGCACAGACTTGCAATGACAGCCCACTGATCGTCTTGAGTAAACGTGCTGTGCGCGGGGATGTAACGGGGTTTATGCAAGTGTATGTGGTCATTCAAGCAACAAGTAAGTAAAAATGAGTTATCGTCTCCACAGGGACTGTATATGCTTAATCAACTAAGTGCAAAATTATAATTAACAAGTTGATGTAAAAACTCGTTAAATTTGGATAGTGATGATTAAGTTAATTGAAAGCAAAGAGTGATCCTTAATGCAATTTAATCTAGATGCAATTTAACTAAATATATGAATGAATGCTTTAGCAAAAAAAAAAATCAATATTAAATGGGCTAGGATAATTATATTAATTAATTCAATTCACTTTCATCATGCTTAATGTAACACCCCTGACCCGTGTTATGAGGCATTACCTAACTTAACTTGCTTAAACATAACACAACGGGCTATAAAATTTCGCTGCAGCTTAGAAACTTTTCATTTAAACTCATTACCTGCTCATTTTGGTCCTACGAGGCCTTAAACACACTTCTGGGAGGTTTCAAAATTAAATCGAGAACTTTTACGTGCTTAGAAAATTTTTATTCAACCAGGGGCCACACGCTCGTGTGCCCCTGAGACATGACCGTGTTTTTCACCTGTGGTCAACACTGTAACACCCCAAACCCGGCCCATTCACTCCGACCGAATTTGGAATGCCACTGCGGAACACGTTCGAAAAATATTCTTACTTAAGAGTAAAACCGTTAAAAATTTGTTGAGTTTAATAAAACATTTTCATGACTTGAAATATTCTGAGTAAAAACTAAATTATTATGAAAACACCGGATTCAAAACTTTATTATACATACTTAAGGAAATAAGACCATTTGCAATCGATATTTAAATTTGCGAATCGTAATAGAACATAATAATAAAGATACTTAATAAACATACTTAAATACTTTAATGGGCCTTTTTACATTAAACACTTAATCAAAATAATGAAAATATAGATACTTAATTAATTAAACAAAATATCCTTTTTGCATGAAAATCCGCTTCTTCTGCATGGGCCACCTCGTATCCTCTCCAACCCGGTCCGAGCATCAAGCGCCACCTGAAAGGTTTAAGAAAAATTGGGTGAGTCACCAAGACTCAGTGCATAGTTAGTACACATGTCCCCACATATGGGCTTGGCCCATATCCACACAGTCCATACACATGAATATGCAATTATGAAGCCCAACCCATCCTAAGTCCATCCGTTACTCCTACCTTAGTAGACTCCCTGCTCAAGGCCGTGGCTAATCCACCGATCACATAGTGATCCACAAATCTTACCTTGGCAGACTTACTGCTCAAGGCCGTGGCCAAGCCACCGATCACATAGTGATCCAAATATCTTACCTTGGTAGACTTACTGCTCAAGGCCGTGGCCAAGCCACCGATCCCATAGTGATCCACATATCTTACCTTGGCAGACTTACTGCTCAAGGCCGTGGCCAAGCCACCGATCCCATGCGCTTTCTTGTGACATAATTCCGCCCCGATTTATTATAAAGCCTCCTTACCTTGCTCCCCTTCAGCGCCAAAAACAAAACTCCCAATTGCGATACATGCAGCTCGAACTCTTACCCTCCTAAAGTACCCTAGCGCCCCAAGCCACTTTGCCAAATTATTCCTTATGCAATAAATCCCACATAATTTCTTTTAAGGCCTCTTTTCCTATTTTCCTCTTTTTAACCCAAAATTCCAAAAATTTTCCAAAGCTTCCATTTTAGTCCTCGAGCTTTAAGAACTCCTAAAACACCTCCAAACCACTCTTAAAGCCTACTAACACTTGAGTTATGCTCCAAACGCACAACCCCTAATTTTGGATATTACAATTCTACCCCCCTTAAAATAATTTCGTCCTCTAAATTACTTACTAACGAACATCCGTACATTTCAATTTACCACATATCAATCACATATACTCAATTATACACATATGCAAACATATCCAACCTCTTTCACATTTAGCATTTTCACATATGGCCAATTCTCCATAAGCATATTCAAGCTTAAATTCCATTATATATAAATCATACACATCAATGGTAAGATCAATTGCACATATTAAAATTCTTACCGAAGCTTCAACTATATCACATCTTACTTAATTCAAATGGGAATATACTAACTTACCTTATTTTTTGCAAATATGAAAGACTTGTACTTACCCGAGCATTTAGCTTATTGTAATAAACACGTTCCGGAATCTTGTAAGTGATTCATGAATTCTCTATTTATAACACATCACCGGCATTAAGCTTGCTAGGCATCAAAGCCTGAAATACACACCGGCATTAAGCCTGCTAGACCCGAGGTCTAAAATTTGATCACCGGCATTTAGCCTGCTAGGCAATTAGCCCGATACAATTCACCGGCACAAGGCCTGCTAGGCTCAAAGCCCGATACAATTCACCGGAACGAGGCCTGCTAGGCTCAAAGCCCGATACAATTCACCGGCACAAGGCCTGCTAGGCTCAAAGCCCGAAATACGATATTATCACCATCTCAATCACATTACATGCTGACCAAAATTATATAAACCATACATAATTCATATCACTTGTACTTATCAATTCAATTAAAATTCAATAACATTTCATGATAAAATGTCTATCCACATTCGGCTTTCACTATAACTAGGATTCCATAATTCAACATGTATACAAGGTTATAACTAACATTAACGATATTTAACTGCTTATAGACTTACACCTAAAACATTCTCGATTCCGGTTCCAACACTCGCCGACATGATACCTTCCACACTGAGCACACGGACGGTCCCGATTTCCCATAGCTGGCTTAGTCACACGAGCAAAACTTTCAACCATCGGTCTTTTCCGAAGACCCTCAGATAATTTAGACGATCCAAAATTTCTCCTATCCCGGTTCCTATCCTTATCTCTGTTTTGTCTCATCGATTCCTTAATCCCTTCAGCTACCTTAGCTTTTTCGACTAACACAGCGAACTCCCGTTCCTGTTGAGGAGCTATCAATAGTCTCAGGTCATCCCTTAATCCGTCCTCAAACCGGACACATCGTTCATGTTCCGTAGCCACCACTCCTCGAGCATATCGGCTTAACCTTAGGAATTCAGCCTCGTATTCCGCCACGGACTTGTTCCCTTGAACTAGCCCCAGAAATGCCTTCCTCTGAGCATCAATGTAGTGAGTACCGACATACTTCTTCTGGTATGCCGTCTTGACATACTCCCAAGTGAGGTCCTCAGCTGTGACACTATCCCGAACCGTGAGCCACCATTGATACGTCTCGTCGCGAAGTAGCGCCACCATTCCTTTCACTTTTTCCTTAGGGCTCAAATCGAGCTCATGCATAACTCGCTCGGTTGCTTCCAAACAATATTCAGCCGTACTGGGTGCCACGCTTGATACACCACGGAACACCTCTGCTCCGTTGGCTCGAAGTCGCTCGGGTACAGACTTCCTAGCTCTCATATTTCCACCCGCTCCAGCCACCATCTCTAAAACTCGCAGCACTGCCCGCGATACAGCATCATCCCCCGTCTGATCTTGCTGCTCATTACCAAAGGCTGGTGGTGGAGGTGGTACCTCATTATCAGACCCTTGACCCGATCTAACGGGTTCCGATACGGCCATTCTGCTTCAACCACGTCCTCTAGAACTCATCTCTTATCGCGCAATCTGACTTAAAAAGTTTTATGCGTTAAAAATTTGTTCCACTGATTATCCGCGAACAATTTTATGGAGTAAAGTATTTAGAAGTGGTTCTTTCGATCACACAAAGGTTCAGTTGAAGTTTGCTATTCTAAATCAGAGTCACATTTATGCTCATAAAAAGAGACATATTCATTCATCAGCACATTCATTCAGTGGTATTTGCCACACACATTCACTATTCAGATTACCTCAATAGTCAGAGGTACTTACCAGGTGGACTTCGGGTCGGAGGTACAGGTGCCATGCCAGAATAAACCTGAAATAAAAGTCCACATTTTGAAAAGCCCACTTTTGAAAACTGTTTTCGGGCCCAAAACCTCAAAGCCGAGTTTTGAACCGTGCTCTGATACCAAACTTGTAACACCCTAAACCTGGCCCATTCACTCCGACCGAATTTGGAATGCCACTGCGGAACACGTTCGAAAAATATTCTTACTTAAGAGTAAAACTGTTAAAAATTTATTGAGTTTAATAAAACATTTTCGTGACTTGAAATATTCTGAGTAAAAACTAAATTATTATGAAAACACCGGATTCAAAACTTTATTATACATACTTAAGGAAATAAGACCATTTGCAATCGATATTTAAATTTGCGAATCGTAATAGAACATAATAATAAAGATACTTAATAAACATACTTAAATACTTTAATGGGCCTTTTTACATTAAACACTTAATCAAAATACTGAAAATATAGATACTTAATTAATTAAAAAAAATATCCTTTTTGCATGAAAATCCGCTTCTTCTGCATGGGCCACCTCGTATCCTCTCCAACCCGGTCCGAGCATCAAGCGCCACCTGAAAGGTTTAAGAAAAATTGGGTGAGTCACCAAGACTCAGTGCATAGTTAGTACACATGTCCCCACATATGGGCTTGGCCCATATCCACACAGTCCATACACATGAATATGCAATTATGAAGCCCAACCCATCCTAAGTCCATCCGTTACTCCTACCTTAGCAGACTCCCTGCTCAAGGCCGTGGCTAATCCACCGATCACATAGTGATCCACAAATCTTACCTTGGCAGACTTACTACTTAAGGCCGTGGCCAAGCCACCGATCACATAGTGATCCACATATCTTACCTTGGCAGACTTACTGCTCAAGGCCGTGGCCAAGCCACCGATCCCATAGTGATCTACATATCTTACCTTGGCAGACTTACTGCTCAAGGCCGTGGCCAAGCCACCGATCCCATGCGCTTTCTTGTGACATAATTCCGCCCCGATTTATTATAAAGCCTCCTTACCCTGCTCCCCTTCAGCGCCAAAAACAAAACTCCCAATTGCGATACATGCAGCTCGAACTCTTACCCTCTTAAAGTACCCTAGCGCCCCAAGCCACTTTGCCAAATTATTCCTTATGCAATAAATCCCACATAATTTCTTTTAAGGTCTCTTTTCCTATTTTCCTCTTTTTAACCCAAAATTCCAAAAAATTTCCAAACCTTCCATTTTAGTCCTCGAGCTTTAAGAACTCCTAAAACACCTCCAAACCACTCTTAAAGCCTACTAACACTTGAGTTATGCTCCAAACGCACAACCCCTAATTTAGGATATTACAAACACTGACTTATTTCACACGATCGGACACACGCATGTGTCCCTGGCCGGTGTCCTCACACAGCCTTGACACGCCCGTTTCCTTAGCCCGTGTGCCAAAACCTTGGCATTCTGTTTATGATGTCATCACCTCACTAAGGTCACACGGCCACGGCACACGCCCGTGTCTTTAGACCGTGTGTCCAATTAAATTCCTAACTTCAGGTGCAGACTTCACATAGCCTGGGCACACGCCCATGTCTAAGGCCGTGCCTCCCACACGGCTGAGACACACGGCGTGTCTCTGCCCGTGTGTTTACTACTAAGCATACTGACTTGTAAACCTAGCTCACAAGGGAACACACGGCCGATCAACACGCCCATGGGTCTGACTGTGTGTCTGACACTGCCTAGACACACGCCCGTGTGTCTACCCGTGTGGGCATTAAAAAGGCTATATTCCAAGACAAATGCCACCCTATATAGCAAACCATACTTATACCAACTGAAATCAAGCATCCACACAAGCATACACTTCATGATTCATCATCAATGAATATATATATATATATATATATATATAAGAACTAGTAAAGTATTAGCACAACTTTAATGACCATTTACAAAATGAATTGGAACAACCATAGTTGCCAACACATTTGGCTTGCAAATATGAAATAACCAAAACATTCAAGTCCTATACATGCCATACTCAAAATAAGTCTAATCTGGCTATACCAAAAAGTGGTCGATAGTGTGATCTCCAACTCCGACGTCCGCGAATTATCGAGATAACTTTGCAACACTACAAGGAAAAGGGCAATGAAAGGGGTAAGCATAAAGCTTAGTAAGTTTGCATGGGAATAAATAGCAACAATAAGCTCATGATAAAATCCATCCATGGCATTAATTAACCATACACAAAGTTATAGGCTTCTTGCCATACTTACTCATACTTGCCCTTATTTAGCACATACCATGCCACATATCGTAAATGTTTCTTCGTGAATTACTCACGGTACCTGTGTTAACTCAAACACATAGCTTTAATAAAATTCTTGTTTCTATTTCTAAGCTGATCTATTCATCCTGTTAAATCGCTAGGGATGCTCAAAGATGCATATTCATAATTATTAGCATAAACACGAAACCAATGCCACATCCTAGATATGGTCACCTTTGAGTGCCGATGCCATATCCCAGATATGGTCTTATACAATTGTCATGCTCAATACCGAAGCCATATCCTGGATATGGTCCTATACGGGATCTCAATTCGGTGCTGAGGTCACGCCCCGGACATGGTCTTACACGGGACCTTATCCATCTCATGTCTTGATGATAATATTCTCACACTTATTATAGTGCCACCGGGACTTCAACATCTCAACATTTATCATCTTTCTCATTCAACACCAATATCCAATTTCATAGAATCTCATGTATCATTATAATATCAACCATTCTCAAACATGCTAGCATAAATGTTGAATTTATCACATACAAACTTACCTTGTTTTCAAAATAAGCTAGATTGTTGGTCTAGTTCGATATTTTGTTCTTTCCCCGTTCGAGATTGATTCTGGGTTCTTCTTGTTTTATAATAGCAAATTTGCTCATTTTAATCATCACATTAATAAAAGCATTTCAATAATCATACTTTGTCAAAATTACTATTTTGCCCTTAGACTTTGGCAAAATGACCATTTTTGTAACCCCCCAAACCCGACCTAGACATTACGACCGGATCTAGTATGTCACATAGATAGGTTGTTTAAAAACTGCATTCTCGTTAAAAACTTCGTATTCTTTTTGAAATTCCATGCTTTATTGTTTAGTGAAATTCAAATCTGCTTTTATGGTTATCTGTAAAAACGTTAATAATATTATTCAAAAAAACATTGTTTATAGCAGAAATCAGATCTAGTAATTTGCGAAATGTGATATTTTGAAAAATAGTTAATGATGTTTTAAGAAAACCCGGAGTTTAATCAGTTATAGTTTGCGTATAACTGAAATGAAAATTTAAAAGAAAAACTAAAGTCCAATGGCCTTATTATAAAATATTAAACCCAAATTAAATTAAATTTAAAATAAAGCAAAACGAAAGTTACTAAAGTTCATGAGAAGTATTCCAATGTATGGCCACCGCAGAGTCCTCCGCTGCACCAAATCCTCTAATGCTGGGGATCACCTGCAAGGTTAAAGCAGAGGGGTGAGTTACGAGAACTCAGTGTGTAATCCCTAAAACGGTCATTAACTGGGTCCGAGCCCATATAGAAGCAGACTGGGCCGAAGCCCATACAGAAATAGACTGGGCCAAAGCCCATATAGAAACAGACTGGGCCTTAGCCCTATAAACATGATTGTGCAAACAATGTAATGCAGCCCAACATAATAATCCATCCTCTACACACCCCCGTACCAGCCCAACACACCTGTGGGGACCAAGTCAACCCACCTAGCCCAACACACCAATATGGCAGACAAGCTGCTCATCACAGGATTTGTGGCGGAGCCACCAGAATAACAAAATATACGTGGCATAGCCACCAGACAAAGTTGTGGCAGAGCCACCAGAATAACACTTCCTCCGATCATCAATCCCATCCAATGCAACATATCATAAATGCAATGCAACATACGTATAACAGTGTAAATAAAGCATATACATAATAACCAACCATAATCAGGGGTATAACAGTAATGTACCCTCTAGGGGTATTTCGGTAATTTACCCTCCAGGGGTATTTCGGTAATTTCACATTTAACGGCCTTTCCGAAGGCCTACTGTCGCCTCGAGTGACACGAGACCCTTTTTGGGTCACTACGAAACTATTGGGCCTAAAACCCATTTCAGGCCCAAACGGGCCCACACTCTCGTGTGGCCCAAAACACATGGTTTCAGTTTTAGATTTGCAGATTTTGCATTTGGACCTATCGTTTGATAGTTTTCAAACAATTTTGCCTAAGTGGGCCGGATAGCCCGTTGGGCCCATTTGGCCTGTTTCGGCTCGATCAGGCCCGTTAGAGCTTCAGTTTCACGAGAGTGCTCGTGACACTCTTGACAACTTACCGTCTTTGTTCATACTTCGATTTATCACTACGAGCGTTCGCACGCTCAAGTGGTCACAGATGCCGGCTTTTCGGCTTTTTGGCTTTCGGCCGAATCACAGAACATTCCAAGCATGTATTCGGAGGGGTGTGACATTACACACCTGTTTGGAATCCGGACCACGTTACTCTCCGAAGCACCTAAGAACACATTTGGCTATCAGTTAGTCTCATCACTGGTAAAGCATAACTAAAGCTTGAGTCCAAAATAATCACTAACTTCACTTACCACAATGAGATTCTCTTCGATACACCAAAATAACTCGATTCTACCCCTTGGCTAACACCAACGAGTTCCTAACACAATTGATGTACCAAAACAAATGGAGTTACCAATCACCCACATTCAGTCAATAGAGAAAAACCCACAATAATAATTAGCACTGGTTACCCTTAGTTTCGGCAAGAACATGTTCTTGAACAATTAGAAGTTGAACCCTCACACCCTTCAGAGATGATAATCAATTGGAAAGAAGAAGAAGAAGAAATTAGCTTCAGCTTGGCCAAAAAGAGAACAATAGACGAAGTATTAGGGGAGAATAGATTCGGTTCTACCACAAACAAAAGGTCAAGGTAGTAAGTGTTCGGCTTATGCTTTGAATGGAAAAGGAAAAACAATAAGAAAGAAAGGTATAGTGCATTCGACCAATGGAGAAAGATAGTGTAACGAGAAAAAAAGAGAGAAAAACACAATGGCAATGTAGTCTTACTTATTCGGCCACTACCAAGAGACAGAAATAATGAAGCAAAAAGATTACTCGGCACTTGACAAGAGTAAACCAAGGAGATAGAAGATTCAAGAAGAAAAGTGCACGGGTGGTCAATTTCCAATAGATTCGGCCAAGTCCAAAAAAGAGCAAAGTAAAAAGAGAGAAAAGAAATGCCAAAAAGGAAGAACCCGAAATGCTTGAGTAGAAAGAAAGAAGAAAAAAAATGCCAAAAGTGCAAAGAGAAGCTTAGAGAGACTAAAGAAATTTGACAATACTCTACACTAGCCGAAAGTGCCCATACACGACCCCCTTAGCCGTTTTTCCTTTCCCTCAACACTCCCACATTCGGCCAAATACTCTCAACACCATCCACTTCCCTGATTTTCTCCTACATTTCCTCTCCTCCTCCCATTCAAACCATTTGACCAAGTCATCTCTCTCTCCTGCAGAGTTCTAATCCAACTCCAACTCTTCTCCTCCCATAGCATAAAATAAAAACCCACATATGCTGCTTGTGGGATTCGAACACCATCCCACATTGCTTCTCTAATGACGCCATCACCACTAGGCCACCTTGCTTCTTGTGTTAGCAAACACATCTAATTAAACTTAAGTCCTGCTTCTGCTAGCTCTCCCCACTAAAGTGCCCAAAAACCAAAATTTCACCAGGGCTTAGGCTCGAACCCGAGCCTCCCTAGGACCCCCAAACAGACCCAAACAACAAGCTAAGCAAGATAAACACATGCAACAGCGCATAAATGCCAGACCCCAAATTTTAGGATGTTACAATTTTACCCCGAGGCTCAGAAATTAATTCTAATCAAATTTCTACCTTCAACAAGCTTAGGTGAACATTTATTTCTCTTATGGCTATCATCAAAACCCAACATTTCACACATTTACTACAAACTTTATAACCTTTACAGCAAGGTCAATTTATGTGTTTTCACAGTAACACCTTTCACAAAAGTTGTTTATCTAACAACTAAGACTCATTTTCTTCCATGAAATTGCAGCAAACAACTTAAGAGCTCACATGGCAAATCCCTAAGCTTTTCACCATATTGCAAGATAGTCCCCTCTTTAGAAAGCTTAAGCTTTAGGGGTCCCAAAAGTACAACTATCATCAACAAAATCTATTAAAATCACTTACTTGTAGGGAGAAGAGTTTGCTGAAATTTTGAGTGTTCAAAACCCCTATTTTTGCTTTCTATTTTTGGTGGAGGAAGATGAGTGAAAAGATGGATATCATCTTTTCATTATTTTAATATTAAACAATCAATTTAGTCACCAAACTTACCAACTTTGACCAATTTTGATAGTTCTTGTCTCCTATGGCTGGCCACCCTATACTTAAGGGTCTAATTGCACTTTAAAAACCTCCAATTAATGTTCTTTAGCTATTAAACACTTTTAGCTGGAAATTTTAAACTTTCGCACTTAATGCAATTTAGTCCTTTTTTGCGATTAAGCATGAAATCGCTAAAATTAAAGCACCAAAATTTTCATGTACTTATACCATGAAAATATCATGAAAATAAATTTCTCTAACCTCAGATTATTGATCCCGAGATCACTGTTCTGACTAGCCCCTAAATTGGGTTGTTACAATTCTCCTCCTTAAGGATTTTCATCCTCGAAAATCTTACCGATGAAAAGGTTGGGATATTGGTTTCTCATAGTCTCCTCGGGCTCCCATGTAGCCTCTTCTATTCCATGTCTTTGCCATAGCACTTTCACAAGAGCTATACTTTTGTTTCTCAATTGTTTGACCTCTCGTGCTAAAATCTTAACTGGTTCTTCGCCATAAGTCAAGTCCGGTTGAATTTCTACCTCTGTTGGTACTTTCACATGTGAAGGGTTCGAACGGTATCGCAGTAGCATATACACGTGGAAGACATCGTGAATCTTTTCCAGCTCAGGTGATAAGCTACCGATCCTATCCTCTCGGTAACTCCATAAGGTCCAATAAAATGCAGACTCAATTTGTCTTTCCGGCCAAATCTGAGGACTTTTCTCCAAGGTGATACTTTTAGAAATACTTTATCATCGACTTGGAATTCAATCTCTTTGTAACATCCCGAAATAAGGCCTAAACAGAACAGTGGTTTCAGGACCACAAATTCGATGTTGAGAAATCTATTTTATTTATATTTTTATGGTCTAAAATTTCACGGAATGATTTCATGAAAATCTCATTCGAAAATTTTGATGTTTGGGCACTCAATTTAGTCAAAAGGACTAAATTGTAAAAAGTGCAAAAGTTGAGTTCTACATGTTAAAGGTGTCCAATTGTTATGAAATTTTAAATTGGAGGTCCTTAAATGATAGTTAGACCATTGGTTAAGTTGGTGGACAAAAATGGACATGGATGGGTATGTTTCAAAAGATTTTTTTAAGGGGCATTTTGGTAATTTAGTGAATTAAATGAATTAAAAACAAAATTTAAATGCCAAATATGTCCATCTTCTTCATTAGAACGAAATTACAAGGGTTCTCCATAGCAAGGGTTTGTTTCAAGCTTCCAAGCTCCATAGTAAGTGATTCCAAGCCCAGTTTTTAATGTTCTTTACGTTTTTGGAGTCCCGGTAACTTGATTTAGCTTATTCTAGCAATAATTTAACCTAGGGTTCATATTTGGAAAAATACCCATAGGTGAAATGTGTTTATTTTGATGTTTTATGATAGAATATGAAGGCTGAAATAATGTTAAACAACTTTTACTAAGCGATTTTACGTGAAAACGAGTAAAATGACATAATTGGTAAAAATACCTAATGTTCATAAGTACATGTTAGAGTGAGAATTTGATGTTGCCATAGAAGAAAAAATGATCAGCATGTTATAAAACATAAGAATAAGGGCTGAAGTTTAATTTTTGAGTATTGGGACAAAAGTGTAAATATGTAAAAGTTTATGGGCAAAATTGTAATTTTGCAAAAGTTGAGTTAAGGACTGTTTTGAATAGTAAATTGATTAAATAAGTGAAATGTGATGTTTTAGACCCCGGAAAATGAGATTTGGACCTAGAACGGGAGGAAAATTGAAAATCGAGAAAGTTGGTAAAATTGACGTTTTGGTATCGAGGTAAGTTCATATGTTTAATAAGCATTTAATGATGCAAGTTTGAATGTTAAATTGAAATTTTAGTTATGAATAATTTAGTATTGATTTTCCAAAATAATTATAATGTTCGATATTGACTCGACATTTTAATGGATAGATTGGTAAAATGTTGAAAAGTGGGAATTCCCGGTTGAACCTTCGGAATAGAAAAGATACGAATGAGGTAGTTAGGTCACATTTGTGGTACTAAGTGCAGGCCACTATGTGTACAAGAGAGCTACGAGATGGTTTAGGGTCACGTGTGTAGTACTAAGTGTAGGCTACTACGTGTACCAGACAGATAGGTCGCATGTGTAGTACTAAGTGCAGGCTACTATGCGTACCCGATAGTTTCGATCACATGTGTGGTACTAAGTGCAGGCCACTATGTGTAAGTAATGGTCTTGGTCACATGTGTAGTACTAAGTGCAGGCTACTATGTGCACCAGATAGCTTCGGCTACAAGGGTGGTACTATGTGCAGGCCACCGTGTATCTGTTATTATTCCGATGAGTTCAACGGGAAATTGACTAAGTGAAAATACAATGTGGCTATGTAACGATTAAGTGTAATTGAATATGATTATGTGATGAATAAGTGCAAGTATATGCGTGTAAACTTATGAGCAATGTGCTCGATATGTGATCGAACTTTGGTAAGATTGATACGGAGTAAGTGTTCCAATGGAAGTTACTATAAAGAAAACATGAAAGAGTGAAATTTAGAAATAAAACAGTTTTGGATAGCAGCAGTAGAGTAACTTTGAAAAATCACCAAAAATGGTAGAAATGAAATTAGTAGTTGAGTAAGATATGGAATTAAAGCTTATTGAGTCTATTTTCATATGAAAGAAACAGAGAAAGCAAAGAAATTCTGTAGTTTGAGATATTTAGATTTTTGTGAGACTGGTTCAGAGTGATTTTGAGATTCCCTGTTCTAACTTAGAAAAATCATTAAAAATTGCAAAAAAATAATTTTGGGACATAATTTATATGGTTAGATTCCTCAGGGCCTAGTTTCATTTGAAACAAATTATAACATCATTTGAATTCTGCACAGGGAGAAAATCGATTCGAAGTGAAAAGTGGTCAGAATAGTCGAACAGTGAAATAGAGGAAATTTTAATGAATAAACTGTACTAATTAGCTAAGCCAGAAATTCTGTAAATTTTATGGTATGAAGATATGTGAGTCTAGTTTCATGGAAAATTAGCAGTTTGAAATTTGGAGCTCTGTAGCTCAAGAAATAAATAATTTAGTGACAGCGATTCAAGTAGATAGATTAATGTGAACATGAGTAATAAGGTATAAGCATGTGATTTAATGATTGTATCAATTTGAGAACTTGTTGTGAGGATTTGTCATGTTGAGGCTTTGATAAGGCTACAAATGAGTAAGTTTAGAAAGTAAGAACTTAGCATTATTTATGCAAGTTATATAGCTTAGTAGTAAGCTAAATTCATTGCTAATGCTTATTATTTTTACATGTGAACTTACTAAGCTTTATAAGCTTACCCCCTTTCCTTTCCCATGTTACAGAGTCCTACTAAACAAGCTCGAGTTAGAGGTCGTCGGAGATCGCTTCACACTATCAAGCTATCTATGGGTATCTTTATTTATAAATGATTTAAGTTATGGCATGTATAGGGACTTGACTAAGTCATTTTATATATGTGTTAATTAATTTGAAAAAATGTATTGTTAAGTCTGGTAATGCCTCGTACTCGGTTCTGGCATAGGATACGGGTAAGGGGTGTTACACTCTTTCCTTTTTAAAACCGAATAGGACTTTTGTCTATCTGAGGCGACTTTCAGATAGTCATGTATCACTTTTACTTTCTCTTTAGTTTCCTTGATCAAATCGACCCCATGTATATGTTTCTCTCTGAGTTCTGTCTAGTACAAGGGTGTTCGGCACTTTCACCCATACAATGCTTCATAAGGCGCCATTTTCAAACTTGATTGAAAACTATTGTTGTAGGTGAATTCCACCAACGGTAAGTATTTTTCCCAATTACCTTGGAATTCCAAAACACAACATCGAAGCATGTCTTCAAGTATCTGTATCACTTTTTCCGACTGCCCGTCGGTTTGTAGATGGAAGGCTGTACTGAAACTCAATTTTGTGCCTAAGGCCTCTTTCAACTTTTTCCAAAATCGTGACGTAAATTTTAGATCTCTATCTAAAATGATCGATAACGGTACTCCATGAAGTCTTACTATCTCTGACACATACAAATTTTCCAACTTGTCAAGCAAAAAATCAAATCGTACTGGTATGAAATGGGCCGACTTTATAAGTCTATCGACTACGACCCACACGACATCTTTCTTTTTTCAGCGTCTACGGTAAACCTGTCACGAAGTCCCTGGTAATACGGTTCCACTTCCACTCAGGAACCATAATGGTCTGAAGTAGACCCGAAGGTACTTGGTGTTCAGCCTTCACTTGTTGACAAATCAGGCATCTCGATACAAACTCAGAAACGTCCTTCTTCATACTAGGCCACCAATACCACTTCCTCAAGTCATTGTACATCTTCGTGCTACCTGGGTGCACAGTTAAACATCCACTATGTGCTTCATGCAAAATCATACGAATAAGTTCATCATTTCTAGGTACACAGACCCTATCTCGAAACGTCCAACATCTATTAGGATTTACCCAAAAGTCTGACGCAACATCTGACTCACATAGATCTCTTTTGGCTTGTAAGTTGCTATCCTCTTTCTGTGCTTCACAAATCTCTTGAATAAATAAAGGTCTAACCCTCAGCTCGGCTATAATAGAACCATCATCTAACAAAGCCATCCGTGTATTCATGGCTCTTAGCGCAAACAATGATTTTCTGCTCAAAGCATTGGCGACCACGTTCGCCTTTCCCGGGTGGTAATCAACTACTAAGTCATAATCCTTGATCAGCTCTAACCACCTTCGTTGCCTCAAATTCAACTCCTTTTGAGTCATCAAGTATTTTAGGCTTTTATAGTCGGTGAATATCCGAAACTTTTCACCATATGAATGGTGTCTCCATATCTTCAATGCAAATACAATTGCAGCTAACTCCAAGTCATGGGTTGGGTAATTCTTCTCGTGTATCTTTAATTGTCTAGAGGCATATGCTATCACCTTGCCCTCTTGCATAAGTACACAACCCAATCCATTCATGGATGCATCACTGTAAACCACAAATTCTCTTCAAGGCTCAGGTTGCACCAAAACAGGAGCCTCAGTCAACAACGCCTTTAGTTTCTCAAAACTCTGTTGGCACTTTTCCGTCCATTCAAACTTTACATCCTTCTGTAACAACCTCGTCATCGAAGTAGCTATCACAGAAAATCCCTTAACAAAATGTCTATAGTAACAGGCTAGGCCCAGAAAGCTCCTAACCTCAATTACATTCCTAGGTGGCTTCCAATCAACAATCGCTAAAATCTTACTCGGGTCGACTCTAATTCCATCTCCCGAGATGATGTGCCCCAAAAATCTAACTCTCTTAAGCCAAAATTCACTTTTAATAAACTTGGCATATAATTGTTTATCTCTCAAAATTTGCAGAACCTTTCTCAAATGTTCGGCATGATCGTTCTCATCTCGAGAGTAGACCAGTATATCATCGATGAAGACCATGACAAATTTATCCAAGTATGGCCGAAAAATGCGATTCATTAGGTCCATGAAAACGGCAGGGGCATTCGTTAGACTAAAAGGCATGACCAAAAATTCATAGTGCCCATACCTCATTCGAAATGCAGTTTTCGACACATCCGAGTCCTTGACTCTCAATTGATAGTACCCAGACCTTAAGTCTATCTTGGAAAATACTGTGGCTCCTTTCAATTGATCAAACAGATTATCAATTCTCAGTAACAGGTACTTGTTCTTCATAGTTACCTTGTTAAGTTGTCGATAGTCTGTGCATAATCTCATGAAACCATCTTTCTTCTTCACAAATAATATGAGAGCACCCCACGGAGAAAAACTCGGTCTTGCGAAACCTTTAACTGTTAGTTCTTGCAACTGTGCTTTCAATTCTTTTAGCTCGGTTAGAGACATTCTATATGGAGCAATAGAAATGGGGGCAGTGCCCGGAGCTAACTCAATCCCAAATTCAATCTCTCTAATTGGAGGTAACCCTGGCAATTCCTCCGGGAAAACATTTGGATAATCACATACTATGGGTACTGACTCAATTCTCAACTCAGTCTCTTTAGCATTCATCACAATGGAAAGGTAAGCTTCATACCCTTTTCATAAATATTTCTGAGTCAACAAGGATGATATCACTTCTGGTGATCTATCTTGCTCGTCTGATTCAACACGGATAAGTTCCCCATTTTCACATTTCAACTCAATAAACTTCTTTCCACAATTCACAATTACATCATGAGTAACTAACCAATCCATCCCAAGGATGACATCAAACTCATCAAACCACAATAGCATAAGATCAGCCGGAAAGCAATGACCCCTAATAATCAAAGGGCAACCTTTGCATACTCTATCAACCAACACATACTTGCCTAGGGGATTAGACACTCCTATTACAAATTTAGTAGACTCTATAGGCATGCTCATGCTAGAGACTAAATTCATGCATATATATGAGTGGGTAGATCCCAGACAATTAAAGCTATAACACGAGTATCATAGAGGGAAAATGTACTAGTGATTACATCAGGGGAAGATGCCTCTTCACGAGCACGAATGGCATATGTTTTCGCTGGTGCTCTACCCTCGACTCTTGCAGTCTGCTCTCTGGATGGATTCTTGTTACTCATTTCATTTCTTGGGTTTCTCTGCGGTCTTCCTCTAGTAGCACTTTCCGCTCTTGCATTCTGAGACTTCTCTTTCTCGCCCACCTCGGGGCAATCTCTGATAAAATGGTCTACGGACCCACATCTGAAACAAGCCTTGTCGTTTGCTTGGCACTCACCAGAATGACGCCTGCCACTCTGCGGGCATTCCAGTCTACTCGGTCGAACGTTGCCCACACTAGCAACTAATGTGGTCAGCGCTTGAGACCTCGAAAATTGTTTGCCCTTAATTCAGTTTGAAAACCTGACTGAAGTGGCTAGTCGAGTAGCAAAATCCCTCGATTTCTTAAATGAGGATTTGAGTGACTTATTCAGTTGTCTTTTTCTCGAGTCATGGGCCTCAATCTCAGCCTTTCATTTCTCTTTAGCCAATTCTTCAGCCTTACAGGCTCTGTCCACCAACACTACAAATTCTTTTAGTTCGAGAACTCTGACGTAAAAACGGATATCCTCATTTAGCCTGTCCTCGAATCTCTTGCACATGATAGCCACGGTAGACACGCACTCTCGGGCATACTTACTAAGCCTTACGAACTCACGTTCGTATTCGATCATAGTAATTTGACCATGCTCTAATCCAAGAACTCTTTTCTCTTCTGGTCAATGAATCTCTGGCTGATATACTTCTTCTGAAATTCCTCTTAGAGGAATTCCCAGCTAACTATCTCCCTGAGTACCACCGACACAAGGGTGTTCCACCACTGATAGGCTGAATCTCTCAAGAGAGATACCGCACATTTTATACACTCCTCAAGCATGCATGACAACTCATTGAATACCCTGATGGTATTCTCGAGCCAGAATTCCACCCTCTCCGGGTCATCATCCTTACTAGCCTAAAATTCCTCGGCTCCTTATTTCCAGATCTTATCGACCGAAGGCCTTTCTCTTCTCACTACCTCAACCACTTAAGGAGCTACAAGAGCAGGTTGAGGAATAGGCAGGGGTGGAGGGGGTTGAGCATTAGGATTTGCTCGAATGTACTCAGTGTACCAGTTGCTCATCATATGGAGAAAGGCTTCTCGGGCCCCTTCTCCCTGACCCATGATCTCGGGTCTACTATCTACTGGCGCGGTCCCTTGTACGGGAGCCTGCGCATTACTCGCAGCATCATCAGCTGCAGTCTGATCGGGATCAGGATCAATTTACTATATAAAAATACAATTTAACACGTTAGGAGCCATCACACTATCATTTCACAAGTACTCTTACGTATGGCATGTATAGCTAGACTTATATTTACGCTACATTAGTCCTAGATTTGACTAAACCTAGCTCTGATACCAATAAATGTAACACCCCTTACCCGTGTTCAAAGCCGGAACCGAATATGAGGCATTACCTAACCTAATTTGCTTAAACATAACACAACGAGCTATAAAATGTCGCTGCAGCTTAGAAACTTTTCATTTAAACTCATAACCTGCTCATTCTTGGCCTACGAGGCCCTAAACATACTTCTGAGAGGTTTCGAAATTAAACCGAGAATTTTTATCCGCTTAGAAATTTTTTATCCAATTAGGGGCCACGCGCCCGTGTTGTTCTAGGGACACGCCCGTGTGCCCCTAAGACATGCCTTTGTTTTTCACCTGTGGTCGACACTTGCTTATTTCACACCGTTGGAGACACGGCCAGACATACGCCGGTGTCCTTGGCCCGTGTCCCTCACACGGCCTCGACACACCCTTGTCCTTAGCCCAACTTTAATGGCCATTTACAAAATGAATTGAAACAACCATAGTAGCCAACACATTTGGCTTGCAAATATGACATAATCAAAAATTCAAGTCCTATACATGCCATACTCAAAATAAGTCTAATTTGGCTATACCAAAAAGTGGTCGATAGTGTGATCTCCAACTCCGACGTCCGCGAATTCTCGAGCTAACTTTGCAATACTACAAGGAAAAGGGCAGTGAAAGGGGTAAGCATAAAGCTTAGTAAGTTTGCATGGGAATAAATAGCAACAATAAGCTCATGATAAAATCCATCCATGGTATTAATTAACCATACACAAAGTTATAGGCTTCTTGCCATACTTACTCATACTTGCCCTTATTTAGCACATACCATGCCACATATCGTAAATGTTTCTTCATGAATTACTCACGGGACATGTGTTAACTCAAACACATAGCTTTAATAAAATTCTTATTTCTATTTCTAAGCTGATCTATTCATCCCGTTAAATCACTAGGGATGCTCAAAGATAAATATTCATAATTATTAGCATAAACACGAAACCAATGCCACATCCCGGATATGGTCCTACATAGGGTCACCTCTGAGTGTTGATGCCATATCCCGAATATGGTCTTATACGGAATCTCACATCAAGTATTGATGCCATATCCCAGATATGGTCTTATACGATTCTCATACTCAATACCGAAGCCATATCCTGGATATGGTCTTATACGGGATCTCAATTCAGTGTCGAGGCCACGTCCCGGACATGGTCTTACACGGGACCTTATCCATCTCATGTCTTGATGATAGTATTCTCACACTTATTATAGTCCCACCGGGACTTCAACATCTCAACATTTATCATCTTTCTCATTCAACACCAATATCCAATTTCATAGAATCTCATGTATCATTATAATATCAACCATTCTCAAACATGCTAGTATAAATGTTGAATTTATCACACACAAACTTACCTCATTTTCAAAATAAGCTAGATTGTCAGCCTAGTCCAATATTTTGTTCTTTCCCCGTTTGAGGTTGATTCTGGGTTCTTCTTGCTCTATAATAGCAAATTAGCTTATTTTAATCATCACATTAATAAAAACATTTCAATAATCATTCCTTGGAAAATAACTATTTTGCACTTAGACTTTGGCAAAATGACTATTTTACCCCTAGGCTCGAAAATTAATTTTAATCAACTTTCTACCTTCAACAAGCCTAGGTGAACATTTATTTCTCTTATGGCTATCATCAAAACCCAACATTTCACACATTTACTACAAACTTTATAACCTTTACAACAAGGTCCATTTAGGTGTTTTCATAGTAACACCTTTCACAAAAGTTGTTTATCTTACAACTAAGACTCATTTTCTTCCATTAAAATGCAGCAAACAACTTAAGAGCTCACATGGAAAATCCCTAAACTTTTCACCATACTGGAAGATAGTCCCCTCTTTAGAAAGCTTAAGCTTTAGGGATCCCAAACGTACAACTATCATCAAGAAAATCCATTAAAATCACTTGTAGGGAGAAGAGTTTGCTAAAATTTTGAGCTTTCAAAACCCCTACTTTTGCTTGCTATTTTCGATGGAGGAAGATGAGTGAAAAGATGGATATCATTTTTTCTTTAATTTAATATTAAACAATCAATTTAGTCACCAAACTTACCAACTTTGACTAATTTTGACAATTCTTGTCTCCTATGGTCGGCCACCCTATACTTAGGGGTCTAATTGCACTTTAAAGACCTCCAATTAATGTTCTTTAGCTATTAAACACCTTTAGCATGGAAATTTTAAACTTTTGCACTTATCCTTTTTCACTGATAAACCCTAAATTACACATATTTAAACCCCATGCTTGGTTTATTTTTGGATGAATTTTCATTAGATTTGATGAATTTGATGCTCCCAATCCTTTAATTTCATGTTTTATTACTCAAGAGAGCTTAGGGAGTTGAAAAGAACAAGAAACGGGCCAAAAAGGGACAAAATGGGCCTACACAGCCTGGACTATCGCACATGGGTAATCCACACGGTCGTGTGTGATGAGCAGGAACAAACACGGCCTAAGGCTATCGAACACGAGCGTGTCACACGGGCGTGTCCATGCTGACCCCAAGACTAATTCTATTCAGAAAAGGCTACTTGTGGGCCAAGAAATGCGTTCCAAAGCCTATATAAACACCCTAGGGGGCAACCTAAAAAGGGAGGCCGAGTAGGAGGCAGAAAATACTCGAAGATAGCCATCGGGAGCAGCTCAGAAGAAGGATCTTCATCAAGGCTGAAGATCTCCCATCAAGTTCTTTAAAAGTTTTTGTGTTTTCTTATGTTTTTTTTTGTTTTTCCTTATTTTAAGATATTTCCCTCTATCAGTATGAACTAAATCTCCTAAATACCTAAAGGGATGAAACCTAAGACAAATCTTATTATTATTTAATTTATAAGATAAATACTTGTTCTTATTCTTAATTGTGAGTTCTTATTCTTGCTTTGATAATTCAGGTTATTAATCCAAGTCGAATGTGCTTATTCAGTGGAGCAAAAGTCCCTGTTTAAGAGTAGATCAACACAATTAAGCGGAGTTGATTGCAACCCTATAAATAGGGCGACGAAAATCTTCCGGATTAGAGTCAAATCTAATAAGGGAATCCATAGATCGAGTTAATGCGACAATAGGGGTTTTAATTAGAAAGAGATTTCAATTAATCAACCTAGAGTCAGTTGTTTTTAGTCTTGAAAGAGATATTAACATAAATCAGGGATTTCTACGGATTAATTCAAGTGAATAAATCGTATGAATCAAAAGTAATAAGTGAAGTCTAGGTGGATTCTTCCTTAGGTATTGCCTATCTCATAAAGATTGTCTAAAAAGTATTTTCCTAATTCATTCTCTGTCGTGCTTTTAATTATTTTAGTTTAAAAGAAATCACTCCAATTCTTAGGCTAGATAATAGAAAGATAGAAATTACTAGTACCCTTGGTCCTTGTGGATACGATATTACCGGTCTTACCATAACTATACTATTGAACGATAGGTGTGCTTGCCTTTATTGTGATCATAGTTAGTTTTAGACACATCAAGTTTTTGGCGCCGTTGCCTGGGACTAAGATATTAGAAACACTAAATTTTTATTACTTTAACCATTTTTATTTTATTGCAATTTAATTTTACTTTTTATTTTTTTTTCTACTTTTCTAATTTTTCTTTCTTTGCTTTTCGCAGGAACTTTTAGTTTATGACTAGAAGGAACCCGTCAGGGCCATTACTTTTTGACAGTGAGATTGAAGGTACAGCTCACAGAAACCGAAGAGAAATAAGGCGAAGTCTACAATACATAGAAGAAGAGCAGGAGGACGAAACGACTAATACCGAAGAGATGGCTGATAATAATCCGTTACCTCCTGTGGTTGCTGCAAATCCGGTGAATCAAAATCCCGCTCCTCGTACTATGTATGATTATGCTAAACCTAACTTAACAGGAACTGAATCAAGTATTGTTAGACTTGCTGTTGCTGCAAATAATTTTGAACTGAAACCTAACACTATTCAGATGATTTAGCAATTTGTTCGATTTGATGGTTTGCAGGATGAGGATCTAAACAATCACTAGGAAATTTTTTTGGAGTTTTGCGACACTTTCAAGATTAATGTCGTTTCTGATGATGCCATTCACCTTTGGTTGTTTCCCTTTTCGTTGAGGAGCAAAGCTAAACAGTGGTTGAACTCGTTACCACGAGGATCAATCACTACATGGGAACAAATGACCGAAATTTTTTTACTTAAATATTTTCCTCTGGCTAAAACAACTAAGTTGAGGAATGATATCTCTTCTTTTGTTCAGATGGATTTAGAAACATTTTACAATGCATGGGAGAGATACAAGGATCTACTGAGAAGATGCCCTCACCATGGGTTACCTTTGTGGCTACAGATTCAAACCTTTTACAATGGTGTGAACCTCTCAACTAGGCAATTGATTGATGCAGCCGCCGGCAGTACACTAAACAATAAAACACTTGAGGCAGCTTACGAATTCATTAAAGAGATGTCACTGGATAACTATCAGTGGCAAGTTATGAGGACGAAGCCAACAAAGGCAACCGATGTTTTCAACCTCGATGTAGTGACCATGCTATCAAACCAGGTAGAACTTTTAAGTAAAAAGATTGATAGTTTATGTTGTTCTTCGCAGGTACATCCAATGATGCAGTGCGATACAAATGGAGGAGGGACGAACAACACAGAATATCCATCCTACAACCCTGGCATAGAAAGCAAACAGATGAACTATATGGGTAATAATTCTAGACCTCAGAATAATCCCTATAGTAACACTTATAATCCAGGTTGGAGGAACCACCCAAACTTCTCATGGGGTGGTCAAGGAAATCAGAGACAACAACCCCCTCCAGGCTTTCAACAGCAGCCCTAGCCATAAGAGAAGAAGCCGAACCTTGAGGAGATGCTAATAAAATTCATCGCGGTGTCAGAAACCCGTTTCCAAAACACCGAAATAGAACTCAAAAATCAGCAAGCATCGATTTAAGGGCTCGAGAACCAAATAGGACAGCAACACTAAAACTAACCCAAATGAGCAACTTCATGCCATAACTGCTCACGAAAGTGAAGTGTTAGACGCACCAAAACCAAGGCAAGAAAACGTGGCAGATAAAGGTAAGGTTGAGGTAAGCCATAATAAACCAAAACTGATAAGTACAGAGTACCAACCTTGTGTGCTCCCAACGCTACGAAGAAAGACCGCACATATGAACAATTCGGTAAATTCCTTAAACTTATCATTTATTGAAGCTCTTTCGCAGATGCTCAATCCAAAAAAAAAATTAAAAGAGCTTTTTACAAACAAACAGAAATTAGATGATGCGTCGCATGTGGAGCTAAAAACAGTGTGCTCAGCAATTTTACAAAATAAACTACCTCAAAAGTTAAAAGATCCAGGGAGTTTTACAATTCCTTGATTAATTGGTGGTTTATCTATTAATAATGCTTTAGCTAATCTAGGGTCAAGTATCAATGTTATGCCTTATAAAATGTTTAAAAAGCTAGGTCTTGGGAAACCCAAACAAACTAGGATGAGCATACAATTGGATGATAAAACCATTAGAGTTCCTAAGGGTATAATTGAGGACGTACTAGTGAAAATTGACAAATTCATATTCCCAGTAGACTTTGTTGTTTTAGACATGAATGAGGATAGTAACGTTTCTTTAATTTTAGGAAGACCCTTTTTAGCAACTGCTAAAACTAGAATGGATGTTGGTACAGGTGAACTCACACTTTGTATAGGTGACGAAATGATCACTCTTCAGGCTCGTGACTCGGCTAGGACATCGAGTAATAAAGGTGAGAACATAAATTCTATTAATAACCATTTGGTTCAATCCTCTTTTCAGGAAACACCTCGAAAATACACAACTGAGCCACATCCTAGATCTCGTGCCAACAATGAAATAACTCATGAGGAGCGAAGGGTTCAGATTGATGAACTAGACGAGTGGAGGACACATGTCAAGGAGAAACCAAGAACACACGAAGCAAAATCAAGGTAACTCCATAACGAACTTAAAGATAAAGCAAACTACTTCAAGGTTGGAGACTGAGTTCAAATGGATAATACAGACCCTCGTGTTGCCACTTCTGAACCTAATGGAATAAATCCTTTCACAGTACTAAATACTTTCCCATACGGTAAAGTCGAGGTAACTCATTCTCAATTTGGCACCTTCAAAGTAAATTGTACTCGTCTAAAACCTTATTTTACCAAAATGGATAGCAAGAATGAGGAGTTTCAACTCCTCAAGCCACCATGATTATACGAATGAAAGGTAAGTCTAGCTTAAGACTTTAAACAAGCGCCTCTCGGGAGGCAACCTGAGCACTAACATCGCTAATGTCCATATTTTCGATTTGTAGCATCTAACTAAAAACTAACCAAATTAATAGGCGCAGGTTTCCCTACCCACACGACCATAGGTAGGTACATGAGTGTGGCAGAGATCGTGCGGAAACAGGACAAAAATTTTCCCCAAAACACGAATGCCACGGTCGTGCAATACAGCCGTGGTCGACACTGAGAAAGTAACACGGGCGTGTGACACGCCCGTGTCCCTAAGTCGTGGTTGAAATTGAGAAATCTACACGCCAGTGCACAAAAGCCGTGGTCGATTCTGATCAATCAACATGGGTGTGGAAACCTCTACACGGCCGTGGGAGAAACGAACAAGGCATCACACGGCCATGCGATACGGCCGTGTGACCTAACACGCCCAGGGCACACGGGCGTGGGCTGCAACTATGTGCCCCAAACTCTATTTTAACCCCCCTTCTTTTGTTCACTTCCTCCCCCAAATCCCTCCTCCACCAGACCCTAACCCACACTCTCTTCCTCCACCTTCTCCATTCTTTTACCTTTCCCCCTTTCCCTTATTCCGTCTTTACACCGCCACCACACCAACCACCATCCTTGCCACCTTACATAATGACTAATACTAGAGGCAAGACCAAGCCACCATCCCCGTGTCAAAAAAGTGAAAGGATCCTGGCGCGATCTCCCCGTGCACGACCACTCTACATAAGTTCATGTCAGCCGCTTCATTTACTCGACAAGACAAGGACCTTTGAGTCCATTTATTTTTTCTTTTTCTTTTATTTTCATTTTCAAATTCTTTTCCTTTATCTTTATTGTCTTTAATTTATATTATTATATTTTTATTTCTTTAATTTAGGTTCAATGGGCTATTAAGGAACGACCACACCACCACCGGAGTATCTACCCCACCTTCACTTCTGCCTAACTTTCTCCCGTTTCTTTTCCTTGACTCCATCCAAAATCCAGGAAGTTTCACTTCTCTCCCTATCTTACGATTTTATTACTATATTACTATTATCTATCTTTGTACATTGAGGACAATGCACATCTTAAGTGTGGGGAGGTTATTTAATTGATTATCAGAAAATCCTTGAATTATGCCTTGTTCTTAAGTAATGTTCTCACATTACTTTTAGAATGAAATTTCTATTAACTTATGATTTTTATTGATATGTTTTGGATTAAGTCGTAGATAATTGTGCATTGATGGTTTAAACTTTAAGATATTAGAGAATCAAGCATGATAAGTCTATTTTTCAGAATTAAAATTTATTAGGTTGTTTCCCTAATCTTAAACATTACTTTGAAGTTTGAAATTTACACGGTTTACATCAAAAACCATAATTTTTGTGAGATTTTGAGCCTTTAAGAGCATATATTCTTCTTGCTCACTTTATTGATTATCAGTGTGTCAACATTGATTTGTTATTCTAGAACTTGCTTCGATTATACATGTCGAGACCATACCCTTGATTTGATATACTGAGATGATAAAGGCACCTAGGATTTAACTCACTGACTCCATAAAAAGCCTACCCTCATAATTAACCCCTAGTGAACCCTTTTGAGCCTAATAAACCGTTTCTTGACTCACCCTTTAATACTAACCTAAAACCAAATTCTTACTTCTCCCACTTTATTGACTCCCCTTTTATCGAGATTTGATTTGATCAGTTGCTTATCTATTTTCTTTATTTCAATTGTTAAATTCATCTTATATCGTGTACTTATTCTAAAAAAAAGTTGGAAATTTATTCATTATTTGTGTTATGAGCTTAAATTGTTAATTTCACATCTTTAGCAAAAGCTCGTGTTGTTAGTGATAAAGTATTAGTTCATCTTTTCTAGTTAGGTAATTTGTAAATTCAATCTCGATTCTAACTCTCTAATTAAGCCTTTATCCACCTTTAACCCAAGCCTCATTACAACCCTTTTTAAAGACATTTTGATTTTTGTATCATCTCATTCTATAGTGGTGGAGATTTGATTTTCATGCAAGCCTATGGGATTAACTTTTCATGTTTGACTTTTGAGTGCTTAATTTGAACCTTAAAACACTTTGAGTGATTTGAGTGAATCTTTAGTGAGGATGTCAATTCCTGTCGGTTTTGGATCAAAGGTAATTATTTAGATAAAGGGAAACACATATGTTTTCATGCTATAAAAATTTATGACTTAGATTGTTTGAATCTTTAGGACTCTTTTAGTTAAATTATCAATGTATGAATTATCTATGAATTATGATAAAACATTATTGATAAGAATTATGAATTAAGGGAGTTAATTTTAATTGTGAGTTGAGAATTTTGCTTAAGGACAAGCAAAGGCTTAAGTGTGGGGATATTTGATAAACCATAAATTACACATATTTTAACCCCATGCTTGGTTTATTTTTGGATGAATTTTCATTATATTTAATGAATTCAATGCTCCTAATCCTTTAATTTCATGTTTTATACTCAGGAGAGCTTTGGGAGTCGAAAAGAACAAGAAACAGGCCAAAAAGGGACAAAATGGGCCTATACTGCATGGACTATGCACATGGGCAATCCACACGGCCGTGTATGACGAGCAGGAACGAACACAGACTAAGGCTATCGAACACGGGCGTGTCCCTGCCAACCTCAAGACTAATTCTATTCGGAAAAGGCTACTTGTGGGCCAAGAAAGGCATTCCAAAGCCTATATAAACACCTTAGGGGGCAACCTAAAAGGGGACGTCAAGTAGAAGGCAGAAAATACTCGAAGACAACCATCGGGAGCAGCTCAGAAGAAGGATCTTCATCAAGGCTGAAGATCTCCCATCAAGTTCTTTAGAAGTTTTTGGGTTTTCTTATGTTTTGTTGTTTTCCTTATTTTAAGATATTTCCCTCTATCAGTATGAACTAAATCTCCTAAATACCTAAGGGAATGAAACCTAAGACAGATCTTATTATTATTTGATTTATAAGATAAATACTTGTTCTTATTCTTAATTGTGAGTTATTATTCTTGTTTTGATAATTCAGGTTATTAATTCAAGTCGAATGTGCTTATTCAGTGGAGCAAAAGTCCTTGTTTAAGAGTAGATCAACACAATTAAGTGGAGTTGATTGCAACCCTAGAAATAGGGCGACGAAAATCTGCCGAATTAGAGTAAAATCTAATAAGGGAATCCATAGATCGAGTTAATGCGACAATAAGGGTTTTAATTAGAAAGAGATTTCAATTAATCAACCTAGAGTCAATTGTTTTTAGTCTTGAAAGAGAAATTAACATAAATCAGGGATTTCTACGGATTAATTCAAGTGAATAAATCGTATGAATCAAAAGTAATAAGTGAAGTCTAGGTGGATTCTTCCTTAGGTATTCCCTATCTCATAAAGATTGTCTAAAAAGTATTTTCCTAATTCATTCTCTATCGTGCTTTTAATTATTTTAGTTTAAAAGAAATCACTCCAGTTCTTAGGCTAGATAATGGAAAGATAGTAATTACTAGTACTCTTGGTCTTTGTGGATACGATATTACCGGTCTTACCCTAAATATACTATTGAACGATAGGTGCGCTTGCCTTTATTGTGATCATAGTTAGTTTTAGACACATCATTCACGATTAAGCATGAAATCGCTAAAATTAAAACACCAAAATTTTCAAGTACTTATACCATCATACTCTAACTCATAAAATATCATGAAAATAAATTTCTCTAACCTCGGATTAGTGATCCTGAGATCGCTGTTCCCACTTGTAACACCCCTTACACGCATTCTACGTCGGAATCGGGTATAAGGCGTTACCGTACTTGACTCACATGGTCATACAACTCTGGGTTATCAAATTTCATTCCAAAATAAAACTTTTTCATTCACATATCTAACATCCTTATACTGGGCCTACAAGGCCTTATACATACTCCCAGAAGGGTTCAGAACTAAATTGGAAACTTTTATGCATTTAGAAAAATTTTACCTAAATAGGAGCCATATGCCCGTGTGAAATGGGAACGGTCGTGTGGACAGGCCGTGTGGTCACACACGCCCATGTCAATCACCCGTGGTCGACACTGACTTATTTCACACGGCCGGACACACGCTCGTGTCCCTAGCCCGTGTCCCTTACACGGCCTTGACACGCCCGAGTCTCAGCTGTGTGCCAAAACCTTGGCATTCTGTTTATGGCGTCATCACCTCACTATGATCACACTGCCAAGGCACACGCCAGTGTCCTTAGATCGTGTGTTGAATTAAATTCCACATTTTAAGTGCAGACTTCACACGGCCTGGGCACACGCCCATGTCCAAGGCCGTGCCTTCCACACGGCTGAGACACACGACCATGTCTCTGCCTGTGTGTTTACTACTGAGCATCCTGACTTTGTAAACCTAGCATGCAGAGGACGTACGGTCTATCAACACGTCCATTGGATTGACCGTGTGTCCCACACGGCCTAGACACACGCTCGTGTGTCTACCCGTGTGAACATAAAAAGGCTATATTCCAAGCCAAAATGCCACCCTACATAGTAACCATACTTACTCCAACTCATATAAACATCATTGAGGACCTAAAGGCACATCCAAGAACTCAATTCAAAGTATTCACACAAGCATAAACTTCATAGTTTCATCATCATTGAATATATATAAACTTATCAAGTGTTGGCCCATTTCCAATGACCATATACTAAATGACTTTGATAACATACATAGCCAACACTTTGGCTAACAATTACTACCTAACAAAATACCCAAGTCCTATTCATGCCATACTCAATATAAGTCTAAATTTTTATACCAAAGTGATGTTGATAGTGTGATTTCTGAACTCTTGCATCCCATGATTCCCGAGTTATCTTGGCAATACTACAAGGAAAAGGGAAATGAGAGGGGTAAGCATAAAGCTTAGTAAGTTTACATGAAAATAAATAGCAACAATAAGTTCATAATGACATCAATCCATGGCATTAGATAACCACACAAGGTCATATACACCTTGCCATAACTTACTCGTGCCCGTTCCTAATCTAGACCATACCATGCCACATATCGTAACATTCTCGTGAATTTCTCACAGGTACTTGTATTCAACCAATCACATGACTTTAGTACTAATCTCATTTCTATTTCCAAGCTTATCTACTTATCCCATTAATCACTAGGGATACTCAAATACGCATACTCATCGTCATTATTATATGCGTGAAGCCAATGCCATATCCCAGATGTGGTCTTACATGGGGTCACCTCTGAGTGCCGATGCCATATCCCAGATATGGTCTTATACGGAATTCTCACATCAAGCATCAAGGTCATATCCCAGATATGGTCTTATACGATTCTCATTTTCAATACCGAAGCCATATCCCAAATACGGTCTTACACGGGATTTCAATTCGGTGCCAAGGCCATATCCCCGACATGGTCTTATATGGGACCTCATCCATATCATGTCTCAATGATAATGTTTTCACATTCATAATAGTCCAAATAGGACTTCAATATCTCAACTTACTCATTCAACATCAATTACTCAATTTAATAGAGTATCATGATCATAATATTAAGCATTCCCAAGCATGCTGGCATAATTGTTGAATTTATCACATACAAACTTACCTCGATTTCAAAATGAGCTAGATCGTCAATCTAGTTCGAGACTTTATTCTTGCCCTGATCAAGGTTGATTGTAACACCCCAAACCCGGCCCATGTGTTATGAGCGAGTTTGGTATGTCACATGAAGAAAATGTTTTGAGAACTTCTGAATGTACTAAAGAATGACATTAATATAATATTGTTAAGAAAGCAAGTTTGATTTATAACTATTCGATAAAACACAAATTTCGAGAAGTTGATTGATGTATCGGAAACAGAACTATTGAACTTTAAAACCATGAGGTAAACGTAAAACATTATGTGATTCTTACTAAAATAGGCGTTACTTGGTTGTGTTTAAGTAAACAAGTTTTGATTTGTAAATATTTGATAAAATACAGCTATTTTTGAAAGATCGTTTGATGAGTCGGAAATCGAGGTAGTGAGCTTTAAAAATCGTGACTTTTGAAAATGTCGTAGATAATTTTGAAAGATAATCTGAGTTAAAACATTTGTAAAAGTTTGCTATAAAACCCATTTATTAATCAATTTTGGAAACCATTATTTAAGTTTTTAGAAAATTCCCTTTTTAAACAATTTAAGAAAAATAATAAAAACATCCCAACCATAAAGCAAAAATAAAAATGATCTAGA
Source organism: Gossypium australe (assembly GCA_005393395.2). Classification (NCBI taxonomy): domain Eukaryota; kingdom Viridiplantae; phylum Streptophyta; class Magnoliopsida; order Malvales; family Malvaceae; genus Gossypium; species Gossypium australe. The sequence goes on from CM016623.1 coordinate 27,983,393, forward strand.
GGCCTTATTACAACTTAAAAACCCGAAATAATAAAAGCAACGAAATAATACGGAAAAGAAGTTTACTAAGGTTCGAAAATAAAGTTTCAAAAGTATGGTCTCCACCGAGTCATCCATGGCCCCAAGTCCTCGTCACTGAACGTTACCTACAAGGATTAAGAAAGAAGCGGGGTGAGTTACAAGAACTCAGTGTATAATCCCCTTACCGTCATCCACTGGGTCCGAATCCATTTAACATCATCTTGGGCCTAAGCCCATTTACAAAATAATAAATAAATGAGACAAATGTAAGAATGTATGCAATCCATCCCATCCAGCCAATCGCTCCCCCGTACCAGCCAATCTCTCCTGTGGGGATCAAGTCAACCCACCCCGCCAGTCTCTTCAATTTGCAGTCAAGCTGCCATTTATAATATTTGTGGCTGAGCCACAAGATTCATATACGGTAATATAATTGGCACACAGCCTTAATCACGATGACACAAAGCCATTTTTAAAATTTGTGGCAATGCCACCAGTCTACACTTCTCTTCATTCAAGTTTCCCATCCCATGCAATATATAAAGATGTAAAATAAATAGTAACATATAATATCCACATATAGAAACAACCATTTATCTATAGAATATTTTAATGAATCAACCCATTATAGCATTTTGTAATAATTTGGCTCACTAAAGCTTTTTAAACGATTCGGCCCATAGGGCATTTCGGTAAATCAGTCCATATGGACATATCGATAAATCGGTCCATAGGGACATATCGGTAAATCGGTAATTTTACCCACTAAGGGTAATTCGGTAATCTCGCAACCCAGGGGTATTTCGGTAATTTACCCTCCAAGGGTATTTTGGTAATATCGTAACCTAGGCTTAACTACTAATTTGGGGCATAAAAATTGAAATTGTCCATCTGCATCATACTGACTAAATTGACTATAACTCGAGTCAGGAATCTCGAAATTTAGATCCGTAAATTTTCCTTGAAACTAGACTCATATATCTTCTTACTACAATTTTTCCAAAATTTTTTGGCTCAACCATTTAGTACAGTTTACCCCTTAAAGTTTCCCTTGTTTCACTGTCCAATGGTTCTGACCTCTCTTACCCGAAATTCAAATATCTCACTGTACAGTTTTCATATGTTACTCCCACTTATTTCAATTAAAAATAGGCTCACTAAGGAATCTATACATATAAGTTATAACTCGTAATTCACTTTGTACAATTTTAAAAAAATTTTCCAAGACAGATTAGGGAACTACGAAGTCGTTCAGAACCAGTCTCACTAAAATTAAGATATCACAAAATATAAAATTCCTTTTCCTTCTCCGTTTCTTCCATATAAAAATATACACAGTAAGATTTAATTTGATATCTTATTTACTTTCTAATTCCCTTTATCCTATTTTTCGTGATTTTTCAAAATCACGTCACTGCTACTAACCAAAACAGTTTCATTGCAAAATATGGTTACTACTACGAATATGCGCACGCCCGGGTGATCAAGGATGCCGGTTTTCGGTTTTCTTCGGTATTTTGACCGAATCATAGAATATTTCATGCAAACATTCAGAGAGGTATGAGATTACACACCATTTCAAACATGTATTCGGAAGGTATGGGATTACACACCTTATTTGGATTTCCTAAAGAACCACTCTTCGTTGACCCTAGAACAATACCAACCAAACGTTAGCCTCTGATTTCCAAAAGATTTCATATTACTTACACTTGAATCACTTACCACACGTGATCTCCCTTTACGGAGTCCCGATATTCAACCCCGCCTTCTGACTACCACCACACGCTCCTTTATTGCAACTGATGTTAACGATTAAGATATAAGGGAGTATGGAAAACACCATTTCGGTTTTGAACAATACGAAATAACCAAATAATGAGGGATACTCATTCGGCTAAGGAGAAAAAATGAAAAGATTTGAATATAAACACTTACCCGGTTTAATCAAAGAAGAAATGTTCAACTTGCAAGATGAAGAAGAAGAGATGATCAAGATTCAACTTTGAAAATATGGATTAAAGGAGAAGGAAGAAAGGTTGAAGAATTTTGTGAAAAGAAATGAAAAGATGGAGAAAGGGAGCCTAGGAGTTTCGGCCAAAACAAGAGAAAGTGATGTACAAAGTTGGCTTTAGAGTTTCGGCAAGGGAAAAGAAGAAATTGGAGAAAAAAACACAAAAGAATGCTAAAAGGAATTAGGCCTAACAAGCACCAAAATTTTGCCAAAACACTAATGCAAAATTCGGCTACCCCTAAAACTCCTTCCAAACCAGGTATCATCTTTACCAAAAGATGAACATTGATCAAAAAAGAATCTTCCCAAAACACCTTCCACAATATAAGCCAACATGTTCCCTTATCTTTCCTTTTTCTTCTGATTCTTTCCTTCATTATCCCTTATCTTCCTCCTTACCATAATCCTTAGTCATCTTTCCCAAATTAAAAAGTCTTCCTTACCTTATTAAAGCCTTGACCAACACTTTGGATGAATAGCAAAAAAATTAATCAAAAAGTTTGCAATAGATGGGATTTGAACCTCGGACCATTAGTACACTCCACACGCCACTTTCCGCCTCTACCAATAGACTCTTTGTGCTAGCAAAATGCACACTTATTTCCTTAAGCCTTGATGCCCCTTACCTTATCTTCCTTAAAGTGCTCAAACACAAATATTTACCTATAGCCTAACTTGAACCAGGAACTTCCTAGAAACCTCGTAACTTTCCAAAATCACCTTCCTAATAAGTCCAACTTGAGATAATGTCGCTCTCTTGTTCTTAAAAATTTTAAACACTCCTACGCCCAAGGCCCATTGGGCCCAATTCTACTAGGCCCGATTTCGGGTCGTTACATTGATTCTTGGTTCTTCTTGCTCTATAATAGCAAATTAGCTTGTTTCAACCATCACATTGATAAAAGCATTTTAATAATCATGCTTTGGTAAAATTACTATTTTGCCCTTACATTTTGGCAAAATGACCATTTTACCCCTAGGCTCAAAAATCAATTCTAATCAAATTTCTACATTTAAATGAGCCTAGGTGAACATTTATTTCTCTTATGGCTATCATCAAAACCCAACATTTCACACATTTACTACAAATTTTACAACCTTTGCAAAAAGGTTCATTTAGGTGTTTTCATGGCAACACCTTCCACAAAAGTTGTTCATCTAACAACTAAGACTCATTTTCTTCCAAAAAAAAAAATGCAGCAATTCACATACAAGCTCTCATGGAAAAACCCTAAACTTTTCACCATACTGCAAATTAGTCCCCTCTTTAGAAAGCTTAAGCTTTGGGGACTCCAAAAGTACAAAAACCATCACAAATAATCACCAAAAGGACTTACTTTGCAAGGAAGATATGTTGTTGAAAATTTCAAGCTCTCAAGCTCTATTCTTGCTGAAATTTTCAGTGGGTGGAAGAAAAGAGAATGAAAAGATGATAGCCCTTGCTTATTTTATCTTATTTTTTTCATTTAGTCAACTAATGTTACCAACTCTTGTCAAATTTTAATTCTCTTGTCCCCTTGGCCGGCCATGACCTCTAAATAGGCCTAATTGCACATTAAAGGCTTCCAATTAAAATTCTATTGCTATTTGGCACATCTAGCAACTAAAATAGAACTTTAACACTTTATGTGATTTAGTCCTTTTTCCCTATTAAGCCTAAAATCGCTAAAATTAAAACACAAAACTTTTCATGCATCTATATAACCATGCTCTAATTCGTGAAATAACATTAAAAAAATTCTCTAACCTCGGATTAGTGATCCCAAGATCACTGTTCCGACTAGCCCCTAAATCAGGCTGTTACACGACTAGCCCCTAAAATGGCTGTTACACTTAACATGTTCAAAATTACTTCTATGGCAACTCGATCTCTTATGGGTTTGGAAGCCAAATTAAGTCCTCTCGTATCTTTTACTTAGTGAAATACGCATGTTATTGATCATATTAGACTAAGGGTTTCTTAAAATAGATGCAAGGTCACAGGGACATTTATGTTTGCAATAGTTTAATTACATAAACTTAAAAACCATGCAAGATAATTTTGCTAACTAAAGATATTACGAACCTCAACTTATTTAGATTTAATGACCTAAACTGAGCATTGCACTTTTCAATTATGTGTCTACTAGCTGTTGTCTGGTTAGGATCGCTCAACTAATCTGAGTGCACCCGATCACGTATGAATGAAATGCATCGTGATATTGATTGAAAACATAATCGATTGAGGCACAAAACATGTTAACATGAATTAAATAAATCTCATTAAATTAATATAATCATCCTAGCATATAGGAATTAAAACTTCATTTTTTATGACAAAAACATAAAACTCGAAGCAAACACGTCTAAAATAAATAACAAGAGGACAGAGTAAACTCTATTCAGTTCAGTAGCCTTTCGAATATATTTTGACCGAAGTGCTCCTTCGTTCTGATTGATGCTTCGTTTGCTAAGTTTTTAAAGGGTAGCTGGCTAAGGGGTGTGTAACACCCCAAACCCGGCCCATTTGCTATGACCGAAATTGAAATGCCACTGCGGAAAAACGTTTAAAAAACTTTTGACTTAAAGTTAAAAAACATAAAAATTTGTTGTCTTTACTAAAACATTGTATAATTAAAGTTCCAAATAAAATTAAGTTGTTTAAAATAAAACATTTTCAAATAATAATATAATCGACAATCCAACCTAAAACATAATAAAAGTCCTTAAATACTTAAAGTGGCCCTTATTACAATAAATAAATAACCTTTCATAAATAAAATGTGTAAAACAATTAAAATATTTGTTTAAAATAAAACATTTTCAAATAATAATATAATCGACAATCCAACCTAAAACATAATAAAAGTCCTTAAATACTTAAAGTGGCCCTTATTACAATAAATAAATAACCTTTCATAAATAAAATGTGTAAAACAATTAAAATATCTTCTGCATGGGCCACCTCGTATCCACTCCAACCCGGTCCGAGCATCACCTGAAAGGTTTGAGAAAAATTGGGTGAGCCCCACAGACTCAGTGTGTAATTAATCCACTGAATTCCACCCACGTGTTAACCACATATTAACCCATATAACAGATAACAAGATATCATATTCACTTAATAACACATTCTGGGCTTGGCCCATATTCATATCACTTATCAGGTAACAGGGTAATTAACCGCATAATTCCACATATCGGGCTTAACCCATTTCTTAACCCAATCCACATTCACATATTGGGCTTGGCCCATTTTCACATCAATTACTCATATCAAATAAAATAATGCAAAGTGCACCCAACCCCAACCTAGGGTCCATCCTCTACACACCCCCGTATCCAGCCTACCACACACCATGAGATTAACAAATCACCCTCTCCTTTTCACTCCAAAGGCAATCAATGCCATCCACGTGCAATTAAGCACAATAATCCACAACGCGACCTCGGTCAGCGCCAATCCACGATGTAGCCGTAGCTAACACCAAAACCACGATGGGACACATAGTCACTCATCAACCACGATATGGCACATAGCCGATATCAACCACGATGAGGCACACAGCCACTCATCAAGCCGCGCGAACTAAATCGCAATTAATCCACAACGTGACCTTAGTCAACGTCAGTCCACGATGTAGCTCAAGGCTAACATCAAACCACGTACTCGAAGTACACCCGTACCTTCTTTCATATCATATCCCAACCCATGCACATGTAACATAAATAATGATATAATATAATGATGCGTGAGCATGTTCATCAAGCATAGTCATAACACATATTCATATTAATAATCACATATCATCAAATTTGGTACTTACCGGATTATCGACATACCCCTTTAAGGGTATTTATCTCATAACTTTTACTGCACTTGTTAGTACATAATCAACACATACAAATATAGCAAAAACCCAGAAAACGGTGGGTTAATCACACACCTGCCTATTAGTGAAATCTCGAACTACTCGAATCTAACACGATCTCGAAACGTGGTTCTTCCTTCTCCCTTAAAGCCGATTTGGTCTCCTACCAAATCCCGAATCACACTCTGAGTTCCCTTCCTTTAGCTACACACAAAAGAACACCTTTTTATGGCACTAAGAACATTCGGCCATGCCTAAAACCAAAACTTAATCCATTGATTTCGGCATACTTAAAAGAAAGAGAACCTACACCGATTGCTAGGATAGAAATTACTTACCACCTCGATGCTTGAAGAGACCAAAAAGAGAAAAAGGTTTCGGCTAAACCTTCCCAATGATAAAGAGATATTCGGCTAACACAAAGATAGGTATAGAAACGAGGTTGAGATGGTGTTTCGGCACTTTTCTAATGAAAAGAGTAAACGCAAGAGTGGAGAGAGTTGAAAGCTTAGAGGATTCGGCCAAGAATAAACTAGATCAAAGTTTCGGCTTTTGAATATGGTGAAAAGAATAGAGGAGAAAGATGAATAGTGTTTCAGCTTTAAAGTTTCAAGAAAAGAAAAGAGAACAAAAGAACTTACAAGATTCGGCTATGACTCATATTGAATAAAAAAAATAGGATATTCGGCCACAAGAGAATAGGTATGGATTTGGGGTTGAAAGAAAGAAATGATGAATAGGAGAAGGTTAGAAAAATATTGACAACACACCTTAATGCACCAAATACCCAAATGACTTGCCTATAACCCTCTTGACCGAAACTTGGAGAAAAAGAGAAAAACCAAAACTATTAACTATGAATTTTGACACACCTATCTTACTATTACCAACCCGAAAATGCCATCCTACCAAGTCCCAAATTCGGCCAACACCAATTCGTTCACCCAAATCCCATATTTCCTCTTTAATTCCTCCTAAATCCTTCCAAAAATTCGGCCAACCCCCCTAGCCATCTATGCGTCCACATTCATGGTCAAAATGACCATAAAAACATTTCCAAAACAACTCTCCATCATTCAAGCCCCTTATCCCTCCATCCTTCCATAAATCTTAAGATTCTTATCCCAAAATACTAGCTTTCCTAAACTAATATTCAACTTACCATAAAATCTAAAGTCTAACTTACCATAATTAGAGCTTGACCGTCCATTAATGCTAGGATACATAAATATAAAGTCTTCAAAATGCTAATCATGCTACTCAAACCACTTCCCTCAAGCAACTCTTCATGCATCTTAACCACCTTGCCACTAACTCCACATGTGCTTAATTTAACACTTAAATTAACTTAAGTGTCAAGTTTACCTAATCCACTTCACTAAATTTTTAATACTAAGAATTATTCTAGCCTTATTAATAAAATCAAGCCTTCACAAGACTATGCTAAACACACATAATTCATACCCAAGCTAACACAAATAATAAAATAATACTCAAAATTTTCCTAAAGCCCAAGGCCCAATCGGCCCAATCCTACTAGGCCAAATTTCGGGATATTACAGGGTGCTTTTGGCAAAGCTTTTGAGGCTAAAGAATAAAGGGGGATGGACGGCTATGCAAGGGAAAAAGGGAAAAAGAATTGATACGCAACTACTGAGAATGAGAGAGGAATGTTGAGGGATGAGGGATGAATGAGGGATGGCAAGGTATTTATAGGTGAAGGTAAAGGTTTGAGTTTACTAAAAATAGGTTTAAATTTCCTTCCTTCCCTCTCTCTTGTGGCTGGCCATGCTTCAAGGAACAAGGGATGATCAAGTCTTCTCCATTTAAATTTCAAATTCAAGCTAAAAATAGCTAGAGTGGACGGTTTCAAAAAAGAAGTTGTTAGGTTGAATTTTGATTATTTTCCAATTGTAACGACCTTTAATTAATTATCCCAAAACATATTTTGAGCATCCAGCTTTTAAGTGCCAAATTTGGGCTCTTAGTTCCCCTTGTTGGATGGTTCTTCAGTCTAAAAACTTAGTAGATATGTCAATCTTTCATCACCATCTTTATTAGGTCAAGTAGTCAACCTCATGCCACAAATTGCATGGTCTTGCCGTCCACATGGATAACTTGTACATGTCCATGTTTTATTTAAATCATGTCTACAATGGACCTCCTACATAGTGAAAAATATATACATTAATAAATTAACATGAATTAATATAAAATATACATAAAAATCATGTAATTAAGCATAATTTCACATACTTTCTAAATTCATGTCTAAAATTAATAATTAAGTAAAATTCACTTATTTCAATAATAATTACTCAAGATAAACACATTTATTAAGTAAAAAGGTGGTAAAAATATACAGAAAAACCTTATATAATTTCGAGTTTACAGGGGACAGCGGAGCGAGGAGAGCTGGATATGTAACACCACTCACTCGTATTCACCGTCAGAATAGGGTTACGGAGCATTACCAAACTTTCAACACCTTTAAACATACATTTCATATACAGTTTATCAATTCAAATACAATTCAATCACAATCAATCATAGTGTCCCTTAAACAAGACTACGAGGCCTTAATAATGCATTAGTAGGAGTTTGGGACTAAACTGATAATTCAAAACAATTTGGGAAACTTAGAAAATTTTTACTTCAAACATGGGACACATGCTCGTGTGGGTAGACACACGACCACTAGACACGCTTGTGTCACCAGCCGTGTGAAAACAGGGGGTACATACTGACTTGGGTCACACGGTCGACCACACGCCCGTGTGTCTAGCCCGTGTGCCCTTCGAAGTGGCCACGCTCGCCCGTGTGCCAAGTCGTGTGCTAGGCCGTGCCAAACCTATAAGGTATACTGACTTATACAACACGGCCAAGACACACGCCCGTGTGCTAGGCCGTGTGCCAATTAGGAGGTATACTAACTTATGCCACACGGCCAATCACACGCTTGTGTGTGAGACTGTGTGGAGCATACTGACTTCATTTTAATTTCAACACCAGGGACACACGGCCGCGTAACATAACCGTGTGCCACACACCGCTAAAACACATGCCCGTGTCTCTGCTCATGTGGACAAAAATAGGCTATTTGCAAAGCTATTTTGCCACCCTAATTTTACATACCTGCACAAACATATTTTGCAACATTTTGTAACTCAATAGGCAGCCAATCCATAACATTTCGTACACATATTTGAATGCTTATATGCAACCAAAACATTATACCAAATTAAGCCAAATCAAATGGCTTTATCTTATACCACAACATGTACCAAAATCACTAGCTCAAGTAACCATAACTATCATCATTAAACTAGCATATACATGCCATATTTGCATATATCCATGATTTCAAAAGTACCAAACGGTAACTGGATAGTGTGATGCGTAACTCTGACTTTATTTGAATCGAGCGAGCTATCGAACCTCTATAAAACACGAAAAAAGAAACAGAGTAAGTTTTATAGCTTAGTAAGCCCATATAATTCAGAATTTAACTTACCATTTATACATAATCAAACAATTAAACAAAGTATATCAAATTCACTTGCCAAAAGCCTAGACACAAGCATCCATCAATATGTTAGTCTCATAAGTACATATATAATCAACCTTTATCTCAATTTCATACATCAATGTATTATATCATACCAAATTCATATAACATGTATAACATATGTAACAATTCATCCTCACTCATGAAATCGACAATCCATTTATATAATCAATAATTCATCCGTATAACCATTAGCAGAATTATGCCTGTTGAACCTATTAGAATATTGATAGATACACGGGTGATACACACTAAGTGTATTAATCGGTAATCCATCAATTCATCATGTCATTCACTCTTTCAAGCTATGACCGGTGAACTCCTCCTAAGCTGATGAACAGTAAGCTCTATCGAGCTGGAAACAGTAAGCTCTGACGAGCTGAGAACAATAAGCTCTTACGAGCTAATATATCGGTAAGCTCATACGAGCTTGGGTGAGTCCGCAACACATGCAAGATCTCAATCTAAATGGTAACCATAGTGACATGTCACTCGTATCCTACGAATTCCTACGGTTCAAACAGGGCTCGATAACCATCAAACTATATCAGTAAGGCATTCAAATTTCAAGTAGATCATTTACTCAATTACATACATTCATTTCAAACAATTACAAGTATTTAAAAGTTCGATTCTAATTATATGAAATTAGCTCGTATCGCTCGAATAATAAATATCGGCCAATCGTCAACCTTTCCTTTTCCTCGATCTAGATTCAATCCTTGCTTATCTTGATCTATATATAATCAAAATCAACAGATTTAATTATCAATCCATTCAATATAGGCAAAAAATCACCTTATGGAAAAATTACACTTTTGCCCCTAATATTTTGACATTTTTACAATTTAGTCCTTAGCTCGTAAAAATGCAAATTCATGCAATTAGACCCTTAAATATGCTAGCCAAATTTCTCTTATATACATAGTAGCCCTTACTTTTCATTATTTCACAAATTTTCCACAAAAAATTCACAGTTCATAATTTAATCCCTATTTCACATTTTTATCAAAAATCTCTTAACAAAAGTTGTTTAACTAACAAAAAAATATTCACAATTCATCATAAATCATCAAAGAACACATATATACTTCAATGGAAATTCTCACAATTTTTAACAGTTTTGAAATCGAAGGTACGGGCAAGTTAGACTGAGCTACAATGAACTCAAAAACATAGAAATCACTAAAAACCAGGTCAAAAATCACTTATAATTGAAGCATGCACTAGCCGAACCTTCCAAACTCAACAATGGCTTCTTTTGTTTCTTATTTTCGGTGGATGAAGATGAAGATGAAGCTTTAATTTGATTTTGTTTTATTTATTATATGTATAATTACCAAATTACAAATATAACCTTAATGATAACCTTTAATAATCACTTAATATTTGTCCATATATGTCCAATCAAGCTATTTATGATCTAATTACAACATAAGGACCTTTTCTTTAAGGTTCTATAGCTATTCGACTCCTTTAGTGTAACGACCCGAATTTGGGCCAAGTAGAATTGGGCCTATTAGGCCTTGGCCATGGGAGCGTTTAAAATTTTTTAGAACAAGAGAACAGCACTAATGCAAGTTGGACCTATTAGGTGAGTGATTTTGGAAGATTAGGGGGCTTCTATAAAGTCCCGGGATCAAACATGTGCTTTAGGAAAAATTTTGGTTTTAGGTGAATAAAACCCTGGGAGTTAGTAAGTAGGCTTTAAGAATAAAATGTGGAGAAAAATGGCACAAAAGGAGTTGTGGTCTAGTGGCAAATGGCGCCATATGGGAGACAAGGAAGTGATGCCATAGAGGAAGCAAAGGGTCCAAGGTTCAAGTCTTGGCGCTTGCATTTCATTTTGATTTATTTTTTTAAGTGAATTTAGACTTTGGCCCATAGACTTATATTTAGTTGCGCATGATTTTAGACACTAGAGGAGCTTGTGGCCTAGTGCCTAGCGGCGTGGATTAAGTTACAAGGGAGCATGAGTTCGAATCCTATCGTAAGCAAAAAGGGATATTTATTTTGCTAAGTTGGGACGGCCAGAGTTTGTGTTGGAATTAAACTCTGTTGAAGGAGGGATCCCATATCGGGAAGCTAGCAAGAGGGAAGGTGAGAATCTGACTTTAAATAGAGTAATCTATAAGGAGAGTAAGCATACCTGGGTTGGCGTTTGGGCATAGGAGTGTTTGGAGCGCGGATCAACCCCAGATTCCTATCAGGTGTGTATTTTGCACTACTCTAGCTGTAGAGCGGCAAATGCCGAAATGCCGGTCACACGGCGATGATAACCACATGAGCGTGCGAGTGCACATGTGGTGGCTTCGACGCGATAGTTGAGGCCACCATGAGTGTTCTTGTGGGTTTAAGTTGTTTGGGCCTCGATGGGCCGAAATGGGCCATGTGGGGCCAATAGGGCCGTGGGCTCATATGAATAAATTGTATGATTGTGTAGTAGATATTGGACTAGGCTATGTGAATCTCATATCTATGGCTAGATTTGGGCTAAATGGGCCATACAAGCGTGTGGGTCCACTTGGGCCGAGAATGGGCCTTAGGCCCATTCGCATCATTATCTCTGTTTGGAATACTTGAGTCGCTTGAGGCGACTGTAGACCTTCTGAGGGGTTGATAAAATTACCGAAAGACCCCTGATTTGTGAAATTACTGAAATACCCTTGGTTTACAAAATTACTGAAATCCCCTTGGTTTACAAAATTACTAAAATACCCTTGGTTTACAGATTTACTGAAATACCCTTGGTTTATGATATTACCGAAATACCCTCGATTTGCGAAATTATCGTAATACCCTCAGTTTGCGAAATTATCGAAATACCCCTAGGTTGCAAAATTACTGAAATACCTCTGAAGGGAAGGATTACCGAGATACCCTTATAGGGTAAAATGACTATTTTGTCCTTGTAGGTAAATGACTGATTTAGACTGTGAATTTGATTGATTTGACTGTGATTGTAAAACTATGAGTTTAATTGACTTGACTGTGGGCGTGTGGCTGATATGTTGTTAATATATGTTTAGATGACTGTTACTGAGCATGGCCATTTTGCATACATGTGTAATGATTGAGCATGACATACACGACATATTGCATGGGGTTGGGATTTGTATTTTGGAGAAAGTACTGTACTGGTGGCTATGCCATGTTTTACTGATTTAGTGGCTCAGCCACGTATACTGTTACTGGCAGCTTTGCTGCGTTGATACTGACAGCTCGGCTGCGATCTTGGTGTGTAGGGCTGGGTGGTTTGACTTGGTCCCCACAGGTGTGTAGGGTTGGTACGGGTGGTATGATGGTTGGACTGGGTTGGGATGCATCCTCATACTGTTGCATATCTATTTATGAGATCTGTCACTGTACTAGCTTAGGCCGCTTGTTCTGTTATTGGTTTGGGCAAGGCCCAATTGATACTGTTATGGGCTATGACCCAAATAATTTCGTAGTGGGCTTTGACCCACGCATGCTCTGACCTGTACTGTACTGTGACTGTTGAAAGGGCTTCGGCCCAGACTGTTTAGGTTTCTGCTTCTGTATACTGACTGTTACTTGGGTAAGGGGATTACACACTGAGTTTTCATAAAATCACCCCATTTTTAACTGTGCAGGTAATCCTCAGCCTTAGATGGAATGGGGCTGCAAGGGACTCGGAGGTGACCACACGTCCGATTGGCTTTAAAGTACACGTCCTATTTTTATTTTAGTTTAATTTTTTGGGTTATAAATTTTGTAATAAGGCCTTAAGATTTCTGAACTTTAAGTTTTGAGATTTTATTGATTGTTTTATAATTGCTAGAAGTAGAACACGATTTATCGAAAATAACTACTGTTTTCAAAATATCACGTTCCGCAACTGTTTTAAATTAAGCTTTCTGCAACAAACAAGGTTTTAAAGATAATAATATTTTCCAAGAATGATTTCTAATAAACCATGTTTTGAAAATAAGCAAGCGAAATCTGAGGTTTTGAATAGCAGAAAGTTTTAAGTTGTAAGAAGGGTTTCTAATGAAAGCATGGTTTTCGAAAAACTCTTCAATGTGACATGCCAAATTTGGGCCTAACTTCTAGGCCAGGTTTGGGGTGTTACATTTAGCTTTTAGAACTCAAGTTTTACACTTTACGCGATTTAGTCCTTTTTACCGCATTAAGCATTAAACAGTAAAATTTCTTTACGAAACTTTCACACAATAATTCATGCTGTAAACTTTAATAAAATAATAAAATAAATATTTTGAGTTTATATTTGTGGTACTGTTTCGATTTGACTAAAAATGACTGTTACAAGATAAGCCTCGTGCGAAGACCTAGGAGCATCAGATGATTGTGGAGCAACCGGTGGAACCGTCGATGCCTAAGCTACCAAGGAATTTTGATCAAACTTGTAGACCCAACTTACCTCATCATCAATCTTACAATTGCTACTATGCGCAGTCGAGATATCGATAAAGGAGTTTATGGCACGACCGGGGTCTACACTTACATTAATTATAAGGGTACGAAAATATGAGAGAGGAAACTATCGTAATGTAAGTTTTGTTGCTAGACATCAGTAACCTAAAAATCTTGAAAAGGTTAAGAAAAATTATGGAAGCTAAGTTGAGGTGGTGGTTGGTTCTAAATCAATGCCAAATCCAATAATAGTTGTGGCGATAGCCGAAATGTTTATTGGTTGGGGCAACGATCCAAGTGAAAATAAGATGGAGGATACAATCATGAATGTCTATGTCGTCGCTGATATAATCACTGGACTTAGTTAAAAAAGTATCATATAAGTCGGTATGATGTTCATCACCCTTATTAGTGATAAAAAGGTAAGAAGAGAGGGTTTCAACCGAGATAGTAATCTCTTATCCCATGATAGAAGAAGTAATGGATTGAACTAGGTGGGTGTTCAGGTTGTGTTTAAGCTTGGTGTTGGAGTAAAATGCCCGAACAAGGTTTTCATAGCAAGGACCCCTAAATTGGAGACATTCGAGCCAACCCCAATCGCGGAGTTGGTCGAGGTATTTGAATTGAAGGGTATTTGCTAAAAAGTTGAGATTGACGGGACAGGAGATTTGAACAGCATGGGTTGCAAAATAGGTGTTAAATTTTTTGAGGGCATCGCTGTCCTCGAAACATTCAATTAGCAAAGGGTGATCTAAGGGAGCGAAACAGGACTCACCTCTAACGCATTTAGGTGCGGGATGCTTAGGGATGTACGGGGAGGTATGTTATCTAAGGATTGGTAGACTAAGGTTTAAAGGGTCGATTTAAAAAGTGTACCTATAGAAGAAAATGGTAATACAAACAAATGTTATCCCAAATAGTAGCAGATGCAAAATTTTAAAAAAAATTGATGCATGTGATGAATTTATTTATTTATTTTACTTTTTTTAATAAAACCCTAAAAAATAGTATACAATATTTATAAAAATATACCTAAAAGGACTAAGCCACAAATATGTTCCTCTAAAACTAATATATATATATATATAAATTAGGGTCTACCTTAAAAATGTGAGAAATAAGGAAAATGTGGTACATTTTGGTAGAAAGCTTGTCGAAAATGAAGTGGGAGGCACGTGGGAGACAAGATTAAGTAAAAAATGAAGAAAAATGGTAGAAAGTGGGGTTGGAGAAGTGGGGATCGAAAATAGGGGAAGGTGGGGTTAAAGAAGAAGAAAAGACTTTTAAAAAATAGGGTTATCTATTTTTAAAAAAAACCTGTTGAGGTATATATATGCCCGCATCTACTGATACTTTTCCTTTTCTACCGATAGAAGTTGACATGTTTTGATAGAAGTTTACTTCTACCTATATCTCATGAACACAAACCCTGAAATACCATTTTCGCACAATTCTATCGATACATCCTATGTACCACCGAAACAACTAATCAGAAAATGAAAAATTACACGGAAAAATGTACAAAAAAAAAAAATAGATAACATAGGTAAAATCACATAATATGTAACATCCTGAATTTGGGCCTAGAATAAACGGGTTTTGTGTGTTCAGAAAATGAATTTTTGTCGATCGGAAAAAAAAAGGGAATAATGAATTAAGTGTGATTAAAAAAAATTATGATTTGCATGTTTAGTTTAATTTTTTGGTGATTTAGGAAGGGTTGGTAGTGTTGGAAAAGTCCTAGGCTCGATCAAGGGATTTAGCAAAAATTTTGTTTTACCCTTAAGAGTGGTTGGTGTTTTAGTTAGAAGGCTTTTAAAATATTTTTGGGTTGAAGATAACCCAATGAAGTAGGTGGTCTGGTGGCTTGGGGCGTTCTCAATAAGCTGGAGGTCAAAGGTTCAAGTCTTGGGTATGGCAAAAAAATTTTATTTCATATGTTAGTATGAAGGCCAGAGTTTAGGCCTTATAATTAGTTGGGGCTATTTCATGACACAAGGAAACGCCTGGCCCAGTGGCAAAGGAGTTAGGAGCAGGAGGGGGGAGCAAGGTTCTAGTCGCGTTGTGCACGAAATGTTGGGTTTTTTTTTAAGTAAACCTGGAGCACGGAATAAAGGTTGATAATTAATTGGGAAGGAATTATGACTCAAATGAAGCGGGCGGCGCAGTGGCAAAGGGAGTGTGTCATAGTGAAGAGGTCAGAGGTTCGAAGCTGGGTGTTGGTTAATATTTTTAGATTTCTTTGGATAATTCAGACGCTGGGAAAATAGGCTTTAAAAGAAGTTGACAACGGAATATATCACAAGAATGGTTGTGGAGCAGTGGCTGGTAGCGTGTGGTGGTTCCTGCAGGTCTCGGGTTTGAGTTGCCTTGTGCGCAATAACTTGAAATTTTGCTGCTGGCGTGGGAAGGTGTTTGAAGTGGACCAAAACACCAATTGATGGCTGCTGTTCGGGGGAAGCAATTTGAATGTTATTCAAATTGGATTTTTGGCTAGTAATGGAATTTTTGGATGAGGATTGAAGATAAAATTTAGTGATAATAAAGGAATTTAATTGGTGATAAGTTTGAGTCGATTAGGGAGTGTAGGTTTATTCTATTTATTTATTTATTTATTTATTTTAGTATATATAGGTACCGAATTTTCCCTTTTTATTTGTAGAATTTTTAGTTATTAGTGTAACACCCCCTACCCGTATTCGTTGTCAGAATAAGGTACGAGGCATTACCAGAATTTACGAATTTTTTTTTGAAACCGAGACCATTCCAATTCAACATATTTTCAAAATAATTCATGCATATTTATAAGATAACTTTAACACATAAGTCATACCAATGGCTGACCTTACATTCATTTCATATTAACATTTATTTTATTAGCTTATACATGCCATTCATTTCTAAACTAAAGTTTCTTTAAATACCGAAATATTAGGGTTGATAGTGTGATGAGTCTCCCACCGATCCGACCTCCGAGCTCTTAACACTACAAAACAGGGAAAAAGGAAATAGGGTAAGCACTTTGTGCTTAGTAAGCCCATGTACCAAGAATTATACTTACCTAATATTTACAATACAAGCGATAAACATTCATATACCCATTCAATGCATTATTACCCTAACATTTACAAACTCAACATTCAAGTCAGTCCAATAATTTCCATATATCAATAATATATATTATGATTGATGAGCTCATCAATACCATAATTTCCATATTTTTTTTATATGTATCCCATTGAATTACTCGGAATTTCGATGGATTTTCAGAGGTACACTTTAGTGTACAAATCCGGGTCCGTCAATTCACATTCATGTGCGCACATTTTCATTTCAGAGAGCACACTCCCGCGAACCTCATCTTTACAGTAGGATTACCAGTCCAAGCTAAATCCCCTGTAATATAAACTCATAGAGTATTGTCGGGATTATCAGTCCAGGCTAAATCCCCTGCAACGACAATTACTCCAATGAGCTTGGATCTGAATTACCAGTCCAGGCTAAATTCAGACCCTAATTCGGATTACCCGTCCGGGCTAAATCCATTTTCCACATATTCTTCGGGAGGGCTATATCAGGATAGGATCACCCGTCCGGGCTAGATCCTTTTTACCGTCAATTCCTTTTTCAGATATCCATCAAATTTTCCTTTCATTCATTCCAGTTTTCTTTCCCTTTTTATCAAATATACCAATGTTTCATCAATCTTCATACAATGAACATTCAAATTATATTCACATCAATAACATACATTTCAAGAATTTAAGAATATAATTCAAGTTACATGAACTTACCTCGATATTAGTTCGTTTACAAAATCTACTAATCCGGGACTTTTTCCTTTCCTCGATCTAGCTTCGTATTTGAGTTTTCCGAATCTAAATAAATAAATTCAATCATCAATTCAATACATTTCATGTTCACATGTAGCATTTTCTATAATTCTATTATTATTTTTAGTTTATTCAAAGCTGTCTACTTGAGTTACAGTCACTAAATTATTTATTTCTCGAGCTACAGAACTCCAAATGAAGAACCGTTAATTTTCCCTGAAACTAGACTCACATATCTTCTTCCCATAAAATTTTCAGAATTTTTGGTTTAGCCAATAAGTACAGTTTATTCTTTAAAGTTACCCCTGTTCTGCTGTTTGACAGTTCTGACCCTTCTTCATTAAAAATTAATTATCTCTTCATACAGGATTCGGATGATGTTCCTGTTTATTTATATTGAAAATAGACTCATTAATAATTCTAAACATATAAATTTAAGCCCCTTATTATTTTTATCCAATTTTTTATGATTTTCTAAAGTTAAAACAGGGGAACCCGAATTCATTCTGAACCAGTCTTACAAAAATCTAAATATCTCAAAATACAGAACTTCTTTTCTTTCCTTGTTTCTTTCATATGAAAATAGACTCAATAAGCTTTAATTTCATATCTCACTCAACTTCTAATTCCGCTTCTACCATTTTTGGTGAATTTTCAAACTTACTCTACTGCTGCTGTCTCAAAACTGTTTTCTTATAGCTTGTTTTGCAATTAAGTCCTTTATCCAATTCTAACTTCAAATTCTTTCAATTAAACCCATAATTCATCATTTTATTCATCATATGTTATATTCAAAAACTCTAAAACTTCAAAAACTTCAACTTAAATTCATCAAAACTTTGTTCTAAAACTTGTAAAGCATCAAAATTAAAAGAAAAGGACTAAATTAACTTACCTATGAAATATCCAAGCTTCAAACTTTCTAATTTCCCTTTTCTTCTTTCTTTTCTCTTTTTCTTTCTTTCCTTCCCGTTTGCTCTCTGTTCTTCTTTTTGTTTTATGCGTTTGTTTCTTTTCTACTTTCTTTTTATAATATGTATATTGCTATTAATTTATAATAATAATATTTATCTTTACAAAAATCTCAGATTTTTATCAATACACCGCCTCAACTTTACAAAATGGTATAATTGCCATTTTGGTCCTTCATAATTTCTTTTAATCTATAATTTAACTTTTACTTTCATTTCAATCTAGTCCTTTTCATTTAATTTCCTACCCAAACGATAAAATTTTCTAACGAAAATTTAATACCACATTACTAACATTTTATAAATATTTATAAAAATATTTCCTATCATATAAATATTCATGCAAATATATCGAAATAAATTTCTATTTAAATCAGATTTATGGTTGCGAAACCATTATTCCGATAACATTGAATTTAGGCCATTACAACTAGGAAGGGCACTTTCAGTTTTTGATAGGTAAGTGCCGAAATTTCTATAAATAAGGGGGTTAGCTCATCAATTCTGGCATTTAAACCCTACTCTTTTCTTCATTCTTTGTGCCGAAAATTAGTGGCTAAGTTCTTGTCATCTTTTTCTTTTCTCTGCCGAAACCTCCACTCCATTCTCCCTCTCAACTTTCTTTCTTTTCTTTCTCCCTTATTGGCCGAACTCTCTGACAATTTCCTTCTCATCTCTTTCAAACACTTTAGCCGAAATCTCTAAATCTCTCCTTGCTTTTTTCTTTCTGAGCCAAAGCTGAAACACTTTACTTAGATCTTCTAAAAATCGAAAGCGCATCAGTTCATCTTTTCCGGGATTTTCATAAAAGCCGAAATCCTTAGATCTCATCTCCTGTGTTTGCCGAATTCTCTCTGAGGTATCTGGTTGTGCCGAATCTCGAAGGAAACTGAAGGTAAGTGTTGATTCATAAGATTTCAATCATTTCCGGCTTTTTAGGGACTCTAGCCGAATGGCTATAAGGAAACTAATCTTAAGTTTTTCTCTTATTTGTGACATTCTGGGATTTGAAGAGGAGTCAATCGCGTAGATCTCTAAGCCAGAGTTCAGTAACACTCGAATCGTGTTACTTTCGGGATTTCAAGGTAAGGAGATATATTAGTTTTAGCATATAAATTCGAGTATTTATTAGCCTTTGGCCGAATGTAGGGGAGCCCAAATCTCCGTATTCTTCCGGCTTTTGAGCAATGTTTTAGACTAAGGATTGTAGATCCAGATAGTAAGGATTTAACTAAGGGAGTAAAACTATGTGATATCAGGTGTGTAACACTTCCACACCATATAGATTGCCTGTTAAAATATGTTTATTAATCTGTTATATTCTGGTTAATGCTGAAATCCCGGCATAACGATTGAAACCCAAAGAGGGTAAAAGCAAATCACTAGGTTAGTGATCCCTGTCATTCTAAGTGAATGTTCTGATTAAATGATATGAATATGCCGATTTTCTGTGATTGCATGGGGTTGGGTTTGATGAAAGGGGAAGTGTTCTGTTGTAGCGGCTTTTGCCGTGACCTGTTGTAGCGGCTTTTGTCGTGACCTGTTGTAGCGGTTTTTACCGTGACCTGTTGTAATGGCTTTTGCCATGACCTGTTGTAGTGGCTACGGCCATGATCTGACGATGAGCAGCAAGACTGCCATCAATGGCGTATAGCGGTGTGGGTTGATTGTAGAAATCCCCAATGGTGTGAATGGCTGGTACGGGTGGCGTGTAGTGGATGGAAACCTAGGATTTGGGTTGGGCTTGCATAATTTTTGTTATATATATATATTAATCTGTTATTATGTTCTGTGGGGTTAAGGCCCAAATCTAATGGTGCAAGAGGGTTGCACATTAAGTCTCGCGACTCAACCTATTATTTAAAAATTTCAGGGAGCACCTAGTGCATCGAACCGGGCTGGAGAGGAGCGCAAGGTGGCCATGCCAGAGATTATTTGGATTCAGCAAAGGACTCTTCATTATTTAGTTACTTTAATGTTTCTTTTATTAGTGGATTTTAAGTTTCAATGTAATAAGGCCATGGGCCACTAGACTATAACTTATGTATTGGTTTTATGTTGGGCTTTTATTATTGGGCATTTAAATTTTATATTTAAGTTAAGACATGTATAAAATTTCGGTTTTTATTTAAAATTCACCAAGGTAATTTATAACTTTATATCTTATATGACTTTAATAAATTATTAAGTTTATTTGGTATAAGTGTTTAAACTTGAATATTATCCAAAATGCGACATGTTTTATAAAAATTACTTTAGTGACATACCAGATCCGGTTGTAGTGTTTGGGCCGGGTTTGGGGTGTTACATAATACCCTTTTTAAATACAGGAAAATCAAGTAAAAATATGCTTGAGTGCAAACAAAAGGTGAAAGATACATTTACTAACATACTCAAATTTTGATCTTTGATAAAAAACATATCTAACTTAATTATATCACATATAAACAATATTTCAAACAATGAATTTACAAGTTTACAAGTATAATCAAGTAATGTACACAAAGCATGCAGAAAACAAAACAAGTGTCCAAGAATGTTAAAAAGCTTATACAAGAAGCTTATGAAGGCATGTTCATTAGTCCTAACTCTCCCCTAATTATCCAAAATCTCTCATTATCTAAAGGTTTTGTAAAAATATCAGTTAGTTTATGCAAAGTATCTACAAATTCTAGTACTATGTCACCTCTTTGCACATGATCTCTAATGAAATGGTGTCTTATTTCTATGTGCTTTGTTGTAGAGTGTTGGATGGGATTTTTGGTTAAGAAAAATGGCACTAGTGTTATCACACCTTATAGGAATGTGATCCATATCAATTCCATAGTCAACTAATTGTTGCTTCATCTAAAGAATTTGAGCACAACAACTACCTACAGCAACATATTCTGCTTCGGTTGTGGACAAAACTACACTATTTTGTTTCTTAGAGATCTAAGAAACAAACATGTTTCCTAAGAATTGACATGTTCCGGAAGTGCTTTTTCTATCCAACTTGCATCATCCAAAATTCGTATCAGAGTAAGCATGTAAACTAAATGATGAATCTTTGGGGTACCAAAGTCCTAGGTTTGGAATGTCCTTAAGGTACCTAAAGGTTCTCTTAATGGCTTGTAAATGTGACACATTAGGGGATGATTGAAATATAGAGCATAAACAAGCACTAAACATTATATCTAGTCTACTTGTGGTAAGATAAAGTAATGATTCTATCATAAACCTATAAAGTTTAGTGTCAACACATTTACCTCCTTCATCTTTATCAAGCTTTGTTAAAGTGCTCATTGGTGTTGATTGAGGCTTCAAGTCCTCCATTTTAAACTTCTTGAGCATTTTCTTGATGTTCTTGCCTTGATGATGAAGATGTCATTTTGAGTTTACTTGATTTGGAGCCCCAAAAAGAAATTGAGCTCACCTATCATGCCCATATCAAATTCACCTTACATAATCTTAGAAAATTCTTGACAAAGAATTTCATTAGTAGCACCAAATATAATATCATCAACATGAATTTGTAGTACTAAAATGCCTTTGTCTTTAGTTTTTATTAACAATGTGGTGTCTACTTTGCCTCTTCCAAAGCAATTTTTAATTAGAAACTTTGAAAGCCTTTCATACCAAGCTCTAAGAGCCTGCTTCAAACCATATAGAGCTCTGGACAATTTGAAAACATGATTTGGAAATTTTGGATTTTCTAAACTGGGAGGTTGTTTAACATACACTTCTTCATTTATGAAACCATTTAAAAATGCACTTTTGACATCCATTTGAAAAAGTTTGAAATTGTTTGAACATGCAAAAGCTAATACCATCCTAATGACTTCTAACCTAGCTACCGGTGCATAAGTTTCATAATAGTCTATACCTTCCTCTTAGCTATATCCTTTGGCAACTAATCTAGCCTTGTTTCTAAAAATATTACCATTTTCATCAAGTTTATTTCTAAACACCCATTTAGTTCCTATATTTGGATGATCACTAGGTCTATCAACTAAATTCCACACTTGATTTCTTTCAAATTGACTTAATTATTCTTGCTTAGCCATTATCCAAAATTCGTCATTTAAAGCATCATCAATGTTTTTAAGTAATTACAAGTATTTCTAATTGAAGATCTAATAATTACCCCTTTAGATGGATCACCAATGACGTGTCCATCCTTAACATATGAAAGCTCTCTTGAGTGGTTAGATTCTCTTTCAAAGTGAGTTGGTTCTAGGAGTTCAACCCACTTACGCCTTGATCTACATGTGATGCTTGATTTTGATCAACTTGATATATTTCTACATCATCAAAATCAATAATTTCCTTTCTATAAGGAGAGTTAGATTCATAAAAAATAACATGTATAGATTCTTTTACAATAATGGTTCTCTTGTTATAAATTATATAAGCTTTAGAATTTGTGGAATATCTAAGAAAAATGCCTTCATTACTTTTGGCATCAAATTTTCCTAAATTTTCTTTTCCATTATTCAAAACAAAACATTTGCAACCAAAAGGATGAAAGTGGCTTATGTTAGGCCTTCTTCCTTTAAAAAGTTCATAAGGTGTTCTATTTAAGATAGGCCTAACCATAGATCTATTTATAATATAGCAAGAAGTGTTTATGGCTTTCACCCAAAAATATCTTGACAAATTATTTTCACATAACATGGTTCTAGCTATTTCTTCTAAGGTCCTATTTTTCCTCTCAACAACTCCATTTTGTTGAGGAGTTCTAAGTGTCAAAAAATTGTGACTAATACCATGTTCATTAAAAAAATTATTAAAGCCAAGGTTTTCAAATTCTTTTCCATGGTTACTTTTTACACTTGGAATTGAATATCCCACTTGGTTTTGAATCATTTTACAAAAAGTAATAAATATTTCTAAAAATTCATATTTTGAAGACAAAAATAAAACCCATGTATATCTAGAATAGTCATCAAACAATAACAAATCCATATTGTTTACCTCCTAAACTCATAGTTCTAGTGCGTCCAAAATTTTCAATATGAATAATTTCGACTAGTGTAGATGTAAAGACTATATTTTTAGACTTAAAAGATGATATTCTATGTTTACCTTTAGCACATGCATCACATACATTATCATAGTCAATAGGAAAGTTAGGGATGCCAACAACTAATTCATTTTTAATAAGCTTTGAAATAACACCCATGCTTGCATGTCCTAATCTTCTATGCCATAGCCAACATACATTTTCATTATTAGCCATAAAGCAGATATTAGAGGAAGATATGTCGCCAAGATGCACCATAAAAATATTACCTACCCTATGTCCTACAAAAAGTATCATATTATTTACAATATATATAACTTTTCACCCATTAGACTCAAATATTACTTTGAATCCCTTCTCACAAAGTTGACTAATGCTAAGGAGATTATGCTTAAGACCATTGTCATAAAGCACATTCTTAATGAGAGTGGAAGCATTTGTGCGTCTAGAACCAATACCTTCAATAAGCTCTTTGGAGTTATCACCAAATGTAACTTCTCCTCCATTCTTTGGCATTAGTTCCATGAAATGGCTTTTGTCATCAGTCATGTGTCTAGAGCATCCACTATCAAAGTACCATGAGTTCTTCTTAGATTTTCTTGCCTTGAAGCAATGCTCTTCCTCCTACAAGCACAAAGTTAAACTTAGGATTTTTGTACCAAAACTTTCTTGGGTCCATTAGCATTACTCTTAACAACTTTTTTCCCATTAGGAATCCATTTTTTTAAAGCACCCTTATTTTAAGATGTGTATAATTCTTTTGGAATCCACACACTCTTAGTGAGATTGCTTCTAGATGTAAGCTTCCTTATAGAACATACTTGTCTATAATGCCCCTTTTTGTGACAATGTATGCATGAGAGTGAGACATCATAAATATAGATTGGTTTCTCAAAGAAATTTTTAAAATTTCTTTCTCTTTGTAAATTTACAAAACCTAAGCCACTCTTGTCAAAGAAGGCTCTTTGAGATTCAAGCATATCATTTAGTTTTTGTTGCCTCGTATAGAACATAGAAAAGGAATTATTCAAGTTCTTATTCTTTAAAATCAAATCATCAAATTGAGCTTGCAAATCATTAATTTCTTTTGTATTTCCTCTTTAGTTATGATTAGAGACTTATTTTCCTCCTTTAATTATGAAATCATTTTCTTATATTTGGAGTTCATAGTTTCAAAATCTATAGCTAATTCATCAAAGGCATCTTGTAATTCTTCAAATGTATATTGATTTAATTCACTAGAAGTTAGGATTAGCTTTGGTTCTTCAATAGCCATAAGACATAGGTTGGCAACTTCATTGTCCTCATCACTATCAGATGAATCGCTATCACTCCAAGTTGCCATCATGGCTTTCTTCTTTTGTTTTAATGCCCCTTTCCTCTACGATTGTGGACAATCAAATTTAATGTGACCCAACTTTTTGCACTCATAGCAAATGATTGGGTCATTTTCCTTCTTGCTTGGTTCACCCTTGATGATATCTCTTATTGGGAATCTTTTGGCTTTATTGAAATTCATGAATTTTTTGAGCTTCTTTGCAAACATAGCCATATCCTCCTCATGATTATCATTACTAGAGTCTTCATCCTTCTCACAAGTTGTTGATTTAAAGGCAACTCCCACTTTCTTTAGAGCTTCTTTGATTTCTTGTGTATTATGATTGATCATTATTTCATATGTCAACAAGGGACCGATAAGCTCATCAAGGGAGAGTGAATTGAGATCTTTTGATTCTTCTATTACCGTCACTTTAAGTTCCCAATACTTTGGGAGACTATTCAACATCTTCTTAACCATCTCCTTGTTGGGATAGATCTTCCCAAGGGCTTTGAGACAATTAATGATGTGAGTGAAGCGATTGGACATCTCTTTGATTCCTTCTTCCAGTTTTTCCTTAAGCAACTTATAATCAAGGGTGAGAAGACTTATCTTGGACTCTTTAACTTTATTTGTCCCTTCATGGGTAACTTCAAGCTTGTCTCATATCTCTTTTGCATTGCCACACAAGGAGACTCTATTGTACTCATTTAGACCAAGAGCACAAAATAGAGTGTGCATAGGTTTTGCATTTAATTACACCTTCTTGATATCATTATCATCCCATTCACTCTTTTCCTTTAGGACAATAACAGCTTTGACCCTCTTCATTGGAATGGATGGCCCATTTGTAATTATCCTCCAAACTTCATAGTCATTAGCTTGGATGAATATCTTCATTCTTTTTCTCCAATAAGAGTAGTTGGTGCCATTCAATAGAGGATGCCTCATGATGAAATGTACTTCTCCCAATATGGTGAAATTTGCTCCAATGCCATGAAGCAAACTTCTTAACTTATCGCTTCCATATTGGATAACTTGAGGATCTTTTCCTTTGGTGATAAAATTGTCTCCAGAGTCCTAGCTTTGATACCAATTGTTGAGATCAAAATACACCAAGAGGGGGTGAATTGGTGTTTTAAAAGGTTTCTAGGAAATGGAAAAAATCAAACGACTCAAGAAACTATAGTGGTTCGGCCTCAATTACCTACATCCACTACCTTAGCTTTCCTCAACTGAGGATTTCTTAAATCTACTAGATTTTAACATTTAAGGACAAGGTTTAACCTTACAAAACCCTATCTTTTCAAAGATAAAATAGAACCATTTCCACTTAAGGTAACCTTAAGTAACACCTTACAAATGAGAGAAAAATAATGATGAACAAGATGAAGCCTCTAAAAGGTAGATAATCAACAATTAAGCACTCTCACACAAAGTTACAACACTTCAAAGAATGATAGAAAACTTAACCTACAAATGTGTACAAGAAATATTTAGTGAAAAATTGAGAAAGATAGGAAAATTGAGTTCTTGGAGGTTAGGTACTTGTTTCTTGTCTTCTTTTTTTTACTTCAATGGAGAGCCTTGACCTTGTATTTAAGTCCTATATCAACCGTGTGGATGTTTATAGCCGCTAGAAACAAAATGAAGTCGTTGCAGCCATAAAAACAAACATAAATGCAGTCTGTAGCTTCGTTGTATCAATAGAAGGGAACTTATATCGGTAGAAGTCTTTCCAAAATATGACCATTGAGCTCGTTCTATAAGTATAAGTTCTTTTATATTTGTAGAACTTTGAGAGTTTCATTTGGTATCAGTAGAACCCATCAGAGTATCGGTAGAAGTGTAGTGGATGCTGAACTTTGGCTGCTGACTTGACTTGTTTCTATAGAAGTCTTCAAGGTATCAGTAAAACTCTAAGTATATCAGTAGATCTGACCAGGGTATCGATAGAAGTCCCAAGCCAAAACGACTTTGCTTATTGAAGTGCGTTCTACTGATCAAAGTTTGGGCTATATCGGTAGAACCCAGAGTTGTACCTAGAGTTGTATTAGTAGAATTTCTAGTTTTACCGGTAGAACTCTATAACCTTTTCAAGGTCATTTTCATCTTGATTTTTATCGACACTTGTCCACCAAAGTATCAGTAGAAGTCCTTTAGACTTCAAAAACTCGTTAAAAATCAAGATAATTCAAGGATGTTTGTTAAGTTTATTTTGCCCAACACTTTGAAAATAACTTTTAGGACTTATAAAAAATTTTTACAAATTTAAGTAGGGGATTTTTAATATTCTTTTTGTTATATCAAAATACTTGAAAAAACTAGAGCTAACACACTATTATATTTTCCTAGTCAAACTCTAATTATTCTGGGGATGTTTTAGTAATATTTGTACACAAAATTCAGCCTATAAATAGGCCTATTAGAAACCTTAGATAGTTTAGAATAACAACAAAAGTTAAGAGAGATTTTGTAAGAATTTTAGGGAATCTTTGTATTTCGAGTTCAGGGTTTATTGTTTCTTCATCTTGTTTTCCCCTTTTCGATTTTATTTTATTTTATTAAAGTTTTCTTTACTCATGGTTTTTATCCTCTTTGGAGGAGTTTTTCCACATAAATATTTGTGACCAATTTTCTCAGTCTTCGTTCGTGTTTGTTGCATAATTTGGATTCGACCCAACAAACTAATATTAGATCTTGGTTCAATTTTCACTTTCAACCCATTCAAAGATGACAATAAGGTATGTGTAACACCCCAAACCCGGTCAATACACCACGACCGAATCTGCTTTGTTACGGGGAAAAATGTATTTGAGAGGTTTAGGTTTCCGGTTAAAAGTTTGATGAAAACTCTTTTTGTATATTTTGTTCTTGTAGAAGTCTTGGGCATGATTGTTTAAAAAGCGATAGTGCATTTGAAAATCTGGAAATTTTGAAAACTTAATTAAATATGTAAGTAAAACAAATTTATCACATTTGGAAATCCGAGTAATTCTTTTGTGTAGCTTAAAACATTTTGACTTAGTAAGAAAATATTCTCAAGTTTGAAAAACACATTTGAGTTTCATTCATTTTAAATTACAGTGTGATACCCGATGGTAAAGTTTAAAACATTTCGCTTTGTAGTTTGAAAACCTTATCTTTCCAAGTTTTAGCCAAATTTTAACCCAGTACTTTGTTACGGCATATTTGAAAACAAATCTAAGCATAAAGATAACAAAACATAACTTTAAAAAAAAGCCTTTTACAATCCAAATAAACCAAATGAAAATAATTCAAATAAAGTACCAAGTTTTAATTCAGAGCAAATCCAACTTTTATTCATGGCATGATCACCTCGAGTCCACCCCGGCTCCATGTCCGCAATCTAAGTGTCACCTGAAATAATAAGGGAGAAGGTGAGTCGCAAGACTCAGTGCATAAATCCCCCTCCCGATAATGCAACGTACTAACACACAGCATAACAAAGCAATACAATTAATGCACCCGATCCTAACCATCCATAACACCTTTTCTACCCCGTGTGGTACCAAACCATTGGTGGTGCCAAACCACTGGTGACCCAAAGTCACGATATCCATCAATGTGGTGCCAAACCACTGGTGACCCAAAGTCACGAATAATCCATCAGTGGGGCCAACCCACGTGTGATACCAAATCACTGGCGACGATCCCGTATCTCAAAGTGGGGCCAACCCACGGTGGTGTTAAACCACAGAGATAAGTCGCTATGAGGTGCCAAACCTCTGGTGTCCCAAAGACACAAGTGTGATACCAAATCACTGGTGACCGCAGTCACGAATCGAATGATGGGGCCAACCCATCGTGTGATACCAAATCACTGGCGTCAATCCCGTAATATCAACCGTGGGGCCAACCCACTGTGGTGCTAAGCCACTGGGACGAGACGCTGAGGTGCCAAACCTCTGGTGTCCCAAAAACACAAAATATCATCTGTGGTACCCAACCACTGGAGGTGCCAAACCTCTGGTGTCCCAAAGACACGGATATCATATTCCCCCTCCTCTCATATCACCCATAACAGATCATACCGACTTATGTAAAGTATGCAATCATGCAAATCATGCTATCATGTTTAATGTTGCATCTCATAACACATACATCATATCAATACAGAACTCGTAATGAAACGGACTTACCCGAATCCGTGCACATACCCCATCGGGTATCATATCAATCATCATACTGTTTGGCTTTAATAGGCAATCAGGTTTATTAAACATATTACTAAGTAAAAAGTGTGTTAGTTTACACACCTGCTAAAACGCAAGCTTTCAAACCCAACGAACCGATCTAAGATCCTCAAATACCTTGCTCCTATAATCGGCCAAACATAGATTAGCACCTAGACCATTTGGCCAAAACCAAATAACTCAAGAGGGTTAACGCTGATTTGGTTTCCTACCAAATCCCGAACCAAACGATGGTTCTTCCTTAAGCAAACGGCACACCCTATTAGGAAGAAAGATTAGTCCTTTGAAACTTGACTTAACGAAACTAGAAGAATAGACTAATAACATCAACTCTTACCACCACTTACCAAACGATCAACCAACGATGACTGCTTCACTTGGTTGCCACCAAAATCCAAAGGCTCTATAAAGAAATCGGTTACCAAAACAAAAGGTTAACCCCTTTCAACAAACCAAAATCGGCACTTAACCAACCCAAAAACGATAAAGCACAAGAGAGGGGAGAAATGGCCATTCGGCCAAGCACTTACCTTCTTCTAAACTGATTGAAACAAGAACCCAACAAGGTCAACACTCCTCTAATATTCGGCAATGAAGAAACTATCAGGAGAGAGGAGAGATTCGGCCAACTCTTTAAACAAGAAAGAAAAGAGAATTCGGCCCTAGGTGTTTAACACACTTATATTCGGCTTTGAGTGAAAAAGAGAGAAAGAAGATGTGAAATGGGAATAGAGTTTCGGTAAGAGGGTATTCAGAGAAGAAAAGAGAGTATGAGAGGAAGAGAGAAGCTAGTTTCGGCTCAACACAAATGAACAACAAGTAAAAGAAGTGGGAGGGTTCGGCCAAAGTGAATAAAAGAGATGAAAGTTTGAAGGCTCAAGAGCATTCGGCTAACAAAGAAAACACAAAGAAAACAAGCAACTTTCCGGCAAGCTATAGGGGTTTGGTATTTCGGTTTCAAGAAGTAAAGAAAATGAGAGAAAACTCTCTTGAACATTCGGTGACAAAAGGAAGAACTTGGCTTACACAACTTGACCGAAAATGTACCAAAATGCAAAGTCATTTCGGCACACTCCCACTACACCTACCAACCGGCCACTCCCCCCATCAAGCACCCAAGATTCGGCCACCACTCCCCAAACACTCACAACCACCCATTCAAATCACTTTGAACAAGTCTCCCTCCTAAATTCACTCTCCACCCACCATTCAAGTGGGTTGACTTGGTCTATGGCAGAGTTTGAACTGCCAACAACTTCTCCTCCTCCATGCCGTCAAAATGGAAGCAAAAAGTGGGCATTCTGCAGCTTGAACTCAGGACCTCTTCCCCCTGCAAGTGGCGCCAACTCAAGCCCTTAGTGGCGCCTACCTTGCCACTCCACCAGCTCATTTCTTATGCTATCATTCACCAAATAATATTTATAAACCCCAGCTTCTTTAGCTCCTCTCACCTAAGCCTAAAAACAAAAATTTTCCTACCACTCAGGCTTACACCTAGCTTACAACTAAGCCCCTAAAACATCAAAACAACAACATAGCAAACCAGACACATGCAAACAATGCAACAACAGAATAGCCCCTATCCCGGGATATTACAGTTCTACCCCCCTTAAAATAATTTCAACCTTGAAATTACCTGATCAGAAGAGTTGAGGGTATTGCTGTCTCATCATATCCTCGGGTTCCCACGTAGCTTCTTCCACGTCATGATTCCGCCATAGTACCTTTACCAAAGTCACAGACTTCCTATGCAGAACCTTCACATCCCGATCTAGAATCTGCACTGGTTCTTCCTCCATGGTCAAATCTGGATTTACCTCGAGCTCTTCCACTGCTACGACATGCGATGGATCTGAACGATAACGCCGAAGCATCGAAAAGTGAAATACGTCGTGAATCTGACTAAGCTCTGCTGGCAACTCAAGCTGGTAAGCTACTGGTCCCACTTGTCTCAGTACCTTATACGGCCCAATAAACCTCGGACTTAACTTACCTTTCCTTCCGAACCTCAACACTTTCTTCCATGGCGAGACCTTCAGAAAAACTTGATCCCCCACAGCAAACTCTATATCTCTCCGCTTAAGATCGGCATAAGACTTCTGCCGGTTCGAAGCTTCCTTCAATCGAGCCTGAATCAACTTAACCTTGTCTTCGGTCTCTGCAACCAACTTGGGTCCCAACAACTGACGTTCACCCAACTCCGTCCAACAAGTAGGTGAGCGACACTTTCTACCATACAACGCCTCATATGGTGCCATCTTGATGCTTGCTTGGTAACTATTGTTGTAGGCGAACTCAGCTAATGGCAGAAACTCCTCCCAACTACCTCTGAAGTCCAGAACACAACCTCTCAGCATATCCTCTAAGATCTGAATAACCCTTTCCGACTATCCGTCAGACTGCGGGTGAAAAGCCGAGCTGAAATCCAAACGCGTACCCAGAGCCTGATGCAACGCTTTCCAGAACCTCGATGTAAACCTGGGATCCCTATCCGAGATGATCGATACTAGCACACCATGCAGCCTCACTATCTCTGACACATACAGCTTTACCAACCTCTGAAGTGAGTAGTCAACCCTCACCGGAATGAAGTGAGCTGATTTAGTCAGTCGATCCACAATTACCCAAACTGAATCTTTCTTGCTTGGCGTAAGCGGTAATCCACTGACAAAATCCATGGTTCTCCTCTCCCACTTCCACTGCAGAATCTTCACTGGCTGAACAACCCTGACAGCAACTGATGTTCAGCCTTGACCTGCTGACATGTCAGACACTTCCCTACAAACTCTGTCACTTCTCTCTTCAGACCCGGCCACCAAAACTGCTCTCTGAGATCCCTATACATCTTACTACCTCCAGGATGCATAGCATATGGGCTGCTATGTGCGTCCTGAAGAATCATCTGCCTCAGCTCAACGTCCTTTGGCATACAAGCTTTACCTTGAAAACACAGCATCCCATCACTAGACAAACTGTAACCCTCCAAACCACCATCCTGTACGTGCAACCTCTGCGCACTCAGAACCTCATCCTCTAACCGTTTCTCCTTGATCTGCTCAACCCAAGTAGGCTTAACTTGCAACTCTGCCAGAATACTTCCGTCATCATACAAACTCAAATGGGCAAACATCACTCTTAAGTCCGCAACAACCTTACGGCTCAACGCGTCTGCCACCATGTTAGCCTTACCCGGATGATACTCAATTGAACAGTCGTGGTCTTTTAGCAACTCAATCCATCTGCGCTGCCTCAAATTCAAATCTTTCTGAGTCAAAAGATACTTCAGACTCTTGTGATCTGTGTAGACTATCGATCTCTCTCCGTACAAGTAGTGCCTCCAAATCTTCAAAGCAAAGACTACAGCCGCTAACTCCAAGTCGTGTGTCGGATAATTAGCCTCATGTGGCCTCAGCTGCCGAGATGCGTAAGCCACAACCTTACCTTCCTGCATCAGCACACAACCCAAGCCTATATGTAATGCATCGCAATATACTATGAATTCCTTTCCTGCCTCAGGTTGAATCAAAACCGGAGCTTCTGTCAGAATCTTCTTTAGCTTATCAAAACTCTCCTGCTGTTTCTCAGTCCAAACAAACGGAATCCCTTTTTTAAACAACTTGGTCATCGGCGCTGCGATCAACGAAAAACCCTCGACAAACCTTCGGTAGTATCCTGCCAAACCCAGAAAACTCCGAATCTCAGCCGCTGACTTAGGCGGCTTCCAATCCAAAACTGCCTCAATCTTCCGAGGATCCACTCTAATCCCCTCAGCTGACACTACATGACCCAAGAACGTCACCTCTCTAAGCCAGAACTCGCATTTACTAAACTTAGCATAAAGCTGCTTCTCCCTCAAAATCTGTAGCACCACTTGCAAATGCGCATCATGCTCCACTTCTGTCCTTGAGTACACCAAAATGTCGTCTATGAAAACTACGACGAACTGATCCAAAAACTGCTGAAACACCCTATTCATCATATCCATAAATGCTGCCGGCGCGTTAGTCAACCCGAACGGCATTACCAGAAATTCATAGTGCCTATACCGAGTCCGAAACGCCGTCTTGTGAATATCCGCTTCCTTTACCTTTAACTGGTGATACCCAGACCTCAAATCAATCTTCGAGAATACCGTTGCACCCTTCAGCTGATCAAACAAGTCATCTATCCGTGGCAACGGATACTTGTTTTTAATCGTCAACTTATTCAACTATCGGTAGTCTATACACATCCGCATCGTACCATCTTTCTTCTTGACAAAGAGTACCGGCGCTCCCCAAGGTGAAACACTTGGCCTGATAAAACCTCGATCCAACAACTCCTGGATCTGAGCCTTAAGCTCCACTAACTCCTTTGGCGCCATCTTATACGGAGCAATAGACACTGGCGCAGTTCCGGGTAACAAATCTATCCCGAACTCTACCTCACGATCCAGTGGCAAACCCGGAAGCTCCTTTGGAAACACATCAATAAATTCCTTAACTGTCCGGACCTTCTCTACAGCAGACTCTTTAGCCTCCAAGGCATACACATGAACCACATACGCTTCACAGCCCTTTCTGACCATCTTCTCAGCCTTCAGAGCAGATACCACATTGGATAGGTAATCTCTCCTATTACCTATCATAACCACTTCATCACCCTCAGACGTCTTTAGAACCATGCGCTTAG
Source organism: Gossypium australe (assembly GCA_005393395.2). Classification (NCBI taxonomy): domain Eukaryota; kingdom Viridiplantae; phylum Streptophyta; class Magnoliopsida; order Malvales; family Malvaceae; genus Gossypium; species Gossypium australe. The sequence continues at coordinate 28,017,257 of CM016623.1, forward strand.
CCACGCAATCCAACCTCGCCTGGTACTTAACCAACCAGTCCATTCCAAGAATCAGATCGAACTCCCCAAACGGCAGTTCCATCAGATCAGCCACAAACACTACCCCTTGAAGTTCTAGGGGTACATCTCTATACAGCTTATCTACAACTACAGAGTGACCTAGAGGGCTAATTACTGTCATCTGCCTAGAAGTAGTTTCAGATTCTAAATCCATGGTCTCTACTATACTACTAGCAACGTATGAATGCGTCGAACCCACATCAATCAAAGCAGTAAATAGAGAACCAAAGATCAAGAACGTACCGGTTATGACGTCCGGTGCGTCGCCCTCCTCTCGGCGCCTCGCTGCATACACTAACCCATGCTGTCTTGCCTCAGAACTACCCGCACCTCTGCCTGGTGCTCCGTGGCCCCGACCAGAACCATTACCTCTTCTGCCATTACCACGGCCCCTCTGCGGTGGTGGTCCATTATTCCTGAACTGAGTACAGCCCTGACCCTCAGACTGAATCCTAGCCAACTTACGCGAACAGTCCCTCACACGGTGATCCAAAGAGCCACACTCGAAACACCCTTTTCCACCAGTCCAGCAACCTCCCCAATGAGATTTCCCACAACGGTTACACTGCGACGGCCCCTGATTAGCAGCAACAAACCTACCAGACTGATTCGGCCCACTCTGTCTAGCCCTTTTCTGAGGATTACCTAACGACCCAGAAGATCCAAAACTCCTCTTATGCCTGTTCCTATCCATGCCTTGCCTCACAGACTCTTTAACTCCCTCGGCTACCTTAGCCTTCTCTACCAGGACAGCAACTCACACTCCTTCTGTGGAGCAATCAGCAACCTTAACTCGTCTCTCAGACCATCCTCGAAACGAACACACCTCTCGTGTTCAGTAGCCACAATGCCCCTAGCATACCGACTCAGCCTCAAGAACTCTGCCTCGTACTCTAACACAGACTTACTCCCCTGAACAAGCCTCAGAAATGCTTTTCGCTGTGCGTCGATGTAGCTAGCTCCAATGTACTTTTTCTGATAAGCAGCCTTGAAATAATCCCAAGTAAGATCCTCTGCTGCAGCACTGTCCCGAACCGTGAGCCACCACTGGTATGACTCATCCCGAAGAAGCGATACTGTGCCCTTCAGCTTCTCCTCAGCGGTCAGGTCTAAATCATCCATAACCCGCTCTGTCGCCTCCAGCCAATACTCAGCCGTGCTGGGAGCAACACTAGAAACACCTCGAAATACTTCAGCCCCGTTTGCCCGGAGTCGCTCAGGCACAGATTTCCTAGCTCCTGCACCTCCACCTACTCCAGCTACCCTTTCCAAAACTCGCAGCATCGCCTGCGACACTGCATCATCCCCAGTCTGACCCTGAAACTCACCACCTCCAGCTGGTGGCAGTACCGATATCTCATTCTCTGACCCCTGACCAGATCCTACGGGTTCAGAAACTGTCATCCTACCTCGACCAGGTCCACGACCGTGTCCACCTCTAGCGCTCATGACTAAAATCTCTACTTATCTGATTAGGAGTTTTATGCATCAGTCATTATTCCACTGTTTAAAAGCAAAGTCTTATGAATATTGCTTATTAAAGAAGTTTTGTTTTCGCAAGTTCACAGAGTCCTATCAGTTTCGGTTTCTCTAAAGTAATCCACTATTGTTAGTCATCCAATAACATCAATATCAAAATCACAAGCAATAGTAAGGGGTACTTACCTGGGCGGATTGGTGCCGGAGACTCGGTGCCATGCCTTTCAAACCATATATTTTAAAACAAAACTCTTAAAACAACTTTTCAAAACATTTTGGGCCTCGGGCCTACAGCCGAGCCTTTGAACTTGGCTCTGATACCACAATTGTAACACCCCAAACCCGGTCAATACACCACGACCGAATCTGGTATGTTACGGGGAAAAATGTATTTGAGAGGTTTAGGTTTCCGGTTAAAAGTTTGATGAAAACTCTTTTTGTATATTTTGTTCTTGTAGAAGTCTTGGGCATGATTGTTTAAAAAGCGATAGTGCATTTGAAAATCCGGAAATTTTGAAAACTTAATTAAATATGTAAGTAAAACAAATTTATCACATTTGGAAATCCGAGTAATTCTTTTGTGTAGCTTAAAACATTTTGACTTAGTAAGAAAATATTCTCAAGTTTGAAAAACACATTTGAGTTTCATTCATTTTAAATTACAGTGTGATACCCGATGGTAAAGTTTAAAACATTTCGCTTTGTAGTTTGAAAACCTTATCTTTCCAAGTTTTAGCCAAATTTTAACCCAGTACTTTGTTACGGCATATTTGAAAACAAATCTAAGCATAAAGATAACAAAACATAACTTTAAACAAAAAGCCTTTTACAATCCAAATAAACCAAATGAAAATAATTCAAATAAAGTACCAAGTTTTAATTCAGAGCAAATCCAACTTTTATTCATGGCATGATCACCTCGAGTCCACCCCGGCTCCATGTCCGCAATCTAACTGTCACCTGAAATAATAAGGGAGAAGGTGAGTCGCAAGACTCAGTGCATAAATCCCCCCCGATAATGCAACGTACTAACACACAGCATAACAAAGCAATACAATTAATGCACCCAATCCTAACCATCCATAACACCTTTTCTACCCCGTGTGGTACCAAACCACTGGTGGTGCCAAACCACTGGTGACCCAAAGTCACGAATAATCCATCTGTGGCGCCAACCCACGTGTGATACCAAATCACTGGCGACGATCCCGTATCTCAAAGTGGGGCCAACCCACGGTGGTGTTAAACCACAGAGATAAGTCGCTATGAGGTGCCAAACCTCTGGTGTCCCAAAGACACAAGTGTGATACCAAATCAATGGTGACCACAGTCACGAATCGAATGATGGGGCCAACCCATCGTGTGATACCAAATCACTGGCGTCAATCCCGTAATATCAACCGTGGGGCCAACCCACTGTGGTGCTAAGCCACTGGGACGAGACGCTGAGGTGCCAAACCTCTGGTGTCCCAAAGACACAAAATATCATTTGTGGTACCAAACCACTGGAGGTGCCAAACCTCTGGTGTCCCAAAGACACGGATATCATATTCCCCCTCCTCTCATATCACCCATAACAAATCATACCGACTTATGTAAAGTATGCAATCATGCAAATCATGCCATCATGCTTAATGTTGCATCTCATAACACATACATCATATCAATACAGAACTCGTAATGAAATGGACTTACCCGAATCCGTGCATATACCCCATCGGGTATCATATCAATCATCATATTGTTTGGCTTTAATAGGCAATCAGGTTTATTAAACGTATTACTAAGTAAAAAGTGTGTTAGTTTACACACCTGCTAAAACGCAAGCTTTCAAACCCAACGAACCGATCTAAGATCCTCAAATACCTTGCTTCTATAATCGGCCAAACATAGATTAGCACCTAGACCATTCGGCCAAAACCAAATAACTCAAGAGGGTTAACGCTTAACCCTTACCTTACACTTGATTTGGTTTCCTACCAAATCCCGAACCAAACAATGGTTCTTCCTTAAGCAAACGGCACACCCTATTAGGAAGAAAGATTAGTCCTTTGAAACTTGACTTAACGAAACTAGAAGAATAGACTAATAACATCAACTCTTACCACCACTTACCAAACGATAAACCAACGATGACTGCTTCACTTGGTTGCCACCAAAATCCAAAGGCTGTATAAAGAAATCGGTTACCAAAACAAAAGGTTAACCCCTTCCAACAAACCAAAATTGGCACTTAACCAACCCAAAAACGATAAAGCACAAGAGAGGGGGGAAATGGCCATTCGGCCAAGCACTTACCTTCTTCTAAACTGATTGAAACAAGAACCCAACAAGGTCAACACTCCTCTAATAGTTGGCAATGAAGAAACTATCAGGAGAGAGGAGAGATTCGGCCAACTCTTTAAACAAGAAAGAAAAGAGAATTCGGCCCTAGGTGTTTAACACACTTATATTCGGCTTTGAGTGAAAAAGAGAGAAAGAAGATGTGAAATGGGAATAGAGTTTCGGCATGAGGGTATTGAGAGAAGAAAAGAGAGTATGAGAGGAAGAGAGAAGCTAGTTTCGGCTCAACACAAATGAACAACAAGTAAAAGAAGTGGGAGGGTTCGGCCAAAGTGAATAAAAGAGATGAAAGTTTGAAGGCTCAAGAGCATTCGGCTAACAAAGAAAACACAAAGAAAACAAGCAACTTTCGGCAAGCTATAAGGGTTTGGTCTTTCAGTTTCAAGAAGTAAAGAAAATGAGAGAAAACTCTCTTGAACATTCGGTGACAAAAGGAAGAACTTGGCTTACACAACTTGACCGAAAATGTACCAAAATGCAAAGTCATTTCGGCACACTCCCACTACACCTACCAACCGGCCACTCCCCCCATCAAGCACCCAAGATTTGGCCACCACTCCCCAAACACTCACAACCACCCATTCAAATCACTTTGAACAAGTCTCCCTCCTAAATTCACTCTCCACCCACCATTCAAGTGGGTTGACTTGGTCTATGGCAGAGTTTGAACTGCCAACAACTTCTCCTCCTCCATGCCATCAAAATAGAAGCAAAAAGTGGGCATTCTGCAGCTTGAACTCAGGACCTCTTCCCCCTGCAAGTGGCGCCAACTCAAGCCCTTAGTGGCGCCTACCTTGCCACTCCACCAGCTCATTTCTTATGCTATCATTCACCAAATAATATTTATAAACCCCAGCTTCTTCAGCTCCTCTCACCTAAGCCTAAAAACAAAAATTTTCCTACCACTCAGGCTTATACCTAGCTTACAACTAAGCCCCTAAAACATCAAAACAACAACATAGCAAACCAGACACATGCAAACAATGCAACAACAGAATAGCCCCTATCCCGGGATATTACAATATGATATCAAGAAGTTCGATGGGATTACAAATTTTGGCTTCTGGCAAGTTTGGATTATGACAATTCTGGTTAAGAAAAGTCTAAAAAAGGTCATTAGAGGACAAAAAAACTCGTGGATACGAATCAGACCAAGTGGGAGGAACTTGATAAGAAGGCACTGTGAACAACTCAATTGTGCCTCACTAACAATGAATTACAGGAGGTACTTTCGATGAAGACGACAGTAGGCCTATGGAGGAAATTGGAAGCCATGTATATGACAAAGTCCTTCGCAAATTACTTGGTATTAAAACAATGATTATATACATTCCACATAGCAAAAGATGAGTTTATTAGGGCTAACATCAATGAATTTGTAACTCTCCTAAATGACCTAAAGAATGTCGAGATCAACATAGACAGTGAACATCAGGCTATGTTACTGTTTTGTTCTTTATCCCCTTCATACAAAACTTTTAGGGAAACCCTAATTTATGGTAGAGAAACTCTCGTTTGAGGACATGAAAGAAAATATTTTGAGTAAGGATAAACTCCAAAATGAGTTAGGCTCAAAGAACAAATCATATGGGCAATCCTCGATTTTGGTTACAAGAGGAAGGCAAGAATCTTAGGACTTGAGTTAGAGAAGATTAATGGTAAGATCTAAGTTAAGGAACTACGACAAGGAAATTGGCTATTGCAAAAAGAACGGCCACATCAAAAAAGAATGTTATAAACTTCAGAACAAAATTAAGAGGGTCGCCAAAAACAATGAGAGAGGCCAGCAGAAAGTTGATGCAGTTGATGTTAGTGTAGCCAAAGACAGAGTTGATAATTTGTTACTAGCGTCAACAATCGAAAGGTCTAAGTTTACATCCGAGTGGATCTTGGATTCGGAGTGTTCCTATTATATGCATTCTAATAGGGACTAGTTCTCCACATACAACTCAGTTGAATATGGATTTGTGCTTATGGGAAATAACTCACCCTGCAAGATAACCAGCATTGGTACCATTCAAATTACGATGCATGACGAGATAGTCAGAACGTTGTCAAATGTCAGGCATATGCCTAATTTAAACAAGAATCTCTTCTCTTTGGGTATTCTAGACTCAAATGGGTACAAAATCGTCATTGAGTCAAACTGCCTAAAAGTATCTCGTGGAGCTCTAGTGCTGATGAAAAGGTGGAAAATTGGTAGCCTATACATTCTGCAATGTGTAACAATGTTTGGTTTGGCAGCAATTATTGAAGAAGGGATGAGAACATCACTATGTCCCGATGAGGACTCCCCCGACATCACGATGACGCGACAAAATCCACTCGTTTAAAATCTTGAATCAACCCAGTTATGTCACATGCGACTTAGTCATATGAGTGAAAAAGGTATGATCGTTTTGAGAAAAATAGGTCTTCTCATAGGCACCGATGTTGGAAACTTATATTTCTGTGAGCATTACATTTATAGGATGTAGACCCGAGTTAGCTTTGAGTCGGCAATGCATAGGACTAAAAGGACCGTAGCTTTCTTATTTATGGGGTCCAGCTCTAGCCGTCTCCAAAGGAGATAGCAGAAATCTTCTATCTTTTATCGATGATCACTCCAAAAAAAGTTTGGGTATACTTCTTGAAGCATAAAAATGAAGTCCAATAGTTCAAGCTCATTTATTTTACCATTAACTAGACTAATTTATCAATTTTCATAAGATTCGATGATTAAATTTTAACGAGTCAAACTAGATGGACTAACTTCTTAATTTTCGTAAAATATAGGGATGAAATTTAGGATTAAAACTTAAATAAATCATAGAAAGATGTGGAAGTTGATGATAGGTTGAAGTTTAGGACCAATTTAGAATATCGATCATTATTTAAGGACTTTAGGTAAAATTAACCCTAATAGAAAAGCTGTAACAGCCCGTTTTTAGTGAAATTAGAAAGTGGTTTCAAGACCATAAATTCGATGTGGAAATATTTATTTTATTATTATTCTAGTGTCTACAACATGTTAATAGAGTCATATGAAATTTTCGTTAAGAAATTTAATCGTTTATATGTTCAATTTATGAAAAAGGACTAAATCAGACAAGGTACAAAACTTGAGTTCTATAGGCTAAAAGTATGAAATAGCTATAGAATTAATGTGTAGAAGTCCTTATGTGGTAATTATTCCATTTTAGTAATGAGTGGACAAAGATGGACATTAAATTGATGAATTTTCAATTATTAAACAAAGGTTAAATTTGTAATTCATTAAATAAGTTAAGTAAAATAATTAAGACAAAAGCTATCATCTTTGTTTTGTTTTTCTTCCACCAAAATTTAGCTAAGGAAACACCATTAATAAAGCTTGAAGGTTCGGTTATGTCTCATCCATGCATGTAAATGATTTTTTATTTGATTTTTCATGATTTCTATGTTTTTGGAGTCGTTGTAGCTTAATCTAGCTAACCTAGGGACTAATTTGCAAAAATGTTAAAACTCTAGGGTTTTACCATTGATGAATGTGTATGTGTTCTGAAGTTTAATGGTAGAAAATGAAGGGTTGTTGTTAGATAAAAAAAACTATTGTAAAGTGATTTTTGTTGAAAATGTCAATTAGGGATTTATTTGTAAAATGTGTAAAACTCATGGTGAAATGTGTGAATTAATGAAAATTTTGGGCTGCTATGAGTCCATATAGAATTCGGCTAGCTTAGTTTGTGGATGGAATTGCATGAATTTGCATTTTTATGAGCTAGAGACTAAATTGCAAAGAAATCAAAAGTTAGGGGCAAAATAGTAATTTTTCATCATATGTATTTTGGACTAAATTAAATAGAATGATAATTAAATAAGTTAAATTTGATTATATAGATCAAGAAAAGCAATGTACGGAACTAGATCGAGGGAAATATAAAGTTTTGGACTAGTTGATCCTATTAAGTTGTTTTTGTGATCGAGGTAAGTTCGGATGTTTAATAAGCATTAAATTATATGTATTTGAATGCTTAATTGTTATAATTGAGATTGTAACATCCCAAAATTGGGCCTAGGAGAATTGAGCCCAATGGGCCTTAAGCGTAGTAGCGTTTAAATTTTTGGAGAACAAGAGATCGGCTTAAATGCTAGTTAGACCCATTGGATAAGTGATTTTGGAAGGTTAGAGGGCTTCTATGAAGTCCCGGGATCAAATATTGGCTTTGGGGAAATTTTGGTTTTAGGTGAAAAAAAACCCTAGAAGTGGGCAGGTAGGCCTTAAGAATAAAATATGGAGAAAATAACACAAGTGGAGTGTGTGGTGTAGTGGCAAAGTGACGCCACTTAGGGGACAAGAGGAGCTTGTGGCCAAGTGGTTAGCAGCGTGGATTATGTTGTAAGGGAGCCTGGGTTCGAATCTCATGACAAGCAATGGAGTATTTATTTTGCGGATTGGACGACAAGAGTTTCAGTTGAATTTAAACTCTACTGACGAAAGGATCCCACATCGGAAAGACACAAAGAATGAAGGTGAAGAGCTAGCTATATAAAGAGCATTCCAGGAGGAGAGTTAACACATCTTGGAGGGCGTTTGGGCACAAGAGTGGTCGGAGCGCGGATTAGCCCAGAGTCCTATCAGGTGTGTAACTCTCTCTACTCTAGTTGTAGAGCGGCAAATGCCGAAATGCCGGTCACACGGCATTAGTAGCCACACGAGCGTGCGAGCGCACGTGTGGGGCTTCGATGCGATAGTTGAGGCCATTAGTAGTATTCTCGTGGGTTGGGGCTGCTTGGGCCTCGATGGGCCGAAGTGGGCCCAATGGGCCCGTGGGCCCATATGAGTAAATTGCATGATTGGTTAGTATATGTTGAACTAGACTAGGTGGAAGTTATATATGTGGCTAGATTCGTGTTAGGTGGGCCACACGAGCGTGTGGGCCCGGATGGGCCGAAATCGGGTTTTAGGCCCAATCGTCCGGTACAACCGGAAATGGTAGCTGAGTTGCTAGTGGCGACATTAGGCCTTCGGAAAGGCCATTGCAGGTGCAAAATTGCGAAAATACCCTTAGTAGGTAAAATTACGATTATACCCTTAGAGGTTGATTAGCATGATTATGTTGTTTAGTTTTGGCCGATTGTAGGGGAAGGCTTGATCTCGCATATCTCGGGTTGTGGCTAGTGCTCGAAAGTGTTAAGGAAGGGGGATCTAGTGCGTTAGATCTTGATCTACGGGATTTGATAGTCGCATTAGTAACCAGGTGTGTAAACTAACACACTTCTTGCTTTGTATATGTTTGATAAACTGATTGATTGGTAAAACCGAAATAGTATGGTTGAGTGATATGATACCCTATGGGGTATGTGCACGGATTCAGGTAAGTCCGTTTCATTATAAGTACTGTTATTGATACAGGATGTCATGATTTATGATGTATGTGCTATGAGATGCAACGTTAAACATGTTTGCATGATTTGAATACTATACATGAGTTGGTATGATGATGGGTGATATGAGTGGAGGGGGCAGTGATATTTTGTGCTGACGAGCACCAGTGTTTTGGTAACACACTTTGTGACTTTGGGTCACCAGAGGTTTGGCACCTCCAGAGGTTTGGCACCTCAGCGTCTCGTCCCCGTGGTTTAGCACCACAGTGGGTTGGCCCCACAAGGCGGTATTGAGGGATTGACGCCAGTGATTTGGTATCACACGATGGGTTGGCCCCATCAATTGATTTGTGACTTCGGTCACCAGTGTTTTGGTAACACACTTTGTGTCTTTGGGACACCAGTGGTTTGGCACCACATTGACGGATATCGTGTCTTCGGACACCAGAGGTTTGGCACCTCCAGTGATTTGGCATCACATCTGTGACTATACGTCACCAGTGGTTTGGCACCACCAGTGGTTTGGTACCACACGGGGTAGAGAAAGGTGTTGTGGATGGCTAGGTTGGGTGCATATTAATTGGATGCATGATGATCATGGTTATGTTTGTATATGATATTTTGCTAATCCGGGAAAAAGGGTTGCACACTGAGTCTTGGTGACTCACCTTTTTCCTTTAACCATTTCAGGTAGTGCATAAAGCTGGACCGGGATCGGAGAGGGACAAGGTGGCCCATGCCGAGGATGATGTTTAATTATTTCATGCTTGATTTTGACATAAGTACTTTATTTGAATTGTTGGGTTGTAATAAAGGCCATTTTATGTTTTTGGTATTACTTTAACTATGGTTATTTAATTTAAGTTGCTAGGTGGAAATGATTTATGGGTTGCATCCTATTTATTCAAACCGGTTTTCATATACTAAAGCTTTAAAAATGCATAAGTTTTAATAATAAAGTTTTACTCAAAAGCTTCAATGGATAAGTTTTCCAAAATTCAACAAATTACAATGTTTTATCTTAAATTAGAAAGATTTTCAACCGACTTTCCCCAGTGACATAACCAGATTCGGTCGTAATGAATGGGCCGGGTTTGGGGATGTTACAGTTTGGTATCAGAGCCCGGTTCAAAACTCGGCTTTGAGGGTTTTGGGCCCAAAAACATTTTTTTAAAATGGGCTTTTCAAAGATATGGGTTTTATAAAAAGGTTTTCAGGTATTCTGGCATGGCACCTGTACCTCCGACCCGAAGTCCACCAGGTAAGTACTTCGGACTTTCTTGAAGTGAATTGTTTACATGAATTGATTTGGGCTTAGTTTGGGCTCGTAGATTAGTGAACTAGGATCTGTTGAACCCTAGGACTAGTCTACTCAAACATATGCATAAGACTTAAAGCTCTTAAACAAACCTGTGAAATAAGTCGCCGAGTTAAGGTGTGGCAACCTGTGTGCGCATGTCTAGGATTAGATCCGGAAGAGCTGGGTACTTAAGCAGTCCACGTGACTCACCTCCTCTTCGCAGGAATCCTACCTGGTGCGTAGCTACGGTTCACCTTAACCAAGAGGACTTGTTCATAGGCTAAACCGATTATTAAAACCCGAAAGGGAACTAGCCTTGCTGTTTTTAAACTTTCTGTTTTTAAAATTTTCAACTTTACCCCTTTGGTTTGTAAAACTCTAAATCAGATTTTGAAAGATGTTTTCTCGGTTTACAAAATTACCAAAATGCCCTAGTGGGAAAATTACAAAAATGCCCCTGTGTTATAAAATTACCGTATTACCCTTAATTTTTGATAAAATGCTCTTTACTTTGTAAAATACCAAAATCTCAGAATTTCAAACATTAAGATACCTTGGTTTGTGAAAATTTACGAAAATACCCCAAGATGATGAAATTACCAAAACGCCCTTGGGTTTCTAAATTTTCAGATTTCTCTCAACTCTTACTGAAATATTCCTATTTTAGCAAATATCAGAAATTACATTTTGTGAAATATTGTGGAATTATGATTTGGAGAATTTACAAAAATGCCCATGATTTCCAAAATTACAAAAATAACCCTACTTTCTGAAATTTTTGCAACACACTTTGTTTGAAAAAAAAAATTTCAAGATGACTCCTGAGATTTTGTAAACTTTGAAATATCTTTAATTTGAAAACTATTTTCAAATTGACCCTGAGTTATTACCGAAATACCCCTATAGGAAAATGTCGAAATTACCCCTGGGTTGGGAATGCTCAAGAAAGTGACATGGATGAATGAATGTGTCTTTAGTGAAGTATGTGAATGTTTGAATTAGAACAGAGAACTTGAGATGAAACTTTGATTGCTCGAAAGAACGACTTCCAGAAACTTCTGCTCATAAAATTTGCTCGTGGATAAAACAGTGGAACAAAATTTCTAATGCATAAAACTTTTAATCAGATTAAATCGCGACGCTAGATATGAGTTCTAGGGGACGTGGTTGTCGCGGACGTGTTCAAGGTGGAATGACAGCTTTATTAAGATCAGAGTGGGCAGCAAGAGCGTAGTGTGGTAGGTTAGGATGTGCGACTGTTAGTTAGTTGGAAATTTCAAGGACGAAATTTCTTTAAGGAGGGTAGATTTGTAACATCCCAAAATTGGGCCTAGGAGAATTGAGCCCAATGGGCCTTAGGCGTAGTAGCGTTTAAATTTTTGGAGAACAAGAGATCGGCTTAAATGCTAGTTAGACCCATTGGATAAGTGATTTTGGAAGGTTAGAGGGCTTCTATGAAGTCCCGGGATCAAATATTGGCTTTGGGGAAATTTTGGTTTTAGGTGAAAAAAAACCCTGGAATGGGCAGGTAGGCCTTAAGAATAAAATATGGAGAAAATAACACAAGTGGAGTGTGTGGTGTAGTGGCAAAGTGACGCCACTTAGGGGACAAGAGGAGCTTGTGGCCAAGTGGTTAGCAGCGTGGATTATGTTGTAAGGGAGCCTGGGTTCGAATCTCATGACAAGCAATTGAGGAGTATTTATTTTGCGGATTGGACGACAAGAGTTTCAGTTGAATTTAAACTCTACTGACGAAGGGATCCCACATCGGTAAGACACAAAGAATGAAGGTGAAGAGCTAGCTATATAAAGAGCATTCCAGGAGGAGAGTTAACACATCTTGGAGGGCGTTTGGGCACAAGAGTGGTCGGAGCGCAGATTAGCCCAGAGTCCTATCAGGTGTGTAACTCTCTCTACTCTAGTTGTAGAGCGGCAAATGCCGAAATGCCGGTCACATGGCATTAGTAGCCACACGAGCGTGCGAGCACACGTGTGGGGCTTCGACGCGATAGTTGAGGCCATTAGTAGTATTCTCGTGGGTTGGGGCTGCTTGGGCCTCGATGGGCCGAAGTGGGCCCAATGGGCCCGTGGGCCCATATGAGTAAATTGCATGATTGGTTAGTATATGTTGAACTAGACTAGGTGGAAGTTATATACGTGGCTAGATTCGTGTTAGGTGGGCCACACGAGCGTGTGGGCCCGGATGGGCCGAAATCGGGTTTTAGGCCCAATCGTCCGGTACAACCGGAAATGGTAGCTGAGTTGCTAGTGGCGACATTAGGCCTTCGGAAAGGCCATTGCAGGTGCAAAATTGCGAAAATACCCTTAGTAGGTAAAATTACGATTATACCCTTAGAGGTTGATTAGCATGATTATGTTGTTTAGTTTTGGCCGATTGTAGGGGAAGGCTTGATCTCGCATATCTCGGGTTGTGGCTAGTGCTCGAAAAGTGTTAAGGAAGGGGGATCTAGTGCGTTAGATCTTGATCTACGGGATTTGATAGTCGCATTAGTAACCAGGTGTGTAAACTAACACACTTCTTGCTTTGTATATGTTTGATAAACTGATTGATTGGTAAAATCGAAATAGTATGGTTGAGTGATATGATACCCTATGGGGTATGTGCACGGATTCAGGTAAGTCCGTTTCATTATGAGTACTGTTATTGATACAGAATGTCATGATTTATGATGTATGTGCTATGAGATGCAACGTTAAACATGTTTGCATGATTTGAATACTATACATGAGTTGGTATGATGATGGGTGATATGAGTGGAGGGGGCAGTGATATTTTGTGCTGACGAGCACCAGTGTTTTGGTAACACACTTTGTGACTTTGGGTCACCAGAGGTTTGGCACCTCCAGAGGTTTGGCACCTCAGCGTCTCGTCCCCGTGGTTTCGCACCACAGTGGGTTGGCCCCACAAGGCGGTATTGAGGGATTGACGCCAGTGATTTGGTATCACACGATGGGTTGGCCCCATCAATTGATTTGTGACTTCGGTCACCAGTGTTTTGGTAACACACTTTGTGTCTTTGGGACACCAGTGGTTTGGCACCACATTGACGGATATCGTGTCTTCGGACACCAGAGGTTTGGCACCTCCAGTGATTTGGCATCACATCTGTGACTATACGTCACCAGTGGTTTGGCACCACCAGTGGTTTGGTACCACACGGAGTAGAGAAAGGTGTTGTGGATGGCTAGGTTGGGTGCATATTAATTGGATGCATGATGATCATGGTTATGTTTGTATATGATATTTTGCTAATCCGGGAAAAAGGGTTGCACACTGAGTCTTGGTGACTCACCTTTTTCCTTTAACCATTTCAGGTAATGCATAAAGCTGGACCGGGATCGGAGAGGACAAGGTGGCCCATGCCGAGGATGATGTTTAATTATTTCATGCTTGATTTTGACGTAAGTACTTTATTTGAATTGTTGGGTTGTAATAAAGGCCATTTTATGTTTTTGGTATTACTTTAACTATGGTTATTTAATTTAAGTTGCTAGGTGGAAATGATTTATGGGTTGCATCCTATTTATTCAAACCGGTTTTCATATACTAAAGCTTTAAAAATGCATAAGTTTTAATAATAAAGTTTTACTCAAAAGCTTCAATGGATAAGTTTTCCAAAATTCAACAAATTACAATGTTTTATCTTAAATTAGAAAGATTTTCAACCGACTTTCCCCAGTGACATAACCAGATTCGGTCGTAATGAATGGGCCGGGTTTGGGGATGTTACAGAGATGATACGGCACTACGAAAATTCTCAACAAGTTATCAGCAATGTATAAATCCTGGTTGAACCTTAGGAATAGATAGGATACAAATTACATGTCATTAGGGGTTACCGTGTTTTGGGTGCTAGTCGGTACGTTCTACCGGTGGCTGAGTTTTCCAGCATGTGTTCCGTTTACTCATCAGCTTGTGTGAACAGCACCGTGTAGCTACGTCTTGACCGTCAGCTTGTGTGAGCAGACCCAATGATAGCTCGAGAGTGAGCATTGATATGATATATGAGATTGAGATGGTTTCAACCATGTTTTTGCAATTAGTGTGCGAGATTCCCAAGTATTCAATAGTCTTCCAAATGGTTCAACAGGTAAAGATGATGGTACGAGGATATAAAGGATGATACGAACCAGTTTAGGTATTTATGAGAAGTATGTCAATGAATTTATAGTTGATGTTCTCATATATGACTAATTTGGATATGATTATGTGCTAACCTTTGAATTTGATTCTAACTTACCTATATTTACTTATTCTTATTTAAATTGTGAATGTGGTAAGTTATACTTATTAGTCATACGAGCTTACTAAGCTTAATAGCTTACTCTGTTTATTTTTCCATGTTTTATAGTGATTTTGAAGCTTGCTGGGATTGGAAGTTGTCGGAGATCTCATCACACTATCCAACCGTTGTTCTGATACTTTTGAACTTGTGTATTTTAGTTATATGGCATGTATAGGTTATTTGGCTAATGAAAGCCTATATGTTTTGGTTATGTAATTAGTCATGTAATATGACTTGATTTGGCCTATATATGTAGTTATTCTCATCTTGTGTGCTTTTGGATTGCCATGGTATATGTTTGGATATGTAAATATGTGCAAATGGCCTTTTGAATACGGTTTATAGTTGCTATGTGAAGGCCTTGATTGTGTATTTGTATTTTGAGTACCAAATGGTTGAATTTGAGATAAGGTATGCATGTTGATTTAGGCACAAAGTCTATTAAGTAAGCTCGATCATTTAGGTGATTGTGGGGAGTCATATTGGTATGATTTTGAATGCCTAGTTGTGAAGTTATGAACATTGTTAATGTTGGTATTGGTATAGATTGATTTGGATTTTTTTATGAATGGTTTGAGTGCCTATTGATGATATAGTCATATATCATTTTGTATGTTTAGGTTGTTGTAAATTTGGGTGAGAAAAATGGCTTGGAAAATAGCCTATTTTTGTCCAGACGGGCAAAGACACGGGCGTGTGTTTCAGCCGTGTGTGACACACGATCAGGTGGCACGGTTGTGTGACCCCTGGTATTATTTAGAAATCAATTCAGTAGCTTCACACGGCCTAGCCCATAGGCGTGTGGTCTGGCCGTGTGGCACAAGTTAGTATACCCTCCAGTTTCACACAGCCTAGCACACGGCCTGGCACACCATGCCATTTTGAAGGGTACACGAGCTACTCACACGGGGGTGTGGCTGGCCATGTGACCCAAGTCATAGAGTTACACAGGGTCAGACACGGGATGGGACACAGCCATCTGACCCCTTATCGAATGTCCACACGGCCTATGACACGGGTGTGTCTCTTGTGTAATATCTCGTTTTTAGTCAAATCGAAACAGTGATTTTGGGACCATAAATCTGATGTCAAAATAATTATTTTATTATTATTTTAATGTTTATAGCATGATAGTGTGATTGTGTGAAAATTTTGTTAAGAAATTTTATTGTTTGAATGCTCAATTTGATAAAAAGGACTAAATCGCGTAAAGTGTAAAACTTGTGTTCTATTAGCTGAAGGTGTGCAATAGCTATGAAACCTTAAAAAGGATGTCCTTATTTGATAATTAGTCCATTAATTAGATTAGTGGATGATAATGGCTTGGTATTTTGTGTAATTCTTAATGTTTTTAAAGGGTATAAAGGTAAATTAGTATATAATGATAAAGTTAACTAAAAATTAAAGTATCATCTTCTTCATTTAATCTATATTCAAATGAAAATCTCCATGGGAGGAGCTTAAGCATTCGGCCAACTATCCTTTATGCATGTGAGTGATTTTTGACTCAATTTTTAATGATTTCTATGTTTTTGGAGTCGTTGTAACTTAATCTAGCTAGCCCAGAGAGTAATTTGTAAAATTGTTAAAGGTTTAGGGTTTTTCCATTGACTAATGTATATGTATTTTGATGTTAGATGGTAGAAAATGTATGATTGCTGTTAGATAAACAACATTTGTAAAGTGATTTTTAGTAAAATTTCAAATTAGGGATTTATTTGTGAAAAATGTAAATTGTGGTTAAATTGTGAAATAAATGAAAAATATGGGCTGCTAGGATAATAAGAGAAATTCAGCTAGCTTGGATTGGGACCTAATTGTATGAATTTGTATTTTTATGAGCTAAGGACTAAATTATAAAGATGTTAAAATATTAGGGGCAAAGTGTAATTTTACCTTAATGTGATTTTTTTGGCTCAATTGAATAAAATGATAATTGAATAAGTTAAATTTGATATTATATAGATTAAGAAAAATGAGGTTCGGATCTAGATCAGGTTTGGGAATATTAAAGCTTGCTCGGATTTGGGAATCGTCGGAGACCTCATCATACTATCAAGCTATCGCTTTGGTACTTTTGAACTTATGTTTTTGGTTACATGGCATGTATAGGAGTTTTGGTCATTATGGTATATATGTTGGTAATGGATTAGCCATTTAGTTTGGCTTGTAAATGATGAATGTTTGGTTATGTGTATAGTCATGTGATTTGGCTTATTTTGGTATATTTAGTGATGTATATATATGTGCAAATGGCCTTTTGATATGTTGTGTATAATTGCTATATAGATTTTGATGTGAATTGGTGTTTGGAGTTCCAAATGGTTGAAATTTGAGATTGGTATGTTTGTGGCTTTAGGTAAAGTGATGCTTAATTAAAAGTGACCATTTAGGTGATTTGAGAATGTGAAATTGGTATGAATTGAATGGCTTATTATGATATTTATGTGTCTTGTGGTTGATGGTATGGAATTAGCATGAATTAGGCTTGGTTGAGATTGGTTTGAATGTCTATTTATGCCATGTTATATGCCATTTGATTTGTGTAGGTGAATGCAAATTTGGGTGAGCAAGATGGCTTAGTAAATAGTCTACTTTTGTTCACACAGGCAGAGACACGGGCGTGTGTGACACACGGTTAAGTGACACGGTCATCTATCCCCTGGTGTTTAATTAGAAATCAAGTCAGTATGCTCCACACGGCCCAACACAAAGGCGTGTGACTTGGCCATGTGGCATAAGTCAATATACCCTACAGTTTTGGCACGGCCTGGCACATAGGCGTGTGTGGCCATTACGAAGGGCACACGGGCTAGTCACACGGGCGTGTGTGTTGGTCGTGTGACCCAAGTCAGAGAGTTACACGGGGTCAGACACGGGCTGGGACACGGCTATGTGATTCCATTTTGAATGTCCACACGGCCTATGACATGGGCGTGTTTTTGGCCGTGTGAGACACACGAGTGAGTCACACGGGCGTGTGTCCCCTGTACTTTGGAAAGTTTTCTAAGTTTTCCAAAAATTTCCTGAGTTATCGATTTAGTCCCGAACCACTCCTAATGCATGATTTGGGCCTCGTATGCTCGTATTAGGGACAATATGATTGATTATGTATGATTTATAATTAGATATGATCAATGTATGAGAAATGTATGCTTGTTTAAGTAATAAGTTCGGTAACACTCTGTAACCCTATTCCGGCAATGAATACAGGTTAGGGTGTTACATTTATTGGTATTATGGCTACGGTTTAGTCAATTCTAGGACTCACGTAGCGTATGTGGGAGTTTAGCTATACACGCCATATATACCCTATGATAGTGTGATATCTGCTGATAGTTTAAATCATGTTTTCATATAGTAATAGATCCTAATCGAGCAGTGGCTGATGATGTTGAAAGTAATACGCTAGCCTCTGTTCACGGACTAGCGCAATCTGATTCGAGACCTGCGTCTGGGAGTCAGGGAGGAGAGGCCAAGAAGCCTTCTTCCAAATGATGAACGAGTGGTTCACTGAGTTTGTCCGAACAAATTCGGCTGCTCAACAACCTCCACCCCCACCTATTCCCCAACTGGTCCCCATAGTTCCTCAAGGTTTGGAACCTTTACGTTTAAGTAAACCGCCTGTGGATAAAATTCGAAAGTACAGGGCTGAAGAGTTTAGAGCCACCGTTGATGACGACTCTAAGAGAGCTGAGTTTTGGCTTGAGAATACGATCCGGGTATTTGATGAACTTTCTTGCACGCCCGCTAAATGTGTTAAATGTGTTGTATCGCTTCTGGAAGATACTGCTTATCAGTGGTGGAATACTTTGATATCTGTGGTACCGAGAGAAAGAGTCACATGGGAATTCTTTCAAACCAAGTTCAGAAAGAAATACATCAGTCAACGGTTTATCAATCTAAAGCGCAAAGAGTTTCTAGAGTTGAAACAAGGTCATATGTTTGTGACTGAGTACGAAAGAGAATTTGTAAGACTCAGTAAATATTCTCGAGAATGTGTTTCCACTGAGGCAATTATGTGTAAGCGATTTGAAGATGGGTTGAACGAAGACATTAGACTTCTAGTCAGGATTCTAGAATTGAAAGAATTTGTGGTGTTAGTCGGTAGAGCTTGCAAAGCCGAGGAACTTGGCATAGAAAAGAGACAAGATGATTTTGAGGCTAAAAATTCAAGAAAGAGGTCAATGAGTAAACCCTATCACTCTTCGTCAAAGAAATCATGGGATCCGTATAATCATTCGACAGCTTCAGTGGGGTATTCTAATAGAGATAGTAGGAAGCAATACACAAGTTCTAAAGCTCAAGCCACTTCAGTGTCTAGCGTTGGTAGTGTTAGGCCCAACAAAGCTGAGTGTCAACAGTATGGAAGATGGCATTTTAGAGATTGTTGGATGAATAACAAAGCTTGTTTCATATGTGGCTCGCAAGATCACTTTATTCGGGATTGTCCTGAGTTACCCGAGAAAGATAAATTTCAAAATGCAAGACCGAGCAATACAGCTGCTAAAGGGAGACCATCTAGAAATACGGGAAATGTGACTAGTAGTAAATGAGCGACAAAGGACTCTACTATGAGATCTGAGGCTCGAGCACCAGCAAGAGCTTACACTATTCACGCTCGCAAAGATGCGTCGTCACCAGATGTTATCACCGGCACATTTTCTCTCTATGACACTAATGTAATTGCCTTGATTGATCCTGGATCGACTCATTCATATATCTGTATGAACTTAGTGTCTAGTAAGAGTTTGCCTGTTGAGTCTACCAAATTTGTGATTAAAGTATCGAACCCCTTAGGCAAGTATGTCCTAGTTGATAAAGTTTGCAAGAATTGTCCTTTGACGACTTGGGGTTACTGTTTTTCGACTGATTTGATGTTTTTACCGTTTGATAAATTCAATGTGATTTTGGGTACGGATTGGTTGACTCTACATAATGCTGTTGTGAATTGTAGACGAAAGACTATTGAATTGAAATGTCAGAATAGTGAAATTCTTCGAATTGAATCTGATGAGTCGAGTGAGTTGCCTGTTGTAATATCGACGATGTTAGCTTAGAAATATGTGAGGAAAGGTTGCGAAGTTTATCTTGCTCATGTACTAGATACAAAAGTATCCGAATCGAAGATTGAAATAGTATTAGTGGTTTGTGAGTATCTAGATGTGTTTCCAGAAAATTTACCTGGTTTGCCACAGATCAGAGAGGTTGAGTTTGCTATTGAATTAGTACCGGGAACATCACCGATATCGATAACTCCGTACAGAATGGCTCCGACTGAATTGAAAGAATTGAAAGCTCAGTTGCAAGAGTTAACTGGTAGAGGTTTTACACGACCTAGTTTTTCACCCTGGGGTGTACCAATTCTGTTCATAAAGAAGAAATATGAATTGATGAGACTGTGTATCGATTATCGTCAGCTCAACAAGGTTACGATTAAGAATAAGTATCTTTTGTCGAGAATTGAAGATTTGTTTGATTAGTTGAAAGGAGCAACCGTATTTTCAAAGATTGATCTAAGATCTGGCTATTATCAGTTGCGGGTTAAAGATTCGGATGTGCCGAAAACAACGTTCAGAACAAGGTACAGGCATTATGATTTTCTTGTTATGCCATTTAGATCAACTAATGCTCCTGCAGTTTTTATGGATTTGATGAATCAAATCTTTAGACCATATTTAGATAGATTTGTTGTTGTATCCTTTGATGACATTCTGATCTATTCTTGAGATGAGTCTGAGCATGCTGAACATTTGAGAACTGTATTACAAACATTGAGAGACAAGAAATTGTTTGCTAAATTCAACAAATGCGAGTTTTGGCTCCAAGAGTTTAGATTTTTGGGGCATATTGTTTCAGCGGAAGGTATACGAGTTAATCCAAGTAAGATTTTAGCAGTTATTGACTGGAAACCACCACGAAATGTGTCTGAAGTCAAAAGTTTTCTGGGATTAGCTGGCTACTATCGGCGTTTTGTAAAAGGATTCTCGATGATTGCTACATCGATGACTCGATTGTTACAGAAAGATGTAAAGTTTGAATGGCCCGAGAAATGCCAATAGAGTTTCGAACAGTTGAAAGCACTGTTAACTGAAGCACCAGTTTTAATTTAACTTGAGCCGGGTAATGAGTTTGTGATTTTTAGTGACGTGTCATTAAATGGTTTGGGATGTGTTTTGATGCAATAAGGCAAAGTGATAGCTTATGCCTCTAGACAATTGAAGCCACATGAAAAGAATTATGTGACGCACGATTTAGAGTTGGCTGCTATCGTATTTGCACTGAAAATTTGGCGACATCATTTATTTGGTGAGAAGTGTCATATCTTTACCGACCACAAGAGTTTGAAGTATATAATGAATCAGAAAGATTTGAATTTGCGACAACGAAGGTGGCTCGAGTTGTTGAAAGACTATGAGTTAGTGATCGATTATCATCCGGGAAAAGTGAATGTAGTCGTGGATGCTCTAAGTAGAAAATCTATATTTGCTTTACGAGCGATGAACACACAGTTAACTTTGTCTGATGATGGTTCAATTTTAGCTGAGTTAAAAGCTAAACCATTATTTCATCAGCAAATTTGTGAAGCTCAGAAGTGTGATAACAAATTGCAAGCTAAAAGATTACAATGCGAGTCGACTACTAATTCAGACTACCAGATCGGATCCGGTGATTGTTTGATGTTCGGAGATAGAATTTGTGTACCGAAGAATTCTGAGCTCATTCAAAAAATTCTACATGAAGCACACAATGTGTAACACCCCAAACCCAGCCTAGACGTTACGACCAGATCTGACGTGTCACATCGAAGTGTTGATTTGAAAACTGGTCTTGTCGATGAAAGTTCGTGACTAAGTTTTAAAAACCCTTTTTACTAATTGCTATTGAAAATGTTGGTGTTGTAAAATCAAAATATGTTGGCTAATTATTGGTCATATCATTTGTTACAAGTTTATTAATCTGAATTAAAAACCGCGGAAGCTTTTCTAATTGTAAACTTTAAAATTTGAAAGGTGAAATTTTCTTCGGAAACAATTATTATTTTGAAAACCCGTGTTTCCTAATCTAGCAGGTTGAAGTAAGAAGTTAAAAACAAATAAAAGTTAAAACCTCAAATGGCCTTATTACATAAATATCAATCCCAAAATAAAATATTTAAAAAGCTAGGTATAAATTAAAATTCTCGCGAACATGTGGCCACCTCCGAGTCCCTCGTAGCTCCAAATCATCTAAGGCTGGGGATTACCTGTACAGTTAAAAGAAAAGGGTGAGTTATGTGAACTCAGTGTATAATCCCCTATCATGCAGTAACAGTCCGGGCCAGAGCCTTATTCAGTAACAGTACAGTGTAGGCCTTAGCCCAATACAGTAACAGTGTGGGTATAAGCCCAAAATAATAACAGTACAAAATAGTGATGCAACCCAACCCAATCCAGCCAACACACCACCCATACCAACCAACACACTATGTGGGTACTAAGTCGACCCACCCAGCCAACACACCAATATCGCAGCATAGCTACTAATAGTAATGCAACAAAGCTACTAATAACGATAAATGTGGCCAAGCCACTAAAATCAGAATACGTGGCGGAGCCACTAGAGCAGTAAAAACGTGGCAGAGCCACTAGGACAGTACTTCCTCCAAATCTGAATCACGACCCCAATACAGAATGCCATGTCATAAATATTACGTGTATGCAGTATGTCATATTCATAACTAGTCATATAGATATCATACACACATCAATTAAATTACCACTAGGGTATAATGGTCATTTCGTCTGTTAGGGGTAAAATAGTAATTTCACCCCTCAGGGGTATTTTGGTCATTTAACTACCTTTGGGGACTCGGCACAGATGACGACCCTTCAGAATGTCTAAAGTCGTCTCGAACAACTCAGATAACCTATATGACCAAAACAGTGTAAATGGGCCCATAGCCCACTATTTGGCCCAAATGGGCCTACACGCTCGTGTGGCCCATTTAGTACAATTTCAGTCACGGATATGCGAACTTCGCAGCCCAATCCATTATTTGTCACTTACCGTGGATTTTACCCATGTGTGGCCCATGAGCCCATTGGGCCCACATGGCCCATCGAGGCCCATTACGACCCAAGCCCACGAGAATGCTCGTGGTGGCTTCTACAGTCTAGCGTCAATTATTTATGAGCTTGGTTTTCCATACGAGCGTTCGCACGCTCGTACGGTCTCAGATGCCGAAGTTTCAGCTTTTCGGCTTTTGCCGATTCCCAATAAAACAAGGGTGTGAATACACACCATTGTCCATCGCTTGATGGTAACAATACAGGGTGTATGATTACACACCTTACTTGCAAAGCCAAGTCACTGCTCACGCCCAAAGCCTTTGCAGCACAAGCGGATCACTAATTCTCTAAAGTCACCGATCTAAACTGATCACTTGTCAGAGTCGTGAATCTGCACTACCACAGATTCCCATAATTATGATTGATTAAACCTAAGGTTTCCTACCAATACCAAAGAAGCATTCGGCCAAAACACTTACCCCCACGTAATCGCTTAAGATGCCCTGCGATACCAGAGAAACCTCCCCCTTTGAAAGCCAAAACTGAATAGGGGAAAAGAAAAGAGTAAAGTCGAAAGCTTGAGTATTCGACCAGTTGACAGAGGTTGGCATCACAAGGAAATGAAACAGAGACAATCACCAATAGCAAAATTCAACCAAACCACCCTTCCCTACAAGGTTAAGCTATTCGGTGAATAATAAAAAGAAAATTATCGGCTTAGGGAATCAAGAGAGACAAGGGAATTATGTTCAGCCAAAGGAGAAAGCCAAGAGGAGAAGAAAATGAATTGACAAAACAATACGAGGAAAGAGGAGAAAAGATTCGGTGTAAGCACAGAAGATGAAACAGATTCGGCCAAAGAATAAATTAAGGGAAGAAGAAAAGAAGGCTTTTAAGAGAATTTGGCATTTGCTCACTTGAGTTTTGAAAAAATGAAAACAATTACAAAACTCTGCATGAAATGCCACAAGTAGAGAAAAACCCGAAACGAAGAAAAAGCAAAATCCCAAAACAGCAGAAAAGACAATCAGCTTCTACCCACTCTCCAAATGCCGAAAATACACCAAAAGAATGCTCATAGCCGAATTCCCCTACTCTAGCTACCCCATTCGGCTATGACTCCCTTCACATCCCAACTCTTTGAAAATCTCCACCGATTCCTCCTAGATTCACTCCACACCCCCATTCAAACCCATTCAAATTTTGATGACCAAGTCTCCAACCACCTCTACAAAGTTTGAATCAAACTCTACCTCTCACGCCACGGAGACATAAAATAAAACCCCCTTTTTGCATGCCATGGGATTCGAACCCATTCCCTCTTAGATGCCCCAACACGCCACTTGCCACCACAACACAAGATCTCTTGTGTCACAAAACAACCACAACTTAATATATGCCCTTCAAGCTAACATCCAAGTTTTCCAAAAGAGCAAAAATCAAAATTTTGCCAAAGGCCATACTTGAACCCAAGCTTCTTAAATACCCTCATACACACCCAAAACACTTAGCCATTGAAGAAGACAAGCAATTTTTTCAGGACATGAAAAATTAAAGACCCTATATTTTTAGGGCATTACAATTCTACCCCTTAAAAGAAATTTCGAGCTCGAAATTTACTTGGTCAGAATAGGTGAGGGTATTGTTGTTGCATCACCTCCTCAAGCTCCCACGTGGCTTCCTCGGTGCTGTTATTACTCCAAAGTACCTTGACCAAAGGAATAAATTTCCTCCTTAATACCTTAGCATCCCGATCCAGTATCTGCTCCAGTTCTTCCTCAAAAGTCAGATTAGGTCTAACCTCAATCTCCTCCACCAGCACTACATGCGAGGGATCAGAGTGGTATCACCTCAGCATGGAGACGTGGAACACATCATGTATCTGGTTTAACTCAGGAGGCAGCTCAAGTTGATAGGCGACCTGTCCCACCCGCTTTAATATTCGGTAAGGTCCGATGAATCTAAGGCTCAGTTTGCCTTTCCGTCTAAATTTTAGAATCTTCTTCCATGGTGAGACCTTCAAAAAGACATAATCCCCCACAGAGTACTTTATCTCTCTACGCTTTAAATCAGTACACGACTTCTGCCTATCAGATGCTTCCTTTAACCGATCTCGGATCAACTTTACTTTTTCTTCGGTTTCAGAGACTGACACTGGCCCCAAAACTCGTCGCTCACCATGTTCTATCCAACAGGCAGGGGTGCAACACCTACGACCATATAACGCCTCGTACGATGCCATCTTAATACTAGATTTATAGTTGTTGTTATATACAAACTCTGCTAGCGGCAAGTAGTTTTCCCAACTGCCTTTGAAATCAATTACACAGCTTCTTAACGTGTCCTCCAATATCTGAATCACCCTCTCTAACTGACCGTCGGTCTGAGGATGGAATGCAGTACTGAATTTCAACCTTGTACCCAAAGCCTCGTGTAACTTTTTCCAGAATCGAGATGTGAATCTAGGATCTCTATCCTAAATGATAGAGACTGCTACCTCATACAGTCTCACAATCTCAGCCACGTATAACTTAGCCAACTTCTACAGTGAATAATCAGTGTAGACAGGTATAAAGTGAGCAGATTTAGTCAGTCGGTCAACAATAACCCATACCGAGTCCTTCTTAGTCGGTGTTAAGGGTAGCCCACTTACAAAATCCATGGTTACCCTCTCCCACTTCCAGAGTGAAATCTTTACTGGCTGCAGTAACCCAAAAGACAGTTGATGCTCGACCTTAACTTGCTGGCATGTCATACACTTACCCACAAAATCAGTAACCTCGCGCTTAAGCCCTGGCCACCAGTACAGCTCGCGTAGATCTCGATACAACTTGTTCCCCCCAAGATGCATAGCATAAGGACTGCTATACGCCTCCCGTAGGATAGACTGCCTCAAAGCAGAATCTCTCAGTATACAAACTCCCCCACGGAAACATAGTACTCCCTCACTATTCAGCCCAAAATCTGTAGTCTCCCCATTCTCAACCGATCGGAAACGAGGAACCAACGATTCATCCAACAACTGTTTCTCCTTAATTTGATCAATCCAGGTCGGTCTCACTTGGAGTTCAGCCAACAAACTACCATCTTCAAATAGGCTGAGATGAGCAAACATTGCTCTCAGATCAGATACAACCCTACGGCTCAGTGCATCAGCTACCACGTTAGCTTTACCAAGATGGTACTCAATCGAGCAATCATAATCCTTAAGCAACTCTATCCATCTTTGTTGCCTAAGATTCAACTCCTTCTGAGTAAGGAGATACTTGAGGCTTTTATGGTCTGTGTAAATAATCGACTTCTCACCGTATAAATAATGCCTCCAAATCTTCAGTGCGAATACCACCGCAGCTAACTCCAAGTCGTGAATGGGGTAATTTGCCTCATGAAGCTTAAGCTGACGAGACGTGCAGCAACCACCTTACCCTCTTGCATGAACACACAACCCAATCCAGTGTGCGACGCATCACTGTAGACAATGAATTCCTTCCCAGACTCTGGTTGTATTAACACAGGGGCTTCAGTTAGAACTTTCTTCAGTTTCTCAAAACTCTTTTACTACTTATCAGTCCAATTAAATGGTACCCCTTTATGCAGTAACTTAGTCAGAGGTGCAGAATCAGTGAAAACCCCTTCACAAAACGTCTATAATACCCAGTCAGACCCAGAAAACTTTGAATCTCAGATACAGTCTTTGGTGGTTTCCAATCCAATATGACTTCAATTTTTCAAGGATCAACCCTAATCCCCTCGGCAGACACCACGTGACCCAAAAATGTCACTTCTCGCAACCAGAACTCACACTTGCTGAACTTTGCGTAAAGCTGCTTTTCTCTCAGAATTCGCAAAACAAGTCGAAGATGTGCATCATGATCCTCCTCAGTTCTGGAATACATCAGGATGTCATCTATAAACACAACTACAAACTGATCCAAATAGGGCTAGAACATCGGGTTCATCATATCCATAAAAGCAGCTGGTGCATTCGTCAACCCAAATGACATTACTAGAAACTCGTAATGACCATAACGAGTCCTAAACGCAATCTTGTACACATCCGCCTCCTTAACCCTTAGCTGATGGTACCCAGATCGAAGATCTATCTTAGAGAAAATCAAATCTCCTCCCAGTTGGTCAAACAGATCATCTATCCTCGGTAAAGCGTACTTGTTCTTAATAGTCAGTTTGTTCAGTTGATGATAATCGATGCACATGCGCATGGATCCATCCTTCTTCTTCACGAAAAACACTGGTGCTCCCCATAGAGACACACTCGGTCGAATAAATCCTTGGTCCAGTAGCTCTTGAATTTAAGCCTTTAACTCCACCAACTCCTTCGGTGCCATCCTATAAGGGCGATAGACACCGAGCTATTCCCGGTAGGAGCTCAATACCGAATTCGACCTCACAGTTTGGAGGCAACCCAAGAAGCTCTTGAGGAAATACATTCGGAACTCCTTAACAGTTTTGACATATCCAACAAAAGGACCTTTAAAATTAGAACTGCTGACATAAGCTAAAAATGTCTCGCAACCTTTGTGAACCAGTTTCTCGGCCCTTAATGCTGAGATTAAATTAGACAGATAATCTCTTCGCTCCCCTAACACAACCACCTCCTCATCCTCAAAAGACTTCAGCACCATACGCTTAGCAACACAGTCCAAATTCGTACGGTGTTTCACTAGCCAATCCATGCCCAATATCAGATCGAATACACCAAATGGCAGATCCATCAAATCCGCCAAAAAGACAACTCCTTGAACCTCTAGGGGCACGTCTCTGAACAACTTATTCACCCTAACCGATTGTCCCAGTGGACTTAATACAGTCATCTCACTATCAATATTTTTAAACTGAAAATCTAGCGTCCCAAACACAGTGCATGCAACATACGAGTGTGTAGACCCAATGTCAATTAAAGCAGAGTATGGTACATTATAAATTAGGAACATACCAATTATGATGTCAGGGGCGTTGCCATCCTCTTGGCGACGAGCAGCATAAACTAAAGTTGGCTGCCTCGCCTCAGTGTTACCAACACCTCTACCCGGTGCTCCTCGACCTCGTCCCACACTATTTCCACCCCTGGCCTGACCATGGCCTCTCGGTGGCTGCTGGCCACCTCTCCCTAGTTGAACATGGCCCTGACCTGTAGCTTGCATCTGAACTGGCCTCTAAGTACAGTTCTTGACCTGATGATCTATGGACCCACATCTAAAACACACCCCAGTTCATTTCCAGCACTCACCCTGGTGAGCTCTCCCATAATCTGCGCAAGGCTACAGTCTAACCATAGTAACAGGAACTGCTCGGACTGACCCATCAAATCTGGCCTTCTTCATAGACATTCTCGAAGAACCCGAGGGCCCTGAATCCCTTTTAAATCTACCCTGATCTTTCTCGTGATTCTGGCACTCAGAGCGCTTTACATCTTCAGCGATTTTTGCTTTGTCAATAAGTGCAGCAAAGTCTCGCTCCCTCTGTAGAGCTATCAGTACACGTAACTCATCCCGGAGGCCATCTTCAAACTGCACAAAATGTTCATACTCAGTTGTGATTATACCACGAGTATAACAACTCAACCGTAAGAATTCTGCCTCATATACTGCCACTGTCTTATTCCCCTGGGTCAGACTCAGAAATTTCTTTCTTCAGGTGTCCACATAACTTGCACCCACATACTTCCCTTGAAAGGCCGTCTTGAAGAAATCCCACGTCAAACGGTTGACCTACATACCCTCTCTCACCGTGAGCCACCACTGGTATGCCTCGACTCGCAGTAAGTACACTGCTCCCTTCAATTTCTGTTCCACAGTACAGTCAAGGTCATCCATTATCCGCTCGGTAGCTTCTAACCAATACTCTACCATATTCAGGGCTACACAAGAACCACCCCTGAAGATCTCCGCTCCATTAGACCGGAGTCGCTCAGAAATTGACCCTCGGCCCACTTATCCAATACTCGCTCCAGCAACCCTTTCAAGAACATGCAGCATTGCTTGGGATAGAGCAACATCCTCAACTGCTCGGTCATGTGACCCTATCTCCATTAATGGTGAGGCTGGCATCTCCCTAGCAGGCATATGACCCGATGCTGAAGACCCAGCCCTAGTACCTCGGCCTCTATCACAACCCCGTGTACCCCTTCCGCGAGTACCTCTTGTGCTCATATCAATACAGTGTATTTTCTGTTCTAAAAGTCTTATGAATTAGTTCATAATTCCAGTAATTATTAACGGATGTTTCATGAAAATCAGTATTTAAAGTTTTTGTTTTCGTAGATCGAGATATCTCACTACAGTTTTCAGTCTTCTACAGTCTCAGTTTACCCTAACAAAAGAGTTTTAGGATAGTACTACTATCTATAGTAGTTCCTTAGTATAACATTTCAGTCTATAGCAGTAAACAGTGTCAGAGAACTTACAGATTTGGCGCCGGAGACTCGGTGTGCCACACTTTCAGTAACAATCTTTTAATTTCCTTTCCAAAACCAAAAATTTAGACAGATTTAGAAAATTTTCAAAAACCAATTCCACAGCCGAGTTTTGCAACCTCGGCTCTAATGCCACTAAATGTAACACCCCAAACCTGACCTAGATGTTACGACAGGATCTGACTTATCACATCGAAGTGTTGATTTAAAAACTGATCTTGTTGATGAAAGTTCGTGACTAAGTTTTAAAAACCCTTTTTACTAATTGCTATTGAAAACGTTGGTGTTGTAAAATCAAAATATGTTGGCTAATTATTGGTCATATCATTTTTTACAAGTTTATTAATCTGAATTAAAAACAACGAAAGCTTTTCTAATTGTAAACTTTAAAATTTGAAATGCGAAATTTTCTTTGGAAACAGTTATTATTTTGAAAACCCATGTTTCCTAATCTAGCAGGTTGAAGTAAAAAAGTTAAAAACAAATAAAAGTTAAAACCTCAAATGGCCTTATTACATAAATACCAACCCCAAAATAAAATATTTAAAAAGCTAGGTATAAATTAAAATTCTCGCGAACATGTGGCCACCTCCGAGTCCCTCACAGCTCCAAATCATCTAAGGCTGGGGATTACCTGTACAGTTAAAAGAAAAATGTGAGTTACAAGAACTCAGTGTGTAATCCCCTACCATGCAGTAACAGTACGGGCCAGAGCCCTATTCAGTAACAGTACAGTGTGGGCCTTAGCCCGATACAGTAACAGTGCGGGTATAAACCCAAAATAATAACAGTACAGAACAGTGATGCAACCCAACCCAATCCAGCCAACACACCATCCGTACCAGCCAACACACCATGTGGGGACTAAGTCGACCCACCCAGCCAACACACCAATATCGTAGCATAGCTGCTAATAATAATGCAGCAAAGCTGCTTATAACGGTAAACGTGGCCAAGCCACTAAAATCAGAATACGTGGCTAGAGCAGTAAAAATGTGGTAGAGCCACTAGTACAGTACTTCTTCCAAATCCGAATCCCGACCCCAATGCAGAATATCGTGTCATAAATATTACATGTATGCAGTATGTCATATTCATAACCAGTCATATAGATATCATACACACGTCAATTAAACTACCACTAGGGTATAATGGTCATTTCGTCGGTTAGGGGTAAAACGGTAATTTCACCTCTCAGGTGTATTTTGGTCATTCAACTACCTTTGGGGTCTCGGCATAGATGACGACCCAGATAACCTATATGGCCAAAACAGTGTAAATGGGCCCAAAGTCCACTATTTAGCACAAATGGGCCCACACGCTCTTGTGGCCCATTTAGCCCAATTTCAGTCACGGCTATGCGAACTTCACAGCCCAATCCATTATTTGTCACTTACTGTGGATTTTACCCATGTGTGGCCCATGAGCCCATTGAGCCCACATGGCCCATCGAGGCCCATTACGACCCAAGCCTACGACAATGCTCGTGGTGGCTTCTACAGTCTAGCGTCAATGATTTGTGAGCTTGGTTTTCCATACGAGCGTTGGCACGCTCGTACGGTCTTAGATACCGAAGTTTTGACTTTTCAGCTTTTGCCGATTTCTAGTAAAACAAGGGCGTGAATACACACCATTGTCCATCGCTTGATGGTAACAATACAGGGTGTATGATTACACACCTTACTTGTGAAGCCAAGTCACTGCTTACGCCCAAAGCCTCTGCAGCACAAGTGGATCACTAATCCTCCAAAGTCACCGATCTGAACTAATCACTTGCCAGAGTCGTGAATTTGCACTACCACAGATTCCCATAATTATAATTGATTAAACCTAAGGTTTAGAATCCCTACCAGTACCAAAGAAGCATTCAGCCAAAATACTTACCCCCACGTAATCGCTTCAGATGCCCTGCGATACCAGAGAAACATCCCTCTTCGAAAGCCAAAACCGAATAGTGGAAAATAAAGTATTAAAGTTGAAAGCTTGAGTATTTGGCCAATTGACAGAGGTTGGTGTCACAAGGAAATGAAACAGAGAAAATCACCAATAACAAACCACCCTTCCCTACAAGGTTAAGCTATTCGGTGAATAATAAAAAGAAAATAATCGGCTTAGAAATCAAGAGAGACAAGGGAATTATGTTCGGCCAAAGGAAAAGCCAAGAGGAGAAGAAAATGAATTGACAGAACAATACGAGGAACAGGAGAAAGGATTCGGTGTAAGCAAAGAATATTAAACAGGTTCGGCCAAAGAAGAAATTAAGGGAAGAAGAAAAGAAGGCTTTTAAAAGAATTTGGCATTTGCTCACTTGAGTTTTGGAAAAATGAAAACAATTGCAAAATAATGCTGAAAAGGAACAAACCCGGATGGTCAAAACTCTACACAAAACGCCACAAGTAGAGAAAAACCCGAAACAAAGAAAAAGCAAAATCCCAAAACAGCAGAAAAGATAATCGGCTTCTACCCACTCCCCAAATGCCAAAAATGCACCAAAAGAATGCTCATAGCTGAATTCCCCTACTCTAGCTACCCCATTCAGCTATGACTCCCTTCACATCCCAACTCCTTAAAAATCTCTACCGATTCCTCCACACGCCATGGGATTCAAACCCACTCCCTCTTAGATGCCCCAACACGCCAGTTGCCACCACAATACAAGATCTCTTGTGTCACAAAACAACCACAACTTAATATATGCCCTTCAAGCTAACATCCAAGTTTCCCAAAAGAGCAAAAAATCAAAATTTTGCAAAGGCCATACTTGAACCCAAGCTTCTTAAATACACCCATACACACCCAAAACACTTAGCTATTGAAGCAGACAAGTAATTTTGTCAGGACATGAAAAATTAAAGACCCTATATTTTTGGGGCGTTACAAAGTGGTTGTTTATCTATTCGTTCGAGGAGTACTAAAATGTACGATGATTTGAAATAGTTGTACTAGTGGTTGGGCATAAAACGAGACATTTCAGAAATTACGTCGAAATGCTTGGTTTGTGAACAAGTCAAAGCTGAACATCAAGTGCCTTCAGGATTACAACAGCCAGTGATGATGCCAGAGTGGAAATGGGATAGAGTTGCGATGGATTTCGTATCGGGGTTACCCCTATCTCTGAAAAAGAAAGATGATATCTGGGTTGTCGATGATCATTTGACGAAATTGGCACATTTCATTCTGATATGTATAGATTTTTCGTTTGATAGATTAGCTGAATTCTACATCTCTGAGATTATCAAATTGCACGGGGTGCCAGTTTCTATTATTTCGGATAGAGATCCGAGGTTTACTCCGTGATTTTGGAAGAAATTGCATGAAACTTTGGGTATGCAGTTATGCTTTAGTACTGCATTTCATCCGCAAAATGGATGGTCAATTCAAAAGAGTGATACAAATTCTTGAAGATATGCTTCGTTGCAGTGTTTTAGAGTTTGAAGGCAACTGGGAAAAGTATTTACCGTTGGTTGAATTTGTGTATAACAATAGTTTTCAATCGAGCACAAATATGGCACCGTATGAAGCATTGCATGGTTGCAAATTTTGAACTCCCTTGTACTGGTCCAAGCTTAGTGAGAAAAAGATTCACGGGGTTGATTTGGTTAGAGAGACAGAAGAGAAAGTGAAAGTAATTCACGATAGTTTGAAAGTAGCTTCAGATCGACAGAAACCGTATGCGAATTTGAAACGTAAAGACATTGAATTTCAAATCGGTGTCAGAGTATTTTTAAAGTATCTCCGTGGAAGAAGATTCTTTGTTTTGGTCGCAAAGTAAAATTGAATTCGTGATTTATCGGGCCGTATAAGATTATTGAGAGAATAGAGCCAGTGGCATATCAACTAGCTTTACCATTTGAATTAGAAAAGATCCATAACGTGTTTCATGTTTTGATGTTACACTGATATAGATCAGATCCATCACACGTAATTTCTCCGGTAGAGATTGAAATTCAACCTGATACGTATAACAAAGAACCGATCAGAATTTTGGCTCAAGAGATTAAAGAGTTGAAAAATAAAAGCATAACGTTAGTGAAGGTTCTATGGCGACGTCATGGTATCGAAGAAGCTACGTGAGAACCTGAGGAAGCTATGAGAAAACAGTACCCCAACCTATTTTCTGGTAAGATTTTCGAGGACGAAAATTCCTAAGGGAGAGAGTTGTAACAGCCGCTTTTAGTCAAATTGGAACAATGGTTTTGGGACCACAAATCTGAGGTCAAATTAATTATTTTATTATTATTTTAATGTTTACAGCATGATAGCGTGACTGTGTGAAAATTTCGTCAAGAATTTTTATCGTTTGAATGCTCAATTTGATAAAAAGGACTAAATCGCGCAAAGTGTAAAACTTGTGTTCTATTAGCTAAAGCTGTGTAATAGCTTCCAAACCTTAAAGAGGAGGTCCTTATTTGATAATTAGCCCATTAATTAGATATTGGATGATAATGGCTTGGTATTTTGTGTAATTATTAATGTTTTTAAAGGGTATAAAGGTAAATTAGTATATAATGATAAAATTAACTAAAAATTAAAGTATCATCTTCTTCATTTCACCTATATTCAACCGAAAATCTCCATGGGAGGAGCTTAAGCATTCGACCAACAATCCTTTATGCATGTGAGTGATTTTTTACTCGATTTTTAATGATTTCTATGTTTTCGGAGTCGTTATAACTTAATCTAGCTAGCCCAGGGACTAATTTGTAAAATTGTTAAAGGTTTAGGATTTTTCCATTGATGAATGTATATGCATTTTGATGTTTGATGGTAGAAAATGCATGGTTGTTAGATAAATAACATTTGCAAAGTGATTTTTAGTAAAATTTCAAATTGGGGATTTATTTGTGAAAAATGTAAATCTTATGTTTAAATTGTGAAATAAATGAAAAATATGAGCTGTTAGGATAATAAGAGAAATTCAAATAGCTTGGGTAGGGACCTAATTGTATGAATTTGTATTTTTATGAGTTGAGGACTAAATTGTAAAGATGTTGAAATATTAGGGGTAAAAGTGTAATTTTGTCATAATGTGATTTTTGGGCTAAATTGAATAGAATGATAATTGAATAAATTAAATTTGATATTATATATATCAAGAAAAACGAGGTTCGGATCTAGATCGGGGGAAAAATAAAGTATTGGACTAGTCGATCCATTTCGTTGTTTTTGCGGTCAAGGTAAGTCTGTATGTTAATAAGCATTGATATAATTGTATTTTAAATGCTTTATTATTGAATTAATTGTGAATACGGCCTAATGGATACGTTCAGCGAAGATTCGGCAATGTGAAATCCCGGTTGAACCTTAGGAATAGATTAGGATACGAATGACATGTCATTAGGGGTTATGTGTTTGGGTGCTAGTCCATACGTCCTACCGGTGGTTGAGTTATCTGACATGTGTTGTGTATTCTCGTCAGCTTGTGTGAGTAGCTCCGTGTAGCTACGTCTTGACCGTCAACTTGTATGAGCAGACCCGTTGATAGCTCAAGAGTAAACATTATATGAGATATGAGATTGTGATAGCTTCGGCTATGTATTGGCACTTAGGGTGCGAGATTTCCGGGTATCTGATATTATTCCAAATGGTTCAATGGGTATATCAAAGATATGGGTATGTATGAGATTGATACAAGTTGGTACAGGTATGTACAAGAACCATACAAGCATTGAATCGAAGAAACTTGTGAAATTTATATCTAACCTTGTGAATGAATATGTTATAGGTTTGCGGATCAATGTGAGATATATTATGATTTATTTAATTGCTTAGATTGTGTATTTATGGTAAGTTGAGTTTATTACTATACAAACGTACTAAGCTTTATAGCTTACTCTGTTTACTTTTCCGTGCTTATAGTGAATATTAAAGCTTGCTCAGATTTGGGAATAGTCGGAGACCTCATCACACTATCAAGCTATCACTTTGGTACTTTTAAACTTATGTTTTTGGTTATATCGCATGTATAGGAGCTTTTGTCATGGTATATATGTTAGTAATGGATTTAGCCTTTTAGTTTGGCTTGTAAATGATGAATGTTTGGTTATGTGTATAGTCATGTGATTTGGCTTATTTTGGTATATTTGGTGATGTATATATATGTGAAAATGGCCTTTTGATATGTTGTGTATAATTGTTATATAGATGCTTGATGTGAATTGGTGTTTGGAGTTCCAAATGGTTGAAATTTGAGATTGGTATGTTTGTGGCTTTAAAGTGATGCTTAATTAAAAGTGACCATTTAGGTGATCTGAGAATGTGAAATTGGTATGAATTGAATGGTTTATTGTGATATTTATGTGTCTTGTGGTTGATGGTATGGAATTAGCATGAATTAAGCTTGGTGAGATTGGTTTGAATGCCTATTTTTGCCATGTTATATGCCATTTGATTTGTGTAGGTGAATGCAAATTTGGTTGAGCAAGATGGCTAGGTAAATAGCCTATTTTTGTCTACACGAGCATGTGTCTCAGCCGTGTGTGACACACGGTCAAGTGACACGGCCGTGTGTCCCCTGGTGTTTAATTAGAAATCAAGTCAGTATGATCCAAACGGCCCAGCACTTGAGCGTATGACTTGGCCATGTGGCATAAGTCAGTATACCCTACAGTTTTTGCACAACCTAGCATATGGCCTGGCACACGGGAGTGTGTTGCCATTTCGAAGAGCAAACGGGCTAGTGACACGAGCGTGTGTGTTGGCCGTGTGACCCGAGTCAGAGAGTTACACGGGGTCAAACACGGGCTGGGACATGGCCATGTGATTCCAATTCGAATGTCTACACGGCCATGTCTTTGGCCGTGTGAGACACACGGCCGGGCCACACGGGCGTGCGTCCCCTATACTTTGGAAAATTTTCTAAGTTTTCCAAAAATTTCCTGAGTTATCGGTTTAGTCCCGAACCACTCCTAATGCATGATTTGGGCCTCGTAGGCTTGTATTAGGGACAATGTGGTTGATTATGTATGATTTATAATTAGATATGATCAATGTATGATAAATGTATGTTTGTTTAAGTAATATGTTCGATAATGCTCAATAACCCTATTCCAACAATGAATACAGGTTAGGGGTGTTACAACTTGGCCGTGTGAGATACACGGCCTGTCCGTACGAGCATGTGTCCACTACACTTGCAAATTTTATATGTTTTTCTAAAAAAATTTATTAAGTATTCGATTTAGCCCCGAACCACTTCTAATGCCTGTTTTTGGGCCTCAAGGGCTTGTATTAGGGACCATATGATTATATTTGAATGGTTTTTAATTGGTATGAGAATTGTGATTTGAATCGTATGATTGTTTATTATATTAGTCTGGTAATTCTTTGTAACCCTATTCTGGCGATGGATACAGGTTAGGGGTGTTACAAAAGTAGTCGCGTCCATTCAGCAAAGTAAAACGACACCGTTGAACATGGATAAGAAAAGGGGCGCAAGGTTTTGGGTTTTACACTTTGCTAACTGGTGAGGTCTTTTGTGCTCATCCTTTCTAAGTCAAGGAATTGCGATAAGGAATATGGCTATTGAAAAAAGAAGGGTCACATCAAAGCATAATGTTATAAACTTCAAAATAAAATTAAGAGGGTCTCTGAAAACAATGAAAGAGGCAATCAAAAAGTTGATGCAGTTGATGTTAGTGTAGCCAAAGACAGAGTTGATGATTTGTTGCTGGTGTCAATGACCAAAAGGTCTAAGTTTACATCTAACTGGATCTTGGATTCGAAGTGTTCCTACCATATTTGTCCCAACAGGGACTGATTCTCCACATACAACTTAGTTGAAGGTGGAGTTGTGCTTATGGGAAATAACTCACCCTATAAGATAACCGGCATTGGTACCATTCAAATTATGATGCATGACAGGATAGTCAGAACATTGTCAAATGTCAAGCATATGCCTAATTTAAAGAAGAATCTCGTCTCTTTGGGTACTCTAGACTCAAATGGGTATAAAATCGTTATTGAGTCAAACGTCTTAAAAGTATCTTGTGGAGCTCTAGTGTTGATGAGAGGGCAGAAAGTCGGCAGCCTATACAGTTTGCAAGGTGTAAGAGTGTCTGGTTCGATAGCAATTATGGAAGAAGGGATGAAAACGTCGCCACGTCCTGATGAGAACTCTCCTGACATCGCGATGATGCAATAAAACGCGCTCGATTAGAATTCTAAATAAACCTAGTTGTGCCACATGCGACTCAGTCATATGAGTGAAAAAGGTATGATCGTTTTGAGCAAAAGAGGTCTTCTCACAGGCACCGAAATTAGAAAGTTATATTTCTGCGAGCATTAAAATTATGGGAAGTAGACCTGAGTTAGCTTCAATTCAGTAGTGCATAGGACTAAAGGGACCCTAGATTTCTTATTTATGAGGTCCGGCTCTAGTCGTCTCCATAGGAGGTAGCAGATTTCTTCTAACTTTTGGGTATACTTCCTAAAGCATAAAAACGAAGTCTTTGAGATCTTTAAACAATGGAAGACCCTACTTGAAAAACAAACTAGAAAGTCCATAAAACTATTCAAAATGGGTAACGGGCTCGAATTTTTTTCAAACGAATTTAATGGTTTCTGCAAATGAGAAGGAATTGAAAGACACTGCACAGTTTTTGGTACTCTACAGCAAAATAGTGTCACCGAATGGATGAATAGAACATTACTTAAGAAAGCCTAATGTATGCTTTCTAATGTAGGTTTATAAAAGGAGTTTTAGGTCGAATCAATTAATCTCGCAAGCTATTTGGTGAATCGGTCTCCTCATCGAGCTTTGGATGGAAACATTTTCCAAAGAGATTTGGTCAGGTAATCCTCCTAGCTACTTTAACATTAGAGTATTTGTTGTCTTGCATATGCTCGAATTAGTTAAGGACAGCTTTAATTGAGGGCGGTGAAGTGTATTTTTCTGGGTTTTGTGACCAGGATAAAAGGCTACAAGTTATGGTGCCCAAAAACATGTTAGATCATCGTCAGTAGATATGTTACATTTGATGAAACATTGATGATTCTGTCTAAATGGGGGTCATCAGGTCAAAACAACACCGAAAGGCTGAGTGTTTTAAGTAAGGTGGAGACAAAAACAAAAACAAATGGTGATGTCACGAAGTCACGGAACACGATGTCACAACGACATGACGAACAAGGGTGACATCTCGACGAGGAGAATCGCCACATTTTGACATTAGGCAACACTTATGAAACCGATTTCTTCAATGCAATAGAATGTTTTCAAGGCTTTCGTATCATAACCAAAACCCTTCAAAATTATAAGTTAGCCCAGGATAAAAGAAGGTGAGCGATCAAACCAGTACAAAAAATACTGTAAAGGAAATCTCGTGGCATATGCTTTATGTATTGCAGAAAGCATCGATTCAACCAATCCTTTGAATTATTCAAATGCAGTTCGAACTTCTGATTCTAGCAAGTGGCTTGTTTCCATGGAAAAAGAGATGGAGTCTTTCAATAAGAACGAGAAATGGAAGCTTGTTAAACCACCCATCGAGAAGAAAACAATTGGTTACAAGTGGGTGTTCAAAAAGAAGGAAGGTTCGGGTTAATGTGACATAAGATATAAGGTGAGGTTGGTCAAAAATGGCTAAGTCAAGTGGAGGGAGTTTATTTTCATGATGTTTTCTCTCCAGTTGTGAAGGATACATCTATTTGGACATTGTTAGCTCTTGTTGCATCAATCAATCTCGAGTTAAAGCAATTAGATGTGAAAACTGCATTCCTTCCCGAGGATTTAGATGAGGACATTTACATACAGCGACCCGAACGCTTCAGGATCGAAGGCAAGGGAGATCATGTTTGTCTTCTTCAAAAATCATTATACGACCTTAAGCAGTCTCCTCGATAGTGGTACAAGAAGTTTGATTCCTTCATGTTAGGTATTAGTTTCGTTCGAAGAAAGTACAACAGTTGTGTTTATTTACAACATTTAAATGATAGAACATGTATTTATTTGCTGCTTTATGTTGATAATATGTTAATTAAAAACTAAGGATCCATCTGAAATTGAGCTACTTAAAACCATGCTTAACTCTAAGTTTGAGATGAAGGATCCTGGTGTAGCCAAGAAGATTTTAGGGATGAAAATTTTGAGAAATTGACACTCCAAAAAGCTGTTTCTGTCATAATAGAAATACATCGAAAGGATCCTCGAGTGATTTGGAACGCAAGATTCTACACCAGTTAGTACTCCCTTAGTTGTCCACTTCAGACTTTTGACTTTGGATTCACCATAAACTGAAGAAGAAGAAAGGTACATGTCCTCAGTTTCTTATTCTAGTACATTCGGAAGCCTAATGTATGCAATGGTTTGTTCTTGTCCCGATATTTCACATGTTGTTAGTAAAGTAAGTAGATATATGGCCAAACCAGGCAAATTACATTGGCAAGTTGTTAAGTGGATTCTAAAATATTTAAGAGGGACTTCCAGTACTTGTTTGGAATTCAGGAGATGTTCAAAAGGTCTAGTCGACTATACAAATTTAGATTATGTTGAGTACATGGCAATCACAAAAGCTATGAAAGAAGTTATTTGATTGAGAGGTCTATTGTAACATCCCGAATTAGGGCCTAGTCGGAACAGTGGTTTCAAGACCACAAATCTGAAGTAAGAATAATTATTTTATGATTATTATAAGGTATATGATATGTTTATATGCTTGTTATAAATTTCATGAAGAAATTATATGTCTAAGGTGCTCGATTAGACTTTAAGGACTAAATTGAATAAATTACAAAATATGTGTTCTAGTTTATAAAGTACATAATTGAAATGGAGGTCTAAAGTAAAGGTCCTTAAATAGTAATTAGATCATTAAAGTTTGATGGAAAAAATAGACATGGTTAGTAAGTAAGGTATTTAAGGGCATTTTGGTAAAATGCCTTAATTAATGAATAAAGACAAAATAACATGAAATAAGCTATCATCTTCTTCATATTTTTTCTCCATGACCAAATGTAGCAAGGGAACACCATGGCTAGGGTTTGTTCATCTTCCAAGCTTCACAGTAAGTTCATTCTTGTCCTGTTTTTATTGATTTTCGTATTTTTGAAATCCTTGTACCTTAATCTACCTATTTCTAACCATATTTTGAGATATAGTTAAAGTCAAAAATTTTACCCATGATGGATAATTTTTTATTTTGATGTTTGATGGTAGATTATGCATGTTATGAGTAGATGAACGATTTTTACTAAGTGATTTTCGGTAAAAACGAGTAAAACGAGCTAATTGGTAAAAGTTGTTATTATTCATAATTATGTGTTATAGTAAGAATTTGAAGTTTCTATAGAAGGGAAAAATGTTCAGCATGTCATAAAACATAAGAAAAAGGAACAAATTTTAATTTTCGAGCCTAGGGGCAAAATCGTAATTATGCAAAAGTTTAGGGGCAAAATTGTAATTTTGCCAAAATTTGAGTTAGGGATTGTTTTGAATAGTACATTAGTTAAATAAGTGAAATGTGATGTTTTAGACCCCGAAAAACGAGATTTGGACCTAGAACTGGAGGAAAATCAAAAGTCGGGAAAGTTAGTAAAATGGTCGTTTCGGCATTCGAGGTAAGTTGGTGTGTTAATAATAATGCAATAATGTTGTAATTTATATTTGAAAGCTAAATTAGTAAATTAATTGAATTATGTTGAATTAAATGTTTAATGTGCCAAGTTTATAAATTGATTTAAAATATGTCTATGGTACTTGGAAATGCATTGAAATATTGTACTTAAATGTGACTTCTATGATTGTGGATGTTATGAGCAATTGTGAATTAGTGTTATCATGAGACAAGTGATTAAGTGAATATTGACTAAGTGTTAATAAGAGTGAAAAAGTCCCGATTGAACCTTAGGAAACGATTAGGATACAAGTGACATGTCACTAGGAATTTCAGTGTTATCAGTGTGAAAATGTTCCCCGGGTGCTGGTTCATTGTGTTATATCAGTGGCCGGGTGATAATGCATGTGTTGCAGACACCTGACAGCTTGTATGAGCAGCACAGTATATTAACCTTGAACTGATAGCTTGTGTGAGCAGGCCCGAGGGTAACCCCAGTGTTACAGTAGTAGCTTCGGCTACATCACAGTGGTAGCTTCGGCTACATTACAGTGATAGCTTCGGCTATATTACAGTGTGGCACTCTGTGCCTTATTCCGCGTATCCTTTAGTATTCCGTATGGTTCAACGGGTATTGAATTGATATAATGAAAAGTGATTGAATGTGAAAAGGATTTAATTATGTGATAATAAGGTGAAAGTGAACATTGTGTTTAATGCATTTATATGAGTAAGTATGAATATGAAATTGTTTGTATAAGTGAAGTGCAGGTATGAAACTAAGTAAAGAATCGTATGAACAAATAATACAGGTATGTGTATGAAATTGCTATTGTATGATTTATATGTTGAATAAAGTGTTTGGGTTATGATGCATCAATTGTAAGGATGCAAATGAGTGAGATGTGCCTATGATCAAATGATAGTTATATGCTAAGTTATACTATGTTTTTGTGCATATGTGTAAAAATGAAAGTGAAAACAAGAATATCATGAAAAAAGTGAAATTAGGATGAAGACAGTACTGGACAGCAGTAGTTGTATGACTTTGAAAAAATCACTAAAAATAGTGAAAATTTAATTAGAGGTTGAATAAGATATGAAATTAAATCTAAATGAGTCTATTTTCACATAAAAGAAACATTGTAAACAAAAGAATTTCATATTTTGAGATATTTAAATTTCTGTGAGACTGGTTCAGAATGATTATGTGATCCCTTGTTCTGACTTTGGAAATTCATTAAAACTTGTAAAAAAATAATCATGGGATAAAATTTATATCCTTGAATTTCTTAATGAGTCTATTTTCAATAGAAACAAACGGTAACATCATTTGATTTCTGTACAATGAGATAATTAATTTTTAGTAAAGAAAGGTCGAAACTGTCAAACAGCAGAACAGGGGAGAATTCAATGAATAAACTGTACTAATCGGATAAGCCAAAAATTCTTGAAATTTTATGGTAAGAAGATACATGAGTCTAGTTTTAAGGAAAATTTTCAGAAGTTAATTTGGAGTTTCGTAGCTCCAGATATAAATAATTTAATGACTATGACTCGAGGAAACAACTTAACTGGAATTTGAATAAATTGAAAGAATATGAAAATAGTATGTAATCGTATTGCTTATTATTTTTATATGTGAACTTACTAAGTTTTATAAGCTTACCCCCTTTTCATTCCCATGTTTCAGAGTCCTATTAAACAAGCTCGGGCTGGAGGTCGTCGAAGATCGCTTCACACTATCAAGCTATCTATGAGTATTTTTATTTATAAATGATTTAAGTTATGGCATGTATAGGGACTTGACTAAGTCATTTTGTATATGTGTTAATTAATTTAACCGAATGTATTACTTCATAACGGTAATAAGATTATCTAGTATTTGGCCACGAGTTGTGGCTCATATTAGTTATGGAGTCATAATGCTTGTATGTATGTGTCTGTTAAAGTTTAAATTATAAGTGAAATTTTGTGGTTCAGGATTTGGTAGAATGTATTGTCAAGTCTGGTAATGCCTTGAACCCGGTTCAGGCGTAAGATACGGGTAAGGGGTGCTACATCTATTCAGTGAGCTGGTTGATAAAACGACAGAATTTTCATATATTGCAATAGTCAGAGTGTCATAAATCCCATGAAAGATCAGATGCATTACGAAAGAACAAAGCATATAAATATTCGGTACCACTTTGTTTGAGAGGTGATAGCTCAAGGAAATGTTTAGATTCTCAAAATTGGCACAGAGAACAATCCAACAGACATAATAACGAAGAGTTTTCCTATTTCCAAATTCAAACTTTGTTTGGACTTGGTAAGCATTCGACGGAGATCGGGTTAGGCTCTTGACAGGGCCTGACAAAGAAGGCATTTTGGAAATACGAGTCAAGATAGAGATTTGTGGATTG
The DNA here is from genome assembly GCA_005393395.2 of Gossypium australe. NCBI lineage: Eukaryota > Viridiplantae > Streptophyta > Magnoliopsida > Malvales > Malvaceae > Gossypium > Gossypium australe. The sequence continues at coordinate 28,060,533 of CM016623.1, forward strand.
TGCCTTGCATTTTGGATAAAATAGAGTCGATGTCTGATGGCATGGCACACCACGTCTCGATGAGAAGAACTAGTCGTCTCAGCCACACGATGTCTGGCGTCCTGACGAGTCGAACGCGACGTCACGACGTGGCAATGTGTTCCTCATTCAACTAGGTTTCTTCTCCTAGTTAAACTCTATTATATTTTTCCAGTCTAACTCTGATTATTCTAGGGATGTTTTAGTAATATTTGTACACAAAATTCATCCTGTAAATATGTCTTTTAGCAACCCTAGATAGTTTGTGGGGATTTCAGGGAATCATTGTATTCTGGGTTCAAGGTTTATTTGTTTCTCCATCTTGTACTCCTCTTTCCAATTTTTTTGTTTTAGTGAAGTTTTCTTTGTCTATAGTTTTTTATCCTCTTCGGAGGGATTTTTCCACGTAAATATTTGTGTCTAATTTTCTCGATTTTTGTTCGTATTCGTTGCATAATTCGAGTTCAACCCATGTAAAAATTGTTGAAATTATTTTTTTAGAATTTTTTATATGGAGTGAGCTTTTTTTTAATCAAATTATATGAAATTTTGGTCAAAATTATAAGTCATTTTAATAATTTGATGAAATCTTATAAGGTATGTAATTCAAGTTGTTTTTGTTTTTAATTCGGTGAAATCGATATATATCATTTTTAATGAATCCCAAGAAAAGAAAACAAATGCTAAAAGTAGGGAAAAAAACATAGAAAATAGGGTGGATATTTGATGTAGTATTAATACATACGTTTTATGCATTATTGGTGAATAATAACATGACACCTCATTTTTAAATAAAACAAAAAAATAGTGGAGAAATTATAAATAAATATAATAAATTTATTTAAATATAATTAAATAATAATTAGTTATAAATAAATGCTAAAACTTTAAATCCTAGACCTTAAACCTAACACCATGTTCTAGACTCTATACCCTTAAAACAATATATTAAATCCGATAGTTATTAATATTTATTTATAATAGTTACGATTAATGTTTAATCATGTTTAAATAAAATTATTAGTATCTATTTACAAATTTTCCATATTTTATTTAATTTAATAATGATATATATATTATTATTTATTGATTGTATAAAAAACTTATGTACCAACGATGCATTAAATATTATTCTAAAAAGATAAAAATAATATGATATATTAACAAATAACATAAATTTTAACACATAACAAACATATGATACGAAAAATAATAAGATATATCAAAATTTTCAACAATCAAATACGTTGATGAAATATCATTTATTTTGTCGTTTATTATTTGAAACTTGAGTATTATTTAATACAATACTGTTTTTACATCAAGGGTATCAAATGTGATTTCCAGCTGTGAAACCTGTGTGATAAACTGTTGATTGCAAACAATATGCACGACTTTTTGTAAACTCTTCCATTGCGATGGTGCAATGAATGTTTGATTAGAAATGTTAGAAGTGTTGCAACCTTAATAATCTAGATGACTTTGTTCTAAATTAAAAGAACACATAATATGGGATTAAAATTTATTAAAGGTCACATTTTAAATGTTAAAATTAATTAATTTGAGATGGTTCTAAATGTTGAAATTGCATTGCCCCCACTTCATTTACTTTTTCTTCCGACCAATTTCTCTCCCTTAACTTTTGTGGTGGGAGACATTTTTATTAGGTAATCTACGGTTTTAGGGAATTTTTGGTCAGGGCGTAGAGATTTTTAGGGTTATTTTTTTCTCATTTTATACTTAATAAAAATTATTTTGCCTCATACTTCTTTTATCTCAATGTCCACCATATAACTTTTTTTTTTTTTATTTCTCTTGTCCTTGATCATACTGGATAAAAAAATTTAGACTATTTTAAATTTGAAATTAAATAAATTAGTCTCTTTTAAAAAAATAAGGTAATTTAATTTTTATTAAATTTTAAATTGAGCAATTAAAGACAATTAATTACGATATTAATGTTTTTCTTCAATTATAATGATATTGATTGCTACAATAACAAATTTAGCATTCAATGTTTTTATATTTTGTCATTTTGTCCTTATTTCTAAAAAGTCTAATAAATTTGTCCTGAATATTTACAAATTTATACAAATTTTGTTGGGTAAATTTATTAAATTAAAACTGATATGATAAAATATGTAACCGTCGAGGGCAAAATTTATTGGTACACCAATCAAAATCATTTACATTTAATAGAAAATATTAATATTGTGCTTATGTTTCTTTAATTACTTATTTTTTAAACTGATAATAAAAATTAATTTTTTTTAATTTTTTAAAAAAATTTAATTTACTCAATTTTAAAATTGAAAAGTACTGATGCATAATAATAAACAGCGATGATGTTGTTATTAGTGCTCGAAATTACAGGCACCCAACTTTGACCTTTGCCCAAAAAGTGGATTGATTCGGTCGTTTAGCACAGGCAGGCGTGGGACTGAGCGGGTGCAAACGTGCAAATCTGTTAATCTTTCACCTTGAATTTGGGCAAAAGGGAAACTTCTTAAATGTCTTTTTGTTATTCCCTTCCTAGCAGAAATAGTGGACCATTTATTATTAAAGTTAAACAGCCCCCCATTTGATTATTGACTCTTGAGGCCCTGTATGGGTCCTTTTTTTTTTTTTTTTCTCAAAAGGTACACTTCTTTTTGGATTCTTTCTTTCTGGAAGTGCCTGAATTTTGCTTCCAAACTGTATTAAAATTAAAACAATGTGCTGACAGGAAATTCAGTCTGGTAGGGTAGATCTGTTAAACCGGAAAAATGAACCACCGAATATACCAAAACTTGAATGTCGCCTTCCATTAGAATTTACAGTGTTGATGTCGTCTTTGTGGATTTTAATCAAACAGATGGTGCCCACCATCTCCAAAGTGGAAACTTCTTTTACTAAAGTTATTTTGCATGATGGTCCCGAAACTACCCAAATTAGTTAATTTAATCATGAGATTAAATACTATTCAAATGTTGTAGCTCGATTCAAATTGTTACAGTTAAAACAACCTAAAAGATCTTTTTTGAACCCACGTACAAGTATAATATCTTTCACTGTTATTAGTCATTTAGAAATTATATTAAAAAAACAATGATAGGGAGGTGAAGTAGAAAATGAGATAAGAATGCTCTTATATTAAAATCATATGTATATAAATATAAATATATATTATACTTGTGTTAAGTAATAGTTAAAAATAATAAAATTATATGGATATTTTATTATAATATTGGGGTGAGTACCTATGTTAAACGAGTATTTGCAAGAACTTTAATAACAGTTACATACAAATCAAGAAAGAATTATATTTATATTAGAACATAGCATAATAAACATATGGATAATATTTTATTCACAAGTGATGTGTGAGTTTCATGTACTATTAGTGAATAATAACATAACATCTCATTATTAAATAAACAAAAAAATAGAGTATTTATAATGAATATTAGTAAATTTATTTAAACATATTTTTTTAAAATCATTTAAACATGATTAAATATTAATTAATTATAAGTATTACAAATAAATATTAATAAATTCAGTTATTAATATTTATTATAAATATTAATATTTTTTATTTTATTTAATGATGAGAGCATTAAATTTTCACTATAAACATAATAAAAAATTAAAATTGGAAGGTGTAGAATGAAAATGACCTTCCACTGAGGTCACAGTATCTTTACCCATTGAGCCCCGGTTAAAAATTAGGAGTTCGGTCAGGCATATTTGCCACCCTGGAGGCATGCCGAAATTTTATTTCAAAGGAGAAGATTCAAACTTTGAATCTTAATTTATTTTTATCAGGTGAAAATTGCTAAAAATTAAAGTATGATTTTTTCCCCTAGTTTATATTATAAAGGAGGTTTACAAATTTTTATTCCGCTTTTCCTACAAACAACTGCTTAAAAAAAACTATCATAAAATAGTAGATTCCAGTCTAAGATAGTTTAAATTATTTAAGCAATCAGATTCGATATTATTTATTATATATGTATATTATGTATTATATATATGCAAATATGTATATTAGATTATGACATCTTGGATGAAAAAAATTATGTAATAAACTTATAAAAATTAAATGTAATTTTAGTTGAAATTATAAAATTAAAGCAATGAAAAATATGTTATTTTGAGTTCAAATTTTATTATATGTATATATTCTTTTAGATTTATATAAAAATATAAAAACACAAAAATATTTTCAAAATATTTTAAGTAATAATATAGATAAATATTTTATATTAGAACCCATGTAGTTTTTATTGAATTATATACATATAATCCATACCCGCTATTTGACATCACAAAATGCAAAGATATCTTTGATTATGGATAACAAAAATGATGTGGAGATTTAATTCGCATCCATATATACCTGTTTCAGCCTACTTCCATTGCCTTCCACTTTTACCTATCTATTTATCTACATATATTACACATGGTATCTTTTTTCTTATTAAGTTACCTACATTTAAAGAAATAAGTATTTCGCTTAATCATGAGTGATAGAGAATTGATCTAATAAATTCTTACTTTCAACACCAAACTATCTAGCAAATCAGATCACCCTTCTAATATCAATTTTTTATAGTTATGAAGATTCAACTTCTAAAACAATTTCAAGTTCACGTTGAGTTTTGCACTTTTGATTTTGAGAATCAATTGATCCATTTGGCTTAACAATACTTTTATTATGGGTAAAAGTTATTAAGATATTTAGATTAAGATTTAAGGTGCATTTGTTTCATGGAAAATAACTTATAAAAAATGTTTTTTTTTGTCTATTTTTGAAAAAACAACTTGTCAAAAATTATTTATCTTTTTAAAAAGTGTAAGACAATGTCTGAAAATAATTCTTTTATAAATAATTTTTTACATAAAATTAAATTGAATCAAGTTTAATATAAATATTATTATAGTAATAATTAATTTTTATTTTTATTTTTCAAAATTAAAAAAATATTATAATATTAAACTTTTTATATTAAGCTCAGTCTACGGTAATTCAAAATTTTTGAAATTATAGTTGATTTTCTTATCTAGAAAACAATTTAAATATTTTATATTAATATTTGTATATAATTTTATAAGTAAAAATAATTTTAGCATTAAAAAATTAAGTCAAACTAGTACATCAAAATTTGGATAAAGACAACTTCTAACTCAAAGATGGGTAATCCGAGCTTTGGATAGACTTGGGAAAATTGAGATTGACAAAGAAATATCAGTTAATTGTTAATGCAATAATTATGCCATTATTGACACTATTTTTCATCGATTGAGAAGCTTACATATGATTTTTTAACGGACTGAAGACTTTGGAATTTGAATCCCAAACATTTACTGGTGATTACACAAACTAAGCTGCTAAATTTGGTTTAATTGATATTTGCTGCACAGAAACAATGTGATAGAGGGAGGTGAATCCAGCACACAACATATGTACTGTAAGACCCGACAAACAGATATGATTTGTCCTAAAAACCATGTTATTGCTCCTCGTCCCACTTGGACCTCAACAGTTTGAGCAATGTTCTTGCCTTTGATTTTATCCTACAACTACACTGGCTCTGTAGCAGCAACAGCAACTGCGTCAACACTCCAGCACCTATTGCCTTTTCTCTTGCTTCCAACGATTCATAACACACCATTATCAATGAGTTCAAAGCGCTTTCACTCCCTCCATGATCCGACACCCTGAAAACCATCTTAACCACTGCTTTAACCCCTCTGGGATCCTTTACCAGGGCCTCTTTTCCTGACCTATCACTCCCCACAAGTTGTTCCAGTGTCGCCATTGCTGTTCCCGCCGAGCTTCTCTCCTTTGTTTCCGTGTTCAAAATATACGTTATCAGGCCATTGATTAGGCCTTCTCGGACCAAATTTTCCCTGTTTGATTCCAAGCAACACAATGCTGAAATGGCCTCGATTCCAGCCTCCGATGTCTCGAAATTCTGCTGAATAAGATGATCAATTCCTTGTAAAAACCGGTGATTTCTTCCTATCATTGCGCAAAGTTCCCTGGTTTCCGGGGATGATGAGATTGCCCCAACAAGACGACACAAATTTTGCTTCATCATGCCACTCCCATTTTCAAACAAAACTAGGAAAGATTCCAACTTGGACTCTTCTTTAAGCATATTCAGACACTGGAATTCGCGGAAGGGGATCAACTTCAGAATACAGGAAAGCAACTTCTCCTCAAAATCCGCATACTTTCCGGAGAACGGAGGGTCTAATTTTCCGAAAAGTAGTTGAGAAAGTAAAGGCAAGAAACCCATTTGCAGCAGAAAGGGAGTTTTAGACGGAGTTTCATCCATTAGAACTCGGATTTCTTCCAGCGTTTGAAGCTTGTCTTGTAAGGTGGAATGGGGAGATTCAAGATTGCGCTTCAGGTGGAGTAAAGGGTCGATGGTCGTGGAGTACTCAGGGTGGAAGTGATGACCCATTTGACGCCATTGTTCGATCAAATGGCGAAGATTATGATTGGGAACAAGGGATGGATCGTGGAGCTTTTGCATTGTAACGGGGCAAGTGAGATTACCAAAAGCAAACCACTTTTCGATGCTTGATCGGTCGTAAGTTTGACCAGTAGAGAGAGTGACAGGATCTGAGAACAAATCCAAACTGATTGGGCATCTAAATAAGTGAGGGATTGTCATTTGAGCTTCTTTCATGGAAGAACCCCCCCCCCCCAAAAAAAAAAAAAAAAAACAGAACTGCCCAACAACAATTTTTAAAAGAATAAATGAAAAGTGAAATGATAGAATCTGTTAAATTGAGAATCTTGGGGAGCTAGTTGCTGAAGAAATGGAATAAAGAATTTAAAAGCGTGTGAGAATTGATTTCTTTTGCAGATTGCAAGATGGGAGGGTATTAAAAGACAAATACCACAAGGCACTTAGAACCAAAAAAGAAAGCAAAACTCAAAGGTTACTGTGAAAGGGATACGTGAGGAGAAGAATGAGATGAAACAGTGAGGGCTAAGGGCCAAAACAACAGGGATACCCTCAGACTGAAACCAATGACATCAAATAATTGTATTTGTGGGAGATGGGCCCCATAAAACTTTCCATCCTCTTTGCTCAATCCTCATATTAATTATATTTAATGAATGCAGTCAAACTGACCTAATTAGCTTACTTACTAAAGAAAGCAATTAGTTAATTGTATGTCTTTCATGTTAATAGTTGAAAAATCTTAAGGTTGGGTTGGGCGATAACTACCATCTATTAATGGCTTGGATACCCGCTCACTTAGGAAGGTTAACTCAAAATTCAAAAACATTTCAACACAAATATTATATCGTTTACATAAAAAAAATTACATCAATTTAAAATATGAATCGAGCTCAAGCTTGAATTTGAATATTTAAAATTTGAGTCTAACTCGACTCGTTTTTAAGTTTGTAATATTTTATATTATGTTATTTTTATATATTAAATATGTAGTAATATATGATCCTATAATGTAAACATTAAAAAATTAAGATGACTATATAAAAATTATAATCAATAAAAAATAAAATTTTTTAAATATTAAAAATAAATACAAATAAATTTCTTTAAAATTAAAAAATAATATAAGTGGACATAAAATAGGCTTGGGTTAATCATTTACAAATATGAGCAGGCTTGGACAAAATTTTAGGCTCATACTTCAAGTCCGACCGAGCTTGGGCAAGCATAAAATGTGTTAATATCATACTTAGGCTCGACACGAACCCAACCCGACCTATGAACACCTCTAGCGAAAACCCAATAATATTGTATGCAATACAATATGGGTTAAAATATACCTAAGTTTTTGTACTCTTTGTAACACTTTTAGTTTTAAGAATTTAATCTTTCTACTTTTTAAATTTTAAAATTCAAGCTTAACCGTTAATATCATTAAAATTATTTTGTTAAACTCAGCTTCATTATGACATTATTTTTTAGTTATATGACTACCAAGGGAGGTTCTTTTATTTCAAACTGTTACATCAACAAATGTAACAATTTTTTTTTTTTAACAACGTTAATAATTGGACTTGAATTTTGAAAATTGAAAAATAAAAGGACTAAATTCCTAAAAAGAGAAAAACAAACATTAAATTTTAAATTTGTAAAGAGTATATAAATTTATAACATATTTTAACATATGATATAATAGATATAAAATAATTAAAAGTACCATTTTCTATACACATGAAAAAAAAGATAAATATAATACAAATACATGAATGTATAAAAAAATTTATAACAAAAGTTATTTATATTATTATTTAAATATAATATTGAATTATTACAAGTCAATCTAATACTAATTTAATTGAAAAAATATGGAACGCCTAAAATTTTAAAATAAAAGCAATCTATTATAAGAGTTATATAAGTAATTTATTTTATTTTAAAAATAAAATAATCACTATTTAAGGATTTAAACTTGAATGTACAAAAATTTAATATCTTAAATTTTTTTGGTACAATGATGATTCAAACCCAAGTTAATTTTGGGGAAAATGAAAACACAGCCAATAGACCACAATTTAGGGTTCATATCTCAACTTTGTTAGCATAACTAAAACCTAATTAACATAACACTAATATGAATGAACAACTTGGAGTTCATATCTCAACTTTGCTAGCACAACTTGGGGAAAATGAACACACGATCAATGATGATTTGCAGGTCAACCGATTTTTTGTTACTCTCCGAATTGATATTTCGATTGATTTTCGGTTCAACTAGTCCAATTGGCCAGTCTAATCTAATTTAGATAACACTTTGTACCATAAGACTAATATAAATAAAAAATAATTTACAAGAAAATACAAAATCAAGGTGAGCTCTACTTTACAAAATCAAGAGAGCATTTATATGATACAACCCACAGGATATATAGCTAAAGGAAATAAGTATAAAATTTGCAAACTGCTTAGATCCATTTATGGACTGTAACACTCCTTACCCGACCCGATTGTCGGGTCCGAGCAATAAGATGCCACATTCATTGCCAAAGCAATTACTAACAAGTTCATAGTAAAATCATCATTTCACATCATCAATCATGAAATCAACAATAATACAACCTTGAATAACAAGAACATTCTTTCTTGAATCTTATATGAGCATACGAATGCTTTAAAGTCAATCTGAGATCAAATAGGAACTATTTTGTAACATTTTTAAAATGTCAAAACAAGTTCACCTTAAATAAATCTTTCAAATATTCAATCTTGTCATAAACACATGGATATTATGATTCACAATCAAATTCGAACCTTAGTTGAGCATACGAAAGCTCTTTTTAATGAACCAAACACGAATTAGGACCAAATTGTAAGGTTTTGAAAGTTTGGGCTCAACGCCGTGATGCCACTATCTCCACGTCGTGACGTCACTAAACAGTTTGTCACGTCACGACGTCAGGCTACATGACGTTGTGACATCACAAACTATCAGTCGAAGTTGTGATGAGGGATATTCCACATCATGACAAGGACCCTATCTTTGGTAAATTTTGATCATTTGATACCTATTTCGTGTCAAATCAAACCAATAGCCAATTTGGTGCATAAGTGCACAGTTAAACCTATACAAAAACAATCCAAAACATATACCAAGGCATCCATTTAACCATTCTAAAGATCATTCAAGCCAATACACATTAATTAGACATTTTACTAAGGCATATCAACCTATGAAATTATCCACCATTCAAACTTGTGATACTACTCAATTACATCATCCAACTCAACCATTTCAATATCTATATGATCACTTATATGCTTCAACTATAGAGAACATATTGCCAAAATGCACATTTTCATACACAACTTAAAACCATTTCAGTTAAACACCATTTAAGGTCCAAAATCATCAATATCCAAGATGAACACATATACATAACCAACCTATATACATGCCACATAAATCGAGTCCAGAACGATTAAAAGACTACTGAATAGATGGTTAGATAGTATGAGCTCTGAAGCAATCCAATCGAAATGTTCCTCTAAACTAAATATCTACAAGGAAAATAGAGATAACGAGTAAGCATTTTAAATGCTTAGTAAGTCCATATGAAATTTACTTAACTTTACCTTAACATTTCAAAAATTAGGTAAATGTACTACATTGAAATTAAGATTAAAATTCCTTTGGCATCACATTACGCTATATACAATTCAATAAACACATCAATGTTTAGTTCAATTCAATAACATAAGTTGATATCACAATCATATAGATGCATAATTTCCATCACATAACATATATAAACTATCTTATATTCAAAACTTTAAACATGTATAATTCCATTTACATATGTCTTCATTTTTGTTTTCACTTGGATAACCCTAGTAAATTAAACTCGAATACACGAGACCGATTTGATTACATATGCTGACATTATCAGGCTGCTAACACTAGCTTTGGATCAAGGTTGCTAACACTAGTTTGGTTCGATTTTGCTAACACTAGCTTCAAAGAATCCGCAACATATGCTAGACCTCAAGCCATTGAATTAATCCCTAATCACAACATCCGTTTTCATTCTTTTCGATTGAACCATTTCCTTTTTCCATTTGGACCCTAATGGCATGCCATTCGTATCCTAGTTATTTACTAAGTTCACACGAGCTCAATTACGATATTCAATTCATTTCAATCCATGTAATTCCATCATATTCATATCATCCATCCATATATACATTTCAATTCCATTTAGTATGTCATGTCTATTTATGATAACCATATCATTCATTCTTTATGGTTTAGTCCTTTAGATGCCAAAATCACCAAGATTACATAACTATTCAAACTAATATGTAAATCAATATAATACAAACATATCATGAATTGGGTTAAATATAAAATTAGTGCCCAAACTTGTCCACTTCTCCCAAATTGGTACTTATGGTATTTTTTGTCCCAGATTAGTACCCAAACTTTTTTTCCGTTAACTAAATTGGTACATTAGTCTAACGCCATTAAGTCTAGGACACATGGCAGAATAAGATTGTGACACTTGACATAAATGACGTCATAATGACGTAATAATCTAAAAAAAATTTAAAAAGATTCTTTTGACTTTTCTCCCTCAATTTTTTGTCGTTCTTTTTTTCCTTATTTCTTCTTTTTCTTTTTCTTCTTCTTCACTCAACCCAAGTTTCTTCTTCTTCTCGTAGAGGTTTTTTCTTGAATTTGTTTCACTAGGTAAAATTACTCCACACTAGACGTGAATCAGTGAAAGAAGACGACCACTGTTACATCTTTAGGAAAAGTTTTCAAAGCATTGAGTAAAGCAATATCTTCCCCTGAATTCCAATTAACCTTTATCACTGCTTCATTTTCATCATTGATCCTCATATCAATTGGTTTCCTATTCTTCAAAAATTGAGCATATGAATCACTATCATCCATTTTTTTCTCACCTAATTCCTTTCCTTTTTTTAATCATACTATCTATTTTGTATTTCCCTTTAAATGCTGAAGCTATAGTTTCCCATCTATCTGGTTTCCCCATTAGGGTTTTCACCATTTGTTTCTTCAAAATCTCAATCTCAATTTCAGCTTCACTCCATTCCTTTCCTTCTTTATCGAAATTGCTCCCCGATCTTCTTTTTTCTTCAACTCTTCACTTTTCACCTTTGAACTTGAAAACCCATTTCCTTTTTCAGCTAAATCCCCATGATTTCTAATTGGTTCATCGATTTTATCAGGCTTTGAACATTTTCTATATAATTTATCAACCTGTTTGATGGGATTAGGGACGGTGGGGCCAATGTCGACATGGATGTCATGCCAATGAGGGAAGGAGAGGTGAATAGGTCGAGGAAAACGAAGAAAGAGAGCCAAAATAAGAGGGATTTGAAGGGTTCCGATTTAATGGAGAATAGGGAAAAGGACAGGATAATGGAAGAAATTGAAAGGGAAATAAAAAGGAAGAAACTCTACGAGAAGAAGAAGAAACTTCGGTTGAGTGAAGAAGAAGAAAGAAAGGAAGAAAGAATGGGGAAAAAGGAACAACAAAAAATTTGGGGAAAAAGTCAAAAGAAAAAGATTTTTTTTAAAAAAAATAGATTATGATGTCACCATGACATCATTTATGCCACGTGTCATAATATTATTCTACCACGTGTCATAGGCTTAACGACATTAGACTCGGGTACCGATTTAGCTGACTAAAAAAATTCAGGTACCAAACTCAGACAAAGAAAAGCCATAAGTACCAATCTAGGAGAAATGGATAAGTTTGGATACTGATTTTATATTTAACCCTCATGAATTAAATAAGTCCCTATGAACTTACTTGATGAAAACAACAACAAAAAAGGTGTTAGGGACTAATTTGCAATTTTTCTTTTTTCTCGATTAGTTTTTAATTGATTCAAATCTTGATCTATAATACTTCATTTCAATTTATCAATTTCAATTATCTTAGAACAACCTATTATAAGAATTTATCAATTCAATTTTGTTCTTCAGACATCCCCTAAAGTTTTGCATTTTATTCAATTTAGTCCTTAAAACCGAAATTATCATATCTTTCAAATTTGAGATTAAAATTTGAAATCAATCTCAATTACATCATTCTATAGCCATCTAATATTTATAATTATAGAAATTTCATAACAAGTTCAAAATATTTACACTTTAGTCACTATGTTCAAAACTATCAACTTTCACTTTACAAATTAGTTTTTTTTTTCACATCTAAGCTTAAAATCTAACAATTTAGCACCAAAATCTTAAATATTCAACAATGGAAAATTTTAGAAACTTTAACAGTTTTACAAATTGGTACACAGGTTAGTTAAATCAAGTTCCCAGGACCTCAAAAATATGAAAATTACAAGAAACAGACTTGAAATTGCTTACCAATTGAAGGTCTAAAGCTTGAAAAGTATGAAACCCTTGTTTCTCCCCTTTTCTATGGTTGAAAAAGAAGATGAGTGAAAATGTTTATTTTTTTTCATTTTAACTTTTATGCTTGGTTTAAATTGTAATTAACCTAATTAATTATAATTAACTAACCTTAATTGTAATTAACCAATTTAGTGGACATTAGGTGTCATCCACAATCGTTTGTACACTAGAAAATGGTAAAATTACTTAATTGGTCCTTAAACCAATTAGAAATTCACAGCGGTTAATTTTTTTACCACTTTTACAATTTAGTCTTTATACTCTAATTAACTATCTAAACAAAAAAATTAATGGACCAAACTTTAATCAAACTTTATACTAACCTCTTAAATATTAAATAATAATATTTACGGACTTGCTCATCAGAAATAGGGTTTTGAAACCATCATTTTCGACACCAATGACTTTTGGGTCAAAACACTTGTACCTTAACTAACTATCCAATTAGCAAAATAGGAAGACCAAAATTCAATATGTTACTAAAATTAACTCGTAAATATTAATTAATAATATTTATGGTCTCAATCATCAGAGAACGGGGTTTCGAAATTACTATTTTTGATACCACTGAAAAACGGGTTGTTACATAGACTTATGCAAACATCCCGCTCACAGAATCAGAGATTTAATCATCGATAAAAAAATTTGTATTTGAGCAAAACATAGATGAACCTTGTGTTTATAAACGTATTAAGGATGAAAAGGTGGTCTTTCTCTTTCTATATCCCAAAGACATTTTACTCATTGGGAATGATGTAGGGACATTGTCATCGATTAAACTATGGTTAACTCAACGGTTTAGCATGAAGGATTTGGAAGAAGCTAACTTTTTTCTAGGTATTTGAATCCTAAGGGAGTGAAAGAAAAAAGTGATATCATTATCACAAGCTTTATACATAAACAAGACATCTGAATGTTATGCAATGACCATTTCGAATAAGGGAACTCAACCTTATATATCGAGATTTCATCTTTTCTTGGAGGACTGTCCTAAGATAACAAAAAAAAAAAAAAAAGAAAACATGAGAAAGGTTCTTTATGTTTAGGTGGTGACTCAACCTTATGTATGCTATGTTATGCATACATCTAGATATATGTTTCACAATTTAGGTGGTGAGTCGATATCAGACAAATCCCGATCCAAGACACTGTAAGTAGTTAAGCATATATTCAAGTATTTACAAAGAACGAGATATTAGATGCTTGTGTATTCTAGAGGAGATCTAACTTCTATTGGATACACTGATTTTGACTTCCAAACATGTCAGGATTCAATGCAACCGACATCAGGCTATGTCTTTGCCCTAGGCAGCGGGTCCATAGTGTGAATAAGTGTCAAGTAAGGTTTCATTGCTAATTTCATTATACAGGGATGAATATGAGGTATGGAAAAAGACATGACATTATAACAATGTGGATATAGCTAACGCCCAAAGAAACCACATGAGGAAATAACACATTGATAGAAAGCATCATAAGAAAAACAATAGTGATTGACAGAATAGTGGATGTAGTCAAAGATTGCATCCGAGGACAAACCCTATAATTTATTTACCAAGACTCTGTAGCTAGAGAGTTTTTATGAAACATATGGAAGGTATGGGAACATGAAACATGACCCATCTACTTCACTAAGGCAAGTGGGAAACTATTAGATTTGGTGCCCTAAGTGTAGTATTTTTATCTATGTACACTTGTAATTTTTTCGAATAGATTAGTTAATAAAAAAATTCTTGGATTATATTAATGCACTTTGTATAATGTCCTCACAAGGTTTTTTAATGCAAAGCAATATAGAAGTAAACATTAGCTCATTAGTTGTCTAGTGTTTAAACTAATACAAGGAGTATTACGTGGTCGAGTTGTAATATGAAAAGACAACTTATATTAGTAGACAAACCTAAACATGTCCTTAGTCTAATAAAAAATGAGCAAACCAATTGAAATACTAATCGGTTGTTTATCAAGTCCAATTGGGGAGATGCCTTATCTTGGGCATCAGAGTGGATGACTCCCAGAAGATAGAGACATAGATATGACTGATTGGATTAAATTCAACCCAACATTTTATAATTTAATTCAACCCAATACATAGTTAATAATATTTAGAAAATACTTATAATTGGACTCGATGCAGGGGAGGCCCAAAATGTAACAACCCAATTTTTAGTGGTACCAGAAATGGTGGTTTTGGCACTCCGTATTTTGATGATCGAGTCATTAAATATTATTAAATAATATTTACTAGTTTATTATAGTGTTTTATTGATTTTTGATTTGTTAAATTTTGTTAATTGGCCAGCTAGTCAATGTATAAGTGGTACGTACTGAAAGTTAGTGGTTTCAAAAATTGAGGTATCGGGACCTCGTGTTCATCAATTGAGCTCATAAATATTAGTTTTGAGTATTTATGGAGCTATTATATAAGTAGATTAAAGTTTGGTCTGGAAATTTTGATGATTTGATAATTAATTAAGGAAAAAGAACTAAATCGTAAAAGTCGTAAAAGTTAATCGATTTGATTATTATTAACTAAAGTGCTTAATTAATAAATGTTTGAGGATTTAAAAGGAAATTAGACCTTGTTAGTTAATAGTGGACGATTTGATCATGATTTTGGGTGGAAATTATGAATTAATTAAAAGGGTAAATTGGTAATTAAATAAGTAATTAACAAAACAAAAGAGAAAAGTGATAATCTTCTTCTCCATTTCATTTTTGAAACCAAAAAAAAACCATGGGAGAAGAGCTTAGAATCGACCAAACCATTTTCCTCTTGCATAGTAAGCAAATCAATCTTGTTTCTTGTAATTTCTATATTTTTAAGATCGTTGCAACTATGCTCAGCTAACCCGTATCTTCGTTTTCAAAATTTTAAAAGATTTTAAAAGTAACCATTAATGAATTCTAGATTTTTTTGTTAGAAACTAGTAGATTTGGAAGCTATGAAATGTTTAAGGATTATTTGGTAAAGTAAATTTTGATATTTTGCATTTAGGGACTAAATTGTGAATATATCAAAAGTGACATTAAATTTCTATAAATTTGAGTTTTTAGGGTTCTAGAAGGACAAAATTGAAATTGTAATGAAAAAAAAGTTCAATTGTGAAAGTTATACTTGTTTCAGTTTTAGGGACTAAATTGAATAAAATGAAAAAAATTTAGGGACAATGTGAAAAATTATAATAAGATGTTATAAGTATTAAATAAGTTTTTGTAAGGTATTTATAACTGATGATTGAAAATAAATTACTGTATAGATCAAGAATCGAAAGATAAACGTGAAAAAAAAAGAAAAACTGCCTAAAAGTCCTTGGTGTCGTATTCATTGTCGATTTTGATTAGGTAAGTTTTGTGTAAGACTTAATTTGGTAATGATTGTTTATTATTGTATTATTTAATTGTTTGATAGTTAATTGTTGTAATATAATAATTGTTGGCATCAAAAGAAAGAACTATATTGCAAAGTACGATATATATAGCTAATACAAACTATTATATGATATGGAATGGTTATGAAATATTAATTGGTTTAAGTTACAAGTATATGGTTATTTCATACGTGAATGGAAATGAGTAAGTGTATGGTCATTTGATATATGTACAAAAGTGTTCAAAAGAATGGAAAGATTAAATACGTGATGCACGACTCGTGTGAACTTAGTGAATAGCTAGGATACAAATGACATGTCATTAAGGCCTTTTATAGCAAATACTAGTGGTGGATACCTTATCAATGGCTAAGATCCTGCATCTAATTTCAGATTCTTCACAGCTCGTGTGAGCAGCATCGTGTAACCGCTAATGTCTCGACTTTCTAGATACTTACCGATGGCTAAGATTTTGCGTGTGTTGTGGATTCTTAACAGCTTGTGTGAGCAACATCGTGTAACGGTTAATATTCGATTCACAGCTCGTGTGAGCACTTTCATTCATAGCTCGTGTGAGCATTGTTATCCCTTGGATTTGAGGTATACTCGTTATAGTTCTTCGGGCAATGAAATTAAATGTGATATGAAATGAAATTGTTTAAATAATGTGAATACTAAATCTGAGATGGATGCATGAGAATGAAATGATTTAAATATTGTACTTGTTGAACTTTTTTATACAGATTAAATGATATCGTTGGAAATGTTTCTTGATTCATGTGTGATAATCTCACTTATTGTTATTAAATTGTGATAACAGAGAACTGTATAGTAGTTAGCCCATTTAATTAAATGCAAACCGAGGTGAGTTATATTGTTTTAAGTTGTGATTGATAGGTAAGCAAAAAATGAATTGAGTTATAATTGGTCAAATGTGTTTTGGATCGTATTAAAGATAAATGGTTATATTATAAGATTGTGTAACCTAATGTATTAACTTATGGAAGTGTTAAGTGATGTACTTGTGAATGTAATAGGATGCCAAATGATATTCATACTTGTTACATTAGGTTTTCATAATTTAATTGTAAACTTATCGAGGTACATTAAATTAGTTTCATACGAGTTTACTAAGCATTTGTAATGCTTATCTTATTTGCTTTTCTATCTTTGAATAAGTTATTTTACAGAACACGTTGGTCAGATCAACTCAGAGCTCATATTATCTAGGCTCTGATTTGGTAATCTTTGTTTATTCCAGATTCGGTTATGTGGCATGTATATAGGGTTGTATTTGTGTTTATGTCATTTTGGATGTTCATGATCTTAGTCTAATGATGTTGATGATGTTGGATGATTTAGTATTATTATGAGAAATGAAGTGGCAAGTGAATAGCCTACTTGAAATATCATTTACTTAAGCTAATGGATATGCACATATAAATATGTGTTACTATGTATATATGCAAATTGTGTTTTGAAATGGTACATGTTTGTTTAAATGGTATTTTGGTTATGTTGGTAGTCTTGTAAATATGAATGTTTATGTATATATGTAATGTTTTGGCCTTGTTCTATAGGTTACATTTTAATGAGTTAAAGAAAGGATAGGTATGGTATGTGTGTTCAATGGATGTTGTATGTTTGAGCTTGTATGCAATACTTAGGATGAAATAGATTTTGAATTGGTAAGATATAACTTTTTGGTCTTTAAGGTAAGTTTAATGGAAGTACTTGAAAATGCTTTGTTGATACATGAAATGATTGTTATATGGAAATGTTTAGGTGATAGAAGTATGGATGAAAGGTATTGAAGGTTAACTTGCAAAATTTTGAGTTGAGGTGGCAATTGTGGCATATTGATTAGGAACTTAAAATGTATGAAATAACTGTTGTTTTAGGTATGTTTTGATCATTATTTGGACAGGTTTGAATGTTGGTGTGATGTAGCTTGTAACCTAAGTGAACTAGGTTTAGGTGACTTGTTGAAAATGGGTCATTTAGGTGCACATGGTCTGAGACATGGCTTGACACACGATCGTGTCCATACATGGGTATATGGCATGGTCGTGTGCTCTGTGTGAATTAGGTTTCAATTAGCACATACGACCACAATTTGTTACACAATCCAGAGACACGACCGCGTGACTCCACCTACATGATTTCTGCCTTTGCACACGGTTGAACAACACGACCATGTTCCATAGCTTCCCACGGCTTCAGCCTATCACACAAATATGTAACCCTTGTTTGTATTTTTTCCTTCTTTTTTTGAAATGTTTCAAATGAGTCCCTACTTCATTTTAAACTATTTTAGAGCTTCCATCTGTTCATTTTAACCTCGATAATATATGAATATCATGTTTTTATTATACATTTGATGATCACTTATCGAAATTTCACACTGATATACATGATTCTATTCTGTTATGTGTAGTAACATCCTGTAACCCTAATTCGTTGATGGAGATGGGTGAGGGATGTTACACAAAACCCCTCATAGCAAACATGAGGGGCGGAAACCCTAGTAAAATGACTAGGGTTAGCCACCCCTTCTCTCTTCTAGTTCAGCTAGGGGATTGTTTTTCTATTAAATATGCATTGAATGCATTCTACTAATTCAATTAGGGTTTCACTTCCTCTCCTTATAAATAGATGACACCAGTAGGGATAAAAACACAAGAAGATATATACAACTTTGAGATATTATTATTCTACCTGAAAACAGTGAGAATTTATTTCTAATTATAAATTTTATTTTTCGGGAATAATAATTCTACTAGTTTCTATAAGAGGGACATTTACTTTCCTACTAAAAGTAAATAAATTATTTTTGGTTCTGTGTTTGATTCAAAATTGTTCAAGCTAACACTCGAAGTAGCTCGTGGTACGAGAATAGCGAACAAGGTCATTCAGTTAAAATTTGAGAATGTCTAGGATCCATCTAGCCCAAAACATAGGTACTATTTTGGGAAAAAAATTATTGCTATAATATCACAAACCAACTTGGTTTTCAAAATTTTAATTTTTCCGTTGTGTAAGAAAACCGTTTTCGAACTAGATATTTTCCAACATTGGTAACCATTACATATTCGTTCATTAAAAGTAATTTTTTTTGTAATAGTAATCAAGTAATTTATCTTAAAAAAAATGACCCATGACCACGTTTACTTTTCATCTATCATGTAATATTGATGAGAAGATATCATTTACCTATTACTTAGGATATTAATTTGGCTATTATGGAACGATGTTACATATTGTAGAAGTCATATACCCAATGTATCAGCTTTCAGTTCTTTATATATTTGAACTCAAGTTTTTACTTGCATCAAAGAATACGAGTCAATCAAACATAATCCGTTATCCCCTCAGAATTAAGGTACGTCACACTATGAATGTACAAGTGAATAAATCCATAAATAGATCTAAGATCTATTCTATTTGGGTCATGTCTAATGTACTGTCAGTCTAGTCAGTCACATCTATATCTCTATCTTCTAAGCGTCATCTGCTCCAATGCTCAAGACAATGCATGTAACACCCTTTACTCGTATTTAACGCCAGAACAAGGTACGAGGCAACCAGACTTACAACACAAGCATTCACACAATTCCGAGACATAAATTTTGCGTCCAAATTAAAACCATTCATATTCGATCATAAAGTCCCTAATACAAACCTACGAGGCCCAAAACGTGCATTGAAAATGGTTCAGGAATAAACCGAGAACTTAGGAAATTTTTACAAAACTTAGAAAATTTTTGCTAACTGAAGGGCTCACGCGCCCGTGTGACTCTGGGACACGCCCGTGCTTCAGACCGTGTTCAAATTAGGGTGCTCTCTGACTTGTGCCACACGCCCGTGCCACACGCCCGTGCCACACGCCCGTGCCACACGCCCGTGTACTAGGCCGTATGGTTAATTAATTTAATTAGAATTAAGTGCAGGTTTCACATGGCCAAGACACACGCGCGTGTTCTAGGCCGTATAGAACGCACGGCTGAGACACATGCCTGTGTCTTTGCCCATGTGCTATATTCTGGACATTCTGTTTTTCAAAATTAAGGTGCAGGAGACACACGACCGGAACACATGCCCGTGGGGTAGGCTGTGTGTCTACCCATGTGGAAAAAATAAAGCTATTTACCAAGCCATTTGCCACCCCTTTAATGCACACAGCTATATAACATAACATAGCACCAATTCTAGTTTATACATACAACCAAATCATCCACAACCAAGATATCAACACATCATTCACATGCTAACATCTATCATACATAAACATCACATAACTTATCAACTCAAATCATGCAAGTTTCCAGATTCATGAAAGGCATCATCATATGAATATACTTATACCAATGTTAGCCAATTTCAAATGGCCTTATACAAAATGAACTCTTAACCAACATAAGCCAACACATTTGGCCAAATCAATTATGACACATAACAAAATGACCAAGTCCCCTATACATGCCATAACTCAAAATGTTGAATTTATTGATACCAAAATAATTGTTGATAGTGTGTATGGATCTCCGACGATCTCCGAACCCCGAGCTAGCTTGGTGACACTATAAGATAAGGGAAAGAAAATGGGATTAAGCTATATAGCTTAGCAAGTTCCTATGTAAATAATAAGCATCATAACCACACATTTAACATACAATTTACATGGTAAAAATTAGCATGAATGTTATTAAAATCTTATAAACATAACTTACTCAATCACCACCTTACCAAGGGTTCATCACATATCGAGCTCATTACTTATGAGTTTTACGTGCATACCTGTACCAACTCGCATCATAACCATGTCCTTTCACAACTTTGTCATTCCCGTTGAACACTCGGAATATTAACGGATACTCAGAAATCTTGCACATAAGTGCCATATATGTAGCTAAAGCTACCTCATATCTCATAATACATACAGGCTCACTTTCGAGCTATTCACGGGCCTGCTCACACAAGCTGTCAGTCAGGACGTAGCTACACAGTACTGCTCACACAAGCTGTCAGGTATCCGCAACACATGCCGGACTACCCAGCCATTGGTAGGACGTACAAGACCAGAACTCGGATCACATAATCATATGTACACATGGGTTCCTAGTGACATGTCACTCGTATCCTATTCTATTCCTAAGGTTTAACTGGGATTTCTCGTTTGCCAAACTTTGTCGAATACGTCCAAAGAGTCAATCACAATTCATACAATATTAAAACATTTAAAACATAAATATAACAATGCATTATTTACATACGAACTTACCTCGGTACAGAAATAGTAGAATTGGACCTAATCGTCAAACACTTTGTTTTTCCCCCGATCTAAGTCTGAACCTAATTTTTCTTGATCTATAATAGAAAATTTAACTCATTTAATACTCACATTATTCAATTTAGCCCAAAAATCATATTATGGAAAAATTACATTTTTCCCTAATGTTTCACATTTTTACAATTTAGTCCTTAGGTTCGTAAAATGAAATATAATCAATTTCTTCAAAACCCAAGCCTAGCCGAACCATTTTCATACTCATAACAACCCACATTTTTCATTAAATAACACTTCTACTACTTATTTTACAACTTTTACAAATAGGTCCTTTTAGGCATTTTCATCAAAAATCACTTGGTAAATGTTGTTTATCTAACATCAAACATACATTTTCTACCATTAAACATCAAAATACACAAATATCTAACATGTGTAAAATTTTAGACTTTGATTTTCTGTAACACCCCAAACCCAGCCAAGACGTTATGGCTGAATCTGGCTATGTAACATGATAGTGCTTTTGAAACCGTAGCCACACTCAAACCCTTTCTCCTATTTTAAAGGTTTTTCATTATTTTATGTTAATTCTAATTAGTGCCATTCATTTCCAAAACGCTGTCCATTTTCCAAAACATTTATACTTTGCGGATGCTTTTAAAAACAGTTTGTGTAATCGTGGTGTTTTGGTAAAACATTTGTTTCTTTTGGAAACCTGCGCTTTCCTAAATCTAGCAATCAAAACCATAAAGCATTGCAAACCCTAAATTTAAACAAAAATCCGTAATGGCCATAATTACATAAAACTTTTCCCAGATATAATCAAAACCATATATAAGTATATAAACCGTGAATCTATCGTGAAGCTGAAGCAGTGGTCACCGTCGAGTCCTCCGCTGCACCGATCAGTCTAATGCTGGGGATTACCTGAACAGATTAAACAGAAAAAGGATGAGTTTTCGCAAACTCAGTGTGAAATCCCCACAGAATACATGCACACAGCATAATATCAGAAAATAGTCATATATTTACAGTTCGAGTCTGAGCCCATTACATAACCGATGTGGACCTTAGCCCACTCAGATACAGAATAAGATACAATTAAGGGCCTTAGCCCATCGGATATAACATATAGAACTGAACAAAATATCGGAATCCTACCTAACAGCCTCTACACACCATCTCCTTCCAACCCTACACATCATGTGGGGATAAAATCAACCCATCCATCCCTACACACCATGCTGTACCGAAATACGACACATAATTAGATAATTGCAGCTGAACTGCCAGATAACGACTTAATAGCTTTTCGAATACTTCCTCCAATATCATCCACCCACCCAATGTAATGCAACATACAATCGATGACATGCTATAATGCAATTAATAGATCATACATTCAAATCGGTATACATGCTAAGTGTAACATGCTTAGTACATATATCACATAATCGGATCACGTAATTAGGGGTCTAAGTAATGCTTACCGACCTTACAGTAGGTCCACAGTCGACTTGGGTGACCCATGCAACCTCACAAATTAGTTCAAAAAAATGGGCTTCCACGCCCATGTGGCTTGCCCGTGTGGGCCCGCACAGGCCGAATTGGCCTTAGCCGAGTGGATCACACGGCCTGGCCCAGGATTCCACATGCCTGTGTGGGCTCACACGCCTGTGTGGCCCATACGGCCCAATAGTTGAGCCCATGTGTCGCACACGGCCTTGCCCTACTGTCACACGGCCATATCACTTGCGCACGGCCTGGCTCATCAATCACTCGGCCGTGTTGTGGCTCAGAACCTTGCACACGGCCTACCACACGACCGTGTGGCGTCGACAGAATCATTTTTTAGCTTTCGTCAATTCTCGTTTTCTGTGTTTCCAGGTACATACCTGGTTTCGATTGATGCTAAACAATCCTCGAGCACTCCAGAAACCTATAATTGACTAACCAAAGTCCTTAATCAAATACGAAAATACGAGATTCAGACAACCCCTAATTGAACGCATCCTATGGATAATATTTTTCGCACACAAAACTTACCATTGTCGAACCAAACTTTGATTGCTTTTTCTGCTACGGGAACCCCAACCAGAAATCATTCTTCGCCTACCAAAAACAACACACAATTTTCCCTTTATCAAGATTAACCCAAAAGTAACATTAAGGCTTAGCAAAGTAAACTTACCGAACGATCGCAGATAGACGTGTAACGTCAAAAGATAGTGTGGAAAGGAATTCGAGAAAGAGAGAGGTGTGAGAGAACAAAATTTCGGCAGCCAAAGAAAGGGGAAAGAACGCCAAAAACTGCAGAGAGAACCAAATACTTTTCGTAATAGAAGAATATGATTAGATTTTGGATATCTCCCCCACATCCCCTGATTCCCTCCTAAATTCTCTTAACCTCACTCCCCACTATCCAAATTTTTAGTCCAACACAAACTCTTTGGACATAACAAGCAAAAATAATGCTCACATAGGGATTCGAACACAGGACATTCAGTACCTTGACACATCTCTTAACCACCAGACCAGCAGGCCCATTCTAGTATGTTCTTACAAATAAATACTTATAAGCCTAATAACCAAAGGTAAGGCTTCATTCCATAAAAAACCCAATATTTTCCCAAAACAAGGCTTGAACTTTGGACCTCTTACACACTCCTAGGATACATAACCAATGAAGCAGATAGACATTGTGTTAATATTTCACCAAAAAATTAACATAAATTTTGGGGGGTTACAACTCTACGCCCTAAAAGAAAATTTCGTCCTCGAAATTTTACCGGACGAAATTTTACCTGATCAAAAAAGGTGAGGATATTGTTGACGCATTGACTCTTCCGGCTCCCAAGTGGCCTCTTTAGTGCTATGATTCCACCACAACACTTTCACTAAAGGGATAGACTTCCTTCGCAGAACTTTAATGTCGTGATCCAGAATCTGGACCGGCTCCTTCTCAAACATCAGATCTGGTATAACCTCAATGTCCTCTACCAGAATAATATGCGTGGGATTAGAGCGGTAGCGTCTCAACATCGAAACGTGAAAAACATCATAAATGCGATCCAACTTTGGATTTAATTCCAACTGATATGCGACTGGCCTCACTTGCTTCAGAATTCGGCACGGCCCGATAAATCTAGGGCTTAGCTTACCCTTGCGACCGAACCTCAGAACCTTCTTCCATGGCGAGACCTTGAGAAAAACTAAGTCCCCTACAGAATACTTGATATCCTTTCCCTTCAAATTGGCATAGGACTCTGCCTATCAGATACCGCTTTCAGTCGATCTCAAATCAATCAGACCTTATCTTCAGTTTCAGAAACCAATTTTGGACCCAGAACATGTCGCTCACCCAACTTAGTCCAGCACAAGGGAGTGTGACACTTACGACCGTACTAGGCCTCGTAAGGTGCCATCTGAATGCTAGACTGATAGCTATTGTTGTAGGCGAACTCTGCCAACGGCAAATACTCCTCCCAATTGCCACAGAAATCTATGACACAGCTCCTCAACATATCCTCTAGTACTTGAATCACCCTCTCCGACTGGCCATCTATCTGAGGATAAAAAATAGTACTAAAGTCCAACCTAGAACCCAGAGCCTCATGCAATTTCTTCCAAAACCGAGACGTGAAGCGAGGATCCCTATTGGAGATGATCGAGACAAGAACCCCATGCAGTCTCACTATTTCAGATATATATAGTTTAGCCAATTTCTGGAGAGAAAAGTCCATCCTGACCGGAATGAAGGGAGCCGACTTGGTCAATCGATCCACGATGACCCAGACAGAACCACTAACGAAGTCCATCGTTAATCGCTCCCAATTCTACATCGGTATCTTTACCGGCTGCAGCAACCCCAAAGGCAACTAATGCTCAGCCTTTACCTGTTGACAAGTTAGACAATGAGCAACGAAGTCAGTAACCTCACTCTTCAACTCTAGCCACCAGTATAACTCTCGAAGATCCCAGTACATCTTGTTCCCATCGGGATGCATAGCATAGGGACTACTATGCGCCTCCTTCAGAATCAACTGTCGCAACTCCTCATCACTCTGTACACAAATTCGATCGTGGAAACAAAGTACCCCATCACTGTTAATTTCAAAATCAGCAGCAAAGCTAGTCTCGACTTGACGGAACCGCAACTCAAGAGACTTATCCCCCATCTGTTTACCTATAATCTGGTCAATCCATGTAGGCTTGACCTGAAGTTCCACTAATAGACTCCTATCATAGAATATACTGAGTCGAGCGAACATCACTCTTAGATTGGTCATAGCCCTATGGCTCAAAGCATCTGCCACCACATTGGCCTTACCAGGATGGTACTCAACGGTGCAGTCATAATCCTTAAGCAGTTCAACCCATCTACACTGTCTAAGGTTTAACTCCTTCTGAATGAGTAGATATTTAAGGCTTTTATGATCGGTGTAGATAGTATACTTATCACCATACAGGTAGTGCCTCCAAATCATTAAAGCGAAGACTACAGTAGCCAATTCCAAATCATTAGTAGGATAGTTTACCTCATGCGTCCTAAGCTGATGTGACGCAAAAGCTACAACCTTACTATCCTACATCAGTAGGCAACCCAAACCCACATGTGACACATCACACTATTCGACGAAATCCTTCTCAGATTTAGGCTGTATCAAAACCGGAGCCTGAGTCAAAACAGATTTGAGCTTCTCGAAGCTCTTTTGTTTCTTATCAGTCCAGAAAAAGGGAACTCCCTTGCGTAGAAGCTTGGTTAATGGTGCTGCGATCAATGAGAACCCTTCTACGAAGTGTCAATAACAACCCGCTAGCCCCAGAAAGCTGCAGATTTCAGATACATTCTTCGACTATTTCCAATTCAACATAGCCTTAATCTTACGAGGATCAACACGAATCCCCTCCGCAGAAACCACATGTCCCAAAATGGTTACTTCCCAGAGCCAGAACTAACACTTACTGAACTTCGTATACAACTGTTTCTCACGAAGAGTCTGTAGTACCATTCTGAGATGCTCCTAGTGCTCGTCCTCAGTCTTAGAATACACTAGGATATCATCGATGAATACCACCACAAACTGGTCTAGATAAGGCTGGAACACATGGTTCATCAAATCCATAAATGCCGTTGGTGCATTGGTCAACCCAAAAGGCATAACCAGGATCTCGTTTATATCCATAACGAGTCCTAAATGCTATCTTATGCACATCGGCCTCTTTAACCCTCAATTGATGGTATCCTGAACATAGATCAATCTTGGAGAACATGAAAGCCCCTCTGAACTGGTCGAATAGATCATCAATCCTCGGAAGTGGGTACTTGTTCTTGATTGTTAGCTTGTCAGCTGCCGGTAATCGATACACATCCTCATTGTCCCATCTTTCTTCTTTACAAACAACACCGGTGCTCCCCACGGAGACATACTGGGACGAATGAATCCACGATCTAACAGTTCCTGAATTTGAGCCTTAAGCTCCGTAAGCTCCTTCGGTGCCATTCGATAGGGCGCGATAGACACTGGAGCTGTACCCGGAATGAGCTCAATCCCAAATTCTACTTCTCAATTTGGAGGCAAACTCGGTAATTCCTCAGGAAAAATGTCTGAAAAGTCCCTCACAGTTCTGATGTCCTTAACCGAAGAGTCCCTAGAGTCAGAAATACTAATGTAGGCCAAGAATGCCTCACACCCTTTCCTCACTGACTTTTTCGCTACCAAAGCTGAAATTACATTAGTCAGATAGTCTCGTCGCTCCCCAATCACAACTACCTCGCTGTCCCCCTCGGTCCTTAGGACGACCTTTTTTGTCACACAGTTCAAACTTACCAGTGTTTAACCAGCCAATCCATTCCCAGAATCAAGTCAAACTCCCCAAATGGAAGCTCCATCAGATCAGCTAGAAATACTGTCCCTTGAACCTCTAACGGGACGTCACTAAACAATTTGCTCACTCGGATAAACTGCCCCAACAGACTCACCACAGTTACTTCAATAGAAATACTTTCAACCGAAATCCCCAAAGTTTTAGACACAGTACTGGCTACGTAAGAGTGTGTAGAGCCTATGTCTATCAATGCTAAATAGGGTAGATTATAAATTAAAAATGTACTTGTGTTGACGTCCGGAGCATCTCGGTCCTTACGGCGATGGGCAGCGTAAACCAGTGCGGGCTGTCTCACCTCAGTCGGCCCAGTACCTCTGCCCGGTGCTCTCTGTCCTCGGCCTATGCCGTTACCACCCCTGACCTGACCTCGACCCCTAGGTGGTTGCTGAACTACTCTCTGTGGCTGCGCAGTACCAGTACACGCAGCTTGCATCTGATCGGTTCTCAACGGACAATCTTTGCACGATGCTCAGTAGAGCCACATCTTAAACAAGCCCCAGTAATCCTTCAACATTCACCTGGATGGCGTCTACCATAGTGCCCACAAAGCGCCACCCCAGTAGGTGCAAAAGGAGGCCCAACTCTTATTGGCCCATCAGATCTGGCCTTTTTCTTAGGCCTCATCACATAACTCGAGGGCTCTAATTCCCTCTTATTCTTTTCTCTCTCTTGGTTTTGGCACTCAGCGCGCATAACTTTCTCGGCAATCTTTGCGTTCTCAACCAAAGCAAAAAAATCACGCTCCCTCTGCGGAGCTATTAGAACTCGCAAACTGTCCCTGAGTCCATCCTTAAAACGAACGCATCGCTCATACTCGGTCTCCACCATGCCCCGCGAATAACGGCTCAATCTCAGGAACTCAACCACTGAACAGTCCCCTAGGTGAGATTAAGAAACTCACGTCTCCTAGCATCAATGTAGCTGGCTCTCACATACTTATTCTAGAACGCAGTCTTAAAATAGTCCCAAGTCAATCGGTCGGGCTGAGTGCCCTCCTCAACCGTCAGCCACCACTGGTAAGCTTCATCGCGAAGTAGAGAAACAACCCCCTTCAGCTTCATGCTTGGTGGTACAATCCAGTTCGTCCAGAATTCTTTCCGTGGCCTCCATCCAATATTCGGCCACATTAGGGGCAACTCCAGTGACACCCCTGAATAACTCAGCTCCATTAGACCGGAGTCGTTCCGTAACCTCGGCCCTCTGATCCAGTGTTGGGCCCAGCGACCCTCTCTAATATCCTCAGCATGGCCTGGTACAGTGCGTCGTCCCCAGCCATACGATCTCGAGACCCAGTCTCTATCGCAGGTGATACCGGTGTCTCACTCGTATCAAAGTTGGGTAGATTTCCAGATAATGATGACCCAACTCGAGCCCCTCTACGGTCTCTACCACGGCCTCTTGTACCCCATCTGTGAGTACCTTGTGTGCTAATCGTAAATTCAGAGTTTATCCGTATTAATAGTTTTAGGCATTAGTTTACAATTTCGATATTTATTAACAAATATTTTATGCAAAATAGTATCAGAAGTTCAGGATTCGTTATCGCGAGTCCCAGTCTCACTACAGTTTTCAGTTTACACTACCTAGAGTGTTTTCAGTACAGTATACTACCTATTGGCTGTTTCAAGCATGCTAGTAGTATTTTTAAACAATCTAAACAGAATTTTAGAACACTTACAGGATCGGTGCCGGAGGCTCGGTGTATCACATACTCAGTCCAAAAATATTTCAAATCATTTAACAATCGTTTCTTTAAAACCAATCTTTAAAACCTAATCCACAGCTGAGTTTTGCAACCTGACTATGATACCACTAAATGTAACACCCCAAACTCGGCCTAGACATTATGGACAAATCTGGCGATGTCACATGATAGTGCTTTTAAAACCGTAGCCACGCTCAAACCCTTTCTCCTTTTTTAAAAGTTTTTCATTATTTTATGTTAATTCTAATTAGTGCCATTTGTTTCCAAAACGCTGTCCATTTTCCAAAACATTTATACTTCACGGAAGCTTTTAAAAATAGTTTGCGTAATTGTGGTGTTTTGGTAAAACATTTGCTTCTTTTGGAAACCCGCACTTTCCTACTTCAAGCAATCAAAACCATAAAGCATTGCAAACCCTAAATTTAAACAAAACTCTGTAACGGCCATAATTAACATAAAACTATTCCAGATATAATCAAAACCATAAATAAGTATATATACCGTGAATCTATTGTGAAGCTGAAGCAGTGGTCACCGTCGAGTCCTCCGCCACACCGATTCGTCTAATACTGGGGATTACCTAAACAGATTAAACAGAAAAAGGATGAGTTTTCGCAAACTCAGTGTGAAATCCCCACAAAAAACATGCACATAGCAATAATATTAGAAAACAGTCATATATTTATAGTTCGGCTCTGAGCCCATTACAGAACTGGTGTGGACCTTAGCCCACTCAGATACAGAATAAGATACAATTTAGGGCCTCAGCCCATCGAATATAACATGCAGAACTGAACAGAATATCAGAATCCTACCCACCAGCCTCTACACACCATCTCCTTCCAACCCTACACACCATGTGGGGATAAAATCAACCCACCCATCCCTACACACCATGCTGTACCGAAATGCGGCACATAATTAGATAATTGCAGCTGAGCTGCCAGATAACAGCTTAATAGCCTTTCAGATACTTCCTCCAATATCATCCACCCACCCCAATGTAATGCAACATACAATCGATGACATGCTATAATGCAATTAACAAATCATACATTCAAATCGGTATACATGCCAAGTGTAACATGCTTAGTACATATATCACATAATGGATCATGTAATTAGGCGTATAAGTAATACTTATCGACCCTATAGTAGGTCCACAGTCAACTTGGGCGACCCGCGCAACCTTACAGATCAGTTCAGAAAAATGGGCTCGCACGCCCATGTGGCCTACCCGTGTGGGCCCACACGGCCCAAATTTACCTTGGCCAGGTGGATCACACGGTCTGGCCCAGAATTCTACACGCCCGTGTGGTTCACCCGTGTGGCCCACACGGCCCAATAGGTCGAGCCCATGTGTCGCACACGGCCTTACCCTACCGTCACACGGCCATGTCACTTGCGCATGGCCTGGCTCGTCGATCACATGGCCGTGTTGTGGCTCACAGCCTTGCACACGGCCTACCACACGACCGTGTGGCATCGACAGAATCGTTTTTCAGCTTTCGTCGATTCTCGTTTTCTGTGTTTTCAAGTACACACCTAGTTTCGATTGATGCTAAAAAGATCCCTGAGCACTCCAGAAACCTATAATTGACCAACCAAAGTCCTTAATCAAATAAGAAAATACGAGATTCAGACAACCCCTAATTGAACGCATCCTATGGATAATATTTTTCGCACACAAAACTTACCATTGTCGAACCAAAACTTTGATTTCTTTTTCTGCTACTGGAACCCCAACCAGAAATCATTCTTCGCCTACCAAAAACAACACACAATTTTCCCTTTATCAAGATTAACCCAAAAGTAACATTAAGGCTTAGCAAAGTAAACTTACCGAACGATCGCAGATAGACGTGTAACGTCAAAAGATAGTGTGGAAAGGAATTCGAGAAAGAGAGAGGTGTGAAAGAACAAAACTTCGGCAGCCAAAGAAATGGGAAAGAACGCCAAAAACTACAGAGAGAACCGAATATTTTTTGCAAGAGAATAATATGATCAGATTTTGGATATCTCCCCCACATCCCCTGATTCCCTCCTAAATTCTCTCAACCTCACTCCCCACTATTCAGATTTTTAGTCCAACACAAACTCTCTGGACGTAACATGCAAAAATAATGCTCACGCAGGGATTCGAACACAGGACATTCAGTACCTTGACACATCTCTTAACCACCAGACCAGCAGGCACATTCTAACATGTTATTACAAATAAATACTTATAAGCCTAATAACCAAAAGTAAGGCTTCATTCCATAAAAAACCCAAAATTTGCCCAAGACAAGGCTTGAACTTTGGACCTCTCACACACTCCCAGAACACATAACCATTGAAGCAGATAGACATTGTGTTAATATTTCACCAAAACATTAACATAAATTTTGGGGCGTTACATTTTCTTTCAAATTAGTCCTTGAAATAGCTAGGTTAGGTTGAGACAACTTCAAAAACATAAAAATCATGAAAAACGGGGCAAGAACGGACTTACAATCAAGCTTGAAAGCTTGGCCAAAACCCTAGCTATGGTGACCCTTGAAATTCAGCTATGGGGGATGAAATTAGAAAGATGAACATATTTTATTTGTCTTATTTAGTCTTTATTTACCAAATGACCAAAATGGCCTTAATGCTTAACTTTAAAATTTCACCTAACCATGTCCATTTTTGTCCATAATATGGTATAATGGTCTAATTACCATGCAAGGACCTCTAATTTAATATTTCATAGCAATTGGACACCTTTAACATATAAAACTCAATTTTTACACTTTTTGCAATTCAGTCCCTTTAACTAAATTGAGTGCCCAAACGTCAAAATTTCCGAACGAAATTTTTCACGAAATCATTCCATAAAACTGTAGACCATAAAAATATAATAAAAATAAATTTTTACTGCGTCGGATTTGTGGTCCCAAAATCATTGTTCCGACTAGACCCAAAATCAGGCTGTTACAAAGCATCTTCCCAATTGGACTTGATAGACACCATATTATTCTTTTAATTGATTTGCTCGTTTCCTATTAGACTAAGGACAATTAAATTATCTACTAATACAAATGGTCTTTCTTTATTACGATCTGACCAAGTAATTCCACTTAGTATTAGTTAAATGTTAAATGATTAGTGAGCCAATATTTTCTTCCATTTTGCTTTGCATGCAAAAACCATTGAGCACCATACATAAAGAATACTAATGTAATCAATGAATATTTTATTAGACCAATTTTTTCGAAATATACAAGTATACCTTGACAAAAATACTCAACTGAGGGCACTAGATCTCCACAGTTAAAAATTTATATATTTTTTTAAATTTTAGCTTTGTAGTAAATAAAGGAGAAAATACAGAAAAATAAAACAAAGATATCCTCAATAATTTTAGTTCTTTAGGAACTAATTGTTAATGATGTTTTGTTATATCTTCTTTTAAGTAAAATGTATCATTATATAAGATTTTTAATCATAAATACATGAGTAAGATAGATATAACAAGGTAACAAACCATTATGTCTACATGAGTTTGCATTATCCATGTACCATTAGTATATATGAATCTCATAAATGCCTAAGTACATAGTCATCCACTACATGAAAATAATGCATGTATTATAACACTTTCCCTTGGATGACTATTCACTATGAATATATCACATTAAAACTTTGTTAAGAACAATATTCAAAGAAGGCTTCCCCTCAAATGTAACTAATTATTCACTGTATTTAAGATGATGCATTCCTATGTTCCGAACGTACTTCTTGAAAATTAAAGTTGGCAAGACTTTTGTGAGCTAATCTACTAGATTATCACTTGAGTGAATTTTGGAAATATCAGTGTCACATTTCTTCAAAATATCATAAGTGCATAAAAAATTAGAGAAATATATTTATTCTTATAACCATTTATATTGCCACCTTTAATTTATGAAATGCATGTTGCATTATCCTCATGCAATATTGTTGGCTTATCATTATCAATAACAATCCATACGCTTTTCTAATATGTTGAATTGTAGTTTGTAGCCATACACTATTGTGACTCACTTCATGAAGAGTCAACACTTTTGAATGGTTTGATGAGGTAGCAATGGTTGTTTTCTTTATAAACTTCCATGAAATAGCAGTATCACAACATGTATAAGCATAACTTGTTTGTGATCAAGCTTTACAAGGATCAAAAAGATATCTACCATTAGCATACCCCATTAGTTCTAACTCTACTCCATATGAGAAAAAAGAAATCCATTATGAAGAACATGTTTCACATTATTCTAATGTCTTCTTATTGGTGCAGAACTAAACCATGCAAGTAAATTGACTATAAAGTTTATATCCGGTCTAAGCACAATTTGTCAAATACAAAAGTTTTCATATTGTATTAAGATATGGTACTTCAAGGCCAAAAATTTATTCATCATATTATTATGGACAAAACGAATATATTTTTATCTAAAGTGAGCGAGCAACCATTCAAGAGCTTAATGGATAAGATTTATCCATATTGAATTGTTTCAATAGCTTTTCTATATAAGTTAATTGATGAATAAATATTCCAATTATTAATTGTTCAACTTGAAATCTAAGACAAATTTTTGTCTTACTAAGAACTTTCATTTCAAATTCCTTTTTTAGATAGTTAGCAAGTATAGAGATCTCTTCTAAAGTACCTGGTATGTTTAAGTCATCAACATAAACTATAACTATTGCAAGCCCATATTCCATTTTTTTTATAAAAACACAAGGACAAACAACAATATTTTCATATCCAAATTTCAAAATATATTCACTCGGGCAATTATACTACATACATCCAAATTGCTTTAATCCATACAAGGATCTTTGTAATTTAATAGAGTATAGTTATTAAGTTTTTGAATTATATGCATCAGGCATCTTAAATCCTTTAGGGATTTTTATTTAATTGTTATCATCTAATAACCCATACAAGTAAGATGTTACAATGTTCATTAAACATATATCAAGTCCTTCAAATTCTGACGAGCTAATTAAAAATCTAAATGTAATTGCATCCATAATAGGAAAATAGGTATTGTCTTAATCTATAGCAAGCCTTTTGAAAACCATGTATTACGATTCACACTTTGTATCTCATAATTCCATTTGACTCATTTCTTTTTCGTACAAAAACTTATTTATATCCAATAGGTTTGACATCTTTAAGTGTCTGGATTACAGGTCCAAATACTTTACGTTTGACTAATGAATCTAACTCAACCTCTATCACCTACTTCCATTTTGAACTAACAATTTTATGTCAATATTCTTCTACAATTTGAAGCTCATATTCATCATCATTGACAATACTAAAGGAAACTACATATGCAAATACATTATCAATAACAACATTTCTTTTTTTTCAAATATTTCTAGATTTTAATGAGATTTTGTGATTTTCATATTGGAAACACTTTTGGGGTTGGTTGTTTAGATATATGAGGTTTTTTTATTGTTATTAACCTTTTTAAAGTGTTATTGACATTTTTTAGAGTGTTAACTTGAAGGATTTTTTTATTTTCATTCTCTTTTGAGAAATAAAATCCTTTGCAACAATAGGTTTATCGTGTTTTTGGCGTATGTTAGATTCATTTGTTGACTTACTCAAAAGATGTCCTACAAGGACAATCAAACTTGTAAGAATATTTTCAACTGGTATATGAGATTTGGTGACTCTTTTCGTGTCACTAAAAATGTTCGACAACTGATTTGCAAAGTTTTGCAAATGAATTATTCTTTGAACTTCAAGTTCATATAAATTTGTGTGTTTGTCAAGATTGGACAAAGTTGGTGTATTCCAATAGATTTCTTTTACATTTCATTCTATATCTTTTTTTCCTTTAATGATGAGAAAAATGATTAATCAAATTGATAATCTAAAAATATTACTTTAAAAGATCAACTATTAATGGTTTAAGTTATAATTAATGATAGATGGAAAGTCAAAATCAACATAAATTCAAACACATCGTTGGGGACCCATTTTAGTACATTGAGCAAGTGTGATGGGGATATACACAACTCAACAAAAAGAAATCTAAGATGAGATATATTTGGTTGTTCATAAAAAACAAGTTGTAAATGTGAAAACGTATTATGTGCAGTTGGTTGGGTACGAACCAAAATATGTAGCATTATTATAACATGTCCCTAAGCAAATGCATGTATCATGTCTCAACAAGTTTTATGTTTCCTTGCACTAATTGACCATAGCAATTGGATGCCAACTTTCTATGATGCTTCAATATGAAAAGGATTGGGGATGTTGCTCTTCAAAATTTGTAATGAAGTCAAAGTCCATCCTTGTAACAGCCCGATTTTGAGCTGAGTCGGAACAGTGGTTTCGGGACCACAAATCCAATGTTGAGAAATTTATTTTATTTATATTTTTTATGGTCTACAATTCCACGGAATGATTTCATTAAAATCTCATTCGAAAATTTTGACGTTTAGGCACTCAATTCAGTCAAAAGGACTAAATTGTAAAAAGTGAAAAAGTTGAGTTCTACATGTTAGAGGTGTACAATTGTTATGAAATTTTAAATTGGAGGTCCTTAAATGACAATTAGGCCATTTGTTAAGTTGGTGGACAAAAATGGACATGGATGGGTATGTTTCAAAAGATTTTTTTAAGGAGCATTTTGGTAACTTAGTGAATTAAATGAATTAAAAACAAAATTTAAATGCCAAATTTGTCCATCTTCAAGCTTAGGCCGAATTTAAAATGTGGGAAGCCATAGATAGGGTTTTCAAGCTTTCCAAGCTTCATGGTAAGTCCATTCTAGCCCCGTTTTTCATGTTCTTTACGTTTTTGGAGTCCCGGTAACTTGATTTAGCTTATTCTAGCAATAATTTAACCTAGGGTTCATATTTGGAAAAATACCCATAGGTGAAATGTATTTATTTTGATGTTTTATGGCAGAATATGAAGATTAGAATTATGTTAAACAACTTTTACTAAGTAATTTTAAGTGAAAACGAGTAAAACGACATAATCGGTAAAAATACCTAATGTACATAAGTGCATGTTAGAGTAAGAATTTGATGTTGCCATAGAAGGGAAAAATGATTAGCATGTTATAAAACATAAGAATAAAGGATGACGTTTAATTTTCGAGCCTAGGGGCAAAATCATAATTATGCAAAAGTTTAGGGGCAAAATTGTAATTTTTCCAAAGTTTGAGTTAGGGACTGTATTGAGTAGTACATTAACTAAATAAGTGAAATGTTATGTCTTAGACCCTAAAAATGAGATTTAGACCTAGAACGGGAGGAAAATCGAAAATCGAGAAAGTTGGTAAAATGACCGTTTTGGTATCGAGGTAAGTTCATATGTTTAATAAGCATTTAATTATGCATATTTGAATGATAAATTGATATTTTGGCCATACATACTATAGTATTGAGTTTCAGATATAATGATTAATGTTCGATAATAATTCGATATTGGAAAGAGAACTTGTATAATTTATATGTTAGACCATATTTTGTATTATGGCTTTGTATGACAACAAGAAAGTATTGATTAGCATAGTTTGATGAGAATAAGTTAAGTTGATGATATGATGAGATTTAGAATGTAAGTATGTAAGTTGAGTAGCATTTTATTATTATGCAATTATTGTTATTAGTAATGTTATTATTGAGTTATGCGACTAACCTTGAGAATTTGAGCAAGTATGTTTTAGCTATGACTTGACAAGGTATTGATATCTCAAAGTCCATGGCTATACCATGGCAATTAAGGAATAATTGACGGAAAATTCCATGTTCATAACATGGCATTTAAGGAGGAATTGACGGTTAAGGATACCATGTAAGACCATGTCAAGAGATGGCATTGGTAAGGCAAGGATCCCGTGTAAGACCATGTCAAGACATGGCATCGGCATTGATTAAGGACTCCATGTAAGACCACATTAAGATGTGGCATTGGCACTAAGACAAGGATACCATGTAAGACCATGTTTGTAACATCCTGAATTTTTGGGCCTATGCGTTTAATGAGTGATTATGTGTAATGAGTTAATTTGAGGATTAGGGGTCCAAATTAGGCCCAAGTTTGGGCCAATGCTGTAGTTAAAATTCTTGTTTGAACACTTTAGTGGAAAGCTTGCTAAGTTAGGGCATAATAAATATTAGTTGTGTTTTAAAACACAAATGGGCTTGTGGCCCAGTGGCAAAATGGCGCCACTAAGAGGGAAGGGAGTTGGCGTCAATTGAAGGTCCAAGGTTCGAGTCGCCTGGTACCTTTTATTTTAAATATTTTCGGCATTTATAAGAGCAGTAGTGGAGTTTGGCAATGATGCTTAAATTTAGGAATTTATTTAATGTGATAATAAGGTGGATAATGTGCTGATAAAGGAAGGAAGAGGTGGAGTTATCCATGACACTGTGGATGAGTAGTCAGATGAGGATAAGGAGAAAAGATAGGATTTATCTGTAAGGCTAGGTGGTGGCCGAAATTTTGACTCTGAAGGGGAGGAGAAATCGGTTTCTGATATGGCAAAGGGGTGCCGAAATTTCCCCTACTATTGGCTTAACTATTAGATATCAGGAAGGGCACTTTCGGGTTTTTAAGAAAGTGCCAAAATTCTCTATAAATAGGGGTGAGATCTCATCAATTTCGGCAGTTGAACCCTACTCTTTTCTTCATTCTTTGTGCTGAAATTCTCAGTCTTCCTCTGCAATTTCTTTTCTTTTATTTTCTTCAATAGCCGAAATCCTCTCCATTCTTTTTCTTCCTAGCCGAAATCTCCAAGTCTCTTTCTTTTTTTCTTTTCTTCTTCTCTTTTTTTTGTCAGAAACCGAAACTCTTCACTCAGCTTTTTCTAAAAGCCGAAAATGCATCAGCCTTCTCTTGTTCATACTTTTTCGGGATTTTCTTAAAAGCCGAAATTCCTAGATCTCTTCTCTGGTGTTTGCCGAATTTTCCTGCAAGGGGTAGCCGAAATCTTCTGAAAAGGTAAGTGTCGAATATGTTATTCTTTCAATCTATTCCGGCTTTTAGAAACCATAGCCGAATGGCTACATGGTGAATTAATCTTGTGTTTTCTTTCATTTGCGGCATTCCAGGATTTGAAGAGGATTCAATCGTTTAGATTTTTAAGCCAGAGTTTAGTAGCACTCGGACCGTATTACTTTCGGGATTTCAAGGTAAGGAGATCTGTTAATTTAAACGTATAATTCGGGTAAAACACTAGCCCTTGGCCGAATATAGGAGAGGCCGTATCTTCGCGTTCTTCCGACTTTTGAGCAAAGTTGTAGACAAGGGGCAGTAGATCTGATTAGTGAGGGTATCGACATAGAGAGTAGTACTACGTGTTATCAGGTGTGTAACTTCTCACACCATTTAAACTGTCTGTTCGTATGTGTATATAAATCTGTTTATATTCTGTTAAATGACGAGATCCTGGCATAACGGTTGAAAACCCGATGAGGGTAAAGGCGAATCACCAGGTTAATGATTTCTGTCATTCATAAGTGAATGTTTCTGTTGAGATGATATGTTTTATTTGTATGCCGATTTCTATGTATGCACGGGGTTGGGTGATTGATGAAAGGGGAAGTGTTCTGTTGTAGTGGCTTTTGCCATGATCTGTTGTAGTGGCTTTTGCCATGATCTGTTGTAGTGGCTTTTTTCCATGATCTGTTGTAGTGGCTTTTTTCCATGATCTGTTGTAGTGGCTATTGCCATGATCTGACGATGAGCAGCTAACTGCAGCATGACTGCCATCGATGGTGTGTAGCGGTGTGGGTTGATTGTAGAAATCCCCAATGGCGTGATTGGCAGGTAAGGGTGGTGTGTAGCGGATGGAAACCTAGGATTGGGTTGGGCCTTGCATAATTCCTGATATGTTATATTTTGTCATCTGTTCTGTGGGGCTAAGGCCCAATCTGATGGTGCACGAGAGTTGCACACTGAGTCTCGTGACTCACCCTATTACTTAACATCTTTTAGGTAGCACCTAGTGCATCGAACCGGGCTGGAGAGGAGCGCAAGGTGGCCATGCGAGAGATTATTTTGATTCAGCAAAAGACTTTACTTAGTTTATTTACTTTTAACATTTTTAGTTAGTGGGTTATAAATTTCATTGTAATAAGGCCATGGGCCACTAGCTTTATATTATATTTCCGGATTTTGGGCTTTTATTATTATTAGACATTCAGATTTTACGTTTTAATTAAGCTAAGTCATGTATCAAATTTCGGTTTCTAATTCACTAAGGCATTAATAGAAAATGTGTATCTTTTACAAATTATTCACCTATTTAGTTTTCCCGAATAAAAGGTTAAACTCAAGAAAAATATTTCCCGAAATTGCGACATCTTTTAAATTCTCCTTAGTGACATGCCAGATCCGGTCATAGTGTTTGGGCCGGGTTTGGGGTGTTACAATGTTTGGAACATGGCATTTGGTAAGACAAGGATACCATGTAAGACCATGTTTGGAACATGACATTTGGTAAGATAAGGATATCATGTAAGACCATGCCAAGGCATGGCATTGATAAGTTCTATAAGGCAAGGAAATCATGTAAGACCATGTCAAGACATGGCATTGATTAGTTACTATAAGACAAAGGTCCCATGTAAGACCATGCTAAGTCATGGCATTGGTGAGTTCATAAGGCAAGGATACCACGTAAGACCATGTCAAGACATGGTAATGGTAAGTTCAAAAAGGAAAAGGTTCCCGAGTAGTCCAAAGAGTAAGTCAAAGAAATGGCAAGGTGAGAACATGAAGAAAGAGTACAGGTATGAGTACAGGTATGCATTTAAGGCTTATTTAATATTGAGATTGTAAGTAATTGAGATTATCAAGTATTAAGTAAGTGATGAGTTTTCAGTTATGCTTGTGACACTTTATGACATGATTGGCAATATGCCTATATTATGAAAGAGTACTCATGTGTTAAGTGAGAATGTTGCAGGTATGTAAGCACGCTATTAAGTAAGGTGCCCTTTGTATTCTGAGCCTTTGGTAAGGTTACCGATGAGTTCACCGGGAAAATCGATTAAGTGAAATTATGTGTGGCTTGTAGTGATAAGTTTAGGTATATGCATGTGTAATGTATGAGAAATATGCTCGATATGTAATTGGAAAGATTGTTATAGGTAAGTAATGAATACAACTAGAGTGAGAGCAAAAATTTACAAATAAAACTATTTTGGACAGCAGCAGTTATGTGATTTTTTTAAAATCGCCAAAAATAGTATAAATTGAATTTTAAGTTGGATGATATATTGATTTAAAGCTTATTGAGTCTATTTTCATATAAAAGAAACAGAGAAAACAAAGGATTTGTATAATTTGAGATATTTAAATTTTTGTGAGACTGGTTCAGAATGACTACGTGATCCCCATGTTCTATCTTGGAAAAATCATTAAAATTGTAAAAAAATAATTATGTGATATAATTTATATTCCTGAAATTTTGAATGAGTCTAGTTTCAAATAAACTAAACAATAAGGTCATCTAAATTCTGTACGAGGAGATAATTGATTCGTAGTGAAGAGAGGTCAGAATAGTCAAACAGTGAAACAAGGGAAATTTTAATGAATAAACTATACTAATTGCCAAGACCAAAAATTCTAGAAATTTTATGGTATCAAGATATGTGAGTCTAGTTTCAGGGAAAATTAACGGTTTGTAATTTGGAGCTCTGTAGTTCAAGAAATAAATAATTTAGTGACTGCGATTCAAGTAGACAGATTAATGTGAACATGAGTAATAAGGTATAAGCATGTGATTTAATGATTGTATCAATTAGAGAACTTGTTGTGAGGATTTGTCTAGTTGAGGCTTTGGTAAGGCTACAAATGAGTAAGTTGAGAAAGTAATAACTTAGCATTATTTATGCCAGTTATTACAGCTTAGTAGTAAGTTAAATTCATTGCTAATGCTTATTACTTTTACATGTGAACTTACTAAGCTTTATAAGCTTACCCCTTTTCCTTTCCCATGTTTCAGAGTCCTATTAACAAGCTCGGGCTGAAGGTCGTCGGAGATCGCTTCACACTATCAAGCTATCTATGGGTATCTTTATTTATAAAAGATTTAAGTTATGGCATGTATAGGGGCTTGACTAAGTCATTTTGTATATGTGTTAATTAATTTGATTAAACATATTACTATAAGAGTATGCCCAAAGATCAATCATGAGATGGTTTGTAACACCCTGAAAATTCGAGTATTGTTTCATTGTGTGCTTTGAGTAATTAATCTAGTAAGTGAAATTTTTCTTATTTATTTTCGTGTTTAATATAGTCCTGAAGAAGAATTAGAATTTATTGGGAATGGAATAATTTTAAATTTTGAGAATTTATGGAAATGGATTAAGTGGCATTGACACATAAGTTAATTTAAGTGTCAAAGTGAAGCATAAGATGAGTTAATGGCAAAGTGGTGTTGGCGCATGAGATAGTGCATGAGGGAGAAGGTTTGAATCCCTTGTTTAGCAACTAGGTGAATTTTATTTTTTTAATTTTTCTGCACATGTATAGCAAGTGTTGGCCAAGAGCATATATGGTAAGTGTTGACCATGTTATTTTTGGTTAGTATATCAAAGGAATAAGGAAATTGTTAACTTAAGGAAGGGAATCAATAAATTAAGGAAAGATATGAAGATATGAGGCAAGTATCAAGGAAATTTTTATGGAAACAATATCATGGCCATTTGACCATGCATAGGGACGGCAATATGGACTAAAGGGGGAGCCGAATTTTTGGTGTTAGTTGGCTAGGATTTGAAGTCTTTTGTTTTGGTCATTCCTAGTAACCTTGTGCAAAATTTTGCAAATTCTTCTTCTCAACTTTTCCCTTTGGCCGAATTGTGCATTTGGTAAAGCTCTAATTTTTGTGACCATTTGGTCATTTTTGTTTATTTCTTTAGCATTTGTTTTGTGCCTTTTCTTTGAGTGCCGAAATCACCTATACCAAAAAGGCCTTTCTTTTCTTTTCTTCTCCCCATTGCCGAATATACATCTCTCTCTCAAGCTCATCTCTTTCTTTCTTTTTCTTCTATTCTCTTTCAAATCAAAAAGCAACATCATCACCATCTTTTCTCTTATTTTATTTCTTTTCAATCGAAATTTCCTCCATCTACACTCTTATGGCCGAATGCTAATGTGCCTATAGCCAAATTTATTTTCTCTTTTCTTTGATCATACATAGCCGAATCTTTCATCGATCACAAACACCATTCTCAATCCTTCTTTTTCGACCGTGGAAATTAGTGCAATAACGGAAGATCGGAACTCAAGTGTTCGAGAGAATCGTAGAAACGTTGGAATCGAATTATTGTGACATTCAAAATAGGGAAGAAAAGGGCGGTGTTTAGTCTTCGAAAGAGAGGAGGTTCCGTTATTCCCCCTAAGTACAAACAAAGGGCTATTTCGGGAATCCGGGATTTTCCACCGGGTTGCGGACGTTCAACCGAGGAAAATCAACTGTTCGAAGTCGTTCGTACTCCCGAACCATTATTGGTACGTGGGTTCGATTCGGTTAACGAACCATTAATCGGAGAGAAACCGCGAGTAGAAGTATTACGAAAATCCGAGGGTGTTGAAGAGCGGGAAAGTTTAGTTCTCTCCATAACCAGGTGTGTAACTTCACACTCATTTTCGGGTTAGATATCAAATCGTAAGTAACGTGATAAAACCGTAAAAATGGTAAAATCGAAAATTTTGTGATATTAATACTTTTGAGTAAATGCATGAAAACGGTTAAAGTTGGAAAAATTGCGATAAATACTCTAGTTCGATAAATTGGGCCAAAATACTCTAGTTCGATAAATTGGGCCAAAATACTCTAGTTCGATAAATTGGGCCAAAATACTCTATTTCGATATATGGGCCAAAGTTCACTAAACTGCTAAATGGGCTAGTTGCTAAATTATTTTTTTTATGGGCCAAATGAACTGTTT
This sequence comes from Gossypium australe, assembly GCA_005393395.2. Classification (NCBI taxonomy): domain Eukaryota; kingdom Viridiplantae; phylum Streptophyta; class Magnoliopsida; order Malvales; family Malvaceae; genus Gossypium; species Gossypium australe. The sequence goes on from CM016623.1 coordinate 28,103,671, forward strand.
AATGATAAACCCACCGATGTTACGGATTAATTGAAAAAAATTGTTATATGACTATATTTTGTTATACACGCATGATTGCATGGGGTGGGGTATACGAAGAGAAGAATGGCCAGTTGCCACAAATTTGGCTCAATGCCTCTAGTTCGGTGGCTCTGCCACAAATTTGGCTCAATGCCTCTAGTTCGGTGGCCCTGCCACAAATTTTGGCTAAATGCCTCTAGTTCGGTGACAATGTCACAATCTAGTTCAGTAGTGCACTACAAAATTATTTAAAGGCTTAAAGCCTATGATTGGTGTGTTTGGCGGGGTGGGTTGACTTGATCCCCACAGGTGTGTTGGATGGTACGGGGGTGTTAGCGGATGGATATTAGGTTTGGTTTGGGAAATTCATTTTACACGCATTTTAATTTATCTTATTTTACTTTATATTATATTGTTGAATTCTGCAAATGGGCTCAAGCCCAGTTTAAATATCTTGACGATCTGGCCCAAAATTGGTGGTAAGTGGGTTGCACACTGAGCTCTTTGTAACTCACCCAATTTTATCAACCTTTTCAGGTAATGGAAATTGACGTGGACTTGGGCCGGAGATGACTTGGTGGAGGCCATACTACGAACTTGGGTTTTATAAACTATGAACTTTATTTAAGTTATTATTTTAATTACTATTATGGGTTTGATGTAATAAGGCCTCTTATTATGTTTTTATGGATTTTATTGTGTGGATGGATTTAAATTTCGTTTTAAGACTCTTATTATGGGCTTATGTTAAATCTATATGGTTTTCTTAAAAACTTTATGATTTATAACATTTTGAACACCTAAATTACTCTTTTAAATTCTTTCAAAATTTTCTTAAGGTTTCGACAAATATATTTTTAAATAATAAGATTTTCAAACAAGTATTTTCTTTAAATCATCAAATTTTCGAAACATCGTACTAAATTTTTATTAAACTCTATTTCCAAAAGGTTTTGTGGTAATGTTTTACTTTATTCGATAGAGAATTTAAATAAATTTTCGGTTGGTGTGATAAACCAAATCTCGTCTAAACGCATAGACCTGGTTTGGGGTGTTACATTTAATGGTATCAGAGCTCGGTTCTAAAACTCGGCTGTGGTTTGGGTTCAACAACAATATTTGTTTGAAAAACGATTCAAAATTTTTAGATTTTTGATTTAAAGGTAGTATGGCACCATGAGCATCCCGCGCCAAGTCAATTAAGTATCTGTATGCTGATTGTTTATTATCATTGTGATATGATCATAAGAAACACTCTAGAACTTCTAGTTTTGGGTGTTGAAAACCGTAGAGATTGAGACAATAGGATATGGTTGCGAAAACAACTCTATCTCTTTCATATCATAAAACATTGTTAATAAACAATTGAAATATTATTCTGATTCATAAAACTTTTAATCAGATTAAATCGAATTAGTCGTTATGAACACTAGAGGACGTGGTCGTGGACGCGGTAGACGTGGCCGTGGTAGAGGACGAGGTGTTAGGGGAGCAACTGAAGCGCCGGGTCATATGCCGAAAATGGATGCACCTGCGTCACTCGAGAGTGAGACGGGATCACATGATCATATGGATGAAGATAATGCCGTAACACGAGCAATGCTGCGAGTCCTTGAAAGGGTAGCTGGATCCAGAACTGGGCCAACAGCTCGTGGGTCGATTCAGAGCGACTGAAATCAAGTGGAGCTTGAGGTTTTCAGAGGTGTCTCTGGTATAGCTCCAATGTCGCTGAATATTGCTTGAGGCAGTGGAGCGAATTATGGACGACCTTGAGTGCACTGTGGAAAAAAACTAAGAGGAGCAGTATCTTTGTTAAGGGATGAAGCATACCAATGGTGGCTTACTGTTGAGAAGGCACGGATGTTGTATTAGTTAATGGGAATTCTCAAGGCTTCCTTTCAAGGGAAATATGTGGGAACAAGCTATGTGGATGCCCGAAGGAAGGAATTCTTAAACCTGGTGCAAGGAAATAAGACGGTGGCAGCATATGAGGCTGAGTTCTTACGTTTGAGTCGCTATGCTCGAACTATAGTGGCAACGGATCATGAGCGTTGTGTACGCTTTGAGGATGGTTTAAAAGATGAGTTGCGGGTTCTGATAGCCCTACAGCAAGTTAGAACTTTTGCCACGCTGGTGGAGAAGGCCAAGATAGCCGAAGAGGCTAAGAATTCGGAACGTCAGAATCGGGAGCAAGTTCGAAGCAAGAGAGATATGAAGTATTTGGGTACTCCAAAGAGGTTTATGAAGAGGCCTCGGAATGATGAGCCAGTTCAAGGTAGAACACCTGTAGCTGTTAATCAGAGTCGGGACTGTGTTGATTGTGGGAAAAGGCATTTTGGAGAATGCTGGAGGAAAACGGGTGCTTGCTACAAATGTGGATCAACGGATCATCAATATAGGAGTTGCCCTCGACGTATGGATACAACTCAAGAAGTTCGTACTACTGATGCCCCACCGACAAGAGGAGCTCAGCAACCACCGAGAGGTCGTGGACCGGGTCGTGGTGGTAATGGGGCTGGACGTGGTCAAGGTGCAGCGGGTCGAGGCAATGGTCCTAGAGGCAACACGGATGCAAGACAGCCAGGATTGGTGTATGCAGTCAGACATCGTGAGGATGGAAATGCACCTGATATGATAACTGGTACGTTCTTCATTTTTGATATACCCGTTATTGCTTTGATTGATATTGGTTCTACCCATTCGTACGTTGCTAGCACCATAACTGGGAACTTGAATTTAGAATCTGAAATTTCCGATAGTGAGATGAGGGTAATTAGTCCCTTAGGACAGTCGGTATTGGTTAATAAACTATTTAGAGACGTACCCTTAGAAATTCAAGGAGAAACATTCCTGGCAAATTTGATGGAATTGCCTTTTGGCGAATTCGATATCATTTTGGGCATGGATTGGTTGGCTAAGCACCGAGCGCAATTGGATTGTGCTGAAAAGCGGATGTCGATAAGAACTGCGGAGGATAAGGAGATAGTTTGATAGGCGAGCGAGAAATTACTTGGCAAACGTGATTTCTGCGTTAAAGGCGGAGAAGTTGGTGCGAAAAGGGTACGGAGCATTTTTAGCATTTATTAATGCTTTAGATGCCAAAGAGCTGTCAGTAGAAGATGTGAGAACTGTGAAGGAGTTCCCTAATGTTTTTCCCAAAGAACTTCCTGGTGTACCTCCAGATCGGGAAGTGGAATTTGGTATTGAGTTTTTGCCCGGAACTGCTCCAGTGTCCATTGCTCCTTATAGCATGGCACCGAAGGAGTTGTCGGAGCTTAAAGCTCAAACTCAAGAACTGCTAGATGGGGGTTTTATTCGACCGAGTGTGTCTCCTTGGGGAGCACCGGTTTTTGTTGTTAAGGAAGAAGGATGGGTCGATGCGTATGTGTATTGACTACAGGCAGCTGAATAAGCTGACGATCAAGAATCGGTACCCTCTGCCGAGAATTGATGACCTGTTTGATCAATTGAAGGGAGCTTCTGTTTTCTCCAAAATTGATTTAAGGTCGGGTTATCACCAGCTTAAGGTGAAAGAAGCGGATATTCACAAGACGGCGTTTCGAACCCGTTACGGACACTAGAGTTTTGGTGATACCGTTTGGGTTGACCAATGCACCAGCTGCATTTATGGATATGATGAACCGGTCTTTCAACCATTTTTAGACCGATTTGTGGTGGTATTCATAGATGACATTCTGGTTTATTCAAGGAATGAAGAAGAGCATGACTCGCATTTGTGAATTGTATTGCAATTGCTTCGAGATAATCAATTGTATGCCAAATTCAGTAAATGTGAATTTTGGTTAAGAGAAGTGACTTTCTTGGGTCATGTGATATCAGCCGAAGGAATAAGGGTGGATCCTCGGAAGATTGAAGCTGTTTTGGATTGGAAACCACCAAAGTCAGTAGTGAGATTCGGAGTTTCTTGGGTTGGCTGGTTACTATAGACGCTTTGTTGAGGGGTTTCATTGATTGCTGCACCCCTAACTAAGCTTTTGCGAAGAGAGTACCGTTATATGGGCTGATAAACAGCAAGAAAGTTTCGAGAAATTGAAGAAGATTTTGACGGAAGCGTCAGTATTGATTCAACCTGAAGCTGGAAAGGAATTTACAGTTTATTATGATGCGTCACATACGGGATTAGGTTGCGTATTGATGCAAAGTGGGAAAGTGGTAGCTTATGCTTCTCGTCAGTTGAGACCGCACGAAGTAAACTACCCTACTCATGACTTGGAGTTAGCAGCAGTGGTGTTTGCCTTAAAGATTTGGAGGCATTACCTATATGGTGAAAAGTCATCATACGGATCACAAGAGTCTTAAGTATCTTCTCTCTCAGATAGAATTAAACTTGAGACAACGAAGATGGGTGGAGCTGTTAAAGGACTATGATTCCTCAATCGAGTATCATCCTGGAAAGGCTAATGTGGTGGCGGACGCATTAAGTCGTAAGATGGTATCTGATTTGAGAGCTATGTTTGCCCATTTGAGTTTGTATGAGGATGGTAGTTTGATAGCGGAACTTCAGGTGAAGCCTCTGTGGTTGGAGCAAATTAAGGAAAAGCAATTATTAGATGAAAAGTTAGGACTCTTGATTCAACAAGTTGAAAATGGAGGAATAGAGGATTTTGGTATAAATTCAGAAGGTGTGTTGTGCTTTCGTGGAAGAGTCTGTATGCCTAGAGACTCAGATCTGAGGCAAATGAATTTGAGGGAGGCGCATAGTAGCCCTTATGCTATGCATCCCGGAGGAAATAAGACGGGATCTTCGTGAACAGTATTGGTGGCCTGGGTTGAAGCGTGAGATTTCAGAGTTTGTGGGAAAATGTTTAACTTGTCAGCAAGTGAAGGCGGAGCATCAATTGCCGTCAGGTCTTTTGCAACCGGTAAGATTCCTCTTTGGAAATGGAGCGGATAACAATGGATTTGTTAGTGGATTACCTTTAACACCTACTAAGAAAAATTCTGTTTGGGTAGTTGTTGATTGTTTGACGAAGACTGCTCATTTTCTACCAGTTCGTACGGATTACTCGTTGCAGAAGTTGGCGAAGCTGTATATATCTGAAATCGTGAGGTTGCATGGGGTACCCGTATCGATTATATCGGATAGGGATCCTAGGTTTACATCTCGATTTTGGAAAGCTTTGCATGAAGCTCTGGGAACAAAGCTTAATTTCAGTACGGCTTTTCATCCTCAGTCAGATGGTCAGTCGGAGAGAGTGATTCAAATTCTGGAAGACATGTTAAGAGGATGTGTAATCGACTTCAAAGGTAGTTGGGAGGATTTTCTACCGTTGGCAGAATTTGCGTATAACAACAGCTATCAGTCAAGCATTCAGATGGCACCCTACGAGGCATTGTATGGTCGTAGGTGTCGTTCTCCTATCTGTTGGACTGAGTTGGGCGATCGGCGGATGTTAGGTCCTGAGATGATTTCTGAAACAGAAGAAAAAGTGAAAGCTATTCGAGCACGGTTAAAGGAAGCTTCGGATAGACAGAAGTCGTATGCGGATCTGAAGCGTAAGGATATCGAGTATGCCGTGGGGGATCAAGTTTTCTTGAAGGTCTCACCTTGGAAGAAGAATTTCAGATTTGGGAAGAAGGGCAAATTGAGTCCGAGATATATTGGACCATATCGTGTGGTGAAGCGAGTTGGTCCAGTGGCTTATCAGATCGAATTACCTCCGGAATTGAGCCAAATTCATAATGTTTTTCATGTGTCCATGTTGAGGCGCTATAGATCGGATCCTTCGCACATAGTACCGGTAGAAGAAGTGAAGTTCAAGTCAGACTTGTCTTTTGAGGAAGAACCAGTGGAAATCTTAGACCGAGATGTTAAGGTACTAAGAAAGAAGACCGTGCCGTTGGTCAAAGTGTTATGGCGTAACCACAGAGTGGAGGAAGCTACGTGGGAACCTGAGGATGCAATTCGGCAACAATACCCTCATCTTTTTCAACCAGGTAAATTTCGAGGACGAAATTTTCTTTAAGGGGGGTAGAGTTGTAACACCCTGAAAATTCGAGTATTGTTTCATTGTGTGCTTTGAGTAATTAATCTAGTAAGTGAAATTTTTCTTATTTATTTTCATGTTTAATATAGTCCTGAAGAAGAATTAGAATTTATTGGGAATGGAATAATTTTAAATTTTGAGAATTTATGGAAATGGATTAAGTGGCATTGACACATAAGTTAATTTAAGTGTCAAAGTGAAGCATAAGATGAGTTAATGGCAAAGTGGTGTTGGCGCATGAGATAGTGCATGAGGGAGAAGGTTAGAATCCCTTATTTAGCAACTAGGTGAATTTTATTTTTTAATTTTTCTGCACATGTATAGCAAGTCTCAGCCAAGAGCATATATGGTAAGTGTTGACCATGTTATTTTTGGTTAGTATATCAAAAGAATAAGGAAATTGTTAACTTAAGGAAGGGAATCAATAAATTAAGGAAAGATATGAAGACATGAGGCAAGTATCAAGGAAATTTTTATGGAAACAATATCATGGCCATTTGACCATGCATAGGGACGGCAATATGGACTAAAGGGGGAGCTGAATTTTTGGTGTTAGTTGGCTAGGATTTGAAGTCTTTTGTTTTGGTCATTCCTAGTAACCTTGTGCAAAATTTTGCAAATTCTTCTTCTCAACTTTTCCCTTTGGCCGAATTGTGCATTTGGTAAAGCTCTAATTTTTGTGACCATTTGGTCATTTTTGTTTATTTCTTTAGCATTTGTTTTGTGCCTTTTCTTTGAGTGCCGAAATCACCTATACCAAAAAGGCCTTTCTTTTCTTTTCTTCTCCCCATTGCCGAATATACATCTCTCTCTCAAGCTCATCTCTTTCTTTCTTTTTCTTCTATTCTCTTTGAAATCAAAAAGCAACATCATCACCATCTTTTCTCTTATTTTATTTCTATTCAATCGAAATTTCCTCCATTTACACTCTCATGGCCGAATGCTAATGTGCCTATAGCCAAATTTATTTTCTTTTTTCTTTGATCATACATAGCCGAATCTTTCATTGATCACAAACACCATTCTCAATCCTTCTTTTTCGACCGTGGAAATTAGTGCAATAACGGAAGATCGGAACTCAAGTGTTCGAGAGAATCGTAGAAACGTTGGAATCGAATTATTGTGACATTCAAAATAGGGAAGAAAAGGGCAGTGTTTAGTCTTCGAAAGAGGGGAGGTTCCGTTATTCCCCCTAAGTACAAACAAAGGGCTATTTCGGGAATCCGGGATTTTCCACCGGGTTGCGGACGTTCAACCGAGGAAAATCAACTGTTCGAAGTCGTTCGTACTCCCGAACCATTATTCGTACGTGGGTTCGATTGGGTTAACGAACCATTGATCGGAGAGAAACCGCGAGTAGAAGTATTACGAAAATCCGAGGGTGTTGAAGAGCGGGAAAGTTTAGTTCTCTCCATAACCAGGTGTGTAACTTCACACTCATTTTCGGGTTAGATATCAAATCGTAAGTAACGTGATAAAACTGTAAAAATGGTAAAATCGGAAATTTTGTGATATTAATACTTTTGAGTAAATGCATGAAAACGGTTAAAGTTGGAAAAATTGTAATAAATACTCTAGTTCGATAAATTGGGCCAAAATACTCTAGTTCGATAAATTGGGCCAAAATACTCATAGTTCGATATATGGGCCAAAGTTCACTAAACTGCTAAATGGGCTAGTTGCTAAATTATTTTTTTTATGGGCCAAATGAACTGTTTAATGATAAACCAACCGATGTTACGGATTAATTGAAAAAAATTTGTTATATGACTATATTTTGTTATACACGCATGATTGCATGGGGTGGGGTATACGAAGAGAAGAATGGCCAGTTGCCACAAATTTGGCTCATTGCCTCTAGTTCGGTGGCTCTGCCACAAATTTGACTCAATGCCTCTAGTTCGGTGGCCCTGCCACAAATTTTGGCTAAATGCCTCTAGTTCGGTGACAATGTCACAATCTAGTTCGGTAGTGCACTACAAAATTATTTAAAGGCTTAAAGCCTATGATTGGTGTGTTTGGCGGGGTGGGTTGACTTGATCCCCACAGGTGTGTTGGATGGTACGGGGGTGTTAGCGGATGGATATTAGGTTTGGTTTGGGAAATTCATTTTACACGCATTTTAATTTATCTTATTTTACTTTATATTATATTGTTGAATTCTGCAAATGGGCTCAAGCCCAGTTTAAATATCTTGACGATCTGGCCCAAAAATGGTGGTAAGTGGGTTGCACACTGAGTTCTTTGTAACTCACCCAATTTTATCAACCTTTTCAGGTAATGGAAATTGACGTGGACTTGGGCCGGAGATGACTTGGTGGAGGCCATACTACGAACTTGGGTTTTATAAACTATGAACTTTATTTAAGTTATTATTTTAATTACTATTATGGGTTTGATGTAATAAGGCCTCTTATTATGTTTTTATGGATTTTATTGTGTGGATGGATTTAAATTTCGTTTTAAGACTCTTATGGGCTTATGTTAAATCTATATGGTTTTCTTAAAAACTTTGTGATTTATAACATTTTGAACACCTAAATTACTCTTTTAAATTCTTTCAAAATTTTCTTAAGGTTTCGACAAATATATTTTTAAATAATAAGATTTTCAAACAAGTATTTTCTTTAAATCATCAAATTTTCGAAACATCGTACTAAATTTTTATTAAACTCTATTTCCAAAAGGTTTTGTGGTAATGTTTTACTTTATTCGATAGAGAATTTAAATAAATTTTCAGTTGGTGTGATAAACCAAATCTCGTCTAAACGCATAGACCTGGTTTGGGGTGTTACATGGTTGTAATAACATACTTAATTTACCATGTTTATTAATATAAAGCGTTGTCATTATTATTTCAGTTTTTCTTTCTGTGTGTGTAGATAAACTGTTTTATAATAATGTCCTGAGAATAATATGATTATTCTTAAAAGATCCTTAGTCGAGTATTATTGTTGACTAGGACAATAATAATGCATTAAGACTAACATGTAGTTGATTGATGATAAAGAGTTGTCATTGATATGGAGTTTCAAAATCAATGCATGAATATGTGTGTTAGAGAACAACATATTGGATTGACCCGCTATGAGTATGTTTCTTGGATTATTATGTAATTGTCACAACATTACTCATAGTGATTAATGTGTATATGATCCTCAGACTTGAGATCATTATTATCCCAGCATCGTGAGTTTTATATTTTGATACAGTCAAACGTACACCGTAACAGGTTGTTCTATAAAGGCTGATGTTGGATATACCACAATCTATGTAGAGGGATATGGTTGATCAATAAAGGATAAGTCCCTCCTACATAATAGGAGTAATATCTTAGGCCACTTGATTGAGTGAGACTAGAAATGCATGGCCATGCTCAAATAAGTTGATATAAGATGTCATACTAATTTGTATATCATAGTCTACTCAAGATATCAAGAAACATGGGATGGACTATGCAAGTGTGACTATCCCATGACTTGTATCCGTTCCAGAGATAAAGGACTTAAGGATTAATGCATGAAAGGTTAATCACGAAGGTTATGTCGAATCATGACTTCTTGCAACTTAGGTAGCAATGATGCATTGCTAGATGCCACTCATTGTCTGTGACAATAGAATCGTTCTAGTATTACTGCTAACGTTGCAAGAACCTACAGGGTCACCCCTATGGTTGAAATGAACGGAATAAAATATAGTTGGTATTGTGCTTGGTTGTCACATAAATTAAATTAATTAAAGAATTAATTTAATTGGGCAATCAAATATTGAACATATTATATGTACAAGGATGTTGTACACATAATGATAACATAATTTTATTAATATATGAATTTGATTCATATATAAATTTAAATAAATATAGTTTACCGGAATCCTTATTATAATTAATGTAATTATAATTTTCAGATATAATTAATGTAATTATAATTTTTGGTTAAAAACTTTATTGTATTTATTTAATCTTGTAATACATTCAAGAGATACCAATTATAAAAGGCCCAATTAAGAGGATACCTATTATAAAAGGCCCAATGAGAAAGGCACCCATTATAAAAGGTATTAAAAGGAGACAAAACTCAACATGAAAACCCTAAGTGATTGCTTGTTAGGTCTAGCAGCCGTCAAGCAAATAAGCCTCCAAAACAGTTTTGGAGATTTCTTCCGTTCATAGTCAAACCGGGTGGATTACGTAGAGGCCGACATCGCAAAAGGTTGAGACTTGATTCGACAGTAGATCAAAACTCTTGTTGCCAAGGTGTCGCTGTCTACTCAGATTGAAGTTTTGGTAATTTCGAAACCTTTATTTCACCCCGATTCGTTCCTCACATATGGATCCATGATTTGGATTGCCGGATCTAATTTTATTCTGCTGCGCCATGGGGTACCGGCGTTCCAACAATTACTTCATAACGGTAATAAGGAATATTCTGTATTGAGCCACGAGTTGTGGCTCATATTGGTCATGGAGTTATAATGCTTGTGTATGCACATGTTTGTTAAAGTTTAAATTATAAGTGAAATTTTGTGGCTCCGGATTTGGTAGAATGTATTATTAAGTCTGGTAATGCCTCGTACCCGGTTCCGGCGTAGTATACGGGTAAGGGGTGTTACAATCCTAGTACTATAATGATTTGCCAAATTTTAAAGCATGTAGAAACATATGATATTAGGTTGGGATCACATTTCCTTTATTAATTTATTGACCTCTACTAAGGAAAAATAATAGAAAAACTAATTATGACCACCTAGAACCTCTACCACATGAGTTGAAACACAATATTGAGTTTGATATTAGGAGCCATGTCGATGACACCATAACAATAAGTGCCCCAATGTTGAAGAACCTGTTGAAGATCTCGTTGTTGAGGAAGTTGTTGTGCCTATAGTTGGTCCCATGAATACCTTATCCAGGGCACAAAGAGATCAAACTTTGAAGAACCTTCTAATTGTGTTGGATTTTCTAAGCCACTTTTTGCTAAGATAAACAAGAGAAAGCTTGATGTATTATAATAGATTCAGGGTATTGAAGCTAAAAATCCCCAAAGTCCTTGGGATTTATTTTCCAAAGGAGGAGTGGAGGTAGGGATAATTTATTTAGGGGGAATTCTACTTTATTTAGCTCTTTAATGGTTGTTACATATTTTAGACTCTTTTGTTATTTGGTTGTTTAAGGGCTTTTTATTGTAAGTAAGATTTAAAATTATTTCATTAGTCTCTCATTTAACTTCAATTGTAAATTAACTTTTTCTTCTAATTTGCGTTTTTTTAAAAATGCTAAAGGAGGAGATTGTTAGGATTTAGAGTTGTGTAGAAGTTGTGTCTTGACTTGTGTTGACAACAAAAGCCACAACATTTGGCAAAATATTGTTTTAGTTGGAAATTTTTGACTAAATTATTGTATTAGATTCTCTAATGTATTATGCAACAAAAATAGTAAAGAGGAGGATGTCTTGTACAACATCATAAAGAACTTATCCCTTATGGAGTAAGAAAATAAGGCGTGAAAAGTCCTTATGTTTTCATAGACTTTGTCATTTTTGTTAATGAAGAATTTGAAGATAAGGCAATCATTTCAAATAAGTAGATATGATGAGAGTTTGGAATTGAAGATAATTATATGGAAGGCTTTCATAGAAATTGATAAGTTGGCTATTTTATTGTTTACATTTTCGATAGCGATAGAGAGAATTGAGTGAATTTATCTTATTTGTTCAAGAGAGGAACTATTTTTGTGAGTGTCTCATCATCTTTGAATGGCTTTGTATACCTATTAAGAGATTGTATTAATTGGCAGTGAAAACTAAACTTAAATCTGCAAAGGTGAGACTACAAATTAAGAGTGTTAGGGGTTGGGCTTAAATCATTATTCATTGTACAATGTTAATCTTAATGGATTGGTTCTATGAGCAAGCCTCTGTGGATGCAGGTTAAGTTTGAATTGTGTTAACAATATTTGTGTGTAAAGTTTCATTATTGTCATTATTGTGACAACAACTCTTACAGTAGCATAATTAGTCGTACATTCAAAACATAATAAGAAAACAATATAAAACATATAAAAATTACAATAAACTATATAAAACAAATTAATTTTATATTAATTTCTCATTATATTTATTAAATGACTAGACAAGAAAAAAAAACATAAAAATTTCCATCAAAGTAAGGCTTTGTTTAGCTATGCTTTTGGAAAGCACTTTTAGCCTAAAAAACACTTTTGGCTTTAAAGCAGTGCTAAAAGCATCATTTGCTTGAAAATTTCAACTTCTAAAAAATACTTTTGATTAGATGAAAAAGTTAAAATATTTAGCTTTGTCGAGCCAAAAAGCACTTTTGGCTGTTAATTTACTTTTTTGTCCTTCATTTTTCTTCTCCCAAAACACATGGTATACTTCCAATTTCTTCTTCATTTTCTCTTTCAAAGCTAGTTCTCTAGTTTGGCTTTGATTCTTCCATTTTCTTCAAGGTTTTTGCCACTCTCTCTTTCTCTTTTTCTACTCCCCTAATCATATCTTCTTATTTCAACTCCCTATTTTTTTGTTTTTTTCCCCATTTCAGGTTAACTTGTTTTTGGTTCCCCATTTCCTCTTTAATTCTTCCACTAGTGAGCTTCTTCTTTTCTACACCCACTTTTTCTTCTTTTCATGTTTGATCATCAATTTGGTTGTAAACTCATCTTAATTATGCGTAGTTTTAGTTGTTTCATGCTTTCGCTCACCTAGGTCTCATTAATTTTTGTGTTTAGTGCTTTGAGGGAGCAAGGGAAGAGTGCTTTCACACCAATTTCTAGGGTTTTATGAATTTGGATTCTTTAAAACAGCTATGGCAGTGATGTTAAAAAACTAAGAGTTGTTTGGGTTCAGGTTTTTTTTTTCTTTGTATTAGTGTTTTGGTTTATGGATTTTGTAATGTGGGTTGATATAAGGATACACTTTTGATAGTATATGGAATTGTTAGGTAATGCAAGATCTGTGGGGTTTTACTTTTAAGCAAAAAAAGTTCTGATTTCATAGATGGGATTATAAACTAAACATAAACATATTTCTTAAAGAAATGTTTGGTTGAGATGAAAATGTATTTTTGTGATAAGATTTATGTGTAGGACATTCATTTCTTGATTTCAGATTATATGTAACACCCCAGACCCGGCCTAGATGTTACGACCGGATCTAGCATGTCACATAGAAGGGAAAATTGAAAATCTCGCGCACGTTTAAAAGCTCGTAATCTTTTCGAAACTCTAAACCTAGTTGTTTGTGAAATTCAAACTTGCTTTAGTTGTGTCTTGTACAAATGTTATTATTGCTATCGAAAACTTTGTTTGTTAATGAAGTTTAAGTGTGAAATTGCGGTAACGTGATATTTAAAAAAAAAACAATTATTGTCGTTTTAAGAAAACTACGTATTTATAAATCTAACGATTATTAATGGAAACTTAAAAATAATTAAACCAGCGGCCTTATTACAACAATATTAACCCAAAATTAAATAACTTTAAAATAAGCAAAAACGAAAATTTACTAAGTCATGAGAAACGTTCCCGATGTATGACCACCACTGAGTCCTCCACGGCTCCGAGTCCTCTATCGCTGGGGATTACCTGTGAGATTAGTGAAAATGGATGAGTTACGAGAACTCAGTGTGCAATCCCCTAAACCGGCATTACTAGGCCCGAGCCCATAAGACATCAATTTGGGCCAAAGCCCTATAATCATGGTAGTGCAATAATGAAATGCAGCCCAACCCAATCCAACCAACACACCCCCGAGCAGCCAATCACACCTGTGGGGATCAAGTCAACCACCCCGCCAGTCACACTAATATTGCAAACAAGCTGCTAATCACAATATTTGTGGCTGAGCCACTAGAGTCATAATTATATGTATATATATATATATATATATATTGTGGCTATGCCACTAGGCTACACTGCTCTTCATTCAATAACCCTCCTCATGCAACATACATATCAAGATATGAAGGAGTAATGTAAACACACACACATTACTATACAATATTGAGGGTATAACAGACATTCGACCCAGCGAGGGTATTTTAGTAATTTCGCAACCCAGGGGTATTTCAGTAATTCAGCCCACTAAGGCATTTTGGTAAATCAGCCCTCTAAGGGCATTTTGGTAAATCGGCCCACTAAGGGCATTTTGGTAAATCGACCCTCTAAGGGCATTTTGGTAAATCGGCCCACTAAAGGCATTTTGGTAAATTGGCCCTCTAAGGGCATTTTGGTAAATCGGCCCACCAAGGGCATTTCGATAATTTTACCCACCAAGGGTAATTCAGCTTTTGACTGATTCACAGAATAATGCATAACATAACAAGTAGGGGTGTGAGATTACACACCTGATTACGTAGAGTACTAAATAATCACTAGCGCCTTCACCTATACAAAACATAACACACAATTAACACATTCCACACTAGTACTACCACGAGGGTACAACTGTCATTTGTCGTTTAGGGGTAAAACGGTAATTACACACTAAGGGTATTTCAGTAATTTTGTAAACCAAGAGTATTCCAGTAATTTTGTAAATTGAGGTATTCTAAGCAGAGATAACAATGCGAATGGGCCTATGGCCCATTCTCGGCCCAAATGGGTCCACACGCTCGTGTGGCCAGTTTAGCCCAAATCTAGCCACATATATGAGGTTCACATAGTTTAATCCAACATCTACTACACAATCATACAACTTATTCATATAGGCCCACGGGCCCATTGGGCACACTTGGCCCCGTTCGGCCCATCGTGGCCCAAACAGCATCAGCCTACAAGAATATACTCATGGTGGCCTCGACTATTGCATCGAAGCTCCCACACGTGCGCTCGCACGCTCACGTGGCTACCATTGCCGTGTGACCGGCATTTCGGCATTTGCCGCTCTACAGCTAGAGTAGTGCGAAATATATACCTGATAGGAATCTGGAGTTGATCCGCGCTTCGACCACTCCTATGCTCAACGCCAACCAGGTATGCTTACTCTCCTTATAGACAGCTCTATATATAGCCAGCTTCTCACCTTCCCTCTTGCTAGCTTTCCGATGTGGGATCCCTCATTCAGTAGAGTTTAAATCCAACACAACTCTGGCCGTCCAATCCGCAAAATAAATACTCCCTTGCTTGTCATGAGATTCGAACCCAAGCTCCCTTGTCACATAATCCACGCCGCTAGCCACTTTACCAACTAACTCCTTGTTGTCTTAAAACATGCGCAACTAAATATAAGTCTATGGCCAAAGTCTAAAGTCTATTTAAAAAGAAAATCAAAATGCAAGCACCAAGACTTGAACCTTGGACCCTTTGCTTCCTTGTAGCGTCATTCCCTTGTCTCCCATGTGGCGCCATTTTCCACTAGACTACAACTCCTTTTGTGTCATTTTTCTCCTCATTTTATTCTTAAAGCCTACTTGCTAACTCTCAGGGTTTTATTCACCTAAAACCAAAATTTTCCTAAAGCCCAAGTTTGATCCCGGGACTTCATAGAAGCCCCCTAACCTTCCAAAATCACTCACCTAATAGGTTCAACTTGCATTAATTCCATTCTCTTATTCATGGGAATATTAAATGCTTCCACGCCCAAGGCCCAATGGGCCCAATTCTACTAGGCCCAAATTCAGGGCGTTACATTATAAAGATTACATTTTGTCTTAGTAGATAGTATTGCAAGTGATTTAATTTTTTGCTTAATTTATTTCACTTCTGTGTGGGATTCCCTCTGATATCATTTATGTCCGGTAGGGAGCTATATGATATATGCACATCTGTGTACAGGTTTTAGTCATCTTTTGTTTACGTTTCGAGAGCAAGAAGATTTGCCTCTGTTGTACTTAAAAAACAATTGTTTCAAAATTCTAAAAAATCTTTTTAAGGTACTTTTACATTTGCTATTTAACTGCAAGTAGAAACATATGTTTGTTGCATGTGTGGCGTAGCTAGTGAGGTAGGGGATTAAAATGGTTTAAGCCTAAAAGTGGAAGCAAGAAAGGATCTTTCACATTGTTCATGGTTCCATGGGCAAGCCAAAAGTGTGGGATCAAAAGGTAAAAGAAAAATTAACACCAATAATAATAAGAAAATATTGGATTTCATATTCCATGACCAAGAATTGCACCTTCAAAATCAACATCAATGCATTCATTCCATTTTTTTTCGCATTGAATCTCATTTATGTGATGTTATTAGTTGTGTTCTCTTTCTTGGTTATTATTCCAGTCTCAAAAAGTTCATTTTGATTGAGAAAAAAAATATCTTAGGATCCTATCTTGATTTTGATACACATCTCCACCATTTGGAACAATCATGTTATCTTCAATTGTTCCTTTCAATAGTTTCAAACATGTAAAAAATATACTTATGTGGCATTTTTTTAATTGTGCAATATTATGAAATAATATGTTCATGTACACAATAGATGAGTACTTCGGCAGTTGAAGTTAGTAGTGAAAAAGTCAAAGTAATGTGGGATAAGAGATTGATAGAAATAATTTGTGATATTTTTATTAAAGAGATATTGAAAGGCAATAAACCTGGTAGTCATTTCACAAAAGATGGATGGTTGAAAATAATGACCAACTTTGAGAAAGAAACAGGCAAGGTTTATTCACAAAGACAATTTAAAAATAGGTGGGACGCCTTGAAAAAAGAATGGAAGGCTTGGAAGAAACTTAAAGGTGGAGATACTGGTCTAGGGTGGAATCCTATAAAAAGAATAGTTTATGCATTAGATGATTTGTAGGAGGGTAGGCTAAAAGTACATTAATAATTCTGTATATTTTTGTTTTTTTTCTTATTTAAGAGGTTATTGATAATTTCTTTTATTAAACTACCATTTTATATGTAGGTTGTGCCTAAAGCTAAAAGATTTAGAACATCGCGCATTGATCCTGAATACGAAGTGAAGTTTAACCAAATTTTCATGAGGGTAGTTTCAACCAGTGATAAAGCATGAGCACCTTCATCTAGTACACTCCATAGTGAATGTTTTTTAGGATGTTGATAATGACATACCTGAAGAGAATGAGGAAGAAAATGCGAGAAATGATGTTCACATTTCAAATGATGTTTACATTGATGAAAACAATCAAAAAGGGAAAACACGTGAGATATCAACTTCACATTTTAAAACTGGAAGGAAGAAATCCTTAAAGAAAATTAGATGGGCTATAAGATTGTCCGGTCAAATAGAAAAATTATGCAATACAGCTAACAATATGAGTCAAGCCAAATTTAGTTTGACTCCTGTTATGGATCCATATGGTATTCCACAAGTAGTTAAAGTGCTTGATAACATGTTGGAGGAAGTTCTAGAAGCTAGTCCGCTATACTTTTTCTCACTAAAATTTTTACACAATAAGGACAAGTGAATTATGTTTTTATCAATTAGTCCCAAGATTAGAGCGTTGTGGCTTAAGATGACAACGGAAAATTTTATAGTCTTCTAGGGTCTAGAGATATCTGCTATGTGACTAAACAATAATGCTAAACTAGTTTTATCAATAGTTGTTTATGTTTGGTTTTTGGATATTGAATTTATGTTCTATTTATTTATGTGTAATCTAGTTTTATCAATAGTTGTTTATATTTGATTTTGGATATAAAATTTGTTAACAGGTGGTAAGTATGGTTGACAATTACAGCGGTGATGAAAGTGATGATGAAAGGGAAAATAAAGAGATTTTACAATGCATGGAATGTTTTAACCGATTATTTGTTGTTGCATCTTCTTCTGTGCAATTATATTATGAGAAGTATATATTAAAGTAACCATGCATGGATTCAAAATAGTTAGGTGAGGCATGGATCCGAGAGATCCTTGACAATCATGAATCACGTTGTATGATTAATTTTAGGATGTCTAAAATTGTATTCACAAATTTGTTAAGAGTTTTGGAGACAAGATATAATTTGCAAACTTCAAGACACATATCTTCTCGTGAAATATTGGGAATTGTTTTGTACATCTTGGGCACCGGTGCAAAAGTTTCCCAATGTCGAGAAAGATTTCAAAGGTCTAGAGTAATAATAAGTCGATACTTTACAATTATGCTTGAGAAAGTTTCAAGGATGGCCATTGATCTAATTGTACCCGAAGATCTTTTTTTAGCTCAATATCCGAACAAATACTTAATGGTTCTAGATATATGCTGCATTTTAAGGCTAAAACTTAATATTATATTATTATATTTTAATATTTTTGGTCGATTAAAAATATGCATGGGACTAATATGATTATTTGTTTAGGATTGCATAGATGCAATTGATGGTACTTATATTGTCACTATTCTTCCTCCAAATGAAATAATTCCCTACATTGGAAGAAAAGGTGTCCCGACTCAGAATGCTATAGCAGTGTGTAATTTTAATACGTGTTTCACCTTTGTTATGGCTGGATTGGAAGGATTAGTGCATGACACTATAATATATCTTGATACAATTCGAGATCCAAAATACAAATTTCCGCATCCACCAAATGGTAAGATATTTTCATTTATTTCTTTTTTTAAAATAATGAAGTATAAGTTCTTTAATTGATAATTTTAAAAAATAAACAATAATTGAATTAATTGTTTGTTATATTATGACATGTAGGAAAACGTTATCTTGTTGATTGTAGATATCCTCAAATGAAAGGTTATTTTGGACCATATAGAGGTCAACGATATCATTTACTTGACTTTCATAGAGGTAGACCAATATCTGGTAAAGGAGAGATACTCAATCATTCACATTCATCATTACATAGTGTGATTGAATGAACTTTTGGTGTTTTGAAAAAATTGGGTTATTTTAAGGGATATGTCAAGTTATAGTTTTGAAAAGCAAACAATGACTATTGTTGCTACAATGGTGATACTGTAACATTTCAAAAGTTATGGGTTATAAATTTTTGCATAATTGCATGTTGTGCTTGCTTAGCGGGTTATTTGAGTGTATTTGGGGGTTCTAGGGAGGCCTGGGATTGAGCCGGAGCCTTGGAAAAATTTTAGTTTTTAGCCCTTAAGAGGAGAGGGCTGGTTGAGGTTAGACTTAAGTATATTTGAGTGTGTTTTGCTAACATAAGTGGAGCTTGTGGCAAGGTGGTGTGGCGTCAAGTGGAGAGCAAGGAAGGAAGGGGTTCGAATCCCTCAGGTGGCAAATAAAGGATTTTATTTTGTGGCTTGAGAGGGGAGGAAGCAGAATTGGGATCAAACTCTTCAATGGAAGTTGGAGAATGGGTCAAACGATTCAAATGGGTGAAGGAGAGGATATGTAGGAGGAAAAAGGGGAGAAAATCAAGGAGTGGATGTGTGTGAGAAGTGTTGGCCAAAAGTGGGAAGCTAACTAAGGGAATTTCGGCTGGTGAGGGTGATGTGATAGCATATTCCGTAGGGCAAGGGAGAGTGTACCGATTTTTCTCTAGTATTCTTTGGTAAGTTTTTACATTTTGGGTCACATTTTCTGGTGCATTTCGGGCCAGTTTCTCTTCAATTTACTTCTACCAAATTCTTAGTCTCTTCTTCTCATCTCCATCTTACCTTTCGCGTGTTTTCTTTGTGCAAATAGCCTAAACACAAATAGCCTAAACAACTGTTGGCTGAAACTCTTCTTCTCGTCTCTTTTAATCCGTTCTTTTTTTTTCTTCCTCTTATCTTCTTTTCTTGTCTTTTCTCCATAGTCGAATACATACTTCCTTCCCTTTTTACTCTTCAACTAGCTTCTTTTCTCTTCATCTACGGTTCTGCAACGAGTGTGACAATCGGTAAGTTATAGTTCTCTCTTTGACTATAACTCTGTTTTCATTCGGTTTCTCTTTTTAATAATCGTGTGTTCTTCTTTTTCTCTCGTTGGGTCTAAGATACGTTTCTTTTGTTTTTGTTTGTGATATGGCCATCGTTGGGCTCAGGGATTTTTATAAGGTGAATGGGAGCAAGTGGTTTGTATTAATCAAACCTTGATTATGGATTCATCGTTCAAAGGAGGTAAGAATATTGTCATAATACTTGGTTTGGCCGAATGTGCCATGTGTTGTGTTGAGTGGTATGCGGTTTTCAGTTACACTTATAGGTTTCATTTGGTACAGACTCTTGTTAAGGATGTGAAGCCAATTAATCGTGCTTAGAAATCTTGGTGTGTAGGGTCGTTTGCTCAAACAAGGTAAGGAGAACGTTTTAGGCTTAGTTCTCTAAGTGTTTAACCTTCAACATTTAGCTAATAAGGAATCTGATGATGTGTAGGGTTGATACGAAGGGATAATCGTGCGTCTCGCTAAGGTGTGTAATCTCACACTATTGTTTGTTTATTATGGCACAGTTATGTGAATCGGTTAAAAGCTGAAATGCCGAAAAGCGGGGGTATCAGCAACTGAGATCACTCAAGCGTGCGGGCGCTTATAGTGATAAATTGAGCCACTAGTGATGGCGATAGACCGTTGAGAGTGTCGCGAATGCTCTTGAGAAACTGAGGCTGTAATGGGCCTTGTTGGGCCAAAGTGGGCCCAATAGGATAACGGGCCCACATGAGTAAAATCGATGGTAAGTACCGGTTGTTTTGCTGTGACTACGAAGTCCGCAGAGCCGAGACCGAAAGTGAGTTGAATGGGCCACACGAGTGTGTGGGCCCTTTGGGTCGAAATTGGATTTTAAGCCCAATTACACCGTAGTGACCGAAAATGGAAACCGAGTCGTTCGAGGCAACATTAGGCCTTCGAAAAGGCCATTGTAGTGGGTAAATTACCGAAATACCCTCAGTGGGTAAATTATTGAAATACCTTCGATGGGTAAATTACCGAAATACCCTCAAAGGGTGAAATTACCATTTTACCCCTTAGTGACAAAGTGACCGTTATGCCCTTGGTGGTAGT
This sequence comes from Gossypium australe, assembly GCA_005393395.2. Taxonomy (NCBI): domain Eukaryota; kingdom Viridiplantae; phylum Streptophyta; class Magnoliopsida; order Malvales; family Malvaceae; genus Gossypium; species Gossypium australe. The sequence goes on from CM016623.1 coordinate 28,124,561, forward strand.
TATATATCGTTTATGTGATTTTATATATATCTGTTTATAATTTGTAATACACTGTATTCATATCATGTTGCATTGGGTTGGGTTTGATGATTGGAGGAAGTACCGTTCTGGTGGCTCTGCCACATACCGTTCGAGTGGCATCGCCACATACCGTTTAGTGGCTCAGCCACATATACCGTAATTAGTAGCTTGACTGCAATATTGGAGAGTTTTGGCTGGGTGGGTTAACATGGTCCCCACATGGTGTGTTGGTTGGTACGGGTGGAGAGTTAGTCGGCTGGATAGGATTGGGGTGGGCACATATCCACTTGCATTGAGATGATTTAGGGCTTAGGCCCAGCTTGTTACCGAATAGGGCTTAGGCCCAGACCGACACCGTATGGGCTCAGGCCCAGACTACGACCGTTATAGGGGATGACACACTGAGTTCTTGTAACTCACCCCTTTCTTTTAGCCGTGCAGGTAATCCCCAGCGTTAGAGGATTTGGAGCTGTAGAGGACTCGGAGGTGGCCATACGTCGGATTTTCTTCTTAACTAAACTTAGTAATTTTGGATTTAATTTATTTAATATTATTTTTGGGTTAATATTTTATGTAATAAGGCCATTGGGATTTTCCTTTTAAACTTTCATTTGGTAATTTGCTAGTTATGAATTGTTAAATGGTTAAACACGGTTTTATTATTATTTTTAAAACAATAACTATTGTTTTCAAAATATCACATTTCCGTAACTATTTAAGTCAGACTTCTGCAACAAACAAAGTTTTCGAAAATAATAACATCTTTGCAAGAATATAACTTTCAGCAAATCTTGTTTTTGTAAGCAACAAAATTCGGATTTTTAAAAGGATACAAAGTTTTTAAACTGAGGAGGGGTTTTAATGAACGCTAGCTTTTAAACAACCTTTTGATGTGACATGCTAGATCCGGCCATAATGTCTAGGCTGGGTTTAGGGTGTTACATTTAATGGTATCAGAGCCCGGTTGCAAAACTCGACTGTGGATTGGGTTCGAAAATTTTTTTACTCTGTTTAAATTTTTAGTTTGGAAAATGATAGTGTTACTGGAAGTATGGCACTCCGAGTCTCCAGTGCAAAATCCGTAAGTTTCCTGATCTTATACTTTATTATATGCTATACCGACTGTACTGAAAAACTATTATGGATAGTAGTAGTATATCGAACCCTTTAGTTAGGGAAACTAAGACTATAGGAGACTGAAACTATAGTAAACTCGATCTGCGAAAACTACTCATATTACTGTTCTTTCATAAAACATTTGTTAAGAATTACATGGACTATAAGTTGATTCATAAAACTCTTAAACAGATTAATACGATACATCGATATGAGTACAAGAGGTCGCGGACAGGGTACACGTGGTCGTGGTAGAGGCCGGGGTGCTAGGGCTGGATCCTCAGTGTCAGGGCATATGCCCGAAAGGAAGGCGCCGGCATCGCCAGTAACTGAGACGGTGTCTCATGGCCGAGTTGGTGGGGATGATGCTCTGTCTCAAGTGGTGCTACGGGTTTTAGAAAAGGTTGCTGGAGCAGTACTGGGTCGGTGGCCCGAGGGTCAATTTCTGAGCGACTCCGGTCAAACGGGGCGGAAATTTTCATGGGTATCTCTAGTATAGCCACAAATGTAGCAGATTATTGGTTAGAGGTGGTAGAGCAAATCATGGATGACCTGGACTGCACAGTAGAACAGAAACTGAAAGGAGCAGTGTCTTTACTGCGGGATGAGGCATATCAATGGTGGCTTACCGTGAGGGAAGGCACGCAGGCCGACCGTGTGACATTGGATTTCTTTAAGACGGCCTTCTAAGGAAAGTATGTCGGTGCAAGCTATGTGGGTCCCGGAGAAAGGAATTTCTGAATCTGGTTTAGGGGAGTAAGTCTGTAGTGGAATATGAGGCAGAATTTCTATGATTGAGTCGGTATGCTCTAGGCATCATCGCGACTGAGTATGAGCATTGTGTACGGTTTGAAGATGGTCTCCGAGATGAGTTGCAGGTACTGATAGCCCCGCAGAGGGAAAGAGACTTCACTGCTCTGGTAAAGAAGGCTAAGATTGTCGAGAATGTGAAACGCTCTGGGCGTCAAAACTGTAAGAAGGAAAGGGGCAGGAATGAGAGAGATTTTGGGCCTTCAAGTTCTTCAGGTGGATTTCATAAGAGGCCTAGGTTTGATGGGTCAGCCTGAATTGGGGTTCCAGTTGTTGATAGGTGACCGCAACCTTGCGTTGAGCATGGGAGACTTCATTCGGGAGAGTGTTGGAGAAGAACTGGGGGTGTTTCAGGTGTGGGTCCAAGGATCATCAGTTCAGAAATTGTCCTCGGGAGCCTGTTCGGATGCAAGCAGCCGGTCAGGTTTATGTGCAGCCTGGGAGAGGTGGTCAGCAACCACCGAGAGGTCGTGGTCCACCTAGAGGGGGAAATGGGTTAGGACGAGGTCGTAGAGCACTGGGCAGAGGTGCTGGTAGTACAGAGGCGAGACAGCCAGGGATGGTTTATGCTGCTCGGCGTCGAGAGGATGGCGACGCACTTGACGTCATAACTGGTACGTTCTTCATTTATAATGTACCATGTGTTGCTTTAATTGATATTGGGTCGACACACTCGTATGTTGCATGTACTGTGTCTGGAACTTTGGGTATACAGTTTGAATTTGCTGATAGAGAAATGTCGGTGATTAGTCTTTTAGGACAGTCTGTTGTAGTGAATAAGCTATTTAGAGATGTGCCTTCTAGAGGTTCAAGGGGTTGTCTTTCCGACGAATTTGATGGAACTGCCGTTTGGCAAATTTGATCTCATTCTGGGCATGGATTGGTTAGTGAAACACCATGCGAATTTGGATTACGCTGCTAAGCGTATGGTATTGAAGTCTTTAGAGGATGAGGAAGTGATTGTGATAGGGGAGCGAAGGAATTATCTATCTAATGTAATCTCAGCATTAAGGTCCGAGAAGCTGGTTCGCAAAGGTTGCGAGGCATTCCTTGCTTATGTCAGCACATCTGTTGTTAATGAACCGTCTGTTGAGAATGTCAGGACTGTAAAGGAGTTTTCAGATGTATTTCCTGAAGAATTTACGGGATTGCCTCCAAATCGCAAGGTCAAATTCGGTATTGAGCTTTTACCGGGAACAGCTCTGGTGTCCATCGCCCCTTATAGAATGGCACTAAAGGAGCTGGTAGAATTAAAGGCTCAGATCCAAGAGCTTCTGGATCGAGGATTCATCTGACTGAGTGTGTCTCCGTGAGGAGCACCAGTATTGTTCGTAAAGAAGAAGGATGGGTCAATGCGCATGTGTATTGACTACCGTCAGTTGAATAAGTTAATGATTAAGAACAAGTACCTGCTGCCAAGGATAGACGATCTGTTTGATCAGCTGGGAGGAGCTTCGATTTTCTCTAAAATAGGTCTAAGATCGGGTTATCATCAGTTAAGGGTTAAGGAGGCAGATGTGTTCAAAACCGCATTCAGGACTCGTTATGGACACTACGAGTTTCTGGACATGCCATTTGGGTTAACAAATACAGCAGCTGCTTTCATGGATATGATGAACTGGGCTTCCAACCCTATCTAGACCAGTTTGTGGTGGTGTTTATAGACGATATTTTGGTGTATTCAAGAATCAAGGAGGAGCATGATTCACATCTCCGGGTTGTCCTGCAAATATTGAGAGAAAAATAACTCTATGCCAAATTCAGCAAGTGCGAGCTCTGGCTGAAGGAGGTGACATTTTTGGGTCATGTTGTGTCTGCCGAGGGAATTAGGGTTGATCCTCAGAAAGTTGAGGCTGTATTAGATTGGAAACCACCGAAATCGGTATCGAAGATTCGAAGTTTTCTGGATTTGGCCGGGTATTACAGACGGTTCGTTGAGGGGTTTTCATTGATTGCTGCACCCCTAACTAAGCTACTGCGTAAGGGGGTACCGTTGGTTTGGACTGATAAATAGTAGGAGAGTTTTGAGAAGTTGAAAAAGATTCTAACTGAAACTCTGGTATTAATACAGCCAGAAGCTGGAAAAGAATTCGTTGTTTATTGTGATGCGTCGCACATGGGTTTGGGTTGTGTGTTGATGCAGGAGGGGAATGTGGTGGCGTATGCATCTCGTCAGCTTAGGACGCACGAGGTGAACTACCCCACTCATGACTTAGAATTAGTTACGATAGTGTTCGCACTAAAGATATGGAGACATTATTTGTACGGCGAAAAGTCGACCATCTACACCAACCATAAGAGTCTTAAGTACCTCCTTACCCAAAAGGGGTTGAATCTTAGGCAACTAAGATGGATAGAGTTGCTGAAGGATTATGATTGCTCGATCTAGTATCATTCGGGAAAAGCTAACGTGGTAGCGGATGCACTGAGTTGTAAGGCTATGTCTGATTTGAGAGCAATGTTTGCTCGTCTCAGCTTGTTTGAAGATGGTAGTTTGTTAGCTGAACTACATGTAACATCCCAAAAATTAGGGGTTGTAATTTTTGTACAATTGGATGTTGGGCTTGCTCTGTGGGTTGTTTGAGGGTATTTAGGGGCTCTAGGAAGGTCTGGGGTCGTGTCGGAGCCCTGGTAAAATTTTGGTTTTTGGGCACTTTAGGGGGGAGGACTGTTGGAAGTAGCACTTATATTTATTAGAGTGTGTTGTTCAACACAAGGGAGCTTGTGGTGGAGTGGTGGTGGCGTTATTTGTGGTGTAAGGAGAGAAGGGTTCGAATCCCACAGTTGGCAAATCAAGGCTTCTATTTTTCTGTCAAGTTGGTGGAGACTTAGTCAAATAGTTTGAATGAGTGGTGGAGAGCATTGTGGGGAAGAAAATAAGGAGAGTATCAAGGGATTGAGGAGAGAGGTGTAGTTGGCCGAACTTGGGAGTGTTTGTGGGGGGAGAATTTTAGCTGAGGAGGGGACTAGGTAGCATCTTCGGTCTTTGAGTGAGGGAGAGTGCCGATTTTTCTAAGTGTTTTTTTTGAGAGAAATTTTTACCTTTTTGCATTTTTGGCTAAAGCATTTCAGGTCTTCTTGTTGCAATTTTCTTTGCCGAAACCTCAACCTTTCTAATCACTTCTTCTCATTTCTATTTCAAACACTTTTCTTTTCATTTGTTGTCGCCCAAACACTTGTAGCCGAATTCCTTTCTGACCTCTTTTCTTCCAGTAGCCGAATCTCTTCAACACCCATTCTTCATCTTGTGTTCTTTAATTGGTAAGTCTCTATTTTCATATTCTTTCTTTTTCTTTTGGCATCATCTTTCTTTCTTGGACCGAATGCCATACTCTCACGGTCTTTACTCTTCTTCCCTCTCTACTTAGCCTAAGCCGAACTTCTTCCTACGGTGTAGACCGAATTTCTTTGGCAAACAACGGACATAGGCTATCAACTTTGGTCTTGGGTAAAGGTGAAGTTTTTCAATTACCTCTTTATTTGGTGTTAAGGTATTTATGTGACCTTTTTCTGGGGGTTAGCTTCGGCCTCCTTCTTTCCCGTAGGAGGGCTGAATGTTGCTTAGATACTAACCTCTTGGGTACATCAATTACTCTCTTGTAGGAACGTGTGGTGGTAGCCAGGAAGCAAGGTCGAATCTTGGGACTCTGTAAGGGAGATCACGTTTTGGGGTAAGTGATTCTTGTGGTGTAGTGAATTCAGGTTTATGGAATCTTTGAAATGTTGGGGCTAACTTTTGATCGTTGTTATTCTAGGGGCAACGAGGAGTGGTTCTTTCGGCCATCTAAACTAGGTGTGTAATCTCACACCCACCTCGATGAATACCTGTGATGTTCTCTGGAACGGCTAAAAGCCGAAAAGCCGGCAATTGCGACCACTCGAGCATGCGAACGCTTGTGGGGGTAAATCGAACCACGAATAATGGCGATAGATCGTCAAGAGTGTCACGAGCACTCTCGCGAAATCGAGGCTGTAACGGGCCTGATCGAGCCAAAACAAGCCCAATGGGCTAACGGCCCATGTGGGCAAAATTGATAGAAAACGTCTGAATAATCGATGCAATTGCGAAAACTGCAAAACTGAGATCGAAACCAAGCGTAATGGGCCACACGAGCGTGTGGGCCCGTTTGGGCCTGAGATGGATTTTTAGGCCCAATTGCGTTGTAGAGACCCAAAAAGGGGTCCCATGTTGTTCGAGGCGATAATAGGCCTCCAGAAAGGCAGTTAGACGATGAAATTACTGAAATACCCCTGGAGGGTAAATTACTGAAATACCCTTGGTGGGTAAATTACTGAAATACCCTTGGTAGGTAAATTACTAAAATACCCTCAGTGGGTAAAATTACTGAAATGCCCTTGTAGGGCAAAATTACTGTTATACCCTTAGGGACAAATTTGGTATGTTTATGTATAATTTGATTAATTGCCATGATGATACATAATTGCATACACTGAATTATTATGCCATGGCATGTGCATTGGGTTGGGTTATATTTATGGAGGAAGTGCTGTACTAGTGGTTATGCCACATTATACTAATTTCAGTGGCTCAGCCACATATACTGTTACTGGCAGCTTTGCTGCATTTATTCTGGCAGCTCGGCTGCATTCTTGGAGTGTAAGGCTGGGTGGGTTGACTTGGTCCCCACATGGAGTGTAGGGCTGGTACGGGTGGAATGCAGCGTTGGATTGGGGTGGGCTGCATTTACTATTTACATTACCATGATTTTGGGGCTGTAGGCCCAGACTGATACTGTATGAGGCTTAGGACCAGACTAAGACTATAACTGTGACTGAAAATGGGATTACACACTGAGTTCTTGTAACTCACCCCTATTTCCGATAACCTTGCAGGTAATCCCCAGGGCTAGTGGATTTGGGAGCTGCGGAGATCGCGGTGGTGGCCATACATCGGAGTTGTTCCTCACGAAACTCCGTAAATTTGGCTTTTATCTTATTTTTAAGATTATTTAATTTGGGTTATTGTTTTGTAATAAGGCCATTGGACATATTTTATTTTTTTTTAACTTTCATTTCGGCATTTACTAAACTGTTAAGTGTTTAATACGAGGTATCTTAAAGCATTAATAATCGCTTTCAAAATGGCACGTTTTCGCGACTATTCAAGTTTGATTTTCACAATCGAAAAAAATAATTTTTTTTCAAGATAATAACAACTTTTTAAAAAATAGATATTAATCAAGTCACGTTTTTACAAACAAACCACGAAACTCGGGATTTCAAAAAGAGAAGCAACATTTTTAACGATCACTTGGCTTTTCAACTATTTTCTTATGTGACATGCTAGATCCGGCCATAACGTCTAGGCCGAGTTTGGGGTGTTACATTTTATGGTATCAGAACAGGTTGCAAAACTCGGCTGTGGAATGGGTTTGAAATTTTTTTCAAAACTATTCAAAATGTGGTTTAGAAAATGTATAATATCACTGGAAGTATGGCACACTGAGTCTCCGGTACCAAATCCGTAAGTTCTGAGTAACAAATGACTGTAGTAAGAAACTACTAGAGATAGTGGTAGTACAATGAAACTTTAGGTATAGAAACTGAGACTGTAGAGACTGAGAAGGTGGCAAACTCAATCTGCGAAAAACAACTCTTATAACTATTTTCCATAAAACACATGTTAATAAACATTGGAACTATAGACTGATTCATAAAATTCCTAATCAGATTAATTCGATTCAACAATATGAGTACAAGAGGAAGTGGACGAGGACAACGTGGCCGTGGTAGAGGCCGAGGTGCTAGGACTGGATCCTTAGCATCGGGGCATATGCCGAAAAGAGAGGTATCGGCATCGCCAGCAATATGAGCTGGAAGGGATGATGCTCTATCCCAAGCAATGTTACGGGTCTTAGAACGAGTTGCTGGAGCAAGTACTGGGTCGGCAGCTCGGGAGTCTATTTCTGAACGACTCCGGTCGAACGGGGACAAGTTTTTAGGGGCATCTCTGGTGTAGCCCCGAATGTGGAAGAATATTGGTTGGAGGCAGTGGAACGGATCATAGATGATCTGGACTGCTCGGTGGAGAAAACATTGAAAGGGGCGGTATCCCTACTGAGAGATGAGGCATACCAGTGGTGGCTCACTGTGAGGAAAGGCACACAAGCAAATCGATTAACCTGGGATTTCTTTAAAATGACTTTCCAGGGAAAATATGTTGGGGCTAGTTGTATGGACGCCCGGAGAAAAGAATTCTTGAATCTGGTTCAGGGGAATAAATCTGTGGCAGAATATGAGGTGGAATTTTTGCGTCTGAGCCGGTATTCTCGGGGAATAGTCTCGACCGATTTTGAGGGCTGTGTGCGGTTTGAAGATGAGCTGCGAGATAAGTTGCGGATACTGATAACCCCACAGAGGGAGAGAGATTTTGTTGCATTGGTGGAAAAGGCCAAGATTGCTGAGAAGGTGAAACGTTCTGAGCGTCAGAACCGTGATAAGGAAAGAGGAAGAAATAATAGAGATTTTAGGCCTTTCAGTTCTTCTGATAGATTTCAAAAGAGGCCTAGATTTGATGGGCCGATCCGAGTTGGAGTTTCGTTTGCTACTGCAGACCGTAGCCTTGCACAATGGGCGGGTTGTCTCATCAGGGTGAATGTTGGAAGAGAGTTGAGGCCTGCTTCAGGTATGGGTCAAGAGACCATAGAATTAAGGATTGTATGTTGAAACCGGGTCCGGAACCAGTTGTAAAACAGGGGTATGTTCAGCCAGAGAGAGGTGGTCAGCAGCCACTGAGAGGTCGTGGCCCAGCCCGAGGGGGAAATAGGTTTGGACGAGGTCGTGGAGCACCGGGCAGAGGTGCTTGTAATACAGATGCAAGATAGCCATGGTTGGTTTATGCTGCTCGTCATCGAGAGGAGGGCGACGCACCTGACATCATAACTGGTACATTCTTTATTCATAATGTACCATGTTTTGCTTTAATTGATATTGGGTCAACGCATTCGTATGTTGCTTGTCATGTGACTGGAACATTGGATATACAATTTGAACTTGATGAAAGAGAGATGACAGTGATTAGTCTTCTAGGACAGTCTGTCGTAGTGAATAAGCTATTTAGAGATGTGCCTTTGGAGGTTCAAGGGGTTGTCTTCCCGGCAGATTTGATGGAACTGCCGTTTGGTGAATTTGACCTTATTCTTGGCATTGACTGATTGGTGAAGCACCGTGCGAACTTAGATTACGCTGCTAAGCGTATGATATTAAAGACATCAGAGGACGAGGAAGTGATGGTGATAGGAGAGAGAAGGGACTATCTGACCAATGTAATCTCCGCGTTAAGAGCCGAGAAACTGGTTCGAAAGGGGTGCAAGGCATTTCTAGCTTTTGTCAGCACATTTGCTACTAATGAGTCATCGGTTCGGGATGTCAGGACTGTAAAGGAATTTCCTGATGTATTTCCAGAAGAGCTTCCGGGGTTGCCCCCAAATCGTGATGTTGAGTTCGGTATTGAGCTATTACCAGGAACGGCTCCGTTGTCCATCGCCCCTTATAGGATGGCATCGAAGGAGCTGGAAGAACTAAAGGCTCAAATCCAAGAGCTGTTGGATCGAGGATTTATGAGACCAAGTGTATCGTCGTGGGGGCGCCAGTATTGTTCGTGAAGAAGAAGGATGGGTCAATGTGTATGTGTATTGACTACTTTCAGTTGAACAAGTTAACGATTAAGAACAAATACCCGCTGCCAAGAATTGACGACCTATTTGATCAGTTGCGAGGAGCTTCAGTCTTCTCAAAAATAGATCTAAGATCGGGATATCATCAGCTAAGGGTCAAGGAGGCGGATATACACAAGACTGCATTTCGAACTCGTTATGGGCATTACGAGTTTCTGGTCATGCCATTTGGATTAACGAATGCACCAGCTGCTTTCATGGATATGATGAATCGGGTCTTCCAACCCTATCTAGACCGGTCCGTGGTGGTATTCATAGATGACATTTTGGTGTATTCAAGGACTGAGGAGGAGCATGACTCACATCTTCGGGTTGTGCTACAAATATTGAGGGAAAAGCAACTTTACGCCAAATTTAGTAAGTGCGAGTTTTGGCTGAAGGAAGTGACATTTTTTACGGCATGTTGTGTCTACCGAGGGGATTAGGGTTGATCTTCAGAAGGTCGAAGCTGTTTTGGATTGGAAGCCACTGAAGTCAGTGTCAGAGATATAAAGTTTTCTGGGTTTGGCTGGGTACTACAGGCGGTTCGTCAAGGGGTTTTCTTTAATTGTCACACCTCTAACTAAATTGCTGCGTAATGGGGTACCGTTTGTATGGACGGATAAGCAGCAAGAGAGTTTTGAGAAACTGAAGAAGATTTTGACTGAAGCACCGGTTTTAATTCAGCCAGAGGCTGGGAAAGAATTTGTTGTCTACTGTGATGCATTGCACACGGGTTTGGGTTATGTGTTGATGCAGGAAGGGAAGGTGGTGGCATATGCGTCGCGTCAACTTAGGCCGCACAAGGTGAACTACCCTACGCATGACTTGGAATTAGCCGCGGTAGTGTTCGTACTAAAGATTTGGAGACACTACCTGTATGGGGTAAAGTCGATCATTTACACCGACCATAAGAGTCTAAAGTATCTTCTTACCCAAAAGGAGTTGAACCTTAGGCAACGGAGATGGATAGAATTGTTAAAGGATTACGATTGCTCGATTGAGTATCATCCGGGGAAAGCCAACATAGTGGTGGATGCGCTGAGTCGTAAGGTGGTATCTGACTTGAGAGCAATGTTTGCTCGGCTCAGTCTATTTGAGGATGATAGTTTGTTGGCAAAACTGCAGGTAAAACCAACATGTATTAGTTAGATTAAAGAGAAACAGATGCTGGATGAGTCGTTGAGTTCTCGTTTTCAACAGGTAAAGAAGGAAGAGACTGTGGATTTTGAATTGAATGGTGAAGGGGTATTATGTTTCCGTGGGAGAGTTTGTGTACCGAGGGATTCTGAGTTAAGACAGGTGATTTTGCGGGAAGCGCATAGTAGCCCATACGCTATGCACCCCGGTAGAAACAAATTATATCGAGATCTGCATGAACAGTATTGGTGGCCAGGACTTAAGCGTGAGGTGACTGATTTCGTAAGTAAGTGTTTGACATGCCAGCAAGTGAAGGCCGAGCATCAGCTCCCTTCGAGACTGCTACAACCTGTAAAGATTCCACTCTGGAAATGGGAGAGGATAACAATGGATTTCGTCAGTGGGCTACCCCTGACGCCTACTAAGAAAGATTCAGTGTGGGTAATTGTTGATCGATTGACTAAGTCCGCGCACTTCATACCAGTTCACACTGACTACTCGTTGCAGAAATTGGCCAAGTTGTACGTGGCAGAAATTGTGAGGTTGCATGGGGTACGAGTGTCTATCATATCAAACAGGGACCCTAGATTTACATCTCAGTTCTGGAAGGTGTTACATGAAGCTTTGGGTACAAGATTAGACTTCAGCACAGCGTTTCATCCACAGACTGATGGTCAGTCGGAGAGAGTAATCCAGATTTGGGAAGACATGTTAAGGAGTTGTGTGATTGAGGAAAATAAGGAGAGTATCAAGGGATTGAGGAGATAGGTGGATTGGCCGAACTTGGGAGTGTTTGTGGGGGGGGAGAATTTCGGCTGAGGAGGGGACTAGGTAGCATATTCGGTCATTGAGTGAGGGAGAGTGCCGATTTTTCTAAGTGTTCTTTTGAGAGAAATTTTTACCTTTTTGCATTTTTAGCTAAAGCATTTCAGGTCTTCTTGTTGCAATTTTCTCTGCCGAAACCTTAACCTTTCTATTCATTTCTTCTCATTTCTTTTTCAAACACTTTTCTTTTCATTTGTTGTCGCCCAAACACTTGTAGCCAAATTCCTTTTTGACCTCTTTGCTTCCAGTAGCCGAATCTCTTCAACACCCATTCTTTATCTTGTGTTCTTTAATTGGTAAGTATCTATTTTCATATTCTTTCTTTTTCTTTTGGCATCATCTTTCTTTCTTGGACCGAATGCCATACTCTCACGGTCTTTATTCTTCTTCCCTCTCTACTTAGCCTAAGCCGAACTTCTTTCTGGGGTGTAGACCGAATTTCTTTGGCAAACAACAGGTACAGGCTGTCAACATTGGTCTTGGGTAAAGGTGAAGTTTTTCGATTACCTCTTTATTTTGGTGTTAAGGTGTTTATGTGACCTTTTTCTAGAGGGGTTAGCTTTGGTCTCCTTCTTTCCCGTAGGAGGGCCGAATGTTGCTTAGATGCTAACCTCTTGGGTGCATCAATTACTCTCTTGTATGAACGTGTGGTGGTAGCCAAGAAGCAAGGCTGAATCTTGGGACTCTGTAAGGGAGATCACGTTTTGGGGTAAGTGATTCTTGTGGTGTAGTGAATTCTGGTTTATGGAATCTTTGAAAAGTTGAGGCTAACTTTTGATCATTGTTATTCTAGGGGCAACGAGGAGTGGTTCTTTCAGCCATCTAAACCAGGTGTGTTATCTCACACCCACCTCGATGAATGCCTGTGATGTTCTCTGGAACGACCAAAAGCCAAAAAGCTGGCAACTGCGACAACTCGAGCATGCGAATGCTCGTGGGGGTAAATCGAGCCACGAATGATGGTGATAGATCGTCGAGAATGTCACGACCACTCTCGCGAAATCGAGGCTGTAACGGGCCTGATCGAGCCAAAACAGGCCCAATGGGCTAATGGGCCCATATGGGCAAAATTGATAGAAAATGACCGAATAATCGATGCGGTTGCGAAAACTGCAAAACTAAGATCGAACCAAGCATAATGGGCCACACGAGCGTGTGGGCCCGTTTGGGCCTGAGATGGATTTTTAGACCCAATTGTATTGTAGAGACCCAAAAAGGGGTCCCATGTTGTTCGAGGCGATAATAGGCTTCCAGAAAGGTAGTTAGACGATGAAATTACTGAAATACCCCTGGAGGGTAAATTACTGAAATACCCTTGGTGGGTAAATTACTGAAATACCCTCGATGGGTAAAATTAATGAAACGCCCTCGTGGGGCAAAATTACTGTTATACCCTTAGGGACAGATTTGGTATGTTTGTGTATAATTTGATTAATTGCCAAGATGATACATAATTGCATACACTGAATTATTATGCCATGACATGTGCATTGGGTTGGGTTATATTTATGGAAGAAGTGCTGTACTGGAGGTTATGCCACATTATACTGAATTCAGTGGCTCAGCCATATATACTGTTACTGACAGCCTTGCTACATTTATACTGGCAGCTCGGCTTCATTCTTGAAGTGTAGGGGCTGGGTGGGTTAACTTGGTCCCCACATGGAGTGTAGGGCTAGTACGGGTGGATTGTAGGGTTTGATTGGGGTGGGCTGCATTCACTATTTACATTACCATGATTTTGGGGCTGTAGGCTCAGACTGATACTGTATGGGGATTAGGCCCAGACTGAGACAATAACTGTGACTGAAAATGGGATTACACACTGAGTTCTTGTAACTCACCCCTATTTCTGATAACCTTGCAGGTAATCCCCAGGGCTAGTGGATTTGGGAGCTGCAGAGATCGCGGTGGTGGCCATACATCAGAGTTGTTCCTCACGAAACTCCGTAAATTTGGTTTTTATCTTATTTTTAAGATTATTTAATTTGGGTTATTGTTTTGTAATAAAGCCATCGGACTTATTTTATTTTTTTAACTTTCATTTCGGCATTTACTAAACTGTTAAGTGTTTAATACGGGGTTTCTTAAAGCATTAATAATCGCTTTCAAAATGGCACGTTTCCACAACTATTCAAGTTCGATTTTCACAACCGAAAAAAATAGTTTTTTTAAGATAATAACAACTTTTTAAAAATAGATATTAAACAAGTCGCGTTTTTACAAACAAACCACGAAACTCGGGATTTCAAAAAGAGAAGCAACATTTTTAACGATCGTTTGGCTTTTCAACTATTTGCTTATGTGACATGCTAGATTCGGCCATAACGTCTAGGCCGGGTTTGGGGTGTTACACTACAAGTAAAACTGACTTGGATTAGTCAGATTAAAGAGAAATAGATGTTGGATGAGTCGTTGGTTTCTCGTTTCCAACAGGTGAAGAAGGGAGAGACTGTGGATTTTGAGCTGAATAATGAAGGAGTATTATGTTTTCGTGGAAGAGTTTGTGTACCGAGGGACTTTAGGTTAAGACAGACGATTCTGCGGGAGGTGCATAGTAGCCCATACGCTATGCATCCCGGTAGAAACAAGTTATACCAAGGTCTACGTAAACTGTACTGGTGGCCAGGACTTAAGCATGAGGTTTCTGACTTCGTAAGTAAGTGTTTGACATGCCAGCAAGTGAAGGCTGAGCATCAACTACCTTCTGGATTACTGCAACTGGTGAAAATTCCACTCTGGAAGTGGGAGAAGGTAACCATAGATTTTGTTAGTGGGCTACCTCTGACGCCTACTAAGAAAGATTCACTATGGGTTATTGTTGATTGATTGACTAAATACGCTCACTTCATACCGGTTCGCACGGATTACTCGTTGCAGAAGTTAGCCAAGTTATATGTGGCGGAGATTATAAGGTTACATGGGGTACCAGTGTCTATCATCTTGGATAGGGACCCTAGATTCACATCTCGGGTCTGGAGAGTATTACACGAAGCCTTGGGTACGAGGTTGGATTTCAGCACAGCATTTCATCGGCAGACTGATGGTCAGTCGGAAAGGGTAATTCAGATTTTGGAAGACATGTTAAGGAGCTGTGTGATTCATTTCAAAGGTAGTTGGGAAGACTATTTACCGTTGGCAGAATTTGCTTACAACAACAGTTACCAATCTAGTATTCAGATGGCACCATCCGAGGCATTTTATGGTCGTAGGTGTCTTACCCCTACTTTTTGGACAGAATTGGGTGAGTGGCGACTGTTGGGTCCAGAGCTAATTTCTGAAACTGAGGAGAAAGTAAAGTTGATAGGGATCGGTTAAAAGAAGCATCTGATAGGCAGAAGTCGTATGCTGACTTAAAGCGTAAAGAGATAGAGTTCATTGTGGGGGATTATGTCTTCTTGAAGGTCTCACCTTGGAAAAAGATCCTGAGATTTGGACGGAAGGGCAAGTGGAGCTCCAGATTCATCGGACCTTACCGGCTAATAAAGCGTGTAGAACCAGTAGCCTGTCAGCTTGAGCTGCCTTCTGAGTTAAACCGAATACATAATGTATTCCATGTTTCTATACTAAAGTATTATCGTTCTGACCCTTCTCATGTAGTGCCCGTAGAGGAGGTCGAGGTAAGACCTGATCTAACATTTGAAGAAGAACCGGTGCAGATTTTGGATCAAAATGTTAAGGTACTGAGAAGGAAACCTGTTCCGTTAGTCAAGGTGTTGTGGTGTAATCATGGTTTAGAGGAAGCCACGTGGGAGCCTGAAGAGACGATGCATCAGCAGTACCCTCATCTCTTCTAATCAGGTAAATTTCGAGGCCAAAATTTCTTTAAAGAGGGTAGAATTGTAACATCCCAAAAGGTAGGGGTTATAAATTTTTGCACAATTGCATGTTGTGCTTGCTTAGAGGGTTATTTGAGTGTATTTGAGGGTTCTAGGGAGGCCTAGAATTGAGTCAGAGCCCTGGAAAAATTTTAGTTTTTGGCCCTTAAGAAGAGAGGGCTGGTTGAGGTTGGACTTAAGTATATTTGAGTGTGTTTTGCTAACACAAGTGGAGTTTGTGGCAAGGTGGTGTGGCGTCAAGTGGAGAGCAAGGAGGGAAGGGGTTCGAATCTCTCAAGTGGCAAATAAAGGATTTTATTTTGTGGCTTGAGAGGGGAGGAAGCAGAGTTGGGATCAAACTCTTCAATGGGAGTTGGAGAATGGGTCAAACGGTTCAAATGGGTGAAGGAGAGGAATTGTAGGAGGAAAAAGGGGAGAAAATCAAGGAGTGGATGTGTGTGAGAAGTTTTGGCCGAAAGAGGGAAGCTAACTAAGGGAATTTCAGCTGGTGAGGGGTGTTGTGATAGCATATTCAGTAGGGAGAGGGGAGAGTATGCCGATTTTTCTCTAGTGTTCTTTGGTAAGTTTTTACATTTTGGGTCTCATTTTCTGGTGCATTTCGGGTCAGTTTCTCTTCAATTTACTTCTACCGAATTCTTAGTTTCTTCTTCTCATCTCCATCTTACCTTTCGTGTGTTTTCTTTGTGCAAATAGCCTAAACGCAAATAGCCTAAACAACTGTTGGCCGAAACTCTTCTTCCCAACTCTCTTCATCCGTTCTTTTTTTTCTTCCTCTCATCTTCTTTTCTTGTCTTTTCTCCATAGCCGAATACATACTTCCTTCCGTTTTTACTCTTCAACTAGCTTCTTTTCTCTTCATCTACGGTTCTGCAATGAGTGTGACAATCGGTAAGTTATAGTTCTCTCTTTGACTATAACTCTGTTTTCATTCAGTTTCTCTTTTTAATAATCGTGTGTTCTTCTTTTTCTCTCGTTGGGTCTAAGATACGTTTCTTTTGTTTTTGTTTGTGATATGGCCATCGTTGGGCTCAGGGATTTCTATAAGGTGAAGGGGAGCAAGTGGTTTGTATTAATCAAACCTTGATTGTGGATTCATCGTTCAAGGGAGGTAAGAATATCGTCATAATTCTTGGTTTGGCCAAATGTGCCATGTGTTGTGTTAAATTGTATACGGTTTTTAGTTACACTTATAGGTTTCATTTGGTACAAACCCTTGTTAAGGGCGTGAAGCCAATCAATCGTGCTTAGAAATATTGGTGTGTAGGGTCGTTTGCTCAAACAAGGTAAGGAGAACGTTTTGGGCTTAGTTCTCTAAGTGTTTAACCTTAAACAATATTTAGCTAATAAGGAATCTGATGATGTGTAGGGTTGATATGAAGGGATAATCGTGCGTCTCGCTAAGGTGTGTAATCTCAAACTATTGTTTGTTTAGCATGGCACCGTTTTGTGAATCGGCGAAAAGCTGAAATGCCAAAAAGCTGGAGTATCGGCAACCGAGATCAATCGAGCGTGCGAGTGCTTGTAGTGATAAATCGAGCCACTACTGATGGCAATAGACCGTTGAGAGTGTCGCGAACGCTCTCGAGAAACTGAGGCTGTAATGGGCCTTATTAGGCTGAAGTGGGCTAAGTGGGCCCAATGGGATAACGGGCCTACATGAGTGAAATCGATGGTAAGTACAGGTTGTTTTGCTGCGACTACGAAGTCCATAGAGCCGAGACCGAAAGTGAGTTGATGGGCCACACGAGCGTATGGGCCCGTTTGGGTCGAAATTGGATTTTACGCCCAATTACACTGTAGTGGCCGAAAATGGAAACAGAGTCGTTTGAGGTGACATTAGGCCTTCGGAAAGGCTGTTGTAGTGGGTAAATTACCGAAATACCCTTAGTGGGTAAATTATCAAAATACCCTTAGTAGGTAAATTACTGAAATACCCTTAGTAGGTAAATTACCGAAAAACCCTTAGTAGGTAAATTACCGAAATACCCTCAATGGGTAAATTACCGAAATACCCTCAAAGGGTGAAATTATCGTTTTACCCCTTAGTGACAAAGTGAACGTTAAGCCATTGGTGGTAGTTAAATATCGTTTATGTGATTTTATATATATATGTTTATAATTTGTAATACACTGCATTCATATCATATTGCATTGGGTTGGTTTGATGATTGGAGGAAGTATCGTTTTAGTGGCTCTGCCACATACTGTTCTGGTGGCTCTGCCACATACCATTCGAGTGGCATCGCCACATACCGTTTAGTGGCTCAGCCACATATACCGTAATTAACAGCTTGACTGTAATATTGGAGAGTTTTGGCTGGGTGGGTTGACATGGTCCCCACATGGTGTGTTGGTTGGTACGGGTGGAGAGTTAGTCCGCTGGATGGGATTGGGGTGGGCACATATCCACTTGCATTGAGATGATTTGGGGCTTAGGCCCAGCTTGTTACCGAATAGGGCTTAGGCCCAAACCGATACCGTATGGGCTCAGGCCCAGACTATGACCGTTATAGGGGATGACACACTGAGTTCTTGTAACTCATCCCTTTCTTTTAACCGTGCAGGTAATCCCCAACGTTTGAGGATTTGGAGCTGTAGAGGACTCGGAGGCGGCCATACGTCGGATTTGCTTCTTAACTAAACTTAGTAATTTTGGATTTAATTTATTTAATATTATTTTTGGGTTAATATTTTATGTAATAAGGCCATTGGGATTTTCCTTTTAAACTTTCATTTGGTAATTCTGCTAGTTATGAATTGTTAAACGGTTAAACATGGTTTTATTTTAAAAAAAAAACAATAACTACTGTTTTCAAAATATCACGTTTCCGCAACTATTTAAGTCAGACTTCTGCAACAAACAAAGTTTTCGAAAATAATAACATCTTTGCAAGAATATAACTTTGAGCAAATCTTGTTTTTGTAAGCAACGAAATTCGGAGTTTTAAAAGGATACAAAGTTTTTAAACTGAGGAGGGGTTTTAATGAACACGTAGCTTTTAAACAACCTTTTGATGTGACATGTTAGATCCGGCCATAACGTCTAGGCCGGGTTTGGGGTGTTACAGATACACAATTTTATCCAAAAACATGTCAGTCGAAATGATGCAAATTTTATAGAATACAAAAATATTAATAAGGAATATGATAATATTATTGATCCAGAAGATGTGCATGATGGAAAAGTGATTATGATGATGGTGGTGGTGGTGAATCAAACAATTCAAGTGGTTTTGAAATGGAATTAACAAGATATGCTATAACTTCTAGTTTAATGAATTCACATTAAATTGTAAATGTTAATGTAAATTTTTTAATATTTGTTTTTGTTATATAAATATTACCCCTTTTTGAAACTTTAATCCAAATACATGTAATATTTTAATTTGTTAGGTTTATGTTTCCTATGTCACGTTAATATCTAATATGGTTTATATATTCAAATTACATTTTAAAATAAAAAAAATACAAATATGTTAAAATCATTAATTAAAAATAAAAAATCTTTTTTAAAATAATATAGCTGTGTTAACATCTAATTACAAATGTTTAATGGTTATATTTAAATATTTAAAATATAGTTTATATATTCTGATTAAATTTTGTAAATAATTAATATTAATTACTTAGAAATATTTAAAATTAATATTTATATATTAAAATATTAGCAATAAATTAAAATAAATTATTTTAAATATTCTTGCTAAAATATAATAATATTAACTAATTTGAACATTATTTAAATGCATATTTGTTACTTTATAATACCATGTCTAAAATGGACATTTTATTTTTCAAAAGCACTTTTTGGCAGTAATACTAAATACTTAAATTATAAACCAAGCTTCTCAAAAGCCCTTTTCCACATCATTTTTTAAAAGCACTTTTCAAAAGCAATGCTAAATGGAAACACAAAGATTTATATACTTTTTCATACCTAATTTTACTAAAAATCATGCATTTTCGATAGAATTTTTGTCATAAAATAATTAATTTTTATAAAATAATTAAATTGTATTAAAAATTTGAACATGTAAATTTTTAGTCAATTTTACAATTATTTTTAGTAAATTTTGATTATTTTTTGACATATTCGTACAAAGGGCGAAAATTGACCCGACAAACACCGTAGAAGAACAAAACTGAGAAGCAATTCAAAGTAACAAGGCGAAATAATTTCCAGCCTAAGACGGTCCAAATATGTGTATTAATTCATAATATAATTAATTTTAATTTATTCCCAATTTAATTTGGGCTAAATAAATTAATTTTAAATAATTATGGAAAAATGGCCTAGTTGAACCACACCAGTTGAACCAAATTGAGCGAACCGAACCAGCCACCAATTGGGCAGCCCAGAACCGTTCAAATGCTGACCCAAACCAGCATTTTAGCTTATTAAATGAGCTTGCAAAAAGGCCATTGGAAGACTTCCAAATTGCATTCAAACCCCACCTTAAATTATGGCTTTACGGATTCGCCCCAGGCTAATTTTAGCAAAGTTGAAAGTCTCAACTTTGCCATGTAAGATGGCAGGCCATGAGGGGGCTCTTTGGCTGCTGAAATTTGATATTTTTAGCAGCCATCCTCAGCTATATAAACCCCCCTTTTCTGCCCATTCAAATCATCCCTCAACACTCTCATTCTCTCATCACTTCTCTTATCTCTATTCTCTCTTTTTCTCCAAAGAAAAAACCAAGCCTTCTTGTGCTGATTTCCCCTCTTGGAAAAGAGGTGTTTTCTCAGCCATTTGGGGCAGCAAGCGAGTGTTCGTAGAAGCCTTGATTGGCAAGTACAACAGAGACGAAAGAAGGAGCAATCAGTCAAGCCACGGAGAAACACCGGATTTGCTACTTATTCCCTATCTTTTTAATTTCTGTTGTTTTTATGATGAACATACCTGTGAATATTCATGCCTTTGAAATGGTTATTTTAATCAATCTAGCTTGAATTAAGTCGTGTTGGGTTGATTGCATTTCGTCCTCTTGATTTGTTAAATTTATGTTTATGATGTTATAGGCCTCGGTAAAATGCTTGATTAAGTAAAATCATGCCTAAGTTACTCTGGCATTATAATTGTTTAGATAACTAAAGAATTAATTAGTTAAACACATTGAAATTGTAATTAATGGACACGGTACTTAATCAGTGCATGTTTAATTCTTCTAAGGTAGCTGAAGATTAGATTAGCATTGTATTTGGCAATACATATGCCTTGCATAACTTGCAAGATTATTGTGATTAAACTGTTTCAAGGTAAGGATACTTTGTTACCTCACATAGTCTTTTATATGCTTATTAGGTTGAATTAATCGTTTGAATCTACATAGGAATATGCGAGAGAATGTTTAATTTAATAAGTATGTATGGGCAATAACATGTTTACCTTTATAAATCTATTTAATCGGTCGAATTGGCATAGAAA
This sequence comes from Gossypium australe, assembly GCA_005393395.2. NCBI lineage: Eukaryota > Viridiplantae > Streptophyta > Magnoliopsida > Malvales > Malvaceae > Gossypium > Gossypium australe. Next base: position 28,145,413 of record CM016623.1, read on the forward strand.
TATGTACAAGAGATGGATGGATTTTTTATTTGTAAATATGTTCATAAGTTAGCAAATTACCGAGTTGCCGTGATTTATTTGTAACAAGTATAAGCATAAGTCTAATAATTCTAAGGTAAGGAAATATAATTAATCCAACACAATTATATCATCTTGATTAAATCATATTTGGAACCGTGCACTAGAATTTCTTTGTTTTATTTTAATTATTTCACTTAGTTTTTAACTCTTAGTTTTTTTGTTATCTCTTTTTAAAACCAAATATTTTTCCTTCACCAAAGTGTTTAAAATTACTTTCATAAATAATTCTTTTGCAGTCCCTGTGGGTACGATAACTCGACATTTACTTGTCACTTTATTACCTGTTGCGATTGTGTACACTTGCACATTTCCATCGTTCCAAGTTTTTGGCGTCGTTGCCAGGGGTTGTTTTTCAAAAGCCATTATTTGTGAATTTGTTAGTCTTACATTTTGGTTTAATTTTTTGTTTAATTTTTTTAAAAAAAATTCTGTGAATATTTCTGGTGTTTATGAGTATTGACCGAATTATCGGTTTATTCCCCGTAGACCCTGAGATAGAACGAACCTTTCAACAACGTAGAAGACAAGCGAATCAAAGGAGGATCGAATAGATGAATTTCGATAATATGAATCAAGAAAATGGAGCAAACCTTGCTCAAAATCCTTGTAACACCCCAAACCCAGCCTGGACGTTATGGCCAAATCTAGCGATGTCACATGATAGTGATTTTAGAAATCGTAACTGCGTTAAAACCATTTTTAGGTATCTTCAGTTATCGTCAAAACGTGTCGTGTATTTGCTCATTATCCATTTTCAAAACTTTATACGTTGCTGAAGCTTTTAAAAGGATTTGCAAGGTCGTACATACTTTGATAAAACCTTTGTTTATTTTGAAAACTCGCGTTTGTCCTACTGCTAGTAGTTTATAAAACAATAATCCCAAGTTTTAAACAAAAATCCGAATGGCCTTATTACATAAAATTTACCCCAAATATAACCAAATCGTAATTAAAAATAAACTGTAAATAAGTGTCCAGAACCGTGGTCACCGTCGAGTTCTCCGCTGCACCAATCCGTCTACTGCTGGGGGTTACCTATACAAATTAAACAGAAAAGGGTGAGTTTTTGCAAACTTAGTGTGTAATCCCCACAGAAAACATGCACACAATATCATATCCGAAAACAGTCATGCATTTAGAGTTCGAGTCTGAGCCCATTACAGAAACAGTGTGGACTTTAGCCTACTCAGATGCAGAAACAGACGTATTATAGGGCCTTGGCCCATTCCAGATAGAATATACAGAAAACAGAGTCCTACCCACCAGCCTCTACACACCAACTCCGTCCAACCCTACACACCATGTAGGGACAAAATCAACCCACTCAGCCCTACACACCATGTTGTTCTGAATACGGCACATAATCAGAGATTTGCAGCTGAGCTGCCAGATAACAGGCTTAAGAGCCTTTTAGATACTTCCTCCAATCATAATCAACCCACCCCGATGCAATGCAACATACAAGAATGACATGCTATTATGCAATTAAAACTCATACATATATATCCAGATCAGCGTACATGCTTAGTACAGAAATCAAATAGATTGGTCATTTATTTAGGGATCAAAGTATTGCTTACCAACCCTACGGTAGGTCCACAGTCGACTTGGGCAACCCATGCAACCTTACAGAGTTTTCAAAAAAATGGGCTCACACGCCCATGTGGCCTGCCCGTGTGGGCCCACACTCCCGTGTAGCATACACGGCCCAAATTGGTCGAGCCCGTTTATCGCACACGGCCTTGCTCGACCCTCACACAGTGTCGATCACACAGCCCTGTGGTGACTTACAGTCTTACACATGGCCTACCACACGAGCGACCACACGCCCGTGTGGCGTCGGCAGTAAGGTTTTCGACTTTCATCGAAACCTTGTTTTCTATGTTTTCAGGTATACACCTGGTTCGATTTCGACTTGTAACCACTCCCGAGCACTCTAAAACCTATATTCGACAATTGAAAACCCAATTTCAGTCATTTAATCCAAGTTGTTATGACAGGAAATTTCCTGAAACTTACCGACAAGCTTACCTTTAACGAACAACAATGGTTTCCCACTGCTAAAACCCCGAAAAGTAGTCCACAGTTTCTTGATTGTCCCCTAATCAGAAAAGTAAACCTCTAATACTCCATTACTATACCCAAAGCGAATCATAACGTACCTCTTGACTTACCGAATACACACTAACCACAGGGATGTGCGATGTCGATGGGAAAAGGGAAAAACGGTAGCAAGCTAGGGAAAAAGAAGGGAAACGACAGAGGATTTGGGAAAAAGGAGAATGCCGAAATTTTGTTTTTGTTGGGGAGGGGAAAACTGAACAGATTTTCTAATATTCCCCCTATCATCTCCCCAAACCTCTCCTTACTATCAAAATTTCAATCAAACACAAACTCTTTGGGCGTGATAGCCAAAAATAATGCTCACGCCGAGATTCGAACACAGGGCCACCCACACTCCTAACACTCTACTTAACCACCAGACCCGCAGGCCCATTCTATTAATTACCTACCCTCTTTAATTTATAAGCCTATTAACCAGAGATAGGGCTTAATTCATAAAAATACCAAAATTTACCCAAGTTGAAACTTGAACTTGAGACCTCCCACACACACCCAGAACCCATAACCACTGAAGCAGACACTCCTACATGTCAAAATTACAAAAGCCGAATTTAAGGAAAAACGGGGCGTTACAATCCTATCCTTATTGCTGATGATAGGGATAGAGCCTTAAAACAATATGTCACGCCAGTGTTCAATGATCTTAATCCGAGTATTAGAAGACCCGAAATTGAGGCACAACAATTTGAGCTGAAGCCAGTCATGTTCCAAATGCTTCAGACAATGGGCCAATTCAGTGGAATGCCTTCCGAAGACCCTCATCTGCACTTGAGACTATTCGTGGAGGTGAACGACTCTTTCAAATTAGCCGGAGTACACGAAGATGCATTACGATTGAAGTTGTTCCCCTATTTGCTAAGGGACAGAGCTCGAGCCTGGTTGAACTCATTGCCACCGAACTCAATTTCCACATGGCAAAAGTTAGTAGAGAGATTTCTTATGAAGTATTTCCCGCCTAGCAAGAATGCTAAGTTGAGGAACGAGATCACTGCCTTCCGAAAAATGGATGACGAATCCTTATATGAGGCATGGAAAAGATTTAAAGAGTTATTAAGAAAGTGCCCTCATCATGGAATTCCATATTGCATCCAACTTAAGATGTTTTACACTGGTCTCAACGCTCACACGAGGATGGTAGTGGACGCTTCTGCTAATGGCGCTCTCTTTTCTAAGTCTTATAATAAGGCTTATGAAATTAACGAGAGGATTGCCAGCAACAACTATCAATGGCCAACCAGTTGAGTAGCGTCAGGAAGACGAGTCACTGGAATACATGAAGTAGGCGCTCTTACTTCACTCGTATCTCAGGTATCATCAATATCCTCAATGCTTAAAAATCTTACTACTAATGGGTCTAATAGTTTTGCAGCATAGCCGCCTAATCAATTTGAGAATATAGCTTGTGTCTATTGTGGGGAAGGACATTTGTTTGAAGAATGTCCGTCGAACCCAGAATCTGTATACTACATGGGTAATCAGAACCAAAACCGAGGAAGGCAAGGGCTGCAGTCCAATTTTTATAACCCATCGTGGAGAAACCACCCGAATTTTTCCTGGAGTAACCAAAGGGCTGGAACCAGTAACACTTACACCCAATACAGACCAACCCAGCTGCCTAGTTTCCCTTAACAAGTTCAGAAACCAGTTCAAGCTGAAGCATCCAATAGCTTGGAGAGTTTGTTGAAGGCATACATGGCAAAGAATGATGTCTTAATCCAAAGCCAAGCAGCTACATTGAAGAATCTGGAAAACCAAATGGGCCAGCTTACAACTGAACTTAGGAACTGACCACATGTACCATACCTAGTGATACGAAAAATTTGAGAAATTCGAGAAAGGAGCACTGCAAAGCGCTGACATTGAGGAGTGGAAAGACGGTAGAGCCCAATAACATTGAAACTGAAAAGGAGCAAGCTAAGGCTCAAGACTCAGAGGAAGTTCAACCAAGTGTTGAAATTCCAGTTTCACAAGAACCAGAATATGCAAAACCCGACAAGGTAACCTCAGAACCAGCTAAATCTAATCAACTAACAACTCCGTTAGATGCAGAATTACCACAGAAGACGAATCAACCATTACCAGTTCCAGTAAAGAAACCATCACCACCCTACCCTCAAAGACTTCAAAAGCAGAGTTAGGAGATTCAATTCAAGAAGTTCATTAATGTACTTAAGCAACTTTACATCAACATCCCGTTGGTTGAAGCACTTGAGCAAATGACGAATTATGTCAAGTTCATGAAAGATATCCTGTCTAAGAAATGAAGACTTGGAGAATTTGAGATGGTAGCCCTGACGAAGGAATGCAGTGCATATCTTTATAACAAACTACCCTCAAAATTGAAGGATCCTGGATGTTTTACCATACCGTGCAATATTGGAGCAACCTATTGTGGTAAGGCTTTATGTGACTTAGGTGCGAGTATTAACTTGATGCCTATGTCAATATTTAGAAAGTTGGGGATAGGTGAAGTTAGACCTACTACGGTTACAATTCAACTAGCAGATCGATCCTTAGTGCATCTAGAAGGAAAAGTTGAAGATGTATTGGTACGTGTAGGTAAATTTATCTTTCCTGCTGACTTTGTAATTCTAGACTTTGAAGTAGACAAAGAAGTGCCAATTATCCTAGGAAGACCATTCTTAGCAACTGGAAGGACCCTTATTGATGTGCAGAAGGGCGAGCTGACTATACGTGTTCAAGATGATCAGGTAACATTTAATGTTTTTAAGTCAATGCGATTTCCTGACACAATTGATGATTGTTCTACAGTATCTGATTTAGAGGAATTAATAGTAGAGAAGGAACTCAACTATGTTAAGGATCCGTTGGAACGAATTCTGACATCAGACCCTCCAATTGATGAAGAGGAGAATGAATACTTAGCTTTGCTAGAAGCTAATCAAAAGGGATTTAATCCGCAATCCCATTTTGAATCTTTGGAATTAGAGAAAAGGGATTACACCCAGCCAAAAGCATCAATCGAGGAGCCCCTTAAGTTAGAACCCAAGGTATTACCTACACACTTAAAATATGTTTATTTAGGTAACGCTTATACTCTGCCTATGATTGTTTCAACAGAATTAACTACTGAACAAGAAGAGAAACTTATCATAGTTTTGAAACAATTCAAGAAGGCTATCGGACGGACCATAACCGTTATTCGCGGCATTAGACCATCTGTATGTATGCACAAGATCATATTAGAAGATGGTGAGAGAGGAACGATTGATGGACAACAGAGACTGGACCCCTTCATGAAGGATGAAGTAAAGAAGGAAATTATCAAGTGGTTAGATGCGGGTATAATTTACCCCCTCTCAGATAGTTCATGGGTAAGTCCGGTCCAGTGCATGCCGATGAAAGGAGGTATCACGGTCGTTGAGAACGAGAATAACGAGTTGATACCGACCAGAACGGTTAGGGGATGGAGAATTTGTATCGATTACCGAAAGCTGAACAAGGCGACCAGGAAAGATCACTTTCCTTTGCCGTTCTTGGACTAGATGCTTGATAGACTCGCGGGGTAAGACTATTACTGTTTTCTCAATGGATACTCAGGGTATAATTAGATTACAGTAGCACCAAAAGATCAGCACAAGACGACATTCACCTGCCCGTACGGTACGTTTGCATTTAGACGCATGCCATTTGGTTTATGTAATGCACCTGCTACATTTCAAATATGTATGATGTCAATGTTCACTGACATGGTTGAGAAGTATTTGAAAGTTTTTATGGATGACTTTTCAGTATTTGGAGACACTTATGATGATTGTTTAGCCAATCTAGCTAAGGTACTAAGATGATGTGAAGAAACAAACCTAGTACTCAACTGGGAAAAGTGTCATTTCATGGTACAAGAAGGGATTGTTCTAAGGCATCGGATATCGAGACATGGAATCGAGGTAGACAAAGAAAAGGTAGACATTATTAAGAAACTCCTACCTCCAACATCTGTAAAGGGTGTTAGGACTTTCTTGGGCCACGCCAATTTTTATCGTAGATTTATCAAAGACTTCTCCAGAATTGCAAAACCTTTGTGCAAATTATTGGAGAAGAAAGCGACATTCATGTTTGATAATAAATGTTTAAGAGCATTCAAAGAGTTGAAGAATTGATTAGTTACGGCACCCATCATCGTCACACCAGATTGGGATCTGCCATTCGAATTGATGTGTGACGCAAGTGACTTCGCAATTGGAGCTGTCATGGGCCAACGAAGGAACAAAGTTTTTCACCCCATCTACTACACAAGTGGGACTCTAACAGGAGCACAACTGAATTATACGGTAACAGAAAAAGAATTACTTGTCATTGTATCTATTTTCGATAAGTTTTGATCTTATCTTGTAGGTACCAAAGTTACTATTTATACGAACCACTCGGCAATTAAATATTTACTGTCCAAGAAAAATGCTAAGCCGAGATTGATCCGGTGGGAACTTCTACTTCAAGAGTTCAATCTAGAAATTCAAGATCGAAAGGGAGTAGAAAACCAAGTAGCAGATCACTTGTCCAGATTGGAGCCACAAGAGGGAGATTCTCCACTTGTATCGATTCAGGATACATTTCCAAATGAACACATACTGAAGGTAAATCATGTCCATAATATTCCTTGGTTTGCTGATATTGCTAACTATTTAGCTTATGGTTTGATGCCGATTGATAAAATGTATCAACAAAGGAAAAAGTTTCTTCACGATGCAAAGTACTATTTCTGGGAAGAGCCATATTTGTTTAAAAAGTGTACAGATCATATGATCAGGAGATGTGTGGCAGAAGATGAAATACCGAAGATTTTATACCACTGTCACTCAGCTCCGAGTGGGGGACACTACGCAGGTACTCGCACTGAGGCCAAAGTATTACAAGCCAGATTCTTTTGGTCCATACTATTCAAGGATGCATACGCTTACGTAAAGAGTTGTGATCAATGTCAGAGGGTCGAAAATGTCACCAACAGAAATAAGATGCCTCGAGCAAATCTCATTGAGGTAGAATTATTCGATGTTTAGGGTATTGACTTTCTTGGTCCTTTCCATCCATCTTTTGGTCACAGGTACATATTGGTAACAATAGATTATGTGTCCAAGTAGGTCGAGGCTGAAGCTTATCCGAAGAACGATGCTAAGGTTGTGGTGAAGTTCTTGCAGAAACACATGTTCACAAGGTTTGGAACCCCAAGAGCTATTATAAGCGATGAAGGGACCCATTTTGTGAACAAGTGGTTAAAATGGTTGTTAGATAAACATGGACTGAAACATAAGGTTGCTACAGCTTACCATCTGCAAATGAATGGGAAAGCTGAGCTGGCAAATATGGAGATCAAAGGCATACTTGAGAAGGTAGTTTGCCCTAAACGACGAGATTGGTCCAAAAGACTAGATGATGCTTTATGGGCTTACAAAACAATATACAAGACACCTTTAGGAATGTCACCCTACAGGTTGGTCTTTGGGAAAGCCTGTCATCTACCTCTGGAGTTAGAGCACAAAGCTTACTGGGCTCTTCGACGACTCAACTTGGATCTTAAGCTTGCTAGAGAGAAACGGATGCTCCAACTCAACGAGCTAGAGGAATTCCAAATATTTTCATACGAAAATGCCAAATTACTCAAAGAAAGACTCAAGAAATGGCATGACAAGCACATTCGAGTTAAAGAATTTGAAGCAGGTCAGCAAGTCTTGTTATTTAATTCCAGATTGAAGTTCTTCCCAGGTAAGTTAAAATCACGTTGGTTCGGTCCATTTACGATTCATCGCGTCTATCCATATGGAGTTGTTGAACTCCAAGGTAAGGGAAGTAATTTTCAAGTCAATGCTCAGCATTTGAAACATTACTACGGAGAAAAAACCTGAACGGGGATCAAATCTTGTTCAGTTTATCAAATATTTAAATTTTCTTGTTTTTAATAAATTATTTAGGGTATATTTTTGGGTTTATTATGTTTAAATAGATTCTATCTAGGAGATTGGAACTTAAGCGGGATCGCTTGTGACCCCTCCAATCTTCTGGGAATTGATTTTTACATAATTTTCCCAGAAATTATTCCCTAAATGAAAAAATAAATTTTTAGTTTTTCAAATAAAAAGGTCAATTTTGACCCAAGTGTTAAATTGCAACTCAATTTCAAATTTTCATTAAGTCTAGGGACTTCATTGAATTATTTTTAAAATTTGGTTGCTATTTTCGTAAAAACTAGGTACCCCTTTTTGTAAATATTTCCAAAAGGCATCTAAAATAAATATTTTACTTAATATATATTTATATATTAATAATAATATGATAAACTTTAATATATAATTATATCTATTATAATTTATATATTAATTTTTATCAACTTAGCATAGAATTAGGATTAGTTTAATTTTAATCATATTTTATTTTTGTTTTAATAAAGTAATAGCATTAACAAATTAATATGCATTTATTTAATTATTAATTGTTGTTAAATTTGAGTAGAATTAGAATTAGAATTTTTTAGTTGTTAAATTCTACTAAGCATTCTACTCTAAATTCCTACAACTCTCACTATAAACTCCACCCTTACTTCCCTCCATTCATTCATCACTCAAAACCCAAAACACCAAATCCCTTAAGTGCCGCAAGCCCTAGCCACAACATCACCCAGCTGCTACATTGCGCGCCTGACCCTGCTGCTCCAGCCCCAGCTGCCCAAGCCGTGTTCCGCACATGCACTTAGCGCCCGCACACGTCCCAACGCACCAAGCCTGCTTGACTGCACGCTGCTGCTTGCCGAACTGACCCCTGCTGCGCATTGCTGCCTGTTCCCACACCATCTGCCTGCACGCCTAGCTGCCTTCCAAGCACTTTTGCGGCACACACCTTCACCCATCCTTAGCCAAATCCTCCAACCTACCTTAAATGACCTCTTTTGCTTTTAATTATTTTTTTAGGAGTTCTTAAAAAAGGGTGGTAAGACCGAATTCTTTCTTGAATTTTAATTTTATTAAATTATTTAAAAATTTTCCCATCTTATGTTCAGGTTAATCATGCCTCGCAAGAGAACTCGTGCCTCTGTCCAAATCGATGAAACGCAAAATAAGTTCCACTGTGAAGAAGCCAAAGTAAGATACGAAAGTATCTTCAAAAATCAACGGATGCATCCAGAGAAAGGCTTCACAATGAAGGAAAGCAACTACAGAGACTTTATGGCATGTATTTGTCAAGTTGCTGAAGCCCTCAATTGAGAATTGTTTTGTGAAAAGAGACTAGGTGTGGATGAGGAGCTAGTTCGTGAATTCTATGCGAACTTAACCTCAAGCGAATTGACCAAAGTTCCAGTTTGCGAAATCAAGGTACCAATAAATTCAAATGCTATGAATGAGTTCTTTAAATTACCTGACTTCAAAAACGATGAATATTCTTCTTTGTTGAGCAACATTAAGCCTGAAAATTAGCAAGAAATTCTCGAGGAACTTACAGTTCCAGGTTCTAAGTGGACCGTGTCAAGGTAAGGAATCCACACGTGTCAAAGAGAATATTTGACACCACTTGCGAAGGTATGGTTCTATTTCATCCGTTTCAGCCTTATGCCAAGTTCGCATGGGACTACAATCTCACTAAAGTGAATGGTCCTATTATACTTGATTCTAACTAGAAAGACCATTGATGTGGGAAAAATCATCCTAAGAGAAATGCGAAATTGTACCGTTAGACGTGCTGGCCCAGCCTATTTCCCTTTTACGATAACAATCTTGTGCTTCAAAGCAAAAATTCTTGCGAACGTAAAGAAGAGAGGGTATAGTCAGGGCACAATCACCGATTGGGACCTCTACGAGTAGCTGGAGATTCTGTTCTACAGCAGCGAGTTGAAGAGAGTGAGGATCCCGAAGAAGCAGAAGATGACCCCAGAGAGATCCCGCTAGAGCAATCAACTGAAGTCCCTAATGAGGCTAAACCAATGGAACCAGAAGCTGAACCTGATATCGAAACCTCAATGTTTGGAGCTCCACTGCCTAGCCTAGATCTTCGAGATGAGCTGTCAAAGCTGATGGACTTAATGCAACACATGCAATGGCAGCAACAAGCCTACTGGAGATACTCAAAAATAAGGGATGACTCGATGAGAAGCGCCCTTAGGAAAATTTATAATGACCCATTTATTTTTGTGTCTGAGTTTTTAGATTTCATATTTGAACCATGGAGTTCATTATCGAAGAGGGAGCAAAGCGATTCATGCAAAGGCAATAATGATGGAGCAAAAGATGAGTCGAATTCTGAAGGATCGGCAAACAAATAAAAAAGGGAGGACCTCAACTTTATTTTACTTTTATTCTTAAGTTATTTTAGGATTAGGTTAATTAGGAATTTTTATTTTTTTCCACAATAAAACAAGAGATAAGAATCATGAATAAAATTTGAACAAGTCACAAAGGCTAAAGTGTGGCAATAGGTATATACATGTCTAGGATTGGATATAGAGAGAGCTTGGTACTTAAGCAGTCAATTTGACTCACCTCCTCTTTTCTAAAATCCTACCTAGTGTATAGTATCTATTCACTTTAAACAATGAGGACATTGTTCACTTTAAGTAGGGGGACCGGAAATTTGAATTAATTCCCCTCAAAATAAAATTTTCTTTTAATTATGATTAGGATATATTTTGTTCAATAATTTGAAATTTTGTTAAGTATGCTAAACTTCAGTATTAATAAAGTTCTATTATTTCAATAAGTTATTATGTTAGCTTAATAATGATATGAATGTATTTTTAATAAAGCATGCAAATTCGTACCATAAAATTTTTTAGTTCCCTACGAAAAAATTAGGCATGCATGAAAGTTTAAGTCTTTAGAATTGGCTTAGTAATTTCTTGAGGCGAAATCCTAGGAAGCATGGAATATTGAAAATGATTTAGGCAATTATTGTTTGGACCGTTTGAACCTTTCAAATCGACCATGATAAAATTATCCTTTGAAACCCAACTTTGAGACTATATGGCCTAGTTTTATTTGGACCTTTGCAATATTTAGCCATCACTTTTTTCTTCATTAGCTTTAAAATTGTCCCAAGCACTAGACTCAGTACTATTTAGAATATCGTTTGAAAATAAGTTTGGGGGAATTGAAAAGAAGTATCAATTGCTCAAAAATTGTAGTACATGAAACAAGTGCTCGTATTTGAATTAAAAAAAACACATGTACTCGAAAGAAAATAGATGTACAAAAGAGCATGTGAAAGTAAAATAAGTTGGTGTATCAAAGGTAAAAATTCTGAAGGTTCAATGTTACGCTGAGTCTAGGGTTTTTAAGCCAAAATTTATCTATCTTTTACCTACCCATAGCCTAGCCACGTTACAACCTTAATAAAGACCTATTGATTCAAGTTTCTATGCTACCTACATTAGTGGAGAGAAATTGCTAAGATCAACATATGAAGACATAAGTTAAACTTAATGATTGCAGCTTAGTTTTGAATAAGGGAATAAAAAAAAATCAAATTGGTAAGGGTTAACATGTCTTTGTCAAAGAGGCATTTAGTCTAATTTTGCTATTATAATAGTTGTTGGGTGTAATTTGAACGATATGTATACTTAAGTAGCTTAATTATCAAATTTCTTATTTTTGAACCTAAGTATATTAAATTCATAATTTTGAGAAGAAAGTTGTTCTGAAGGAGTTTTTCAAAAGTGTTTCTGAGAAATTCTTTCCTAAATTTGTGCATTACTCGGGACGAGCAATGATTTAAGTTTGGGGGTGTGGAAACACAAAGATTTATATACTTTTTCATACCTAATTTTACTTAAAATCATGCATTTTCGATAGAATTTTTGTCATAAAATAATTAATTTTTATAAAATAATTAAGTTGTATTAAAAATTTGAACATGTTAATTTTTAGTCAATTTTACAATTATTTTTAGTGAATTTTGATTATTTTTGACAGATTCGTACAAAGGGCGAAAAATGGACCCGGTAGACACCGTAGAAGAACAAAACCGAGAAGTAATTCGAAGTAACAAGGCGAAATAATTTCCAGCCTAAGACGGTCCAAATATGTATATTAATTCATAATATAATTAATTTTAATTTATTCCCAATTTAATTTGGGCTAAATAAATTAATTTTAAATAATTATGGAAAAAGGGCCTAGTTGAACCGCACCAGTTGAACCAAATTGAGCGAACCGAACCAGCCACCAACTGGGAAGCCCAAAACTGTTCAAATGCTGACCCAAATAATCATTTTAGCTGATTAAATGAGCTTGCAAAAAGGCCCTTGGAAGACTTCCAAACTGCATTCAAACCCCACCTTAAATTAAGGCTTTACGGATTCGCCCCAGGCTAATTTTAGCAAAGTTGAAAGTCTCAACTCTGCCATGTAAGATGGCCGGCCATGAGGGGGGCTCTTTGGCTGCTGAAATTTGCTATTTTTAGCAGCCATCCTCAGCTATATAAACCCCCCTTTTCTGCCCATTCAAATCATCCCTCAACACTCCCATTCTCTCATCACTTCTCTTCTCTCCATTCTCTCTTTTTCTCCAAAGAAAAAACCAAGCCTTCTTGTGCCGATTTCCCCTCTTGGAAAAGAGGTGTTTTCTCAGCCATTTGGTTCAGCAAGCGAGTGTTCGTAGAAGCCTTGATCGACAAGGACAATAGAGACGAAAGAAGGAGCAATCAGTCAGGCCACTGAGAAACACCGGATTTGTTTCTTGTTCCCTATCTTTTTAATTTCTGTTGTTTTTATGATGAACATACCTGTGAATATTCATGTCTTTGAAATGGTTATTTTAATTAATCTAGCTTGAATTAAGTCGTATTGGGTTGATTGCATTTCGTCCTCTTGATTTGTTAAATTTATGTTTATGCTGTTATAGGCCTCGGTAAAATGCTTGATTAAGTAAAATTATGCCTAAGTTATTCTGGCATTATAATTGTTTAGATAACTAAGAATTAATTATTTAAACACATTGAAATTGTAATTAATGGACACAGTACTTAATCAGTGCATGTTTAATTCTTCTAAGGTAGCTGAAGATTAGATTAACATTGTATTTGGCGATACATATGCCTTGCATAACTTGCAAGATTATTGTGATTAAACTGTTTCAAGGTAAGGATACTTTGTTACCTCACATAGTCTTTTATATGCTTATTAGGTTGAATTAATTGTTTGAATTGACATAGGAATATGCGAGAGATTGTTTAATTTAATAAGTATGTATGGGCAATAACATGTTTACCTTTGTAAATCTGTTTAGTCGGTCGAAATGGCATAGAAATATGTATAAGAGATGAATGAATTTTTTATTTGTAAATATGTTCATAAGTTAGCAAATTACCGAGTTGCCGTGATTTATTTGTAACAAGTATAAGCATAAGTTTAATAATTCTAAGGTAAGGAAATATAATTAATCCAACACAATTATATAATCTTGATTAAATCATATTTGGAACCGTGCACTAGAATTTCTTTGTTTTATTTTAATTATTTCACTTAGTTTTTAACTCTTAGTTTTTTTTTATTATCTCTTTTTAAAACCAAATATTTTTCCTTCACCAAAGTGTTTAAAATTACTTTCATAAATAATTCTTTTGCAGTCCCTGTGGGTAGGATAACTCAACATTTACTTGTCACTTTATTACTTGTTGCGATTGTGTACACTTGCACATTTCCATCGTTCCACTAAACTAGCCCTAAGTAACGATATCAAAGTAAAAACAAATTGGAAATCCGCATGGTGCAATTGAGACAATGACAAATGATAGTAGGACAAAAAAAATACGAAGAATTAATATCAAGAAATTATGTCTTGACTTGTATGGAGTGGTAGTTAAAGCTTTTGTCAAACACTTGTTTAACATGGATTTAAACCCTTTCACTTCTATCACATCCCTAATATTGTATAAAATATACCAAAAATTATCCCTTTAAAAAAATACCAAGAAATCATTTAAACTAAAATTATAACATGAAAGATTGAAGGTTAAAATATGTTCTAAGTTTTTATAGTGTTTGTACGTTTTAATTTAGTCCTCTCTTTTTTTAGGGATTTATTTTTTTTTATGTTCTAGATTTAAATATTCAAGTTCAGTTGTTAATATCGTTAGAAATTTTTTGTTAAATCGTTCATATGAAATTTGGATTATTTTAAAACAAATACTCACTTGATAATGATGTAACAAAAGCATGGCATTGTAACAGGGGTAATTATTCTATTCACTTCTAGTGGAGTAAAAAAACTCCACAAGCATGTCTAAGATGATGTCGAACTGTCTTTTTAATTATTTAATTATTATTTTTTATACCTTAAAAATAAATGGCATCAATCTAGACCCGTTAGAGGATTTTTTTTAATCCATTGATATAACAATCCTTGTAATAGATATGAATTTAAAAGAGAATCTTAATGATGTTAAGAATTCATAAAAATTTGTATAAGTATTTTAGTAATAAAATATTTAGACTAATTAATTTTATTATAAAAATTATGATATCAAATTATGTCAAAAATTAAAATATAAAAATTAAATTTCAAATTTAAACATAGTATAATAACTAAAACTAAAACTAAAAATTAACTATTATTATATAATTGAAAAACCAAAAGATTCTATTGACTTGTGTTTGGTAAGGAGCGCGTATAGCATTCCTTATATAGATTATTGTAGAAAAAAACAAAAAAGAAAAAAAGAAACATTGAATTGTATATGGGCAAAATAAGGCCTAAAGGTTGTTTTTTTTTTCTAAATTAGGTTATTGGGCCGGTTTTAAATTTAATTAGGGATATAGGTTAGTTTTGCTGGAAAGCGCGTCCAACTGGACGCAGTTTCCAGTTCTCTCTCCTAAGGTTAAGGTTTTTATTTTATTAGGGTTAGGATTTTTTATTAGGGTTTAGGGTTTTAAGGAAGTGTTTATGATTTTCAATGGAAATTCTTAGGTAGTTTTGAGGGGTCGAGGATGTGATAACACGTCTCAGCACACATACATTTCATATGTCATGGCAGGATAGGACCATGATCTTAGAAACCCATCATGGGGAAATCCGATTTCGGGGTAATAATGCTTGATACGATCATAGGTCGAAGTCAACGTAAAGGTCCAGTCGTCGATCGTGATACAATCACGGGTTCGAAAGTAACTGGCGGGCCAGATGATGGTCGTTACGAAGTCAGGAGTTCAAGCTTTTTGGATACTAGCAAACAATGCCTTATATATACCATACATAAGATTGAGGTCATAATCATACAGAAAAACTCTGGGGATTTCTGGTTTTATCAACATAATTTTTTTCTCTATTTCAAAGTAGTCAATAGCTTTAACCTTTCATTCTTATCTGAAGGCCGACACCGAGGTAGACACAAGCGCTATTAGGAGGAAAGCGGATGTTTTGGCACAGTAGAGGTCAAACTCGAGTCAGTACGGCAATGTTGTAGTTATTAATGGGTTGTGTAATAACGACAACTTTCGCCGCTCCGAAAGGAGCAACACTTTTATTGCACCGTAACAATTGCTCCCCGCCTGAGAGTCCTCTTGTGTCAACGACGGTGCCATCCTTCAACAAGAATGAAGGTTAAAGATACCTGTTGACTGGAAATGGAGAAAAAATTACACCGATTATAGCTAGAAGCCCCAGAGTTTTTCCGTATAAATATGCTCTCAAACTTCTGTATAGTATTTATAGGGCATCATTTTCAGGTATTCGAAAAGATTGAGCTCGTGGCCACGTAACGACCGTCAACTGGCTCCCCCATTATACCCTGATCCATTACTGCATAATGGCCGTCGATTGAGACCTCCACGTCGACTTCCACCCTTGACTGTACAAAGCAAAATCACCCCATAACTGACTTCCCTAGGATATATTAAATGTGTACGGCTCTGAGCGATATTGCATCATCGACGACTCAAAAATACCTCAAATGTAAATGTCGAAACCATTTTTGAAATGCTTTTGAAAAATGAGGATCGACTTTAAAAAACAGAAATGGAGTCGCCACCAATCCCTTTTTACTTAGATATAATATATTTGTATATAAAAAATTTAGAATAAAAAATTTAATATATGTTTATATTAAAATGATTTAATATATATATAAAAAAAATTTAACGTAAATAAAAAATATTTATAATAAATATATATAATTTAATAATTTAATACATATATAAATGATTACATATAATAAAAATAATTAGTAAACATATAGTATTTTATATAAAAACATATAGATATAATGTACTAATCATAAAATTGCATATGTAATAAACAATATAAATAAAATATATTATATTATAAATAGATTTTATACAAAATAAAATTTTAAAAATAATATATGATATAATATAATACTATATATACAAATTAAAAATATAATATAATAAATAATACAAATTATAAAATGATATATAAATTATATTAAACCAAGTAAATAATATATAATAATAATTAAATATACAAGGATAATACATGTAAAATCTATATATGAATTTTATACTATTAACAAAATTAATATATAAATAATAAGAGTAATATAACATTTTAATATAATAAAATAATTAAATATAGTATTAGAATAATTTAAAAAATAAAAATAAAAAGGTTTTAAAATGAATAAGGATTAAATAGCAATAAAATAAATATAAATGGACTGAATTAAAACGCGTGTCGCACTGTAGGGATTCATTAGGCAATTATGCCTTCTTTCCAAAACGACGTCGTTCTGATTTTTAGCCCTTAAAATAGTCCGATGGACTAAATTGGAACAAAAACAGACTTTAGGGCTAATTTAATAAAAAATAAAAATTCCAATTGGGCTGAATTGACACTAGTAAAATTGCGGAGGGGCTAAAATGGCAAATTGCCCATTTATAAAAAATGTGCGGATCCTCCCCAAGTTTTTGGGTCAATACGCAGATCCTCCAGCCCTGAACGAAGTCGTTTTGTGCTTATTAGCTTAAGCAAAAACGGCGTCATTTTCTCATGGCTATATAAGTTAAAATGTTTAACAAAAAAATCATTTTTACATTTTAAAAAAAAACTGAGTTTAAAAAAAAAGCTCTATCTGTCCTTTGGCCTGCCAGGACACTGATGGAGGGCAGTCACACGCGCCTCCGTACGCACCACCGTATACGATGGTCGGAGGCCAGCGACTTCATTTTTGTAACGCCAATCGAAAGGTAAAAACTCATTTTCATTTATTTTATTGCACATGTATTCTGTATTTGCATTAATCGAAAGAAAAAAAAATAAAGAATAAACGCTAAAAATTTTGGAAAATCACCTCTGTTTGTTGGGTTTTCTATTTCAGTGTATTTTGTTTTTTGCTTGTATTCTTTCTGTATTTGTATCCTTTTTGTAACATCCTGAATTTTAGGGCCTGTGCATTTTGTGTAATGAATGCTTAAATATGTTAAATTGAGAATTGAGGTATTAATTGGGCTCAGGAATGGGCTGAGACCTCAGTTAAAGTATTCTGTTTGGGCATTATAAGCTTTAAAGATAGTTATCTATGTTAAAAATATCAAGATTGGGCTTGTGGCCTAGTGGCAAAATAGCGCCACTAAGAGGGAAGGGAGTTGGCGTCACTGGTAAAGGAGGAGGCCCAAGTTTTGGCCACTTGGAGCCCATTTTTTGGGCCAAATTCGACATTTAAAGAGGAGCTAGGGGGGACGGCACAAGGCTATAATTTAGGAAAATTTTAATGTTTTTAATTCGTGGATAATAAGCTGATAAAGAAGGGAGGAGTTGGAGCTAATTAAGTCTCTTTTGGATGAGTTAGTAGATTAAGATAAAGGAGAAAAGATAGGATTTATCTGCAAGGTTAGGTAAGTGCCGAAATTTCTATAAATAGGGGGGATATCTCATCAATTCCGGCAATTGAACCCTACTCTTTTCTTCTTTCCTTGTGTCGAAATTTGCTGTATAGTTCTCTTCATTTTTCTTTTCTTTTCTCTGCCAAAACCTCCACTCCATTCTCCCTCTCAACTTTCTTTCTTTTCTTTTCCCTTTTTGGCCGAACTCTCTGACAATCTCTTCCTCATCTCTTTCAAATATTTTAGCCAAAATCTCTAAGCCTTCTCTTGATTTCTTTTTACTTTCTTTCTAAGCCAAAGCCGAAACACTCTATTCAGATATTCTAAAAGCCGAAAACGCATCAGTTCATCTTTTCCGGGATTTCCATAAAAGCTGAAATCCTTAGATCTCATCTCCTGTGTTTGCCAAATTCTCTCTGTGGTATCTGCTTGTGCTGAATTTCGAAGGAACTTGAAGGTAAGTATCGATTCATAAGACTTCAATCCTTTCCGGCTTTTTAGGGACTCTAGCCGAATGGCTGTAAGGAAACTAATCTTAACTTTTTCTCTTATTTGCGGCTCTCCGAGATTTGAAGGGGGATCCATTGGCCTAGATCTCTAAAGTCAGAGTTCAGTAACACTCGAACCGTGTTACTTTTGGGATTTCAAGGTAAGGAGATCTATTGTTTTAGCATGTAAATTCGGGTGTTTATTAACCTTGGCCGAATGTAGGGGAGGCCTAATCTTCGTATTCTTCCGGCTTTTGAGCCAAGTTATAGATTGAGGTAGTAGATCCGGATAGCAAGGATATTGACTAAGAGTGTAGTACTACGCGATATCAGGTGTGTAATACTTCCACACCATTTAGATTGCCTATTAAAATATGTTTATTAATCTGTTATATTCTAATAAATGCCGAAATCCCGGCATAATGTTTGAAACCCAAGAAGGGTAAAAGCGAATCACCAGGTTAGTGATCTCTGTCATTCCTAAGTGAATGTTCCTGTTAAGATGACATATGTGATAAGTATGCTATTTTCTGTGATTGCATGGGGTTGGGTTTATTGAAAGGGGAAGTGTTCTGTTGTAGCAGCTTCTACCGTGACCTGTTGTAGCGGCTTCTGCCGTGACCTGTTGTAGTGGCTTTTGCCATGACCTGTTGTAGTGGCTACGGCCATGAACTGACGATGAGCAGCATGACTGCCATCAATAGTGTGTAGCGGTGTGGGTTGATTGTAGAAATCCCCAATGGTGTGACTGGCAGGTAAGGGTGGCGTGTAGCGGATGGAAACCTAGGATTTGGGTTGGGCTTTGCATATTTTCTGATATATTATATTCTGCTATTTTTATCTGTGGGGCTAGGGCCCAAATCTAATGGTGCATGAGGGTTGCACACTGAGTCTCGCGACTCACCCTATTATTTAACAATTTCAGGTAGCACATAGTGCATCGGACCGGGCTGGAGAGGAGCGCGAGGTGGCCATGCGAGAGATTACTTGGATTCAGCAAAGGACTTTACTTATCTTATTTATTTCTTTAGTATTTTTAATTAGTGGGTTTTAAATTTCATTATAATAAGGCCACGGGCTATTCATTTTATATTCATGGGCCACTAGCTTTATTTTTATTTGGGTTTAATTTTGGGCTTTTATAATTGATAGACATTTGAATTATTTTCTTCCTTTAATTAATTTAAGGCATGTAACAAATTCAGTTTTTTTGTAAGTTCATCAAGGCATTTTTATGAAATTTACATCTTATATGAATCATTTAATTATTAAGTTTTCCGGTATAAATGTTTAAACTCGACAAATGTTTTCCAAAAATGAGACATGTTTTACTAATTCTTCTTAGTGACATGTCAGATCCGATCGTGGTGTTTGGGCCGGGTTTGGGGTGTTACAAATTGGTATCAGAGCCCGGTTCAAAACTCGGCTCTGGAGGTTTTTGGGCTCAAAACATTTTCTAGAGTTGGGTTTTGAAGCATGCATTTTTTTAGAAATGATATAGGTCTGTTAGCTCGGCATGGCACCTGCGTCTCCGGCCCAAGTCCGCCAGGTAAGTATTCTAAACCATTGTGTGAAATATATGTGGGCTTGATGGGCTCTATGGGACGTAGACTAGTTAAATTAGAACTTGATGGACTTTAGGCTTAGCTTAAACAACCTTCTAAAACTCATAAGACTTAATTTCACTAAACAAACCCGTGAACGAGTCGCAAGACTATGGTGTGGCAACAGGCATGCGCATGTCTAAGATTGGATCCGGAAGAGCTTGATACTTAAGCAGTCCTAGTGACTCACCTCCTCTTCGCTGGAATCCTACCTGCTGCGTAGTGACTGTTCACCCTAGCCACGAGGATTTGTTGACGGGCCAAAATCTATAATTAAAACCCGAAAGGGACCAGCCACCTTATTTTTTACAAAATTGCTGAAATATCCTTATTTTGAAAAAAAATACAAAGATACCCATGATTTGCAAATATACCCCGATTTACAAAGTCAACAAAACTTTTCCTTAGAAAAAAAAGCTCATAAACACCTGAACACTACTATTTTCTTTGAAATCAAATTCTCCAAGTTACCCCGGTTTTAAAAAAAAAATCTTCGTAGTTTCGTAAAATTTTTTTGAAAATACCCTTGATTTGTAAAATTTCCCAAAATATCCCTGATTTGTAAAAATTACTAAATTGCCCCTGATTTGTAAAATGACCAAAGTACCCCTGATCTTAAAATTACTGAAATACCCCCGGATTTCAAAATTTTCGAAATACCCCTGGATTGCAAAATTACCGAAATACCCTTAAACTTCAAAATTACCGAAATACCCCCGAATTTCAAAATTACTGAAATACCCCCGGATTGCAAAATTACCGAAATACCCTTATTTCATGAAATCAAAAAGGAACTCTATTTTGAAAATTACGAAAATATCCTTGTAGGATAAAATTACAAAAAATACCCCTGGGTAGTGGAATGACAAAAATACCCCTATGTGTTGAATGTGGGTGCATGGATGTTGTCTGTATGTTGATTGTTGAATGTATGTGGCCTCTAAAATTAGGAGGTAAACTTGAGACTGAAACTGTAGATAGGTTCAAATTCGAAAGAATCACTCTTAAAATTTCTTTTCATAAGATTGTTCGTGGATAATCAGTGGAAAGAGTTAATAATTCATAAAATTCTTAATCAGATAAACGTGAATCAGAAGAATGAGTACAAGGGGTCGTGGACGTCCGCCGCGTGGACGCGGTAGGGGTAGGATGACCTTATCTGAGCCAGTAGGGTCTGGCCATGGGTCAGGAAATGAGATGCCGGATTCGCCAGCTGTGGAGAGAGAGTTACGGGATCAGGCGGCCGGAGATGATATGGTATCTCAGGGGATGTTGTGGGTACTCGAAAGAGTTGCTAGAGTAGGCACGGGTTCAAGAACTCGAAAATCGGTATCTCAACGACTCCGAGCCAACGGAGCAGAAGTGTTTAGGGGTGTTTCTGGCGTAGCCCCTAACACAGCTAAGTATTGGTTGGAAGCGACTGAGCGCATAATGGATGATTTGGATTTCACGGCGGAGGAGAATTTGAAAGGGGTCGTGTCTCTTCTTCGAGACAAGGCCTACTAGTGGTGGCTCACGGTGAAGGAAGGTATTGCCGCAGATCGGATTGACTGGGACTTCTTTAAGGAGTCATTTCAGGGAAAGTATATTGGGGCTAGCTATGTGGACGGCTAGAGGAAGGCATTTCTGAATTTGGTGCAGGGAAGTAAATCTGTGGCTGAATATGAGGCGGAGTTTCTGCGTTTGAGCCGTTACGCTCGAGGAATGGTAGCAACTGAATATGAACATTGTGTGCGGTTCGAGGATGGACTGCGGAATGAGTTAAGGGTTTTGATAGCACCGCAGCGAGAAAGAGATTTTGCTGTCCTGGTTGAGAAAGTTAAGATAGCTGAGGAAGTGAAGCAGACTGAAAGACAAGAAAGGGATAAGGATAAGGATAGGAATAGGGATGAGAGGAATGTTGGGCCGTCAGGATTATCTGGAAATTTTCAGAAAAGGCCTAGGTCTGATGGGCCAGCTCGTGCTCCGACAACTGCTACTGAGGGTCAGAATCGATCATGTCCTTCATGTGGGAAGGCACATTATGGGGAGTGCAGAAGAAAAACCAGTGGATGCTTCAAGTGTGGATCCCTGGAGTATATGATAAAGGATTGTCCATAGAAGGATCAGGTACAGCCAGCTGGATGAGGTTCTGATCAGGTTGGGAGAGGAGGTCAACAACCACCAAGGGGCCGTGGTCAAGTCAATGGTGGCAATGGCACAGGACATGGTCGTGGAGGTGCAGGTTATGCTGAGGCGGGGCAGCCAGCTTTGGTCTATTCAGCACGTCGCCAGGGGGACGAGGACGCTTTGGATGCGAATACTGGTGCGTACTCTACCATAGTATTCTAAGTGTTTATTTTGGCTCTAGAATTAGAGTGCGCAGCGAAAGCATAGTGGTGAGACTTAGGTAGTACGATTACTAGTTAGTTGGAAATTTCGAGGACGAAATTTCTTTAAGGAGGGTAGAACTGTAACATCCTAAATTTTAGGGCCTGTGCATTTTGTGTAATGAATGCTTAAATATGTTAAATTGAGAATTGAGGTATTAATTGGGCTCAGGAATGGGCTGAGACCTCAGTTAAAGTATTCTGTTTGGGTATTATAAGCTTTAAAGATAGTTATCTATGTTAAAAATATCAAGATTGGGCTTGTGGCCCAGTGGCAAAATGGCGCTACTAAGAGGGAAGGGAGTTAGCGTCACTGGTAAAGGAGGAGGCCCAAGTTTTGGCCACTTGGATCCCATGTTTTTGGGCCAAATTCGGCATTTAAAGAGGAGCTAGGGGAGACAGCACAAGGCTATAATTTAGGAAAATTTTAATGTTTTTAATTTGTGGATAATAAGTTGATAAAGGAGAGAGGAGTTAGAGCTAATTAAGTCTCTTTTGGATGAGTTAGTAGATTAAGATAAAGGAGAAAAGATGGGATTTATCTGCAAGATTAGGTAAGTGCCGAAATTTCTATAAATAGGGGGGATATCTCATCAATTTCGGCAATTGAACCCTACTCTTTTCTTCTTTCCTTGTGCCGAAATTTGCTGTATAGTTCTCTTCATTTTTCTTTTCTTTTCTCTGCAGAAACCTCCACTCCATTCTCCCTCTCAACTTTCTTTCTTTTCTTTTCCCTTTTTGGCCAAACTCTCTGACAATCTCTTCCTCATCTCTTTCAAATATTTTAGCCAAAATCTCTAAGCCTTCTCTTGATTTCTTTTTACTTTCTTTCTAAGCCAAAGCCGAAACACTCTATTCAGATCTTCTAAAAGCCGAAAATGCATCAGTTCATCTTTTCTGGGATTTCCATAAAAGCCGAAATCCTTAGATCTCATCTCCTGTGTTTGCCGAATTCTCTCTGTGGTATCTGCTTGTGCCAAATTTCGAAGGAAACTGAAGGTAAGTATCGATTCATAAGACTTCAATCCTTTCCGGCTTTTTAGGGACTCTAGCTGAATGGCTATAAGGAAACTAATCTTAAGTTTTTCTCTTATTTGCGGCATTCCGGGATTTGAAGGGGGATCCATTTGCCTAGATCTCTAAAGTCAGAGTTCAGTAACACTCGAATCGTGTTACTTTCGAGATTTCAAGGTTAGGAGATCTATTGTTTTAGCATGTAAATTCGGGTATTTATTAACCTTGGCCGAATGTAGGGGAGGTCTAATCTTCGTATTCTTCTGGCTTTTGAGCCAAGTTATAGATTGAGGGTAGTAGATCTGGATAGCAAGGATATTGACTAAGAGTGTAGTACTACGCGATATCAGGTGTGTAACACTTCCACACCATTTAGATTGCCTATTAAAATATGTTTATTAATCTGTTATATTATGATAAATTGCGAAATCCCGGCATAATGTTTGAAACCCAATGAGGGTAAAAGCGAATCACCAGGTTAGTGATCTCGTCATTCCTAAGTGAATGTTCCTGTTAAGATGACATATGTGATAAGTATGCTATTTTCTGTGATTGCATGGGGTTGGGTTTATTGAAAGGGGAAGTGTTCTGTTGTAGCGGCTTCTACCGTGACCTGTTGTAGCGGCTTCTGCCGTGACCTGTTGTAGTGGCTTTTGCCATGACCTATTGTAGTGGCTACGGCCATGATCTGACGATGAGCAGCATGACTGCCATCAATAGTGTGTAGCGGTATGGGTTGATTGTAGAAATCCCCAATGGTGTGACTGGCAGGTAAGGGTGGCGTGTAGCGGATGGAAACCTAGGATTTGGGTTGAGCTTTGCATATTTTCTGATATATTATATTCTGCTATTATGATCTGTGGGGCTAAGGCCCAAATCTAATGGTGCATGAGGATTGCACACTGAGTCTCGTGACTCACCCTATTATTTAACAATTTCAGGTAGCACATAGTGCATCGGACCGGGCTGGAGAGGAGCGCGAGGTGGCCATGCGAGAGATTACTTGGATTCAGCAAAGGACTTTACTTATCTTATTTATTTCTTTAGTATTTTTAATTAGTGGGTATTAAATTTCATTGTAATAAGGCCACGGGCTATTCATTTTATATTCATGGGCCACTAGCTTTATTTTTATTTGGGTTTAATTTTGGGCTTTTATAATTGATAGACGTTTGAATTATTTTCTTCCTTTAATTAATTTAAGGCATGTAACAAATTCAGTTTTTTTTTTAAGTTCATCAAGGCATTTTTATGAAATTTACATCTTATATGAATCATTTAATTATTAAGTTTTCCGGTATAAATGTTTAAACCTGATAATTATTTTTTCCAAAGTGCGACATGTTTTGTAAAATCCCTTAAGTGACATACCAGATCCGATTGTAGTGTTTGGGCCGGGTTTGGGGTGTTACACTTTTATTACAGATTCTTATAAGGCTTTTATAGCCTTCGAAATGAAAAAATAAAAAGGAAATAAAATGTTGCCATGTTTGTTGTATTTTGCTACTGTCTCTTTTTTTTCTTTCTTGCAGGTAATCGACGAGGATCTCGGTGATAGTACGGGGCTGTCATGCGTTGAAGGCAGCGCGACCAAAGGTGGGCGTGAAACAGGGGCTGGGGCGCGAGGGTTTCCCAGAAACCCTAGGTTTCTGCTGATTTTGTTTAGTCATTGGGCCATTTTGGGCCGTTTGTACCTGGGTCTGGGGCTTAGGTATTGTTTTGGGTCGGAGTTAGTTTAGGTATTGGGCTAAGGGTGTAACCGAGTAACTGGGTTAGTGGGTTAAGTCTGTAAATGGGATGTAAATGGACTGTGCTGGACATTTTATATATATATATATATTATTTTTTTGGTTTGTTATTTAAGCCCGGGCAAAATGGGCTAACTACAGTAAACAAAACATCCTTCACGGCCATAATTTTTAAGACCAAAAAATGGTTTATAGTGGAGAAATAGAAAGGATTGGAGAGAACTTATATGAGTGGGGGATGATGAAGCTTGGTATGTGAGAGCCTTTTTATAGGCGCATGGAAGGGTCTGTTTACAAAGGGTTTGTTTACAAAGGATCATATTTAAAGCGCACTAGAACATATCCTAAACATGTTGAGGTGTTTAAATCGTCTGAAATATTCGAAGCATCAGGCTTTTCAGATAGGCGAGCTTTCTCTAACAAATTCACCATTCGCCCAGTAAAAAGCACATTTTCGTATGAATTTTGTGCACGTTATGAAGCACAGAATCTCGATAAAATGATATTAGTTATGAATTCATGATGAAAATTATTTGCACCATAATGTGTGTATTCATAAAAATAATTCATATCACGTATTCTCTTTCTCCCTACATAATTCTCTTATAAAAGGGGCATAATTTTCATAACATTTACACAAATCAAGTTAACTCAAACAACTCTCTACTTATTTTTTGCATTTATTCATCCAAAACCATGACCAATATTGAAATGAATCGATGAGTGAAATCCATTATATACTACAACGGTCAAAGCTGTAATATAGATTTTGGGGTGGTGTTTGTAGGAGCGAAGTTCATGAAATTAGCATTCAATAGTACCATTCAAATGCATAAGCTATAGACTAGAATCAGGAGGAAAGTCGGGCGATCAAGCTGGGGAGGAATTACGAGGTTGTAATGCAAATCTCTAATCTGTTAACCCCTATAAGTATGAGCTATTCGATGTAATCAACGAGACGTATCTTGAGACGGTCATATCATCACACATCTCAAACGAATATGTGTTATTAAGTTATATGTTGAGTTCGTCGAAGCTGATGGATCTAGCCTATCTTTGACCTCCGTCATGGCGAATACGAGTATCGAAGTTCAAGTAGAAAGTCCTGCTACACAGTTGTGTGGTGGGTTTTCTAGCCTCCTTCAAATTAGCTACTATGATGTTCCTGAAACATCTATGGGCAGACATTCATCGGTCTAAACTTCGAGGATCAGTTCTAGTCGAGGTATCAGTGTAACCCAAATGTAGACACTTGAGCTTGAAATTCAATCAATGCATTTGATTTCAACTTCAATACTGGATTAATGTTATGGGGTGAAAACACTTATACCGGGGGATCATCGACATACACTGGTCATCAACCCAAAGATTATTCTGGCGGGCACATGGGTTACAGGAGAATCGATGACCTACTCTTTTCGACGGGAGCTGGCGAGCGTATATCCTACACCGTGCTCAAAGGTGACAATGAAGGCACGGATGAGGAATGAGATGCATGTGAGGAAAAAGGGGTTGCGGATGCAAACGAGGGGGAGGAGTCAGAACCTGAGCCAATTTGGCAACGGGGTTCGGATGGTTCAAAAGTGAAACTATTTTCTAAACCGGATCCGGTTACAACAGAGCCGAAACCTTGCAAGTCTAACGATGAAGAATCAGACAATGCCCCGACCCAGATGATGAACATCGATCTATCGATCGAATGTGGTTTAAAGTTTTCTCATCTTTTGCACAGAACACCAAGTTATGCAAGCACAGTTTGTGATGTATGAATACTTGAAGTTGGAATGGAATGCCCCAACAAAGATGCTTTTCTTATTGCAGTGAAGCGGTACAAGATCAAGAACAATGTGAACTACTACGTCACGAAGTCCCACTATGAGAAATTCGAAGGAAAGTGTGCAACGAAGGACAGAAGGTGTAAATGGAAAATCATGGCGTCGTACTAAAAAAATACGGGATATGGATGATAAAGAAGTATTCTAGTCTCCATACGTGTGTTGCGATGGGTGCAAGTCAGTACCATCAGAGATTAGACTCGAACATGATAGCTGACATTGTTCTATCGATGGTGAAGGCCAGTACCCAGGTTGAAATATCGGTGTTTATTATAAACATACGTAGCCAGTACCAGTACACTCCAATGAACTACAAAGTATGGGTTGCAAAAAAGAAGGCTATGTAGAAGTTGCATCATGGGTGGGAGGGTTTGTATAACTATCTTTGGCAATGGTGTCAGGTATTGGATTGGTACGTACCAGGTTCCGTAATCGATCTCGAAATGCGTCTAGGGTACTACGGCAATCAGATAGTCATTGAGAAAAGAGTATTTCATCGGTTCTTTTGGACCTTCATATAATGTATAGAGGCATTTTAGTAATGTAAGCCTATGGTCCAAATTGACGGGACCTGGCTGTACGGAAGGTATAAGCAGCATTTGTTGCTTGCCATAGCACAGGACAGTAATCAAAAAATTCTCCCTATAGCGTTTGCAATAACTCCCGAAGAAACGATAGATGATTGAGATTTTTTCCTGAGCCGATTGTGCCACTTCGTTTGTCGGTAGCCTGTCATATGTGTCATATCAAACAGAGGACTCGAAATACTCTTGGTGATTGATCGTCACAGATCTCTCTGCGATCGCGCTCATTATCGGTACTGCATACAACATGTGGGATCCAACTACTACCGAAAATACCCTTTGACGAGTGAGCGATATCTAGTTATCGACATAGGTTTGTAGTTCCCACTATGTATTCACTACAAACTGAATTTTCAATTACGAGTTTATTTCATTGCACTAACTAGTACCTATTTATCGACATGTTACAAGCTCGTCCAACATGTTTTTCATCAAAAGTTGAACAACTCAAGCACCATTAACACATACGGTGCGACTTATGTTTCGAATACACCGTTGAAACAGTGGATGCAGTTGTGTAACGGGGGTCTACGATACGAGCACATGACATCAAACTTGACGAAGTGCATCAATTCGGTACTGAAGGGGACGCGCCATTTGCTAGTAACATCGATTGTCAAAGAGACATACTTTCGATTGGCTGCCTTGTTTCCTGAAAGGGAGTCGGCATATGTTGGACAAATAACGAACGGCAGTACATTTTGCGATGACATGATGAAAGAGATTCGGTGAAGTATGGTGAGAGTGAACATGATGTATGTAGTGTGCCACTCACATTGAAACCTCAATTTTTGAGTCACTGAGTATGCTAGGCCAGACTAGGAAATGTGAGGTGCATCGTATCGTATGAACCTAACGGAAGGGACATGTGATTATGGGAGTTTCCAAGCACTTTGGTTCCCATGCACACATGCAATTGTCGCATGTGAGAACATACGGATTGAGTGCGAGCCTTACATCAACCACGTTTACCGACTATAACGCATTCGAAGTGTGTGGAGTTCTAAATTTACACCCGTCCCAGATGAGAGTATGGTCGCTTGTGTCTAGCACGTCATTTGAGCTGGTGCCACACAAGGACCTAAGTGCATACGAAACCTACTTGTTCTCTATACAGGGAAACGTTGAGGCCCCAGCATCGATAACATTACTTCCAACCAAATTTCATATAGTCCTAAGTGTTTGTTGTATTCAGTATAACTATAAAGATCGATGTTTCGTATTGTAATTGGTTTTAAGGACATAAAATTTATTTAGTTGTCGATAACAAGGTAAATCCAAAAAAATTCATATTCAAAACAATATGTCGATAATGAAATCCGACATTTTTTATTTGTCAATGAAACATAGATAGTAATAATGACAAGTGGTTTGTTTGGATGAATAACCTCGGTATTTTATTTTTGAAATGTCTATATATACATTAAAAAAATTAAAATAAAAAATACAGTCAATGGTGTTGTCAGGGAGAATGTGTGCCATAAGGCGATGGATAGAGGTTGCGTGGAGGATTTCTGCGTACAACTGGTCATACCACCAGAGGTGTTGGCCTATAGACTTCTTCCTCATCATCATCATCATTGCCTGAGTACATAAGTAGGGCAACCCCTGGGTGAACGTATCTTCGGAATTGGCACCATCGTCATATTCCTTTGTGGTCGATTTTTATGTCGTCCTCACTTTCCATCATGTATTTGCCACTCCCTTATCCACCTGTTACGATGATGAGTCACCCTCGTAAAATAGTGATGCGTACGGTGTTTAGGTCACTATAGGCGTGAAAACAGAAGGTGCCCCAAATCCCCGGTACGTCAGAAAGGTACTGGGCATCAACATCGCCATCGAATACTGAATGGGCACTTACATCGGTAACGGTGGGCATGTTGATGACTGTCCTAACACGGGGTTTGGCATAAACATCTGTGTAGGGGTGTAGTATGTGGAGGACGTCGGTGGAGCGAAATATGTACCTGCAGGAATAGAATAATCAGCCACATGCGACAACAGTGCTTGTGAATGAAACACAGGGTTAGTTAATTGAATAGGAATACTTGGAGGGAAGTGATCCGGATATTGCGAAGCCATACATGGCGCATCTTCTGCTAGAACGGGTGACGAACCCGTCATGTGACCCTGTCCCCTCCTAGTTTGCTGTGGCGGTCGATGTGACCTCTTCGCCCAAATTTGTCGACTCCTCTCCTTCGGTGATAGTAGATACGGCTCACCGACGGTTCTGTTCTGAACCATGTTAAGTAATCATCAATTGCCCCTGTGTCCGTTGAGAAAAATTATACGCAAATGGGTATGGATTGCAACCTACAATCCCACGCTTGGATGTACTTCTCGTGCCGCACTGACCAGTTGATGTTGTTTTTCCCTTGCATGTCCACCTTATGCAGTTCCTTCAGGTCTTGTGGTGGAGGCAAAATTCGTTGCCTCTACCTAAACAAAATCAAAACACAGTCTGATTTGTGCATTTTCACTGTCGCATACACTATCAATGGCAACTTCGCGTCCCACATCCACCGATTTCCCAACACTTCCGGCGGGATGCAGGATATGACATCGGTGTCGGCGTATGACATCTATTCAAACTGATAAGCAAAATTTTAAATATCACTATTTATGAAATTTGTTTTACGAATCATTACATAATTAATATAGGTTCAAAAGAATAGGTAACTAACCTCGGGTTCTGACCGTTGATCTAACAATAGCCTAATATCTTCTAGAACCTGGGCAATCCCACATAGTTCGGCCCATGGATCCACTTATACAAGTGATATGTTAGTCAAAGTGTATAATAATAAAAATCATTATACAAATTATGTATTTGTTAATAAATTTTGTTTACCTCGTCACCAACGAGAACATTTATGGGTCGGTCACATTGAGATGTAGAAACGGTAATCACCACCAAGCCCACGACTGTAACAAGAGCAGACAACCACCAATCGACATCTACATCGGGTTCATGGCCTGACACATCTTCCGGTATAACGAGGACAATACGGCAGATCCCCAACTTAGTTTCCCACAATCATTGAAGCCCACTAGATGTAGTATCCACCTTATGTGCACCAAATTTTGATATTTGTCGGGCATTAAAATGCCCCCGATTAACCTCATGATGTATGCTTGGGTGTATTGTTGTACCACCTCCTCTGTTCGGTCTTGAGGGTCTTCAAGGAGCTCATCAAAATTATCTTTAAACCAGTTCATCGATATCCGACCACCTTCGAACCTGTCCGGGACCTTCCCAATAATAATCGGCAGAGGATCACTCTGTCTAAAACGGTCTCAGATATCGTGATGACTGGCCTATCCATTGGCAGACCAAGTTGTAGTGCTACACCTTCCAGTGTGATTGTACACTCACCGCATGGAAGGTGAAAAGTGTGTGTTTTGGGCCTCCATCTTTCCATCAATTCATTGATTAGTTGCAAATTGAGTTTGCAGCCCCTTGATATGTGAGACGCATATAAGAATCCAATCACTTGCAAGTGGCAACGAATTTTAGGAATCGAACATTTTCCCATATTATGGATGAAGCACTTCAGAACACGATCATCCGCCTATTTACACACAAAAAAATATAATTATAACAAAAAATTAAATTTAACATTATTGAAATTAACAAAATTTAAATTTCGGTCTTACCATTACAAATTGGACGACGAAAATATGCTTGTCGTCGAAGCGGATTAAGGAGGCGACCATTCGTGAAAAATCGATTTAAAAGAATAAAAACGATATAATTAAAAATAATAATATTTTTTAAAAAATATCAAAAATTATTAGAAACAAGATACTTGAAAGAATTGAGAGGATTTGAGAGAATTTGAAAGAATTGTGAGAGTTGGCGGAAACATTCAAAAAATCGTTGAGATTTAACTGTTAGCTGAACAACAAAACCAACTTATATCCATAATTAAATTTAAAATCGACCCAAAACCCTAATTTAAAAAAAAACGGCCTTTAAGCCTTATTTTACCTTGTATATAAATTTTAAAAAGAATTTTAATGATGTTTGTAATTTTAAAAATTCACATTAATATTATATTAATAAATAAATATTATGTTAACTAATGATATTATAAAATTAAATTACGCTAAAAATTTAAAAATATAAATTAAATATAAAATTTTAATGTAATATAATGACAGAAACTAAAAATATAATCATTATTATATTTTGTAAAAACAAAAACATTTTATTGATACGTGTTTGGTAAGGAATGGCTTATGCCTTCTTTATTTTATATATAGGAGCATAGATTAAAAAACCAAGAAGTTATATCCTTATTCAGAAAAAAGAATATATATATATCGGACTTTGAACACTATCTTGTCTGTCTGCCATTTCAACTGTTCAATTTCCCACTACTTTAGATATTTTAATGACACCGTATAATATTAGAATCTGCTGGTCAATATCATTATTTCTTTAGAATAAAAAAAAATACTTTTTAAGTTGCTAATTGATACACGTAATTTGAAAACTTTATTTATAATTGTAGACATTTTGGACAAGGTAAAAGAAACTTAGTTAAATACACTATTCATCCAGTCAAATTGCAAAATAATTTTTAAACTTAATTACTCATTTGGTCTATAAAATTTGATACTTCCTCCAACCCAATATTTATGTTCTTTTCTACTTATTTTTTTTCATCTACTATTTTAGTGTTTTTTTCCTATAATAGGGTTATGAGATTGGACAGAAAATAATGACTCCTATTATCATAATTTTTTAAATATATATAAAACTTTAAAAAAATTAAAAAATAAAATATATTATTATTTTAAAAATTCAAAATTAAATGTCAAAATATATACAAATCTAAAAGATTCTCAAAATATATAAATAAATAATTCATCACCATCGTTTTTTTCCCTTGTGATCCATAAATTCACCCTAAATTTTTATCAAGCAGAGTTTTAAGTTTTTCGTCTAAGGTCTATTTGTTTGGTTGTAGTTGATTTTCCAGAAAACATTTTCCTCTTTTCCAGTGTTTGGTTGCCTAAAAAGCTTTTCCATTTGGAAAACATTTTCCAAACACGCGTAAAATGGCTTCCTAATTTGGGGCCGATTTCTAAAGGGTAAGACATTTTCCACAGCTCCTCTCTTCACTCTCTTCATCGTTTCTCACTTCATCATCTCTGTTATCTCTGTCATCTTTTTCATTAATCAGTCCTTCAATTCTTCCGCTGGTCCGAGCTACTTACTTTACGGCTCGTGAACAAACTCTCTCTGATCCGTACTTCTACAGAGTGACTGTAATGGTCTATAAACCTTAAAATTGGAGTTGCGCCTTGGGCAGCAAAAGCAGGGACAAATACGGATACTGGCAGACGGACTACAACTACTACATACTGCTATTTAGACTGATGGTCTGAAATCTTTCTTCAGAACTCGCCTGATTTGAAACCCTAGAACTTTCTTTTTGCTCCTTTGACGAATCAGTTCCCCGAGCAAAGACCCCCTTCCCACGTGACCTCCATTTCTGCACTCCTACACCGATTCAAGAACAACGACGCCCTCGTTCAATCCCGTTCAATTCCTTTGTAATTGTAAGCAAGCAAGAAGATAATAGATGCTAAACTTGCCAAGGATTTTCAAGCAGTTTTGAAAAGTTTCAGAAGGCTCAACGGCTCGCAGCCGAAAGAGAAATGGCATACACTCCTTTTATTCCCCAGGCAGTTCTTCCTTCAAGGTAGTTTCATGTATAGGACGGTTCATCATTCTTGTGTTAGTGGCAAACTTAGAAATTTGAGTTATTAGCAAGATGGTTTTCGCAAATCACACAAAATTATCAATATTGATTACTGAAGTTTCTGCCATTTACTGTTTTCTAGTGCAAAATTTGTTTTGTGTGGATATCCTTAATCATGCTTCTTCCTGTTACATGCAGCAACGGGACCAGTGAGATAGACTTAGGTTCAGATAAAGGTGCTGAACAGCAAGCCCTTCTTGTGGAATCAAGAAGGTAAGTTCTGGTTTACAAATAGATTAGGAAGTTGCATGAATCCTCTTTGTCAGTTCTTATATTTACTGAATATAAAAACTTTCTTCATTGAATATAGAAAAGAATAATTCTTATATTTATTAAACAAATAAACTTTGACTCCTTCCATAGTTGTCATCACCTTTCGGCTTAGAAAAGTAAAAACTTATCGTTGTATGTGGTTCGTGTTGTTGTCTGATCTGCGGGCTAAGCAATTTGTATATTTGTGTCATTTTGCTGCGACTTTGTCAAGTTTTTTTGTCAAGCCGACTTTTCTGATGAACGTTTCTTGTTTGAATGAAATTTCTTATTGAAAAAGAAAGATAACTTGTTATTTTCATTCCTTTCTTTTTTTTATATATCATTTTGTCTCCCACTCTTAGCCAATCTGTCTTTGGGTATCTTGAGACTTTTCAGTATTCTAAATTTCCAAACTCCTGTTTTAGATCTTTTGATTTCATTTTGAAATTTCAATTGTTGGTTGGCTTTGGCTATCTTTTTTCATAGTATCCTTGCTGCTGCTGGTAATGATAAAAAAAACTTTGGGATTTTGGTATTATTGGACTTTTAACACTTTACAAGTTTTAGCTGATATTTGATTTTAAGAACTTTTGTTTTTCTTGATATTTTATTGCATTGCTGTTTCAGGATATTTCATCTGAAGTATTTCCTTAATTTCATTTCTCTGTTTCCTGCTTTCTCTATTTTATTGCACTGTTGTTGAAATAATTGAAACAGACCCTTATATGCATACAAACACTTGTTCAAGGGTGATAATGATCAAAAAGATCTCAAGTGATATTATGTCTTGCTGAATTGTATATTCTAAATACTTATGGAGCCATATCCTGCTAACTATAAGTGATTATTTACCATGTCAAGTAGAACTAGTAATTCTGCATAGTTCAGATATGAAGCTTCATGCTTAAATTCTTTTAGGCAGTTGACTTGTTATTGGCTGGTTTTAATTCATAAGATCAGTGGTGGACTTCATTAAGCTTCATTGTTTAGTTTCCAGCATTAGTCTTAATACTCACTGCATTTGCTTACTTATATGTTTAATGCAACGTAACATATGTTAACCAAAACAGAGTGTCAATAGAGAATTGATGGTAGTTCTTGGAAATGCCATTATGTTTGGAGTTTTACCTATAATAGAAAAAGGCGGAGCAAGTAAGCTTTTCAAGTGCTTCAATTTCTTTCGATGAATGCTTGATTTATGTTTGTGCATGAACTGAGATATTTAGGCAATACTGCAACTTGTCAACAGATTTTTTTTTAAGCTATCTTTCCTTATTCATATTTTTAAAATATCATCTTTCCTTAACTTCGATGGAGCTGATGGTGCTGGAGTAGATTATGCCCTCAATAGGTGAGTTAATTTCACAACACCTTTGTAAGTGCATTTGTTCATCCATTCCTTCATTATCAATTAGTTTCCAGAGTTCCCCTAATCCACAATATTTGGTTCTATGTTCTGAACGTGTATGATTGATTCGATCTTCTGACTTGTTGATAATCTAGGGCTATCTCTGCTTGGTATGATGGTCAGGACTGGTTTAATTCATTGTGCAAGAGGGTGATGGAGCAAGACTGGTCTTGGAATCGGCCTGCGCTTGATTATATGGAGCTATACCATGCGGCAAAGAAGTACTAAAAGCCGATTAAGCAAAGATGCAAATTGTTACCATCTCCCATAGCTTGTACATTGTTTACTTATACCTTTTACTGCCATAGTTTTAGCACTTAAAATCGTTCCTCCATTTTTGTGTATCATAAAGCAATAGGCTCTCTTCAAAAAAAAAAAAAAAAAGAAAAAGAAAAAAGAGAGCCAAATGTGTATCATTCTTGAGAGCTACAAATTCTTTTTGACTGCTGTTACTTCATCTCTATGAAATGATAAAATAATGTGAAAAAAATGGTATGAAAACACATATGGTTGAAAAGTGTTTATGGATAAACAATAGGTTTTCATGCTTTGGATAAACAAGGCTTGCTCAAGGTAGAAGCGATGAAGGTAGAAGAGATGGTGTTGATAAGCTAGCAACCGATCCTTAAATTCACTTCTAATGGATGATCAAATATTTGCTAAAAATAAAGGGTTAATTAATAAAAATTTATTAATATGTATATAAAATTTATTAATAAATGTAAAAACAGCTTTTTCGGAAAATATTTTCAGGAAATCTGCTAAACAACAGAAAATATTTTACACAGATTCATCCAAACACCAGAAAATATTTTCAGTAAATCATTTTCCAGAAAAGTAAATCATTTTCCAGAAATCATTTTCCGGAAAACATTTTACTGGCAAACAAACGGAGCCTAAGTTTTATTGTTTTTAAGTCGCAGAAAAGACACACAACCCTGTCCAAGGAATACTAAAAACTAAAGATTATTATTTGGCCAACTTTTTTGGGAAACCAGACAAAAAGTTTCGACTATTAGGTCCGTATATATTGTGGATTTAGTACCTACACCTTAATTTGATCAATTTTTTAGTTTCTATATTTTTTAGAATTTAAAATTTTAGTCCTAACTTAATGATAGCGGTTAAATTTATTTGGTTAAATTATGTTATTTGTCCTTTTTTATTCATAAAGTATATATTTAGTCTACATTCATTAATTGGATTATTCTTAGTGGCTATATTTTTTAATCTCAAAATTCCAGTATTAATGAAAATGAGAGTCATTAAATCTATTAATTAGGGTTTTTAGTAATATGTAAGATAAACAAACAGACATAGCATTGCACATGTAATAATATGTTTGGCACATCAAATTTTAAAAATAACTTATCTTAACTTAATGAATTTAATAATTATCATTTGATTAGAATTGAAAAAATGACCAAATTAAAATGTAAGTACTAAATCCATAATTTACTCAAAGTATGAGGTCTAATAGCATAATCTGACTAGAAGTTTCTCCCATACAGTTCCCTTTTCCCTCCCAATGCAGTTCCAACTCATCAGAAGCAGCCAAAACAGATAGAGAACACGAACACTAACAAAAGGTTAAAATATGCCCGTAATCATCACAAATTGGAAATTTAATTTATTTTTATTTTTATTTTTAAGAATTTAATATTTTTATTTTTCAAATTTTAAATTTAAGTTTAATTATTAATATTATTTTTTTTGTTAAATTTTTAAATGTGACATTTTAAAAGAAAAAAATCATTTAATAACCATATAATTAAAAAATAGCGTTGTAATCAACTTAAATTTAACAAAATAATTTTAACAATGTTAACAAAAATAAGAACGAAAATCCTAAAAATAAAAATATAAAGACTAAATTTTAAATTTATAAAGAATACAAAAATTTATAACATTTTTAACTCTAAAAAAAACACACTTAATTTTCGGTAAGTAATATAGATCGAAAAAATACAAAAATTAAAAGAAAACCATGCCATCGTTTTTTGTTTTTAACTTTTGACCAAAAATTTCACTAGAAACTTTTTAGAAGAGTTTTTATACGGGTAAACTATAAAAATAGTCACTTTTAATTCCATCAGGTTACATTTTAGTCACTTATTTTGAAATGTTACATTTTAGTCACTTATATTAGCGTGTTGTAACATTTTAGTCACTGTTAATTGTCGTTAATAGTGTAACGATAAGCTAACGTGGCACGCTAAATCATTATTTCAAACAAAAAAATTTAAATTAATTTATATAATTGTCCCCATATTTTTTCGTTTTGAGCAATTACATCTTTTTCTTTTATGTTCTTTTAACTGTCCCTTCTTCTTTTTTCATTCTCTTCTGCTGCTCCCTCTATTTTCCTCCATTCTCCATCTCTTTTAATGTAAAAGAAAAAAATTAAATTGTTCAAAACGAAAAAAATTTAAGGACCAATTGTATAATTTAACCTAAAATTTTCGTTTGAAATGATGATTTAACGTGTCATGCTAGTTTACTGTTACACCATTAACAGAAATTAAAGCTCAGTAACCAAAATGTTATAACACGATAACGTAAGTGACTAAAACGTAACATTTTAAACATAAGCGACTAAAATGTAACCCGAAGGAAACAAAAGTAACTATTTTAATAGTTTACCCTTTTTATATTCCTCATGCGAGAACAAGTTGAAAAAAAACCCAAAAAAAACTTTATGGGTTTTTTGTTTTTAGGTTAAATTATTTTTTCGGTTTGAATTTGGTAACTATTTTGATATTGGGCTTGAATTTTTTTGTTCAAGTTAGTTTTTTAACTTGACAATTATTTTTATATAGAGTTGTTCAAGGATTAGGCCGGGCTCTAATGGAATTTTAGGCCCGGGCTTGACCCGAAAAATAAGTCTAAATTTTTATCCAAGCTTGACCTAGATAAAATTTCTAAAATTCGGGCTTGGCCCGAATGTAGTGATTTTTAAAAAAAAAATTAATATAAAAATTTAAAAAATATAACACATCAAATGCATTAAAAACATTAAAGTAAATGTTTCCCAACAAATTGAAATTAAATTAAAAAGTCCTTATACTTAAATAAATTTTAAGATAAGTGAAACTTAACAAACAAATACCTCTAAAATAGTAGCAAAATTAATAATAAAACAAGAGTTATATAGTATCCAAACAATAACAACATAATAGTGAAATGATAGCAAAAAAAATCTTACTCGAGGCCCATCCCATTTTCTGAACGAGCCATATGTTTTTGCCCAAGCCCATTTTTGGACCTATATTTTTACCAAAACCCTCCCATTTTTCAAGCAGGCCTTCAAGTCGGCCGGACTGGTTCATGGACAACTCTATCCCCGTATTGAGATCTAAATTTGTTTATGGTCTAAGTTAATCCTTAATATTTCTTTAAAGACTCTAAAGCCCAAGCTAGTATAAGAACAATTGCTAAGTTTAAGGCTCAATATGGAAATAATTGTCAAGTTCATGAATTAACTTCGATAAAAAAAAGTTCAAGCCCCATTGTGGTTACAATTGCTTAGTTGAGACCCCAATGTAAGAGTTGTTGTCAAGCTCAGACTCCAAATAGTGATTTAACACTTTTATTTTTTTTTATTTTTTTAAGTTTTAGTTACATGATTTTCTTTTAAATTTTTAAACTTTTTTATAAAATTTAATTTTTTTTTTAGTTTTTTTTATCTAGTTATGATCTCAACTGTTGTAAATAAACTCATATCATGCACAAGTCATAAACCCACATACTAGCTTTTTGGTTATTACCTGAGAGCATATGTTTTCCATATTAATGTACACGAGTCGTGCACACATGACCATTCATTTAAGATTAAGAAAAGCCAAACTATGAACGTCACCAACAAATTAATCCATAAACAAATTTAAGAATGATCTAACTTTGATCTTGTCAAATTTATTGTCAATTCAAACAATCACTTCTATGTTTTTTATTTTTTAGAGTCAATCCAGCTCCAGTAGTCAAGGCAAGTCATCTTCCCAAAAGAATTTATAAACCACATAATAGTTCTAACATGAGTTATTTGCTCAATTGACCCCATAGACCATGAACCATTTAGACTGCCTACTAATATATATTGTCTTTTGCATTACAATTGATCCATGTAATGCAACTTAATACTAGTTAGAGCTTAAGTAATTAATGAGTTAATATTTTCTTAATTATTATGTTTTGCATGCAAAAACCATTGAAGACATCCATAAAAAAATATTAAATAATCATTTGAAAATTTTATTTATTCAATGAGTCTGAAAAAAAATAATTACAAGTAACCAATGACGAAATAGTTACATTAATGACACAAATCCTAACATAAAGAACATTAAATCCTTTAAACCGGTTAATTTATTAGGCTAGTAATCACAAAGTATTCAAAACCTATATTTGAGCTAAGTAATTTCCTTTGGGATTTGATCATTCGAAAACTTCCTTATAGAGTATTTATTGTTGTTGAGTATATCTTATATTTAAATCAAATTTGATAGATAATTTTTCAGTTAAACTCTGTTTATTTGTTTTAGTTGTTCTGATTAGTCTAGATTATTTTATTATTATTTGACCTACGAATTTTGCCTATAAATAGACTTTTTTATAACCTTAGACTCATAAAATATTAGAATTCATAATACTTTTAGAGAATGTTGTGTTTATATTTTGAGAGTTTTTTATTTTCGGGTTTCGGAGTTTAGTTTTTATCTCCATCTTTTGTACTCTCCATTTTTTTGCCATTATAGTAAAATTACATTTACCCATGGTTTTTTTATCCTCTTTGGAGAAATTTTTTCACGTTAAATTTGTGTGTTCAATTTCTTAATTTCTTCTGCTATTTTTTAGTTGTTCGTTGCTTAATCGGTTCGATCCTTAACAATTGTATTATAATTTGGTGATAACTGTGTGTGTATGTTGTCCTAAACGACAATTTCTTTGAATATATTTTTTTATTAAAATCAAGATATTCACTATCCGTAACCGTGATTAATTTTCTTATCTCAAGAGCTCTTTAAATAAATAAATAATTGATCACAATATATATTTCATTTTTATGAATAAGGATGAATCCCTAACCAGATAGTTAAGGAACTAATTCAACTATCATCATGCCACATTAGATGGTTATTTTAACAACTTTTTAATACACGCTTGGGCATTATCGATAGGATGGAGGAAAATATTTGGAATTTAAACTTCAGAGCTTAGGAAAATGGGCTAAATTTTAGGGTCAGTAAGGTTAGGCTTTAGGTCAATGGGTTTAGGAAAGGAGTTGGAGATTTGGGTGTGTTTACGGGCGGAACTGACCTAAGAGGTGTTGAGTTGTAAGTTAATTTGAACAAGATTCCACGAAGAACCTCTGAAGCCATAAAAATGATTGCCCAGAGTTTAGCAACCGTGTTGGTGGCGTGTCCAGAACTAATAGGAGCGCTGTTGCCTTTTTATGCAAGGGCGTCGACACACCTATTTCATTTACGAAAGGCATGAAGCACCTATTTATGGTGGAGATCATTCAACGCAGTCTTCAAATCAGAGACCAAAGGATTAAGCATAAATTTATGAGAAAGAGAGATTGAGAGAAGGTTAGCTGGATCACCAGGTGGGATATTTGGAATTTTTTAGCCAAAGGAAGGTTAGCAATCGTGTTGGTAGTATGGCCAATAGGTCAATGAGAAACAATCACCCAAATACCGTTATGATCGCGAATGATAGCCCCAACACCAGCTTGAACCATCCTTGTTGGGGGAATGTCTTTTAACAGGGATAAAAGTAAGGTGGGGAAAGCTTAATTTCCTTGTAAGGGCGAAGAACTCCACGGCCAAGAAGATAGCTCTTTGAGGGATAATAGCATAATTGAAATCCTTGCTAAAGATTGTTTCTTGCAAGCCAAATAACCCTGATAAAGTAGATGAAAACAAGATTGAAGGGCAAGATCATAACCAGAGCTTCGAGTAAAGGCCTCATTGCTAGACAAGTTGCAGAAAATAGAGTCAGAACCATTATTAAAAGTGGAGAATGAGATTACGAAAATTGAGTTGAATCTCACAAGCAAGATTAAAGGATATATCAAGGGCTCCAGTGTTATTGAGGGTTGAATGGAAATCCTTTGACACTGAGCCTAACCTCATCTTTGCTGAAGAGACCAGAGACTAATGATGGAATGGGTCCTAAACCAGAATTTTGTTCTCTGTCATCTTTATTTTCTTTATCCTACTTTAAAATATTTTATATTTATATAAAATCCAATACATTAATATTTATTTTATATAGATTTTGAGATAATCATATATTGTGTTTATATCTTATCATGGTTTAATTATTTTTCACATATCCTATTTGTGTTGTGCAACCGTATCTCGTTTAATATTTGCTTGATTAGAAAAATATATAGACTAGCTAGCTTGGCGTGGTAGAACACAATGCTGTGTAAAACCCCTATCAACATGAATCTGGTTTTTCATTAATATTTTGTGTCCATTCGAAACTTTTTACTATTTTTATATACAAATATCCATATATTTTAATTTTTTATATGTTTTAATACAATTTCTTAATTTTCACAGATTTTATAACATGTATTTCGTTTTCTAAGAAATTAGTATAGTACAAAATGTCATGTAAAATTACGGGACATGTCAAGAAATGGTTATGAAAAATCATTTTCCGGGTTGGAGTATTATATCTACAATTTTTGCAAATGTTGAATCCAAATTCATAAATATGCTTTGAAATCCAAATTTAATTAATATCTACATTAAATTCAAGTATTATATTTTCAATTTAGATTAATTAAATTATCTCTAGCTAAGTATCTGATTTTAGTAAGTCTAAAAAATTAAAATAAAAAATTTAATGAGTAAAGCCAATAATGGATATCAAAGGTGATGTTTTCTTTTTTGATTTCGAAAAAACTCAATTAATTATTTTTATATTTAGGTATAATTTATATATATATATAATATTTTTTACCTACGGTATTACAAATTCTAATATTATTCTTTAAAATTTTTTTGAATATTATAAAATTAAATAATTATTTTAAGTAACATTATTTTTCTTAATATTGTACATATTTTAGTATGTTTATAAATAAAGCAATTGTTATCAATAAAAAAAACTAAAGTAGTTATTATGAATAAAATTAAGGTTTTATTTATTTATTTATTTTTAATTGAGGAAGGGAAATGAGGTTACTTTATATCAAACTTGAATTTTTATACCACAACATAATGCTCTTTTTTTGGATTAAAAAATTGTTAGCATTTTGTAACAAGTGCTTCTCAAAAACAAGTGCTTCTCAAAAACGTACTTTTATATCACGTGAAAGTCCAGTCAATGAAGTGATATTATTTAACTAAATAAATAATGGACTATGTCAATCCCTTCAAGTTTTTTTAATCATGATATTGGGAAGAAAACTTGTCTATTTATTACCATTCCTAATTAAAGTACAAAATAAAAATTGAGTCGTAGTGGAATAAAAAATAAATGCATAAAAATTGAAGTAAACTTAAATATTTATATATGAAAAAGGTGTCTATAAGGGTTAAAATTATGACACTTGGCATGACCTTCTATTGTTTGGATTGTTTCTCTATATTAGAACTATCTTAAATGATTTTAGGATAAATTACATCCGAGGTCACTAAACTATTAGTAAATTTATATTTTGTTCATTCAATTTCAAAAATTATAAACAGTCAATGAACTATTTGAAAGCTTTCATTTAAGTTATTTGGTTGTTAAGTCTTTTTTGTAAGTTCAATTAGCAAGTTCCAAGTAACAATTTAACGGTCTGTATAGTGGAATAGTACCCATTGGCAAGTAGAAGAACATGCCTTATGTAACACCCATACCTGACCCATCGCCAGGACTGAGCTATAAAGTGCACATTCATTGTCGAAGCAACTACAATTGAACTACCAACAAAGTATACCATTAAATGTTTAATTACAGTCAATACATGCATACAATACATTATACATTTTTG
Source organism: Gossypium australe (assembly GCA_005393395.2). NCBI lineage: Eukaryota > Viridiplantae > Streptophyta > Magnoliopsida > Malvales > Malvaceae > Gossypium > Gossypium australe. The sequence goes on from CM016623.1 coordinate 28,188,474, forward strand.
GGTCTTAAACAAGCTTACAAAAGCAACAAAGTTAAATCGAGATCGGTTTGGGACTATAATGTTTCAAAAATTCAGATTGACGTTGCGACGTGAAGGAATTCCTCGTTGCGACGTGACAATTTGTTTAGGCCTCATTGCAACGATCGTCCTCGACGTCGTGCTATGGCATAGTGATCAGATCTTGTCGCGACGACATACATTCAACATCGCAATGTCACATACTGTTTCTACAATCTCTAAATGAATATCAACCTGTAACTTCTCAAATCAACTACTAAACACAAGCAATTCATAATTCAACCAATATATATGCAACTTTCCAACATCAATTTAAACATTTCAATACCTTACCCACACTATGAAAATGCCTTATATGTAACACCCCTTACCCGTATTCAACACCGGAACAGTGCTCGAGGCATTACCAGACTTATAACACAAGCATTTACACAATTTCGAGTCATAAATTTGCGTCCAAATTAAAACCATTCATATTCAATCATAAAGTCCCTTATACGAGCCTACGAGGCCCAAAACATGCTTTGGAGGTGGTTCGAGACTAAACCGAGAACTTTAGAAACTTTTACAATACTTAGAAAATTTTGCTAGATGCAAGGCTCACACTCCCGTGTGGTCCAAGGGACATTCCCGTGTGACCCTGGGACACGTCCGTGTGACCCTGAGACACGTCCGTGCTTCAGACCGTGTTCAAATTAGGGTGCTCTCTGACTTATGCCACATGGTCGTGCCACATGCCCGTGTGCTAGGCCGTGTAGCCTACACGGCTGAGACACACGCCTGTGTGCTCAATTCTGGACATTCTATTTTTAAAAATTAAGGTGCAAGGGACACATGGCCAGAACACATGTCCGTGGGGCAGACCGTGTGTCACGCACGGCCTAGACACACACCCGTGTGTCTATCTGTGTGGACAAAATAAAGGTTATTTACCAAACCATTTGCCATCCTTGTTCACATATAGACTTACCAATTCAAAGGCACAAAACATAACATACTCAGGCAACCAAAACATCCATAATTATCACCAATACATGCCAATACAATATCAACATATATCATACTCACAACATTTATTAAACCACAATTGACTACTTTCAAGATACCTAATTGTACACCACTTTATCATCTTATCAACAGACCACATTGCCAAACATCTCACATTCATGTCATAAATCACATTTCTATAATTCACCAAGCATACCATGACCATATCACCAAAGACATTAGCACTTATATATATATATACTTAGGCTTACAACCATGATAGCCCAAATAAACCAATCTACATGGCCAAATATCAAAACAAGCCTTTGACAACTACAAGCCAACACATTGGCTACAATCAGAATGACACATTTAACAAAATGACTAAGTCCCTATACATGCCATAAACTCAAAATACTTGAACTCATCAATACCCAAAGTGATAGCTTGATAGTGTGATAGGATCTCCAACGATCTCCAATCCGAGCTAGCTCAATGACACTATAAAATATGGGAAAGGAAGGGGGTAACCTATATAGCTTAGTTAACTCGTATGATAATAACTCATCTCATCAAATAAACATATTTTAAGCCTTTATAAATACTATAATATAACTTGTATAATTCCACCATTATGCCATTTATTTGTTCACATAATTAACTAAGAATTTCATAGTTTATTCATTTCAAGGCTTACATGGTTTGAATTCTTCCTGTCAATTCATTCATAGTTACCTAAGCATAAGCAAATAGAAATAAACTATATTCAATTCAATAGCCATCACATTTATGAATATTCAATTGAACCATATGAATTCTCATAATTTTTCACTTACTCATCATATGAAATTAACTTTCAACACTTACTTGTCGATTTCTGTCACTAGTAACTTTAATTGAGTCGTACCATCACTTGTAACCACATTTCATCAACATTTCCCGTTGAACCATTTGGAACACTAAAGGATACTCGGGAATCTCGTACACATAGTACCGTATCAATGCCATATCCCAGATATGGTCTTACATGTAATCTCGTATCGATGCCAATAGCCCAGCTATGGTCTTATACGAAGTCTCATATCGATGCCATATCCCAGATATGGTCTTACACGTTATCTCAATAACCCTAATGTCATGACATTTGTCTCCTATCTATTTCTAAGGTTCAATCGGGACTTTCGCTGTATCGAATCTCTGTCTGTCATTTCCGTAGTATCGTACTTAATAACATTCACATTTCATTTCAATAATGTAGAATTTACCACAATTATATCAATTAAGCATTTAGACATATATAATTTAATGCTTATTAAACATATGAACTTACCTCGATACAAAAATAGCGGAAATGGACCTAATCGTCAAACACTTTGGTTTTCCCCCGATCTAGACCTGAACTTTATTTTTCTTGATCTATAATACCAAATTCATCTCATTTAATCATCACATTATTCATTTCAGCCCAAAAGTCACATTGTGGAAAAATTATATTTTTGCCCCTAAACTTTTGACATTTTACGCTTTAGTCCCTAGGCTCGTAAAATGAATTTCATTCAATTTCTTCACACCCAAGCCTAGACAAAACTATTTTCATACTCATAACAGCCCACTTTTTCATTTATTCACATTTTTCTACTCATTTTATAGACTTTTATAATTAAGTCCTTTTTGACATTTTTACCGAAAATCACTTAACAAAAGTCATTTAACAAACAACAAACATGCATTTTCTACCATCAAACATCAAAATACACACATATTCAACATGGGTAAAACCCTAGACCTTGATCGTATCTTAAATTAGTGGTAGAAATAGATAGATCGGGTTACAACAACTTTAAAAATGTAAAGAGCATTAAAAACGGGGCAAGAACAAACTTACAATCGAGCTTGGAAGCTTGGAAAACCCTAGCTATGTCTTCTCCTTGTAAAATTCAGCTAAGGGAGGAAGACGATGGACAAATTTTGGCTTTTTAATTCATTTAATTACCAAATTACAAAAATGCTCTTAATGAAAAACTTTAAAAACATACCTAACCATGTCCAATTTTGTCCACCGACTTAACCAATGGTCTAATTTTCATTTAAAGACCTCCAATTTAAAATTTCATAACAATTGGACACCTTTAACCTATAGAACTCACATTTTGCACTTATTACAATTTAGTCCTTTTAACTAAATTGAGTGCCCAAATGTCAAAATTTTTTAACGAAATTTTCACGAAATCACTCTGTAAAAATGTAGACCATAAAAATATGATAAAAATGAATTTTACTACATCGAATTTATGGTCTCGAAACCAGTTTCTGACTAGACCCAAAATCAGGCTGTTACATTATACCTTCATACTTATTTCACCAAAATCATTAACATTTAAAACATTTCATACCATTCAAACCATTTGTGTACATTGCATTCATATATTCTTTTTCATATATCAAACTTCTAGTTCAAAAGTTTACCTAGACATAGTTTCAACACCTAAAACCAATTCAACTAGGTACATGTCACACTTTAACAAAACGGAAATATACAAAATTTACTGAGTTGGGGATTGATTGTTGGCTGCTAGATCAATTGTTCGAACTATTGAATATCTTCTATACCTACGCACGGAGAAAACAAACCGTATGTTGAGCAAATGTGCTTAGTGGTAAATTTATTATTCAAGTCAATAAAATACAAGTTAAAGCCACTATGCATTTATTCATTTCAAGTCCAATTCATATGCAATTATTATACATTTCCATACCAACAACTATTAATACAATGTAAACACATATATTCATGCTAACACTCTAATTCACTAAATATGCATATTAACTTACTCTTTATCATTCATTTCATAAACAACTAAATCAATTCATATTATCATTTATTATTACATGTACATATTCAATTATCAACATAAAAAATTAAGCATATATATTCCATTTCATATTGCCATTTCAACCATTTTCGAGCCTAATGACTTTTTCATACTTATTCGACCATTAAGGCTAAATTTTGATTTTTTCGTATTCTGTCATACATCCCAGAGCAAATTCATGTTATATATCATTTAATTGATTCGTATGTTCATAACCCTATTAACCAGATATGGACTTGAAATGGATACCTAGATTTGTAACCTTGGGTTGCTTGGTAACGATGGAGTTATACATATACATAATACCAACTCGAATTGCCCAACAACGATGGCTATTTCAATTTTATTAAGTTGTCACCCTAGGTTTCTCAACAATGATGACTCACTATGAAAAATATACCACCCCAGGTTGCCTGACAATGATGGTTTTCAATCTATAATCTGACCCTATTGTATACCAATTATATCTACTCAGTCCGAACAGTTAATAGAGTAACCAATTTTTGATTCAATATATAGTAGATCAATTCACATTATTTCAATATCAATTTATCATTATTCATCAATTTATCATGTAACACAACATGCTTCAACTCAATTTCATATCAATTTTCAAATAGAAATCAAATTATGAAACTTTTATTCTATTCAATTTAGTCATTGTCTCCATAATCAATATTAATCACATCAATTCAGCTGAAATAATCATCAATAACTCACCTCAATCTCTATATAATGCAAAATGACATTAACATGTTGAAAATAAATGTTTCTCAAATCATAGAAATATAAACCAAAATTTTGAGTTATTCGTTGTCGACTTTCTATTTTCCTTTCCTTCTCGACGATTCTATGTCAACGTTAGCTATATAAAATCATAAAACATATCATATTGTCCAATTCCATTCAAATCAGAACCAATCACAAAATTAAGCAAATTTTACAATTTATTCAATTTAGTCCCTAAACCCGAGACAAACATTACTATCAATCCAAAACTTTGGCTTGAAATCCGATTTCAAAATTATTCGTTAGGGACCTTCTATTTCTTATTCTTCTATAAATCTCATCTCAATTTTACATTTTACTCAATTTGGTCTCTAATGTATGAAACTAACAATTAAGCTTTACAATTTAGCCCTTTTCTTAATCTAAGTTTAATTTCTATCAATTTAACACCTAAATCATTCAATTCCCAACAATGGAATCTTTTAAAACTTAAAAAATTTTACAAATTGGTATACTGGCTAGCTAATCAAGCTCCCATGACTTGAAATCTACAAAAATTACAAGAAAAAGACCTAAATGAGCTTACCAATTTATGACCAAATGCTTCAAGATTGAAAGGTCTCTTTTGCTCAACAATGGTGGTTGGTTTAGGTGAAGAAGAAAGTTGTTTGATTTTCTTACTTTCCACTAATTTTTCACTTTTATACATGACTTAATGTTTGATTAATTTAGTTAATTTTGTTTTACTTATAATTACTCTTAATTTCACTTATTTAGTTTAATAACATCATACCGTCCACAAAGCCTCAATTAAATATGGTTTAATTGCTATTTTGAACCTCTGGTTAATTGCAATTTAAGTCCCTAAGCCATTTTCTAATTAAAAATCTACAATGGTTGGACTTTACAATTAGTCCCTGAGCTTTAATTAACCAAAATTTCGACTAAATTGGCTATCCAATTTCAATTCATCTATAATATAACTCTGTAAATATGTTTATTTAATATTTACAAACTTAATTTATGGAAATATATCATGAAAACGTAATTCCTGATATTACTGAAAATCGGGTTGTTACAAGTCTCCCCCTTTGACCGTCGCCAGACGTACGAATGTCTATATTGGAAATATTGCAAAAGAAGAAGAAGAAGAAGATATAATTAATATAACAGTGGTGTTTGTAAGTATACAGGTCAAATTATAATATAGTAAAGAATGTTACAAAGAAACACTCCGGGAAGCATTCCGAGGATCGTACTCAAGGGAGGTTGAATTAAACTTAAATTAATTTTCTACACTAACAAGGCTAAATAGTACAAATCTAAAATTATATTATGAATAAACAAATTAAAAATGATTAAACAAAATAACATAAATTATCTAAAATTAAGACAACCGAACAACAATTGAAATTAAATCGAGTTAAGCAGACAAAAGATTAACTCACTTAAATGTTCCTCATTAACTTCAGAACTCAGATTTTATTGAGTTAGCAATTAGTTAATTAGTTATTATCTATCAGCCTCTAACTAATTAACTAATCGACCAATACATGCTTATCTCTCGACTTCACTTTCTTGATCAGGAAAAATTATGATTTACTCGGTAAACTTATCTCTCGATCTCGTTTATCCTAAATTACTTCCTAGGGTCGCCACTTCCTAGGCTTTAATTGTGCACAATTTAAACCAACTAACTTAGATCTAAACCTTAATTCATCCGTTAATTAGTCACACATTTGTTCATTAATCTTCCTAAGGAAATTAGCCACTCATAGATCTAGATGCAATATTTTTTAAACTCATATTCAACATACAAAACAGTAAATTAAATAAAAGAAGGGAATAAGAAAATAAATCTGTTTTGATGTCAATTTGTGCGCAAAAGCGTGATTTCCTTTAACAGTTGCAAAGATAATTTTTATTGCTAGTGGAAAACGAAAAGAAATAAATAAAAACTATTTAATTGAAAGCTTGGATCAAAATTGAATCCAAGTTAGATAAGAAAAAAAATATTTTTATGACTAAATTGAAAGAAAATAAAAACCTAAAACTAACTAAGTGGCTCACTTGGCCAAGCCCTCCTAAAATGAGACTAAACATATCTATTTATAGATTTTTTATTTAACCCAATTATGGTTGATTAACAGCCCAAAAATCTTATTACATTACATTGTGTGTACTAAAATACCCATAATTAAAATTTCTAATCATCGTCTAGTGTCGTGACACCACCGGATCAGTGTTGCAACACTGCCTTTCGAATGGGAATATTGTGGCTTCGAAGTCTAGTGTTGCGACACCATTCCTCGGTGTCATGACACTGCAGTCATCCTTTGTCTTCTAAGCCCGAAAACAGTCTCTTACAAACTAAATGAAGCTATTAAATCATCTTTAGGCCCGTATTGGCCCATTTGGTCATAGCATACTCAAAATTGCACAAAAATACTTATTTTTCATAATTTGAACCTAAGATAATAAAAATCAAAAACAATATAAAAATATATAAAAACACTAAAAAACAAGCTCTTTTAAGTGTCGGAAAGACCCTAATTTTCCACAACGAATTGTGGCAGATCTCATTGCCTTTTTCAATTCCCAGGTTGCTTCTCCCACGCTATAACTGGGCCACAAAACTTTTACCAGAGGCACACGTTTATTTCTCATCTCTTTTACTTATCGAGCCAGGATTTCTACCACTTCTTTTGCTCACTATTGATTAGACTAAACTTCAATTGCCTCAATCGATATAACATGAGATAGATCAGACAGGTATCGTCGGAGCATAGTTACATGGAATAAATCTTGGATCTTTTACAATTTCGATTAGAAGACTAGACGATATGCAACTGATCCAACTCTCTTGATGCTCTCATATGGCCTGATATACCTGAGACTCAATTTTCCCTTGTGACCAAAGTGCGAGATCGTTTTCCACGGAGAAACTGTTAGAAATAACTTATCACCTATTGAATATTCAATATCTCTTCATTTCAAATCCACGTAAGAACTCTCTCTAAACTCTCCCTATATAAAAAGAGTATGGGTAATTATTCTCACATACTTGTATTCAAGAAAAGTTGTAGAGAGAAAAGTCTGTGAAGAAATTATTTCAAAAAATTTCTGGAGATATTTTTTGTTATTTACAACTTGATCTTAGAAGTTTTGAGAAATTGTGAAATTGCTCCACTGGTAATTTTTTGAAATTTTTTCTGATTCGAAGTGAGCCCACACTCAGTAGACGTGAGCTTGAGGATAATAAAAAAGACCACTCGGTCGAAGCGTTTATCCTAGACCAATATAAAATGTATGAATTTTGATTAAGTGTTTATTACTTTAGATAACACAACTAATTTCTGTTTTTGGAAAAAAAATTTAGAACTCTGGTTTTCCCTTAAACTTATTTTCCGTTGCGTTTTCCAAACTCAATCTTTTAACAAATAAATGGTTTCCAAATCATAGAAATACAAATTGAAATTTTAAGTTATTCATTGTCGACTTTCGATTTTCCTTTACCTCTCGACGGTCCGTGTCAAAGTTAGCTAAATAAAATACTAAAACATATAATATTGTCAAATTCCATTCAAATCAAAACCAATCAAAAAATCAAGCATATTTTACAATTTATTCAATTTAGCCTCTAAACACAGGACAAACATAATTTTCAATCCAAAGCCTCGGGTTGAAATCTGATTTCAAAATTACTCATTAGAGACATCTTATTTCTATAATTGTACAATTGTGGAGACTGTAAAAAAATGAATTCCTACTAAAAAATCAATTTGTAGGTAATGTTAGAATTAAGTGACCCGAATCCTTATTTAAATAAAATAAAATGGTAAAATAAAATAAAAGAAGAATCCCTATAGAACTACACTTTTTTTATTTTATTTTAAATAAGGTTTTTTTTATTAAACTCCATCTATTTGATATTGATTAGAATAAGGAGTTTCAATTTTACTACACTCCTATTAGAATATAGCTTTACAAGTCTATAAATAGACATAGTCTATTCCTCTTTTAATTTGGATTCGAATTCGACATAGTGAATTTTCTTCTCCTCTGCCCGTGGTTTTTTCTCGAAAGGGTTTCCACGTAAAATCTGTATGTTCTTTATTTTTCTTTTCTTTGTGATATATTTGTCATTATCAATGTTATTTTTCACAAATTGGTATCAGAGCTTTCGGGTTTTTCTTCTCGATCACAGTAATGGTGTCTTTGAAGTATGAAATTCCGCTGTTGGATCGCAACACCAGATTCGCGCTGTGACAGATAAAGATGCAGGCAGTTCTTGCACAGATGGATTTAGAGGAAGCCCTACTAGGGGTAGATAAGATGCCTTCGACATTGACGGAGGAAGAGAAGAAGCGCAAGGATCGAAAGGCGTTAACACAGTTACATTTGCATTTGTCTAACGAAATTTTGCAGGATGTTATGAAGGAGAAGACCATCGCTGCATTATGGAAGAGGCTAGAATAAATATGTATGTTGAAAACTCTAACTAGCAAATTGCATATGAAGCAACGTCTTTATGCTCATCGTTTGGAGGAAGGTGCGTCTGTGCACGAACACTTAACAGTGTTTAAAGAAATTCTCTCAAACTTGGAGGCCATGGAGGTTCAGTATGATAAGGAAGATCTAGAGTTGATTCTACTTTGTTCGTTGCCCCCATCTTATTCAACCTTTAGAGACACGATTTTATATAGCCGCGAGTCTTTCATAGTTGATGAGGTTTATGATTCTTTGACCTCGTATGATAAGATAAAGCATCTTGTGGTTAAAACTGACTCTCAGAGAGAGGGTCTCATTGTTCATGAAAGACAAGATCAGAATGCTGATGATGATCGTGGAAGGACACAGGATCGGAATCCTCGCGGTAAATCGAAGGGTAGATCGAAGTCTTCAAATAGAGGTAAAACTTGTAACTTCTACAAAAAGAAAGGGCACATTAAATCTGAGTGCTATAAGCTACAAAACAAGATTAAAAGGGAGGCTGCGAATCAAAAGGGAAAACAACCAAAAAATTCTGGTGAAGCTGATGTTGTAGAAGACTACAGCGATGGTGAACTTCTAGTCGCTTCTCTCAACAATTCTAAAGTGAGCGAGGAGTGGATACTTGATTCAGGTTGCACCTTCCACATGTGTCCCAATCGGGATTGGTTTACAAATTACGAAACAGTGTCTGAAGGTATTGTTTTGATGGGAAATAATGCTTCGTGTAAAATCACAGGTGTTGGAACAGTTAAAGTTAAGATGTTTGATGGAGTTGTCAGAATACTTAGTGACGTACGACATGTTCCAAAATTGAAGAGAAATTTAATTTCGTTAAGTACTCTTGATTCAAAAGGGTACAAATACACAGTTGAAAGTGGGATTTTGAAGATTTCCAAAGGTTCCCTCATTGTGATGAAAGGGCAGAGAAAGACTGCCAAGTTATATGTTTTGCAAGGTTCTACTGTCATTGGTGATGCAGTTGTCGCTTCCTCTTCCTTGTCAGATGATGATATTACTAAACTTTGGCATATGCGCCTAGGGCATATGAGTGAGAATGGCATGGTAGAATTAAGCAAAAGAGGACTTCTTGATGGGCAAGGAATTTGCAAACTAAAGTTCTGTGAGCACTGTGTTTTTGGGAAGGAAAAGAGAGTTCGATTCACCAAAGGAATCCATAACACGAAGGGAACGTTGGAGTATATTCATTCTGATTTGTGGGGGCCATCAATAGTGCCTTCGAGAGGTGGAGCTAATTATATGCTAACTTTTATTGATGATTTTTCCAGAAAAGTTTGGGCATTCTTCCTGAAGCAGAAAAGTGATGTGTTTTTCGCATTTAAGTCTTGGAAAACTATGATTGAAAAACAGACGGGAAAACAAATAAAATACCTTCGCACAGACAATGGCTTAGAGTTTTGTTCTGATGAGTTCAATAAACTGTGCAAGTCAGAAGAGATCGTGAGACACTTGACAGTTTGTCATACTCCACAGCAAAATGGCGTTGCAGAATGAATGAACAGAACGATCATGGAGAAGGTTCAATGTATGTTGTCAAATGCCAACTTACCAGTGTCATTTTGGGCTGAAGCAGCCTCTACTGCATGTTTTTTGATCAACCGATCTCCATCCATTGCCATTGAGAAAAAGACTCCACGAGAGGTATGATCTGGTAATCCTGCTAATTATTCTTATTTAAAGATCTTTGGATGTCATGCGTATGCTCATGTTGATAATGGAAAATTGGAATCGAGATCCAATAAATGTGTATTTCTTGGTTATAAAGCTGGTGTAAAAGGGTATAAGTTATGGTGTCCTGAAAATAGAAAAGTTGTGATTAGCAGAGATGTTGTTTTTGATGAAACTGCTATGATACATAACTTGTCTCTTAAAGGCTCTTCCAATAAAGAAAATCAAAAGCAGGTGGAGCATCAGATTAATACAGAGTCGACTCCTCAAGCCAGTACAAAAATTAAGAATAGAGTTGCTTCTTCACCACAATACTCTATCGCCAAAAACAGAATTAGAAGAGAAATCAAACCTCCAAAGAAATATGCCGAGGCTGATCTAGTTGCTTATACTTTAAATGTGGCTGAAGATATAGATGCAAACCAAGAGCCGTCTAATTATTCTGAGGCGGTTAGCTGTGAAGACTCAGAAAAGTGGATGTTTGCTATGCAAGGGGAGATGGAATCACTCCATAAAAACAGAACATGTGATCTTGTGAAACTTCCTAAAGGTAAAAAGGTTGTTCGCTATAAATGAGTGTTTAAATAAAAGAAGGCACTCCAAGAGTTGAAGAACCAAGATATAAAGCAAGGCTTGTTGCAAAAGGTTACAGTCAAATTCCAAGAGTGGACTTCACAGATGTGTTCTCCCCAGTTGTAAAGCATAGTTCGATTTGAGCTTTGCTTGGTATTGTGGCCATGCATGATTTGGAGCTTGAACAGTTAGATGTAAAAACTGCATTTTTACATGGAGAACTTGAGAAAGATATTTACACGCAACAACCAGAGGGTTTTACAGTCTCAGAAAAAGAGGACTATGTTTGCTTGCTGAAAAAGTCCTTTTACGGTTTGAAACAGTCACCGAGACAGTGGTACAAGAGGTTTGATTCTTTTATGACTTCTTATGATTTTAAAAGAAGTAGTTTTGACAGATGTGTTTACTTTAAGAAAAACAGTTATGGTTCTTTTGTGTATCTACTTCTTTATGTTAATGACATGTTGATAGCAGCAAAATATAAAGGAGAGATAAGAAAGGTCAAAGCCCAACTAAGTGAAGAATTTGAGATGAAAGACTTGGGACCAGCAAAGAAGATACTTGTTATGGAGATTCTCAGAGATAGAAAAGCAAGTAAATTGTACCTAAGTTAGAAGGGGTACACTGAGAAAGTTCTTTGCATGTTCAATATGCAGAGTGCTAAGCCTGTTAGTACTCTTTTAGCAGCCCATTTCAGACTTTCATCGGCTTTGTCTCCATAATTAGATGATGAGATTGAGTACATGTCACATGTTCCATACTCTAGTGTAGTGGGATCTCTCATGTATTCTATGGTTTGTTCACGTCTAGATTTATCATATGCAGTCAGTGTAGTTAGCAGATACATGGAAAATCCCGGTAAAGAACCTTGGAAAGCAACTCAGTGGATTTTAAGATACTTATGAGGTACTACTGATGTTTGCTTACAGTTTGGAAGAACTAGAGATGTAGTCATTGGGTATGTTGATGCTGATTTTGTTGGAGACCTTGATAGAAGAAGATCTCTCACTGGTTATGTCTTTACAATCGGAGGTTGTGCAATCAGTTGGAAAGCTACTTTGCAAACTACAGTCGCTTTGTCTACCGCTAAAGCTGAGTACATGGCGATTACTGAGGCTTGTAAAGAAGCTATTTGGTTAAAGGGACTCTTTAGTGAGCTCAATGAAGACCTTCAAATCGGCAAAGTATTTTGTGACAGTCAGAGTGCCATCTTCCTTACAAAAGATCAAATGTTTCATGAGAGAACAAAACACATTGATGTTCGGTATCATTTTGTTCGTGATATTATTGCTCGTGGTGATATTGTTGTGAGCAAAATTAGTACTCATGAAAATCCTGTAGATATGATGACTAAGTCACTTCCTATAACCAAGTTTGAGCATTGCTTAGACTTGGTTGGTGTTCATTGTTGAAGTTAAACCCTTAAGGGGTTTTATGGAAGAGGTGGAGAACTTGTTCGTTGAGAGTTCGCAATGAAGAACTTGTTTATTGAGAATTCGTGTCAAGGTGGAGATTGTTAGAATTAAGTGACCTGAATCCTTATTTAAATAAAATACAACGGTAAAATAAAATAAAAGAAGAATCCCTATAGAGCTACACTTCTTTTATTTTATTTTAAATAAGGTTTTTTTTTTATTAAACTCCATCTATTTGATATTGATTAGAATAAGGAGTTTCAATCTTACTACACTCCTATTAGAATATGGCTTTACAAGCCTATAAATAGACATAGTCTATTCCTCTTATAATTTCGATATTCCTCTTATAATTTGGATTCGAATTCGACATAGTGAATTTTCTTCTCCTCTGCTCGTGGTTTTTTCCCGAAAGGGTTTCCACGTAAAATCTGTGTGTTCTTTATTTTTATTTTCTTTGTGATATATTTGTCATTACCGACGTTATTTTCACAGATAAAAATTAGTAGGATTGAATACATAGAGATCGATGATAATTCTACTTCTTCAATAAAAATAAATAAAATAAAGATGGGATTTTTAAAAAAACTTAAATTTACAACTAAAATTAAAGAAACTTAAATTAAAAACTAAATTTAAAACTTAGCAAGAAAAACAATAATTAAAAGGTTGAAAGAAAATAAATAAGAAGAAGCTCTAGTTAAAGTTAAAATCTTCGTTTGATTTAAGAGTTCAGTCATCGACGCAAAAATAAATTTTAGTGTTCTAATAAACTAGTTCTATTTGTTGATGTCATGCCTAGCAACCAATCTTTCCTTACCATTTCGATAACCAAGGGACAACCTGTTTGAAATTATTTTCCATACCAATAAACTACCTTATAACTTCACATTTATGGTTTAGTTTAACGACAACATTAAGGTCGAGAGAGACCTAGCTCTAACCAACGTACGCAGACTAGTGAGGTTCATTTAAGTTATATTACATGCCTACACAACATAGAATGCATATCTCCATCATACACACCTATGTTGTTCTTCACAATTACAATTTAATAATTCTAATGGACAATACAAATATTTTAAGCAATTGAATACGATCCCTATATTCAACAAACCTGAATATTTGTAATTAAACCAAAAGACATGCAAAAACTAAAGAATAAATAAAATATTAAGAACAATTAGATTTCACAAAATTTGTAAAATGAAACTTTGAAATTCATTTTACTAGATAAACAGGTTTATCCATCTATAGAATAAAAAAAAACTATGAAAATAATAAGTTTGCAATAAGCTAAAAGTTCAATGCAATCAAAAATTGTCTAACCTTCTTAAAAATATCCTATTTATAAAATTTATTTGACCTAAATTAGGGCTATAATACTTGCTTAGAATTTAATATTTGAAAAAAGAAAAAAACAACCTTGGGTCTTGAGTCAAAACAACGAAGAAATCTCGTGTCATGCAAACTTGGCAACGTGGCTCAGCAACACGATGCCGAGGCTTGTGGGGGTTGTGTGATTGGGTGCTGAGCAAGGAGCTGGGCGTACGGGCAGTTGAGGTTGGGATCCCGAATCTAGGTCGAGACACTGAGTCTGGATGAGTGGAATTGTACTATCCAGGTTGGGGAGTGGATGTTTTGGGTTGTGACCCACTTGTCCTCCTACAGGCCTTTCTATAATCGTTCGATTTCGCTCCAAATAATTCTCAATATTGCATCCCAAGCTCGTATTTACCTAATGTTAGAGTATTCCCAAAGACCAATCATGAGATGATTATAATCACATACTCGTTTTACCTTGTTTGTTAATACAAGGCACTGCGATTGTTATTTTGATTTCTTTTCTGTGTGTATAAATCAACTAGTTAATGATAAAGTCCTAAGAATAATATGATTATTCTTAAAAAGGTCCTCAGTTGAGTAATATGATTATTCTTAAAAAGGTCTCGATTCCAGCACTCGCCGACATGATACCTTCCACACCGAGCACACGGACGGTCCTGATTTCCAGCAGCTGTCATAGAAACACGAGCAGAATTCTCGACCCTCGGTCTTTTTTGAAATTTCTCGGACAATTCTGGCGATCCAAAACTCCTCTTATCCCGGTTTCTTTCTCTATTCTGCCTCTCAGTCCTCTTGACCTCTTCAGCTATTCGAGCTTTCTCTACCAAAATGGCGAAGTCTCGCTCTCATTGCGGAGCAATCAAAACCCGCAATTCATCTCGCAGCCCATCTTCAAATCTGACGCATCTCTCATAATCGGTAGCCACGATGCCCCGAGCATACCGGCTCAAACGCAGAAACTCAGCCTCATACTCCGCTATTGACTTGTCACCTTGCACCAAGTTGAGGAACGCCTTCCTCTGAGCGTCCACATAGCTCGCTTCGACATACTTCCCCTCAAACTTGATCTTAAAGTAACCCCAGTTTACTCGATCCGCAGGGATACCTTCCTTAACAGTGAGCCACCACTGGTAGGCCTCATCCCGTAGCAACGAAACAACTCCTTTAAGCTTATCCTCAGCAGTTAAATCCAAGTCATCCATAATCCTTTCAACTGCCTCTAGCCAGTATTCTACCACGTTCGGAGCTACCCCAGACACTCCTCTGAAAACCTCAGCTCCGTTCGACCTAAGTCTTTCAGGCACTGACTTTCGAGTCCCATTACCCACATTGGCTCCTGCCACTCGCTCAAGCACCCGCAGCATAGCCTGCGATACTGCGTCATCTCCTCCGGTCTGATCCTGATGTTCAACCTCAACAGCTGGTGGTGGCGGCACATCGTTTTCTGACCCATGGCCAGACCTAACCGGTTCCGATACTGCCATCCTACCTCTACCACGTCCACGAGTATTGCGGCCACGCGCCCTAGAACTCATATCTAGCGTCACGATTTAATCTGTTTAAAAGTTTTATGAATTAGCAATTTTGTTTCACTATTTATCCACGAGCAAATTTTATGAGAAGAAGTTTCAAAGCGGTTCTTTCGATCAACCAAAGTTTCATCTAAAGTTCACTACCCTAGTTCAGAGAATTACACATTCAGCACACCATTAAAACATTCCTGTCTACTCCCAACCCAGGGGTATTTCCGTCATTTTCCTATTAGGGGTATTTCGGGAATGAATCAGGGTCAACTTTGAAAATATTTTTTTCCAAATTAAAGCTATTTCAGAATTTACAAAATCTTGGAATCATCTTGAAATTCATTTTTTTTTAAAAAAATCAGAGGTGTTGCAAAAATTTCAGAAATTCGGGGTTATTTCAGTAATTTTGTAAGTCATGGGCGTTTCTGTAAATTCTCCAACTCAGGATAGCTTGATACTTGTAAAATAGAAGTTTTTGATATTTTTGTAAAGTAGAAACATTTTAGTAAAAGTCGGAAGCAACATGAAAATTTAGAAACTCAGAGCTTCTTGGTAATTTTGTCAACCAGGGGTATTTTCGTAAGTTTTCCCAAACCGGAGTATCTTGCCATTTTGAAAACTTGAGATTTTGGTATTTTGCAAAGTAAAATCATTTTAACAATAGTTGAGGGTAATACGGTAATTTTACAATACAGGGGCATTTTGTAAATTTGCCACTAGGGGCATTTTGGGTAATTTCGTAAATCGAGAAAACGTCTTTCAAAAATCAGATTTAAGGTTTCACAAATCAAAGGGGTAAATTTGAAAATTTTAAAACTAAGGGTTTTAAAACAATAAGGCTAATCCCATTCGGGTTTTAGTAATCGATTTAGCCTATGAACAAATCCTCTTGGTTAAGGTGAACCGAAGCTAGCACCAGGTAGGATTCCTGCGAAGAGGAGGTGAGTCACGAGGACTGCTTAAGTACCAAGCTCTTCCGGATCCAATCCTAGACATGCGCACCAAGGTTACCACACCTTAACTCGGCGATTTGGTCACAGGTTGGTTTAATAACCTATTAAAGTCTTATGCATATGTTGAGTAAACTAATCCTAGAGTCCAATAACCTTAGTATTCTAATCTACGAGCCCAAATAACCCATAATAATTCACACAAACAAATCACTTTAAGAGTCCGAAGTACTTACCTGGTGGACTTTGGGTCGGAGGTACAGGTGCCATGCCAGAATAAACCTGAAAAATTTATGAAAGCCCAAATCTTTGAAAAACCCATCTTTGAAAACTATTTTCGGGCCCAAAACCTCAAAGTCCGAGTTTTGAACCGGGCTCTGATACCAATTTGTAACACCCCAAACCCGACCCATTCGCTATGACCGAATTTGAAATGCCACTGCGGAAAACGTTTGAAAAACTTTTGACTTAGAGTTAAAAACATAAAATTTTTGTTGTCTTTACTAAAACATTGTGTAATTAAAATTTCAAGTGAAATTAAGTTGTTACAAATTTAAACATTTTCAAATAACAATATATTCAACAAACCAACTTAAAACATAATAATAATCAAAAATTGGTTAAATGGCCCTTATTACAACCAATACTTAAAACAAAATACTCAATATTAAAATGCTTAAAATAATTAAAATATCTTCTTCTGCATGGGCCACCTTGTATCCACTCCAAACCCGGTCCAACGCTTACGCATCACCTGAAATGGTTGAGAAAAATTGGGTGAGTCCACAGACTCAGTGCATACTCATCACACATGCCTCCACATATGGGCTTGGCCCAAATCCACACAGTTCACATACATAAATATGCAAAATGACGCCCAAGCTAACCTAATTCCATCCATTACACAAACCCCGGCACACCTGCCGTCCAAGGCCGTGGCTAATCCACCGATCAAATAGTGATCCTTATATCTTACCTTGGCAGACTTGCTGCTCAAGGCCGTGGCTAAGCCACCGATCACATAAGTGATCCCAACATTAATTCGTCTACGGTGATGCACACAGCCATCAACCGCCGAGATGGGCACCTAGCCAACACCTCCCTTGATGTAGCACACAGCTGATCATCAAGCGCTAATGTAGCACGAGGCTAACATTAGACCACGTACATAATTATGTACACCCGTCCTTCCTTGATCAAATCCAATCCCCATGCATATATGTTAATGTATCATGCCAAATCAACATATAGAATGAACATACATCACATGCTCATTATCATATTACACAGTCACCATAAATAATTTAATATCACATATTACTGACCTGTTAACCGATTACCCCAATCATGGGTTTTCACCACTTTAGCCTTTGTTGTCGGCTATCACACATCATACAAGGATATATATATATATCAATACACAAAACAGGAGAAATAGTGCGATAACTACGCACCTGCTAAGGCACAAACGATCAAATCCCGAAAACGTCACTTGATTAAGAACTCTGCCGAAATCCCTAAATGGAATCATATTAGTTTCGGCCTCTATACCAAAAACATTAGAAAGTGGCCTACGCCCTCAAGAAAACGACATAAAAAAAAGAAAGGAAAAACAGCCATAAACACTTACCTATCTTCCAAAACCGATTGAAGAAAACCCAAAAATGAATGCCTACCCTTTGAATATTCGGCCAACAAAAATATTACTAACAAGGAAGTAGAAGATTCGGCTATGGTTTTGAATGAAGATAACAAAAGATATTATGGAGAAAAAGAAATAGAGTATGTGAGTAGCAAAGAAAATGAGAATGAGAGGGAGAGGATTCGATTTTAGAAATAATGGAAGAAAAGAAAAGAAAAGAGGATTTGGGGAAGAAAGAGGTTCGGTCAAGAAGAAAATAAAAAGGAAAAAGTGATGTTGAGCAAATACCAAAAGTAAGAAAAGAGGAAGAGAGATGGGAGAAAGAGTGCACAAAAGTGCAAAAGATGTTTTCGATTTCAAAGGAAAAGATGAGAGAAAGAAAATATAAATTTTGGTTCAAACAAAATGAAGGCTAACCAAAAGCAAAACTTGCACAAAATGTACAATACTCATTCGGCCAAACAAAGGATTTTTGGAGAGGGAAAACAAAAATGCAAAAGATGTTCAAAAGGAGAATTGGCCAACTATTCCCCCCAAGCTACCTAACAAAATTCGGCCACCCCTCTAGACACCCATGCCGTCCACATACATCCACTAAAGGCATAAGAATTGTTTCCAAAACATTTTTCACAAGCCAAGCCTTTTGTCCCCTCAATATACCATAACTTTAAGATATCCTTCCATAACCTTAAAAATCTTATCCCATAACTTAAGCTTTCCTTAAACAAAAATTCAACTTACCAAAAGTTATTAGTCCACCTATCATAACTAAGTTTGACCGGCCATCAATGCTAATACACAAAAATAAACCTTCAAAATGCTAAACATACCACTCGAACCTCTAACCTCAAGCTACCTTTCAAGCTCCTTAACCAACTTGCCACTTACTCCTCTTGTGCTATAAATGAACACTTAAATTAACTTAAGTGCTAAGCTCACTAAATCCACTTCATTAAATAAACCATACTAAAAATTATTCTAGCTTCCTAATTAAAATCAAGCCTTCACAAGACTATACTAACACACCAAATTCATACCCAAGCCAACACAATAATAAAATAATATTCTAATTTTCCTAAAGCTCAAAGCCCAATCCTACTAGGCCCAATTTTGGGATGTTACAATGCCACCCACTTGGGTCTTACCTACAAGCAATATTTACCAACATATTTCATGCATACTAGACAACCAAAATAACCATTCAATTTAAACATTCAATATCCATTTCAATCATGCCAACTTCCAAGACCAAAACATGTGTATATCAAGTATAATTCAACCAAATGCTTACACAAAAATTGACCAATTCATAGATCACATAACCATGCCAAAAACATACTTCACTTATCACATTCATTTAAGCAAATTCTCAACTCATAAATAGCCAAATCACACGGCTAAGTTCATATAACAAACTTATACCAAATACTAGCCTATACATGCCATATCTAACTATATACATTTCCAAAGTGTACCAAAATGAGTTTAGTAGTATGATGACGATCCTTGACGGTCCCGAGCTTTCAGTAGCTTTGACGACCTATAAAACATAGAAAACTCACACACAAAGTAAGCTTTCCAAAATCTTAGTAAGTCATAATACAAACAAACTTAGCATGGAAGGCATATATGCACATAGGTACATTGGCACATCATAATTACTTAGCAAACTACCACATATATGCTTTGGTCCATAAACTTGACCATATTTGCCACATTCACCAATTCAAGAGTTGTATGTATACATAGCTCTTTCATGCTTACTTTCACATATCATATTGTTATCCCAATATACATAATCATCTTAGTAAGATTACATATGTACTTACCTTATATACACACTACTTAGTGTATAAATCAACTTACCTGAAACGGATTCACTATTTACATAGCCATTCGTATCACAGACTTGCCCGTTGAACCGTAAGGAATCTAGTAGGGTACTCAGAAAGCTCGAAATAGTCATACAATGCCAACGTCCCAGACGAGGTCTTATATGCACTCAGATATCGATGCCACTGTCCCAGACAGGGTCTTATATAAATCAATATGATGCCGATGTCCCAGACATGGTCTTACATGTAAAGATCAAATCGATGCCAACGTCCCAGATGTGGTCTTACACGTAATCTCAAATCAATTCCAACGTCCCAGATGTGGTCTTACATGATAAAAACAGAATAGATACCTATGTCATGACATGGCTAATCCTATCTATTCCTAGGTTCGTACGGGACTTCGCGAACATTATCATTATATCGATCTTATTTCAGAATTCATGTACAGATAATCTCATAAGCATTCATAGTTAACAATAATCATATGAGCATACACAGTTCAATACAAATATGTTTATTTGTATAATGACTTACCTCGGATTCGATTTAACGGAAATGGAAACGACTACTCGGTTACTTTCGCTTTTTCATGATCTAGGTCCGTTTTCCTCGGTTCTTGATCTAAACATATTCAGAATTAACCCTTTCATTCACTAATTCATTCAATTCAATCCAAGGACACACATTTAGGGCTATTTACAAATTAACCCTCACATTTGCACAATTTATCAATTTAGTCCATTTTTCTCAAAACATCAAATTCACAAAATTTGTTCACACACATGCATAGCCGAATCTCCCTAGGGACTATATAAGTCCATATGTTTCATCAAATTAACAAATTAGTCATCCAAAATAATATTTTCTCAATTTAGCCCTAATTAGCTAAATTCATCAAAAATTCAAGAACAAAATATATTCATCTAGTTCTAATCTTACATTTAACACCAAAAAACATCATAAATCACATGAGTTCATCAAAGTCTCATTTCACAAACATCATCAATTCTCAAAATTGAAGCATGGGTTTTGTAGCTCTCAAAGCAACGATTACAAAAACATAGAAATTATAAAAAACTGAAATCAAACATACTTTGAATTGAGCTTAAAAATGGCTGAATGCCCTAACTCTTTCTTATTTTCTTCTTCTTTTCTTTGTTTTGGTCATAATAGAAAGATGAACATAAGGATAATGGCTTTTTAATGCTTTTGTTTTATTATAATATCTTATAGTATATAATATTAACTTAACTTGTAAAATAAATATAAAAAAGCATAATATATGTATATGCATGTTGCCGTCCACTAACCATGGTAGTGGCTTAATTGCCACACAAGTCCTCACACTTATAAAGACATAACAAATAGGCATCTTTTCATATAACATGCAAATTTCACATTTAATTCAATTCAATCCTTTTGTCAAATTAAACACACAGACAGACAAATTAGCTCACGAGAATTTACCACATGCTTAGTCACATATCAACGGTACAGAAAATAATATTAAAATATTATTCAAACTCGGATTTGTGGTCCCAAAACCACTGTTCCGACTAGGGTGTAAACCGAACTGTTACAATTCTCCCCCTTAGGGATTTTCATCTCCGTAAATCTTACTGTTAAACAGATTCGAATATTGCTGTCTCATTGAATCTTCAGGCTCCCACGTAGCCTCTTCTATTCCATGTCAATTCCATAGTACTTTCACTAACAGAATTTTCTTGTTTCTCAACTCTTTCACAACCCGAGCTAAGATACGAATTGGTTCCTCTTCATATGTCATATCTGATCAGATTTCAATTTCAGATGGGGCAATCACATGTGACGGATCAGATCGATATCTACGGAGCATCAAAACATGCAATACATTGTGTATCTTTTCTAGCTCAGAGGGCAACCTTAATCTATATGCAACAGGTCCAACTCGTTCAATGATCTCATACGGTCCGATGAACCTTGGACTTAATTTGCCTTTACATCCGAATCGGAGTACTTTCTTCCACGGGGACACTTTTAAAAATACTTTGTCGCCGATTTCAAATTCTATATCTTTTCCTTTCAAGTCTGCATAAGACTTCTGACGGTCAGATGCTGCTTTCAAACAATCTCGAATCAGTTTCACTTTTTGTTCTGAGTCTTTTATCAAATCAACCCCATGTAGCTTATTTTCACTGAGCTCAGTCCAATACAGAGGTGTATGACATTTACATTCGTATAAAGCTTCATAAGGTGCCATTTTGATACTTGACTGAAAACTGTTATTGTATGCGGATTCAATCAATGGCAGCTACTGTTCCCACGTACCGTTAAACTCAAGTATACAATATCTTAACATATCTTCGAGAATTTGAATGACCCACTTGGATTGACCATCTGTCTGCGGATGAAAAGCTGTACTGAAATGCAGTTTCGTGCATAAAGCTTCTTGCAATTTCTTCCAAAACCTCGCTGTAAACCTCGGATCTCTATCTGACACAATAGATAGTGGCATCCCGTGCAACCTAACAATCTCAGAAATATAAAGCTCGGCTAATCTATCAAGTGAATAGTCAGATTTTACCGAAATAAAATGGGCAAATTTCGTCAATCGGTCAACTATGACCCAAATCGCATCTTTCTTTCTCGGAGTCTGAGGCAAACCAGAAACAAAATCCATTGTCACTCTATCCCATTTTCATTCAGGAATCAGAATCGGTTGTAGCAAACCAGACGGAACTTGATGTTCAGCTTTCACTTGTTGATAGATTATACATTTCGAAACAAAATCAAAAATATCTCACTTCATACCAGACCACCAATACTGTTGCTTCAAATCATGGTACATTTTAGTACTCACCGGATGGACAGATAATTGACCGTTATGTGCTTCACTCAAAATCAAGAATCTTGAAATCTCAAGCAATCATCAACAATTCTAAATTCAGAATCAGAGTTCATATCACACTGAGCTCGTTTTGTTAATAACTCATTATCTGATTTCTGAGCATCACATATCTACTGTATAAACAACGGTTTCACTTTTGATTCAACTATCACAGAACTATCATCAGACAAGTCTAACTGAGTATTCAAAGCACATAGTGCAAACAATGATTTCCTACTCAGTGCATCGGCAACAACATTTGCTTACCAGATGGTAATCTATCACAAGCTCGTAGTCCTTTATTAATTCTAACCATCTTTTCTGATGCAAGTTCAAATCTTTCTGAGTCATCAGATATTTTAGACTTTTATGATCTAAAAACACATGACATTTCTCACCGTACAGATAATGGCGCCAAATCTTAAGTGCAAACACTATCGCAGCTAGCTCAAGATCGTGTGTTGGATAATTCTATTCATGAGGCTTCAATTGTCTCGAGGCATAAGCTACAACTTTGCCTTCCTGCATCAAAACACATCCCAGACTATTTAACGAAGCATCACCGTATAGAACAAATTCTTTACCCGATTCTGGCTGTACTAACACTGGAGCTTCTGTTAACAAAGTTTTCAACTGATCAAAACTTTTCTGGCATTTATCCGACCATTCAAATCTAACATCTTTCTGAAGTAATCTAGTCAATAGAGTAGCTATCACTGAAAATCCTTTTACAAATCGACGATAATAACCAGCTAAACCCAGAAAACTACGGACTTATGATACATTTCTCGGAGGTTTCCAATTCAGAATAGCAGAAATTTTGCTCGGATCAACACGAATTCCAGAAGCTGACACAATATGCCCCAGAAAACTAACCTCGTGCAATCAGAATTCACATTTGCTAAATTTCGCATACAATTGCTTTTCTCTCAAAGTTTGCAACACAGTTCTTAAATGTTCAGCGTGCTCAGTTTCATCCCGTGAATAAATCAAAATGTCGTCAATGAAAACCACAACAAATCGATCTAGGTACGATCTGAAAATTCTGTTCATCAGATCCATAAAAACAGCAGGAGCATTGGTTAGTCCAAATGGCATAACTAAAAACTCATAATGCCCATACCTCGTTCTGAAAGCTGTTTTTGGAATGTCTGAATCTTTAACTCTCAACTGGTAATATCTCGATCTTAGATCAATCTTAAAAAGTACAGTAGCTCCTTTTAATTGATCAAATAAATCGTCTATTCGGGGCAACGAATATTTATTCTTTATTGTCACCTTATTCAACTGACGGTAATCGATACACATCCTCATCGTGCCATCTTTCTTTTTCACAAACAGAACAGGAGCACCCCAAGGCGAGAAACTCGGTCTAGCAAACCCTCTATCTGTCAATTCTTGTAATTGTGATTTTAACTCTTTTAACTCTATGGGTGCCATTCTATACGGAGCTATCGAAATAGGTGTAGGCAATAGATCAATGCCGAATTCAACTTTCTGAATCGTAGGCAAACCCGGTAACTCTTCAGGGAACACATCAGAAAACTCACAAACAATAGGCACTGATTCAACTTTCTTCTCAGATACTTTCGAATCAATCACATAAGAAAAATATGCCTCATAACCCTTTTTCACATAACTTTGAGCTTTCAAAATAGATATCATGGCAGGCAATCCATTCAAATCATTAGACTCAACTCGTACAATCTCATCATTCGAACATCTCAAATCAATAGTCTCTCTTTTACAGTTCACCACAGCATCATGCAAAAACAACCAATCCATACCCAGAATAATATCAAACTCATCAAATGGAAAAAGTATCAGATCAGCAGGGAAGCAGATATCTTGAAACATTAACGGACAGTTCTTGCATACTTTGTCAACAAGGACACTTTTACCTAAGGGGTTCGACACTTTTATAGCAAACTCAGTAGACTCTACAGGCAAAGTCTTGCTGAATACTAAATTCATACATATATACAAATGCGTAGAACCATGGTCTATCAATGCAATCACAGAAGTATCATAAAGTGTAAAAGTACCCGTTATAACATCTGGAGATGAAGCTTCCTCTCGAGCTCGGATAGCATACGCTCTGGCAGGCGCTCTAGCTTCAGATTTGACAACATTGTCTCTCGTAGTTCTCTAACTACCACTGACATTTCTTACATTTTTCGAAGGTCTACCTCTCACAGGTGCATTATTAGATCTCAGATTCTGAACAGTCTCTAGCTCGACAGACCCAGGGTAATCACGGATAAAATGATCAAGTGATCCACATCTGAAGCAAGCTTTGTCATTAAGTGTACAACTTCCCGGATGCCTTTTTCCACAATGTTTACATTCAAGTCTCTCAGTCTGGACATTACCAACATTGGCCAGTGAAGTTGCTGGGGTTTTGGAACTCATTTGTGGTCTAGATTGATTTCTGTTCGAATGTCCCACATTATCTCTGGAACGACTTTGATTATCTCTGAATCTTTTCGGAGAAGACTGGAATGATTTACTCTGAAATCTCTTTGTCATATCTCGAGCTTCAGACTCAGCTTTTCTTTTATCTTTCCCGAGTGCCTCAGCTTTGCATGCTCGATCAACGAGTATAACGAACTCTTTTATTTCTAATATCCTGACTAACAGGAAAATATCTTCATTAAGACCATCTTCGAATCTTTTGCACATTATAGCTTCAGATGATACACATTCCCGAGCATACTGACTCAGTCTCATGAACTCTCGTTCATATTTTGAAACAGTCATTCGGCCCTGTTTTAGTTCCAGAAATTCCTTCCATTTCTGATTGATGAATCGTTCACTGATGTATTTCTTCCGGAACTCGATCCGAAAGAAGTCCCATGTAACTCGCTCTTTCAGAACAATAGAAATCAAAGTTTTCCACCATTGATAAGCTATATCTCGGAGTAATGAAACAACGCACTTTATGCATTCTTCCAGAGTCAAAGACATTTCATCGAATACCCGTATAGTATTTTCTAACCAGAACTTAGCCCTTTCAGCATCATCATCATTAGTAGCCCGAAACTTTTCGGCTCCATACTTACGGATCTTGTCAACCGGAGGCTTATTCCACGGATTCAGATTTGCAGTTAGAGGTATATCAGATGTTTAAGGGGGATTAAACAGGGGCGGGGGTCGCGAAACAGTCAGGTTATTCTTTACAAATTGAGTGAACCACTCACTCATCATCTGGAAGAAAGCTTGTTTAGCTTCTCCCTCTTGACCGCTCGTAGCCGGTCTCGAATCAGAGGGCGCTGTCCCTTGCGCGGGAGCAGGCACAATACTCTCTTCGTCGTCAGCTACAGCTCTTTCGGGATCCATTACTATACGAAAATCACATTTTATACGTCAGGATTCATCACACTATCAGAGTTTAGAAATATGGCATGTATAGCTAGAATTTGACACGCTACGTTAGTCTGAGAACCGGCTAAACCGTAGCTCTGATACCAACCAAATGCAACACCCCTAACCTGTATCCGTCGTCGAACTAGGGTTAAAGGCGTTACCGGACCGATCGGAAACATTTTTAGAAGTTCATACATTCATTCATTCAATCTCAAACATAATGTCCCTTAATACCGTCAACGGGACCTAAAACATGCTTATAAACTGGGTCGGGACTAAACCAATACACATACAAAATTTCATGGAAAATTAAAACTTTTCTAAGTTTCAGGGCTTACAAGCCCGTGTGGGTAGGCCGTGTGCCTCCTATGGCTACTAGACACACCCGTGTGTCCACCCCGTGGTTGAAACTGACCTTTGCTCCACGGCCACCAAGCACGCCCGTGTACTTTGGCCGTGGTCGATCCTGTCAAAACAACATGGCTACCAGGCACGTTCGTGTGCCGTGGCCATCTGCTCTTAGGCCTTATACTGACTTACGCCCACGGTCACAAGGCACGCTTGTGTGCCATAACCGTGTGACATTATAGGCCATTTTCAAGGCTAAAATGCCACCCACTTGGGTCTTACCTACAAGCAATATTTACCAACATATTTCATGCATACTAGACAACCAAAATAACCATTCAATCTAAACATTCAATATCCATTTCAATCATGCCAACTTCCAAGACCAAAACATATGTATATCAAGTATAATTCAACCAAATGCTTACCCAAAAATTGACCAATTCATAGATCACATAACCATGCCAAAAACATACTTCACTTATCACATTCATTTAAGCAAATTCTCAACTCATAAATAGCCAAATCACATGGCTAAGTTCATCTAACAAACTTATACTAAATACTAGCCTATACATGCCATATCTAACTATATACATTTCCAAAGTGTACCAAAATGAGTTTAGTAGTGTGATGACGATCCTTGACGGTCCCGAGCCTTCAGTAGCTTTGACAACCTATAAAACAGAGAAAACTCACACACAGAGTAAGCTTTCCAAAAGCTTAGTAAGTCATAATACAAACAAACTTAGCATGGAAGTCATATATGCACATAGGTACATTGGCACATCATAATTACTTAGCAAACTATCACATATATGCTTTGGTCCATATACTTGACCATATTTCCCACATTCACCAATTCAAAAGTTTATGTATACATAGCTCTTTCATGCTTACTTTCACATATCAAATTGTTATCCCAATATACATAATAATCATAGTAAGATCACATAGGTACTTACCTTATATACACACTTACACTATGTTTGGTTGGAGGGAATGGTTATTCCATTCCCTCCTTATTCAGTGGCCCATCCCTATTCCCTAGTTTGGTTGGCTGTAATGGCTATTACAACTGTAACACCCCAAACCCGGTCTATGCGTTAAGACTAAACTTGACATGTCACATAAAATGAACATACATCTAGTCTTTTAAAGAAATCGGATTTAAAAAAAAAACACATTTTGACATAGAGTTATTAAAAACTAAGGTTGATTACTAAATCTAATAATTTGAGTCGTATAATTTGAAACTTAGAAAAAATTGGATTTAATATTTTGAGAAAATTTAAATAGTTCGAAAGTTATTTGAAAACAAAAATTTAAAATATTGTTACAGAAAAATTTCTGATTTAAAAATAATTAAGAATGAAATCCTTTTCGTACGTTTATTTAAGAAAAACGTTTACTTCTATTTTTAGAAAAGAAATCCCACATAAGTATTTAAAGCGTATTATAAAATCCATCCACAAGTAAAACATCATAAAAATTTAACCAGAGGCCTTATTACAACTTAACTTAAATAGTAAAAATAATAAAAAAGTACTTAAAATGAAATCCGGAATGTAAATAACCCATTATTCGTAGTATGGCCTCCACTGAGTCGTCCACAGCCCAAGTCTCCGTCACTGATCATTACCTGAGATGAGTAAGGAAAACGGGGTGAGTTACTTAGAACTCAGTGTGTAACTCACTTACCATTGTCCACTGGGCCGAAATCCAATTAAGCAATTATTGGGCCAAAGCCCATTTACAAATATGACAAAATAACACTTATAGAATGAATGTGATATGCAATTCCCAAACCAAACCTAATTTCCATCCGCTACACACCACCCGTACCAACCAGCACACCTGTGGGGAGCTTTAGTCACCCACCCCGCCAACACACTAAAATAGGCATTAAGCCGTTTATATCAATTTGTGGACAAGCCACCAGATTTACAGAGTTTACATGACATAGCCATTTTTTTCAGATTTGTGGCAAAGCCACCAGAATTTTGTAGCAAAGCTACCAGAACTTCTCTTCGTCAAATATCCCAACCGATGCAAATCATGTATATAATATGCATATTCATTTACAACAATCCATTCGTGAAATTATTACAACATACGGCCCATTATAAAAAATTTTCACAATCTGGCCCATATCACATTTTGGCCGATATAGCACATATCACACTTGGGCTCATATATCAAATATCACATTTAGCCTATATATCAAATATCACATTTGGCCCATTTATCAAATATCACATTTGGCCCATTTAGTCACTTTTATCGATTTGGCCCATTGAAGGCAATTTCGTAATTTTCATAGTCTTATTACCAATTTCATAGTCTTTACCACTATAGTGGTAATATGCCATTTTACCCAATGTCACTAACATGCGATTTAATCAAACGATTAACAAGATATAATTATCTAACCCATGGAATACGGTGTGAAACTACACACCTGATTACGGTGAGCACTACACTTTCTTGATCGTCAACACCTAGAATATTTTTAACGCTCGATTAGATCATTAACACTTATAGTAAATCTATTTTAAGATAAACGATCTAGGTTTTTACCTTCGGAATCGCGAATAACTACCATTTGCCGGTTCTCCCCAGTTGACAGTCCACAACCTGATGGAAAATCCCGAATAGCTAATGGCTCAGAACTGCGAACAACCTCGAATAGTTGATTCTCACCGGATGAGGGTCCACAACCCGGTGGAAAATCCCGGATCGCCGAAACAGCCCTTCGTTTGAATCTAGGAGGGATCGCAAATCCGCTCCTTTTTCGATCACCAATCACTACTCCTTTTGATTCGATCTTGTTTGCCTCCATTGACAAATGAATATTAGTCCAAACTAATACTTCGTAATTAAAACTATTGGTCTTAATGAGTGAAGTCGGCTTACCACAAAATCCTTACGTTCAAAGGATGAGAATCGAGTGATAGAGTTCCTAAGATAAAAAAATCGGTTAATCACCCTATCTTCAACAAAATAAAAAAGTAATATGAAATCCTCGAATGAAATCCTTACCTTAGGTTTTTGGACCGAATCCTAATGATAACACGATAAGTTCGGACACTCCAAGTTTCGGCCTTCCACTAAGTTTCTATGATAGAGAAAAGAGATTCGAATAAGATATGATATGATGATGGTCTCGATCCAAAAAGGCCATCCCATACCAACATGTAGATTCGGCACAATGGAAAGGGAAAAATAACAATACCAAAATGTTGTAACTAGTCACTTACCGACTGATCAAAGTGAGAGTAGAAAAATGATTGAGAAGGAGATATGTGTGGTAGAAGATTCGGCTATGGTGGAAAAATTGAAGGGGATGGTGCTTAATAACATTCGGCCATGGTGAATATTAAAGAGAGAATGATGTTTGAGAGATTTTTGTAAGAAGAAAAAGAAGAAGAAAAGTATAAGAAAATAAGGTGTTTAGGTTTTGGTTTCAAGAATGGAATATGAACAAAGAAAAGGGTTTGAGGCTAGTGTGCACTCAGCAAAGAAGAGAAGAAGAGAAAAGAAAAAAAAATGGCCCTTTAAGGTTATGTGGTTTCGACACAAAGAGAAAAAATGGTTTGGAGAGAATGAACAACTAAGACCGAAATGGTCAAAAATAAAATGGTCAAAAGAAAGCAAATGTTTACCTAATGCTCAAGGTACATTCGGCTAAGGAGAGGAGATTAGAGAGAAAATTGTAGAAAGAAAAGCTGTTGACAACACTAAATGCCAAAATGAAAAGTGACCAATCTAGCACCTAAACCTTACCAAAGGCCAACAAAAATTCGGCCACCCCCTAGCCCCTAAAACTGTCCAAGTACATGGCCAAAAGGTCAAATTTTGGCCACCCCAATCTTTCCAAAATATCTCCCTTGTTATAAGCCTTGTGTTCCCCCTACATACCTTTTCCATTTGATTCCCTTCCTGAAGTTTAAAACTTGCCTTTTCTCTTAGCCACCTTACCATAAAAATAAAAGTCCAACTTACCATATGTACTAGGCTTGGCCGACACTATGAGGAAGGAAAGCATAAAAAAAATAAAATTCATGCACACCAAGGGATTCGAACTCCTTCCCTCAAGGAACACATATGGCGCCATATCCTCTTCACTAATAACTCAATTATGCTAACTTTTTACCACTTAATCACCTTAAGCTTTAAGGTCACTTGTTCCATTTCCTTAAAGTACTAAATACCAAAAATTATTCCAAATCCAAAATAAATCCCGAGCCTTCTCAAGACTATTTTAACACACACATTGGATAATTAAACTAGTTGAGTACCAAAATAATGCTAGATATAAAAATTCAAATTTTAGGATGTTACAATTCTACCCCTTTAAAGAAAATTTCGTCCTCGAAATTTACCTGATTAAAAGCGGTGAGGATATTGCTGCCGAATTGTGTCCTCAGGCTCCCACGTAGCTTCCTCCGCTTCGTGATTTCGCCATAGAACATTAACCAACGGTACTGACTTCTTTCTTAGCACCTTAACATCTCAATCTAAAATTTTCACTGGTTCTTCCTCGAACGACAAGTCAGGCCTTAACTCAACTTCCTCTACCGGTTCTACGTGAGACGGATCCGATCGATAACTCCTCAACATGGAGACATGGAAAACACTATGAATCTGACTCAACTGCGAGGTAATTCAAGCAGATAAGCCACTGGTCCTACACGCTTCAACACACGGTACGGTCTGATGAACCGACGGCTCAACTTTCCCTTCCTTCCAAATCTGAAGATCTTCTACGAAGGTGAGACCTTTAGTAAGACCTAATCTCCCACCGCAAACTTAATGTCCTTACGCTTCAGATCCGCATACGACTTTTGTCTATCTGAAGCTTCCTTTAACCACGCCCGAATCACTTTTATCTTTTCTTCGTCTCTGATATCAATTCAGGACCCAATAACCGTCGTTCCCCCAATTCAGTCCAACAAGTAGGAGTACGACACCTACGACCATACAATACTTCATAGGGTGCCATTTGGATACTGGATTGATAACTGTTGTTATACGCAAACTCTGCCAACGGTAGAAAATCCTCACAGCTACCTCTGAAGTCAATCACACAACCCTTTAACATGTCTTCCAAAATCTGGATTACTCTTTCCGATTGACCATCTGACTGAGGATGAAAAGCCGTGCTGAAATTTAACTTTGTTCCCAAAGCTTCATGCAAAGCTTTCCAAAACCGCGATGTAAACCTAGGGTCCCTGTCCGAAATAATAGACACTGGTACCCCATGTAACCTCATGATCTCCACTACATACAACTTGGCCAACTTCTATAGTGAGAAATCCGTACGAACAGGTAGAAAATGGGCAGTCTTCGTCAATCGATCCACTATTGCCCAGACGAAATCTTTCTTAGTAGGCGATAAGGGTAACCCACTAACAAAGTCCATTGTTATCTGTTCCCATTTCCATAATGGAATTTTTACCGGTTTCAACAAGCCCGACGGTAATTGGTGTTCTGCCTTCACTTGTTGACAAGTCAAGCACTTACCCACGAAATCAGTAACCTCCCGCTTCAACCCTGGCCACCAATACTGTTCATGGAGGTCTCGATACATCTTATTTCTCCCGGGGTACATAGCATAGGGGCTACTATGTGCCTCTCGTCGAGATCATTAGTCTAAAATCCGAATCCTTGGGCATACAAATTCTTCCGCGAAAACACAGTACTCTATCCTTATTCAATCCAAAATCCCCTATCACACCACTTCCAATTTGTTGAATTAAGGGACTCAACTTTTCATCTGATAATTGCTTCCCCTTGATCTGTTCTAACCACATAGGCTTCACCTGAAGTTCCGCTAGCAAACTGCCATCTTCATACAAATTAAGATGAGCAAACATTGCTCTCAACTTCGATATCACCTTACGACTCAACGCGTCTGCCACTACGTTAGCCTTTCCGGGATGATACTCGATTGAGAAGTCATAATCCTTCAATAGCTTTATCTATCTCCGCTGTCTTAAGTTCAACTCCTTTTGGGTAAGGAGGTACTTCAGACTTTTATGATCCGTATAAATGATCGACTTCTCACCGTACAGGTAGTGCCTCCAAATCTTCAAAGAAAAAACCACCGCAACCAACTCCAAATCATGAGTAGGATAATTGACTTCGTGCGGCCTTAACTGACGAGATGCATAAGCCACCATTTTACCACCTTGCATCAACACACATCCCAAGCCCATGTGTGACGCATCGCAGTAAACAATAAACTCTATTCCAGCCTCAGGTTGAATCAGTAAGGGCGCTTCCGTTAGAATCTTCTTCAATTTCTCAAAACTTTCTTGCTGCTGATCTGACCACACAAATGGTACTCCCTTGCACAACAGTTTAGTTAGAGGTGCAGCAATCAACGAAAACCCCTCAATGAAACGCCTGTAGTAACCAGCCAACCCTAGAAAACTTCGAATTTCAGCCACTGACTTCGGTGGTTTCCAATCCAACACAGCCTCTACTTTCCAGGGATCAACTCTAATTCCTTCGGCCGACACAACATGCCCAAGAAAGTCACTTCCTTCAGCTAAAATTCACACTTACTGAATTTGGCAAAAAGTTGATTTTCCCGCAATATTTGTAATACTATCCGCAGATGTGAATCATGCTCTTCTTCATTCTTTGAGTATACCAAAATGTCATCTATGAACACCATTACAAATCAGTCTAAATAGGGTTGAAAGACTCGGTTCATCATGTCCATAAATGCAGCTGGTATATTGGTCAATCCAAACAGCATCACCAAGAACTCATAATGTCTATAACGAGTTCGAAATGCCGTCTTATGAATATTCACCTCTTTAACCTTGAGTTGGTGATAACCCGATCTCAAATCTATCTTGGAGAAAACTGAAGCTCCTCTCAATTGATCAAACAGGTCATCGATTCTCGACAATGGATACCTATTCTTGATTGTCAACTTATTCAACTGCCTATAATCGATGCACATACGCATCGACCAATCCTTCTTCTTGACGAACAAGACCGGTGCTCCCCACGGTGACACACTCGATCAAATGAATCCCTGATCCAATAACTCCTGAATTTGAGCCTTAAGCTTCACTAACTCCTTCGGCGCCATCCTATAAGGAGCAATGGACACCGGAGCCGTTCCGGGCAAAAGCTCAATGCCAAACTCTACTTCCCGGTCTGGAAGTAAACTGGAAGTTCCTCGGGAAAAACATCTGAGAATTCTTTCACCGTTCTAATACCCTCCACTGATAATTCCTTGACATCCAAAGCATAAATGAAGGCTAGGAATGCTCCATGCCCTTTTCGCACCAACTTTTCTTCTTTTAAAGCAGATATCACATTTGCTAAATAGTTTCTCTGTTCGCCCATCATCACCACTTCCTTATCTTCCAAAGTCCTTATCGACATCCGCTTTGCAGCACAATCCAAGTGTGCACGGTGCTTCACCAACCAGTCCATGCCCAAAATAAGGTCGAACTCGCCGAAAGGCAGTTCCATCAAATCCGCCAAAAATATTTCTCTTTGAATTTCCAAGGGCACGTCTCTAAACAATTTATCCACTATCACAGACTGTCCTAAAGGACTAATTGCCGTCATCTTTCTATCGGTAATCTCAGATCTAATATTCAAATTTCCAGATATAGCACTAGTAACATACGAATGGGTAGATCCGATATCTATCAAAGCAGTAATAGGTACATCAGAGATGAAGAACATACCAGTTATCACATCAGGTGCATCACCATCTTGACGGCGTCTGACCGCATAAACTAACCCTGGCTGCCTCGCCTCCGCGTTACCCCTGAAGCCATTACCTCTGCCTGGTGCACCTTAACCACGACCTACGCCATTACCACCTCGACGTGGTCCACGACCCCTCGGTGGCTGCTGAGCGCCTCTAGCTGGCTGTGCATCATGGTTACGAGCTTCTTAAGTCGGAGCAGTCCGTCGAGGACAATCCTTAAGCTGATGGTCCTTAGAACCACATTTGAAACACCCACCGGTTCTTTTCCAGCATTCACCAGGGTGTCGTCTTCCACAGTCAGCACATGGTTGAATCTAATTGGTAGTAGTAGATGCTCTAGCTTGAGCTGGCTCATCATTCCCAGGCCTCTTCTGAAACCTTTTAGCAGGACCCGAGTACTTAAAGTCCCTCCTACCCTTGCCTCTATCTCTTTCTCGGTTTTGCCGCTTTGAGTTCTTAACCTCCTCAGCTATTTTGGCTTTCTCCACAAGCATGGCAAAAGTCCTTTCTTGTTGTGGGGCTATCAGTACCCGCAACTCATCATTCAGCCCATCCTCAAAACGCACACAGCGTTCATGGTCAGTTGGCACTATAGTCCAAGCATAACGACTCAAACGTAGAAATCCTGCTTCGTAAGCGGCCACTATCTTATTTCCTTGAACCAGATTAAGGAATTCCTTCCTTCGCGCATCCACATAGCTTGCCTCGACATACTTTCCTTGAAATGAAGTTTTGAAGAAATCCCAAGTAACACGATCGACCTAGGTGCCCTCCCGAGTAGTAAGCCACCATTGATACGCCTCATTTCTTAACAAGGACACAGTTCCTCTCAGTTTCTGCTTGGTGGTGCACTCCAAATCATCCATGATCCGTTCCACTGCCTCAAGCCAATACTCCGCTACATTTGGAGCTACACCCGAGACACCCCTAACAAACTCGGCACCACTTCATAGATCACATAACCATGCAAAAAACATACTTCACTTACCACATTCATTTAAGTAAATTCTCAACTCATAAATAGCCAAATCACATGGCTAAGTTCATATAACAAACTTATACCAAATACTAGCCTTTACATGCCATATCTAACTATATACATTTCCAAAGTGTACCAAAATGAGTTTAGTAGTGTGATGACGATCCTTGACGGTCCCGAGCCTTCAGTAGCTTTGACGACCTATAAAACAGAGAAAACTCACACACAAAGTAAGCTTTCCAAAAGCTTAGTAAGTCATAATACAAACAAACATAGCATGGAAGGCATGTATGCACATAGGTACATTGGCACATCATAATTACTTAGCAAACTATCACATATATGCTTTGGTCTATATACTTGACCATATTTCCCACATTCACCAATTCAAAAGTTGTATGTATACATAGCTCTTTCATGCTTACTTTCACATATCAAATTGTTATCCCAATATACATAATCATCATAGTAAGATCACATAGGTACTTACCTTATATACACACTTACACTATGTTTGGTTGGAGGGAACGGTTATTCCATTCCCTCCTTATTCAGTGGCCCATCCCTATTCCCTAGTTTGGTTGGCTGTAATGGCTATTACAACTGTAACACCCCAAACCCGGTCTATGCGTTAAGACCAGATTTGACATGTCACACAAAATGAACATACATCTAGTCTTTTAAAGAAATCAGATTTAAAAAAAAAAAAACATTTTGACATGGAGTTATTAAAAACTAAGGTTGATTACTAAATCTAATAATTTGAGTCGTATAATTTGAAACTTAGAAAAAATTGGATTTAATATTTTGAGAAAATTTAAATAGTTCGAAAGTTATTTGAAAACAAAAATTTAAAATATTGCTACAAAAAAAATTCCGAGTTAAAAATAATTAAGAATGAAATCCTTTTCGTACGTTTATTTAAGAAAAATGTTTATTTCTATTTTTAGAAAAGAAATCCCACATAAGTATTTAAAGCGTATTATAAAATCCATCCACAAGTAAAACATCCATAAAAATTTAACCAGAGGCCTTATTTCAACTTAACTTAAATAGTAAAAATAATAAAAAGTACTTAAAAAGAAATCCAGAATGTAAATAATCCATTATTCGTAGTATGGCCTCCACTGAGTCGTCCACAGCCCAAGTCTCTGTCACTGATCATTACCTGAGATGAGTAAGGAAAACGGGGTGAGTTACTTAGAACTCAGTGTGTAACTCACTTACCATTGTCCACTGGGCTGAAATCCAATTAAGTAATTATTGGGCCAAAGCCCATTTACAAATATGACAAAATAACACGTATAGAATGAATGTGATATGCAATTCCCAAATCAAACCTAATTTCCATCCGCTACACACCACCCGTACCAACCAGCACACCTGTGGGGAGCTTTAGTCACCCACCCCGCTAACACACCAAAATAGGCATTAAGCCATTTATATCAATTTGTGGACAAGCCACCAGATTTACAGAGTTTACATGGCATAGCCATTTTTTTCAGATTTGTGGCAAAGCCACCAGAATTTTGTAGCAAAGCTACCAGAACTTCTCTTCGTCAAATATCCCAACCAATGCAAATCATGTATATAATATGCATATTCATTTACAACAATCCATTCGTGTAATTATTACAACATACGGCCCATTATAAAAAATTTTCACAATCTGGCCCATATCACATTTTGGCCGATATAGCACATGTCACACTTGGGCTCATATATCAAATATCACATTTAGCCCATATATCAAATATCACATTTGGCCCATTTATCAAATATCACATTTGGCCCATTTAGTCACTTTTATCGATTTGGCCCATTGAAGGCAATTTCGTAATTTTCATAGTCTTATTACCAATTTCATAGTCTTTACCACTATAGTGGTAATTATGCCATTTTACCCGATGTCACTAACATGCGATTTAATCAAACGATTAACAAGATATAATTATCTAACCCATGGAATACGGTGTGAAACTACACACCTGATTACGGTGAGCACTACACTTTCTTGATCGTCAACACCTAGAATATTTTTAACGCTCGATTAGATCATTAACACTTATAGTAAATCTATTCTAAGATAAACGGTCTAGGTTTTTACCTTCGGAATCGTGAATAACTACTATTTGCCGGTTCTCCCCCTTTGACAGTCCACAACCCGATGGAAAATCCCGAATAGCTAATGGCTCAGAATTGCGAACAACCTCGAATAGTTGATTCTCACCGAATGAGGGTCCACAACCCGGTGGAAAATCCCGGATCGCCGAAACAGCCCTTCGTTTGAATCTAGGAGGGATCGCAAATCCGTTTCTTTTTCGATCACCAATCACTACTCCTTTTG
This sequence comes from Gossypium australe, assembly GCA_005393395.2. Taxonomy (NCBI): domain Eukaryota; kingdom Viridiplantae; phylum Streptophyta; class Magnoliopsida; order Malvales; family Malvaceae; genus Gossypium; species Gossypium australe. The sequence goes on from CM016623.1 coordinate 28,226,202, forward strand.
ATTCGATCTTGTTTGCCTCCATTGACAAATGAATATTAGTCCAAACTAATACTTCATAATTAAAACTATTGGTCTTAATGAGCGAAGTCAGCTTACCACAAAATCCTTACGTTCAAAGGATGAGAATCGAGCGATAGAGTTCCTAAGATAAAAAAATCGGTTAATCACCCTATCTTCAACAAAATAAAAAAGTAATATGAAATCCTCGAATGAAATCCTTACCTTAGGTTTTTGGACCGAATCCTAATGATAACACGATAACTTCGGACACTCCAAGTTTCGGCCTTCCACTAAGTTTCTATGATAGAGAAAAGAGATTCGAATAAGATATGATATGATGATGGTCTTGATCCAAAAAGGCCATCCCATACCAACATGTAGATTCGGCACAATGGAAAGGGAAAAATAACAATACCAAAATGTTGTAACTAGTCACTTACCGATTGATCAAAGTGAGAGTAGAAAAATGATTGAGAAGGAGATATGTGTGGTAGAAGATTCGGCTATGGTGGAAAAATTGAAGGGGATGGTGCTTAATAACATTCGGCCATGGTGAATATTAAAGAGAGAATGATGTTTGAGATATTTTTGCAAGAAGAAAAGAAGAAGAAAAGTATAAGAAAATAAGGTGTTTAGGTTTTGGTTTCAAGAATGGAATATGAACAAAGAAAAGGGTTTGAGGCTAGTGTGCATTCGGCAAAGAAGAGAAGAAGAGAAAAGAAAAAAAAATGGCCCTTCAAGGTTATGTGGTTTCGGCACAAAGGGAAAAAATGGTTTGGAGAGAATGAACAACTAAGACCGAAATGGTCAAAAATAAAAAGGCCAAAAGAAAGCAAATGTTTACCTAATGCTCAAGGTACATTCGGCTAGGGAGAGGAGATTAGAGAGAAAATTGTAGAAAAGAAAAGCTGTTGACAACACTAAATGCCAAAATGAAAAGTGACCAATCTAGCACCTAAACCTTACCAAAGGCCAACAAAAATTCGGCCACCCCCTAGCCCCTAAAATCGTCCAAGTACATGGCCAAAAGGTCAAAGTTTGGCCACCCCAAACTTTCCAAAACATCTCCCTTGTTATAATCCTTGTGTTCCCCCTACATACCTTTTCCATTTGATTCCCTTCCTTAAGTTTAAAACTTGCCTTTTCTCTTAGCCACCTTACCATAAAAATAAAAGTCCAACTTACCATATGTACTAGGCTTGGCCGACACTATGAGGAAGGAAAGCATAAAAAAAATAAAATTCATGCACACCAAGGGATTCGAACTCCTTCCCTCAAGGAACACATATGGCGCCATATCCTCTTCACTAATAACTCAATTATGCTAACTTTTTACCACTTAATCACCTTAAGCTTTAAGGTCACTTGTTCCATTTCCTTAAAGTACTAAATACCAAAAATTATTCCAAATCCAAAATAAATCCAGAGCCTTCTCAAGACTATTTTAACACACACATTGGATAATTAAACTAGCTGAGTACCAAAATAATGCAACATATAAAAATTCAAATTTTAGGATGTTACAAAAACCCTATTCCATACAGCATTATTCAGGGCAAAATCACCGATTACCATTCCGCACTCTAAGCAAAGAATAGCCATTCAGCGTTTTCATCTTTTTTAAAGTTTCAACAATACCCTTCTCCATCCTCTGTCGTATGAATCCCTTCCTTTTTTCTTTCCTTTTCCCATTTCCTTCAGATCTTCCCCTCTTTTTCAAGCGGCTCCTTTGTTTTAGCTACCCACTCGTCCAACTTCCCCAGAAGCTCCAAGGCTAAAATCGAGGAGAAGACGGTACAATACCCTTTCCAAGGTAGGTATTATTTTCGCAGTTCTTTCTTTCAAAACGCGCATGGTATTTGAATACAAAAATCATGGCTACCATCTCCAATTTTATACCCTGTACATTATATAGACAGACTACCTCTAATTTAATTATCTTAATTTAGCATTTCTTGCTTTATATAGACAGACCTATCTGAAGTTTGGTGGTTAAATCTAATAACATTGTTGCTGTAAATAATATCTTGATCCTATTTTCATAATTGTATCCTTGCCAAGTTTCTTAGGATTTGTACCTGGCATTGGTTTAATTAAGTTTTAGGTTAATCAATTTATAGTTATGTAACACCCCAAACCCGGCCCATTCGCTATGACCGAATTTGAAATGCCACTACGGAAAACATTTGAAAAACTTTTGACTTAGAGTTAAAAACATAAAAATTTTGTTGTCTTTACTAAAACATTGTGTAATTAAAGTTCCAAATAAAATTAAGTTGTTTAAAATAAAACATTTTCAAATAATAATGTAATCGACAATTTATCTTAAAACATAATAAAAATCCTTAAATACTTAAAATGGCCCTTATTACAATAATTAAATACTTAAAATACTGAAACATAAATTGTATAAAGAAAATCCTCTTTTGCATGGGCCACCTCGTATCCACTCCAACCCGGTCCGAGCATCACTTGAAAGATATCCCACGAGGGGTGAGTCAACAGACTCAATGTGTAACAATACGCTAAAAGTCCAATCGATCATAGCAATAAAGCCCATAATATAGCAAATAATAATTTATCAATTCACATGTACATATAAAATGAAATGCAATCCCGAGCCCAACCTAGATATCCATCCGCTACACACCACCCGTACCAGCCAATCACACCGTGGGGATTACTAAATCGACCCTCCATCCGCTACACACCATCGAAGGCAGTTGCTGCAGTCAACATGCACATCGCCCTTATAATCGTGGCATAGCCACCAGATAATCGTGACAGAGTCACCGGATTCATAATATCATGACCGAAGTCACCGGATTCATAATATCGTGACCGAAGTCACCGGATAATGTGGTAAAACCACCGGAACACTTCCCCTTTCAATATTTCCCATATGCCCATGCAATAACATATTATTTCATAATCATGCCATATATCTCATAATCATATCAGAATCGGACACATTTCATATTATGCATATAGCATTATTAACGATGCAATTATCATGTCTTGTACATTATCCCAAAATCATAATCAAATATCGAACATGTTTCATATTAAAATCATACATAGTACGAAGGAATAACGTACCTCAATTCATCGTACCATTGAATGGTACCCAAAGCCATAATCATTTATATTTCCTTATAAACACATCTATATTAATAAAGCTATTAATCAATTAGATGTTTAGTATAAGTTACACACCTTGCAAACACAAAGAGCGATAGAACTTTAGGATTTCCGACTCTTGCCTACATGTCGACAGAACCTACATATCACTATGTGAGAAATCGGTTTTCACTAAAAAGATATGGCCTTAGGCCGAATATCATTGTCCCTTACCTTGGATTCTTCAAACTCGAATGATTTCTCCCTAACGTTGACTACAAGAAAACCCCAAAAATCTTCCTTCAAAGGTTTAGCCACGGAGAAATAAAAGAATTAGATTCCTAAAATCGATTAATCTAAAGAAAAAAAATAAAGAAGAAACGATTGATAGAAAAGACCTTACCCAAAACACAATGATCGATTAACCCTCCTACTTGAACTATCAAGAAATTCGGCCTTAACAACTTAAAAGAAAAAGAAAGAAAGAAATGATGAAAAAGTATGGGATGGTTTCGGCTATGAGGAAGAAAGAAAGAAAGAGAATGAAAAAGTAAAATAAAATAAAAGAGAATGCTTTTGGTGTAAAGATAAATTCAGCACTAGAGAGGAAAGAAAGAATGGTGAATGTCTTCAAAGATGACAATATTTTGGTTCCAAAAGAAAGTAAGCTTGAGAGGAAAATAAGAAATAAAGATATCAATTTGGTCAAAAAGCAAAGGCCAAAACAAAGCAAACTTTTTACCAAATGCCAAAAGGCAATTTCGGCTAAGAGAAAGAAATATTGGACAAAGGAAAAGATGCACAAATGACAACCTTTTTGGTCAACCAAAACCTCCCTAATCCCATACCAAAATTCGGCCAACACATTAGACTAAACAATCCCCCTTTTTCCTCCTTAATTCTTCCCTATCAACCCCATAATTTCCAACACAATTAAACCACCCTCTAAAGCCCCTTACGCCGTCTAGGTTCATGGTCAAATGACCATGGAAAAGCTTCCAAAATAACACCCATTTATCAAGCCTTTTGTCCCTTAAACTTTCCTTATCTACTTGATTCTTTACCATAACTACTAACTTGCCTTTTCCATTTTGTCTACTAACCAAAAATAAAAGAAAAAGTCTTATCCATTCATGATAAGGTTTGACCGTCCATTAATGCAAGGATTCAAAAATAAACCTTCAAAATGCTAAACATGCTACTCGAACCTCTAACCTCAAGCCACCTTCCAAACTCCTTAACCAACTTGCCACTTACTCCTCTTATGCTTTAAATGAACACTTAAATTAACTTAAGTGTCAAGCTCACTTAATGTACTTCATTAAATAAGCCATACTAAATTTTATTCTAGCTTCCTAAATAAAAACAAGCCTTCACAAGACTATGCTAACACACAAAAATTCATACCCGAGCCAACACAAATAATTAGCTGACACACAAATTTTCCTAAAGCCCATGGCCCAATCCTACTAGGCCCAATTTCGGGATGTTACAAGTTAAATTAGCGAATATGCATTTGTCATTTGCCAACGGTTTGTCTAAAGATAAGGTCCTGTAAATAAAATTCAAAGAGTTTCCAAGGGCATTGATTTTTTGCTCTATTGCTTTCTGTCCTTTCCATTTATAGTACTTTCCCGCTTCCTTTGGCTTTCAGTGCTTCTAGATATTTAGACACTCATTAATTGTTCGACAAAATGTCCCAGACAATATTGAATTCTTGAAGCTTGAAATGGCTAACCAATGACTCGTTATAATATGTCAATTACAATATATTATCAAGTGAACTCCAAAACGAGTGTTTAGTTGCTGGAAATTGAGATGTTTTATTGCTGTCATTGAGGTGTATAAATGTTGTTAATTGAGATGTTAAAGTGATGCAAAATGAAGTGTTTAACTGCTGTAAATTGAAGTGTAAAAGTGCTGCAAATTTAAGTATTTAATACTGTGAATTGAAGTGTAAGACTGCTGCAAATTGAATTTTTTTAAGTACTGCAAATTGAACTGTTTAGTTGCTGGAAATTTAGATGTTTATGGCTGTATTTGAGTTGTATAAATGTTGTTAATTGGGATGTTAAAGTGTTGTATGTTGAGGTGTTTAAATGGTGTAAATTGAAGATGTTTTATTGCTGTGATTGAGGTGTATAAATGTTGTTAATTGAGATGTTAAAGTGATGCAAAATGAAGTGTTTAAATGCTGTAAATTGAAGTGTAAAAGTGCTACAAATTGAAGTATTTAAATACTGTGAATTGAAGTGTAAGACTGCTACGAATTGAATTGTTTTAAGTACTGCAAATTGAACTGTTTAGTTGCTGGAAATTTAGATGAGTTGTTACATGGGGTAGTTCTTTTATTTGCTATTTTGTTTCCTATCATCTCTGAAGATACAACTTGTTTTTTTTTCTTTAATAAAAGTCATAAGAATCACTAATAAAATCTGAGTTTTTTTTTTTAATTACAGCTTTTTTGTTTGTTATAACTTAAGAGATGGTAATTATAGCTTGGGTAGATCCTTTGTAATCAATGTGCTTTGGGTTTTAAATAATTTCCTTGGGTTTCATTGAGTTACTTTTTTATTTTGCCCAACGATGGGAACTCAGTTTTGATTGAACCATTATGGTTTTCAATTTATCTCTAGCTTTTACACACCGCCTGCTTCATTCTCTCTTCCAATTACAATTATTACATAATCTAGCTACCTATTATGTTTTAATGCTGACAAATGTTAATTTGTTTTTTTTTTCTTAAGATAATTATGTCAGGTTTTTCAGAATCAAATGTTTCTTCCCAAAGTTCTCAAGGAACCAAAAGGAAATGGGTTCTAGAAGAAGATGCTGCGTTGGTTTCTTGTATGGTCGACTTGCACAATGTTGGGACCTTTAATGCTGCGTTTGTAATATTTGTGTAACATCCTAAATTTATGGGCCTATGCATTTAGTGTAGGGATAGGTTTAATATGTTAATTTAAGTGATAGGGGTTCAAATTGGGCTCAGGATTAGGCAAAGGCCTTGGTTAAATTATTAGATTGGGCATTATAGAGTTACAAGGTGGTAATTATGTTTAAAATACCAACGTAGGCTGTGGCCCAACAATAGGTGGCACTGTAAGGGAATTAGAAGGTGGCGCCATTAACAATTAAAGAGGCCCAAGTTTTGGTCGCAAGGAGCCCATGTTTTTGGGCCATTTTCGGCATTTAAAAGGGAGCAAGGGGTGACGCCACACACAAGGAGTTAGGGGCCCAAAATTTAAGTTTCATGAGCCCAAATCTTTTAATTTAAGTGAGTTAAATTTCGGCATTACGGTTTAATGAGGTGGACGGCTACAAGGCTCAAAAGTAGGAGGATTTATATGGATTTTAAAATTGATAATTTAGAAGATAAAAAGGAGAAAAGATAGGAGCCTATCTACAAGGAAGGTGATGGCCGAAAATCCACCACTTAGAGGAGTAAAGAAATCGGCTACTGCTTGGCAAAGGGGTGCCGAATTTTCCCTTTCATATAGCTTGAATTGTAATTAATTAGGAAGGGCGTTTTCGATTTTATACAAAAGGTGCCGAAATTTCTATAAATAGGGGGGATAGCTCCTTGATTCTGGCATTTAAAACCCTAATTCTCTCTTCTTTCTTTGTGCCGAATTCCTTAGCGTCTCCCTCTCCAATTTTCTTTTCTTCAATTTCTTCAAAAGCCGAAACCTCTTCTCCATCCTTTTTCCCCTTGAGCCGATTTATCTAAAAAGCCGAAATCTCTATAGTTTTTCTTTATTCATCCTATTTGAGAATTAGTTCTATCTATTTCGGTATTTAAAACTTCTTTTGGCATTGCCGAATTCTCTCTCTAGTACTAACCGAACCTCTTGTGCTAAGGTAAGTGTCGATTTCTGATTAGTTCTCATGATCTATTCCCAATTTTTGAAAGGCAAAAGCCGAAAAGCTAATAAGTTTAATGGTTCTATGTTGGGCGGCAATTCGGGATTTGAAGGAAGCTTGGTCAACTAGATCTAAAAGCCGAAAATAGTTAGTCTCCAATTTCGGGATTTTAAGGTAAGGAGATTTTCCCTAGATTTCTACTAGATTTATTCATTTTATACAAGATCTTAACTTTATGATGAGGATTATCGATCAAATATGGTGATAGTAGTTCTGATAAGGACTTGTGATGGAATTAAACATGGATCAGGCAAAGGAGAGAATCCCCAAGTTTAAGAAACGAGCAGTATCTGCCGTTCGAGATTGGCCACTTGGTTGTGGACAGGCTTCTGAACAACATCTTAGGCAGATAGCAGTTGTGTCGACTACGGATAGCGTCGACATAGAAAGCATCGTTCTAACGGTAATCAGGTGTGTAAGTCCCTAACACACTATTAATCCTGTATGTATGTCTATATATATGTTATGGGCTAAAAAACAGGAAAGAGGCTGTGTAGACAGTCGAATGGAACCCTAAATGGGTTAGGCAAGGATGCCAGGTACGTAACCATAGATCTCCCTATGTGTATCGAAATATATGTAAGTCTGCTTGATGTTCTCTTTATGTATGTATGCATGGGGTGGGAATTTTGATATGATGAAGGGGAAGTGCATGACAGGTCACTTGGTGATCGGTGGTAGAAAACCCACAAATATAAATGCTAGGTAACATAGTGATTGGTGGCTATGCCACGTTTAATATTTCCTAAACATCAGGAATAGGCAGTTCGGCTGTCGTTATGGTGTGTAGCAGATGGAGGGTTGATTGTAGAAATCCCCAAGGTGTGATGGTTGGTACGGGATGGTGTGTAGAGGATGGAACCCTAGGATGGGATGGGTTACTAATCATTTGTTATTTGATATATAATCATGATTGTTGCCTTTATGTATGGGCCTGGGCCCATAATGTGTTTGTGGGCTCAGGTCGTTGTGTGTTTTGAGATTTATACACTGAGTCTCGGTGGCTCACACTTTCCTTTTTCTCTACGCTTTCAGATGAGCAGTAGATCGTGAACATGGGAGCCGAGACGGACTCGAGGGGCCATCAAGTTTTGATTTCTCTATTTTTGATTATTTCGGTTTTTCTTAAGTTTATAGTTTTGGAAAATTTTTATGTAATAAGGCCCCCATAGATTATGTTCATCTAAGTAGTTTCTTTATTTGTTTTTTTTAAAGATGTTCTGCAACTTATGGAATTGTGTCAAAGGTTTTATTATATTTAATAAATAATACAAAGATTTATTTTCAAAAAGTCACTTCTTTATTCAAATATTAACTAGTTAACTTGTGCTTTCTAAAACCGTTGAAGTGTTAACATGCCAGATCTGGTCGAAACGCATGGGCCGGGTTTGGGGTGTTACAATTTGGTATCAGAGCCCAGTTCAAAACTCGGGCTGTGAAATGGGCCTAGAAGTGTTTTGAAAAAAAATTTTTAAGAAAAATGTCTGGTTTGAAGATATGACCTTCGAGTCTACCGGCACTCGATCCACGCAAGTAAGTATTCTGAACTCTTGACTGTGATATAAATGAGGGCTTAATGGGCTAAAGGGACGTAGATTAGTTTGATAGTATTAATGGACGTTAGGTTTAGATAAACAACTCTTCAATTCCATAAGACTTAATTTCACTAAACAAAACCCATGAACAAGTCGCAAGACTAGGGCGTGGCAACAGGCATACGCATGTCTAGGATTGGATTCGGAAGAGCTTGGTATTTAAGCAGTCCTAGTGACTCACCTCCTCTTCGCCGGAATCTTACCTGGTGCGTAGTGACTGTTCACTTTAGCCGAATTAGGGTGTGGCAATGGGCATACGCATGTCTAGGAGTGGATTCAGGGAGAGCTTGGTACTTAAGCAGTCCCAGCGACTCACCTCCTCTTCGCTAGAATCTTACCTGGTGCGTAGTGACTGTTCATCCTAGCTACGAGGACCCCAAGTTTTGCAATATTTCTAAAATAACCTCGGTTTGTGAAAATTTCCAGAACAACCGTGATTTATAAAATACCTATATTTTGAAAATTTACTCGAAAATCTCATGTTTACAACAGTAGCCCGGATTATGAAACTAGATTTTCCAAAAGTACCCCTGCGTAAAAAAAAAGCAACAACAACATTAAAATATCCCTGGTTTGTAAAATTACCAAATTACCCCTGATTTGCAGAATTACCGAAATACCCTCAGATTTCAAAATTATCGAAATACCCTCAGATTTCAAAATTACTGAAATACCCTCAGATTGTCAAATTACCGAAATACCCCCGGATTGTCAAATTACCGACATACCGCCGGATTTCAAAATTACCAAAATACCCCAGAATTGTAAAATTACCAAAATACCCTTATTTCACAAAATCACCAAGGAACCCGATTTTAAAAAATTAGGAAAACACCCCTATAGGAAAAATTACGAAAATACCCCTGGGTAATGAAACAACGAAAACACCCTTACGTGATGAATGTAAGTTCATGGATGTTATCTGTATATTGATGATTGAATGTATGTGTTTACTAGAATTAGAGGATACGAACTTGAGACTGAATTGTGAATGCGAATTCGAAAGAACTACTCTAAAACTACTATTCATAAGACTGTTCGTGGTTAATCAGTGGAAGAAAACTAATAACTCATAAAATTTCTAATCAGATAAAAGCGGAGCGGTAGAATGAGTACAAGGGGTCGAGGACGTCCGCCACGTGGTCAGGAGCAACTGGGCGTACTCAGAAAAGGCCCAGGCCTGATGGATCGAAACGAGAAGAGAAACCCGCTACTGCTAACCAGACACCAAAGTGTGCTCAATGTGGCAAATTTCATGCCGGAGAATGTTGGGCAGGCAGTGGGTAGTGTTTTAGGTGTGGATCTACGGACCACCAAGTTAGAAACTGTCCGCAGCAACGGGACGGTGAAGGGACTATGGGTCGAGGGAATGCTCAGCCTGGTTGAGGAGGTCAGCAGCCACAAAGAGGTCGTGGGGAAGCCAGAGGTGGTCATGGTGCTGGTCGGGGTCGTGGCGCACCAGGCCAAGGGGCAGGAAGCACTGAGGCGAGACAGCCGGGGTTGGTCTATGCTGTTAGACGTCGAGAGGAGGCTGACGCACCGGATGTCATAACCGGTACGTTTTTAATTTTTGGCTTGCCTTACACTGCATTGATTGACAATGGGTCGATGCATTCGTATGTAGCTAGTAGCGTATCTGGAACTCTAAGGTTAGAATCTGAAATTACCCCTAGGGCAATGACTGTAGTTAGCCCATTAGGATAATCTGTAGTTGTGGATAAGCTCTATCGGGAAGTACCTCTAGAAGTTCAGGGGATAGTTTTTCGAACGGATCTAATGGAATTACCGTTCGGGGAGTTTGATTTAATTTTAGGCATGGATTGGCTTGTGAAGTATCAAGCTAACCTGGATTGTGCAGCCAAGCGTATGGTACTAAAAACCCCCGAGGGTGATTAAGTGTTGGTGATAGGAGAAAGGGGGAAATGTTTGTCGAATGTAGTGACTGCCCTGAGAGCAGAAATGATGGTGAGGAAAGGGGGCGAGGCAGTTTTATTGTTTGTTAAGGCTTTAGAAGCCAAAGATCTGACTGTTGGGGACATCAGGACGATAAAGGAATTTCCTGATGTTTTCCCTAAAGAGCTTCCGAGATTACCCCCAGATCGTGAAGTGGAGTTTATTATCAATCTTCTTCCAGGAACAGCGCCGGTATCTATTGCTCCATATAGGATGGTGCCGAAGGAGTTGGTGGAGTTGAAAGCGCAGATTCAGGGGTTGCTGGATAGAGGGTTTATTCGATTGAGTGTGTCGCCTTGGGGAGCGCCGGTGTTATTTGTTAAGAAGAAGGATGGATCAATGCATATGTGCATTGATTATCGCCAGTTGAATAAGCTAACAATCAAGAACAAGTACCCATTGCCAAGGATCGATGACTTGTTCGATCAGTTGAAGGGGGCCTCAGTCTTTTCAAAGATAGATTTGAGGTCAGGGTACCATCAGCTTAGGGTCAAGGAGGCGGATATTCATAAGATGGCTTTTAGGACTCGCTATGGTCACTATGAGTTTATGGTGATGCCATTTGGATTGACCAACGCGCCAGCAGCGTTCATGGACATGATGAATCGAGTGTTCCAACCCTACCTAGATCGGTGTGTCGTGGTGTTTATAGACGATATCTTGGTTTATTCGAAGTCGGGGGAGGAGCATGATGCTCATCTGCGAATAGTTTTGCAGATTCTAAGGGAGAAGCAATTGTATGCCAAATTCAGTAAGTGTGAATTTTGGCTAAGGGAAGTTACGTTTTTAGGGCATGTTGTGTCGGCAGAAGGGATTAGGGTTGATCCTCGAAAGATTGAAGCGGTGTTGGATTGGAAGCCACCTAGGTCTGTGGCTGAGATTAGGAGTTTTCTTGGGTTAGCTGGGTATTACCGAAGGTTTGTTGAAGGATTTTCTTGGTGGCACCGTTGACTAAGTTGCTACGGAAAAGAGTTCCGTTTGTTTGGTCTGATAAGCAGCAGGAGAGTTTCGAGAAGTTAAAGAGGATTTTGACGGAGGCCCCGGTGTTGATTCAGCCGGAGGCGGGGAAGGAGTTCGTAATTTACTGTGATGCGTTACACACAGGATCAGGATGTGTGTTAATGCAAGATGGAAAGGTGGTTGCATATGCATCTCGGCAGTTAAGACCGCATGAATCGAATTATCCCACCCATGATTTGGAATTGACGGCAGTGGTTTTTGCTTTAAAAATTTGGAGGCATTATTTGTATGGGGAGAAATCTGTCATTTACACAGATCATAAGAGTTTAAAGTATCTTTTGACTCAGAAGGAACTGAATCTAAGGCAAAGAAGGTGGATCGACTTGCTAAAGGATTATGACTGCTCGATCAAGTATCACCCAGGTAAGGCTAATGTAGTGGCAGATGCTCTAAGTCGTAAAGTAGTCTCTGACTTAAGAGCAATGTTTGCTCACCTTAGTTTGTATGAGGATGGAAGTTTGTTAGCTGAACTTCAAGTGAAACCCTCTTGGATCAGTCAGGTGAAGGAGAGGCAACAGACCGATGAGTTACTAAAGGGGAAATTGCAGCTAATCTCAAAGGATGGGCCAACAGAATTTAGTAAGAACAAGGAAGGACTGTTATGTTTTCGAGGGAGAGTATGTATGCCAAAAGATCTGGAATTGAGGTGTAGGATTTTGAACGAGGCGCATGGTAGTACATACGCTATGCACCCTGGAGGAAGTAAGATGTTTCGGGATTTAAGAGATCAGTTCTGGTGGCTGGGGTTGAAGCAAGAAGTAACTGAATTGGTGGGTAAGTGTTTGACCTATCAGCAGGTCAAGGAGGAACATCAGTTACCATCAGGATTATTGCAGCCAGTGAAGATTCCACAATGGAAGTGGGAAAGAATCACCATGGACTTTGTTAGTGGGCTTCCCCTCACACCCACTAAGAAAGATGCGATTTGGGTAGTTGTTGATCGCCTGACGAAGTCTGCACACTTCATACCAGTACGTGTTGACTACTCTTTGCAAAAGTTAGCTAAGTTATACACAGCGGAGGTGTGAGATTGCATGGAGTACCGGTTTCGATCATACCAGATAGAGACCCTAGGTTCACCTCTCGATTTTGGAAGGCGTTGCATCAAGCGTTGGGTACGAAGTTGGATTTCAGTACAGCGTTTCATCCTCAGACCGATGGACAGTCTGAACGGGTGATCCAGATCTTGGAGGACATGTTGAGAGGATGTGTCATTGACTTCAGAGGTAGCTGGGAAGAGTTCTTACCGTTAGCAGAGTTTGCGTACAACAACAGCTACCAGTCAAGTATTCAGATGGCGCCCTACGCAGCTTTGCACGGGCGGAAATGTCGTACTCCTACCTGTTGGACATAACTAGGAGAACGTCGGATTTTGGGTCCGGAGTTGGTAACCGAGACAGAAGAGAAGGTTGAATTGATTCGGGTTCGATTGAAGGAGGCGTCGGATAGGCAAAAATCCTATGCTGATTTAAAGCGTAAGGACATAGAGTTTGCAGTGGGTGATAAAGTATTCCTAAAGGTGTCACCGTGGAAAAAGGTACTAAGGTTTGGTCGAAAGGGTAAATTCAGTCCCAGATTTATCGGAACATATCGGGTGATGAAGCGAGTAGGTCCAGTAGCCTATCAGCTGGAGTTACCTCCAGAGTTAAGCCAAATTCACGATGTATTTCACGTCTCCATGCTAAGACGTTACCATTCGGATCCGTCTCACGTTGTGCCTGTGGAGGAAATCGAGGTAAGACCTGATCTATCCTTCGAAGAGGAACCAGTAGAAATTTTGGATCGTGATGTCAAGGTGTTGAGAAGGAAAATGGTTCCTTTGGTTAAGGTGCTGTGGAGGAATCATGGTTCTGAGGAGGCTACGTGGGAACCCGAGGAAGCAATGCAGCAGCAATACCCCCATCTTTTCTGATCAGGTAATTTCGAGGACGAAATTTCTTTAAGGGGGTAGAACTGTAACATCCTAAATTTATGGGCCTATGCATTTAGTGTAGGGATAGGTTTAATATGTTAATTTAAGTGATAGGGGTCCAAATTGGGCTCAGGATTAGGCAAAGGCCTTGGTTAAATTATTAGATTGGACATTATAGAGTTAAAAGGTGGTAATTATGTTTAAAATACCAACGTGGGCTTGTGGCCCAACAATAGGAGGCACTGTAAGGGAATTAGAAGGTAGCGCCATTAACAATTAAAGAGGCCCAAGTTTTGGCCGCAAGGAGCCCATGTTTTTGGGCCATTTTCGGCATTTAAAAGGGAGCAAGGGGTGACGCCACACACAAGGAGTTAGGGGCCCAAAATTTAAGTTTCATGAAGCCCAAATCTTTTAATTTAAGTGAGTTAAATTTTGGCATTACGGTTTAATGAGGTGGACGGCTACAAGGCTCAAAAGTAGGAGGATTTATATGGATTTTAAAATTGATAATTTAGAAGATAAAAAGGAGAAAAGATAGGAGCCTATCTACAAGGAAGGTGATGGCCGAAAATCCACCACTTAGAGGAGTAAAGAAATCGGCTACTGCATGGCAAAGGGGTGCCGAATTTTCCCTTTCATATAGCTTGAATTATAATTAATTAGGAAGGGCATTTTCGGTTTTATACAAGAGGTGCTGAAATTTCTATAAATAGGGGGGATAGCTCCTTGACTTTGGCATTTAAAACCCTAATTCTCTCTTCTTTCTTTGTGCCGAATTCCTTAGCGTCTCCCTCTCCAATTTTCTTTTCTTCAATTTCTTCGAAAGCCGAAACCTCTTCTCCATTCTTTTTCCCCTTGAGCCGATTTCTGTAAAAAGCCGAAATCTCTATAGTTTTTTTTATTCAACCTATTTGAGAATTAGTTCTATCTATTCCGGCATTTAAAACTTCCTTTGGCATTGCCGAATTCTCTCTCTAGTGCTAGCCGAACCTCTTGTGCTAAAGTAAGTGTCGATTTCTGATTAGTTCTCATGATCTATTCCCGGTTTTTGAAAGGCAAAAGCCGAAAAGCTAATAAGTTTAATGGTTCTATGTTGGGCGGCAATTCGGGATTTGAAGGAAGCTTGGTCAACTAGATCTAAAAGCCGAAAATAGATAGTCTCCAATTTCGGGATTTTAAGGTAAGGAGATTTTCCCTAGATTTCTACTAGATTTATTCATTTTATACAAGATCTTAACTTTATGATGAGGATTAATGATCAAATATGTTGATAGTAGTTCTGATAAGGACTTGTGATGGAATTAAACATGGATCAGGCAAAGGAGAGAATCCCTAAGTTTAAGAAACGAGCAGTATCTGCCGTTCGAGATTGGCCACTTGGTTGTGGACCGGCTTCTGAACAACATCTTAGGCAGATAACAGTTGTGTCGACTACGGATAGCGTCGACATAGAAAGCGTCGTTCTAATGGTAATCAGGTGTGTAGGTCCCTAACACACTATTAATCCTGTATGTATGTCTATATATATGTTATGGGCTAAAAAGCCAGAAAGAGGCTGTGTAGACAGTCGAATAGAACCCTCAATGGGTTAGGCAAGGATGCCAGGTACGTAAACATAGATCTCCCTATGTGTATCGAAATATATGTAAGTCTGCTTGATGTTCTCTTTATGTATGTATGCATGGGGTGGGAATTTTGATATGATGAAGGGGAAGTGCATGACAGATCACTTGGTGATCGGTGGTAGAAAACCCACAAATATAAATGCTAGGTCACATAGTGATCGGTGGCTATGCCACGTTTAATATTTCCTGAACATCAGGAATAGGTAGTTCGGCTGTCGTTATGGTGTGTAGCAGATTGAGTGTTGATTGTAGAAATCCCAAGGTGTGATGGTTGGTACGGGATGGTGTGTAGAGGATGGAACCCATAATGTGTTTGTGGGCTCAGGTCGTTGTGTGTTTTGAGATTTATACACTGAGTCTCGGTGACTCATGCCTTCCTTTTTCTCTACGCTTTCAGATGAGCAGTAGATCCTGAACATGGGAGCCGAGACGAACTCAAGGGGCCATCAAGTTTTGATTTCTCTATTTTTGATTATTTCGGTTTTTCTTAAGTTTATAGTTTTGGAAAAATTTTATGTAATAAGGCCCCCATAGATTATGTTCATCTAAGTAGTTTCTTTATTTGTTTTTTTTAAAGATGTTCTGCAACTTATGGAATTGTGTCAAAGGTTTTATTATATTTAATAAATAATACAAAGATTTATTTTCAAAAAGTCACTTCTTTATTCAAATATTAACTAGTTAACTTGTGCTTTCTAAAACCGTTGAAGTGTTAACATGCCAAATCTGGTCGAAACGCATGGGCCGGGTTTGGGGTGTTACAATTTGGTATCAGAGCCCAGTTCAAAACTCGGGCTGTGAAATGGGCCTAGAAGTGTTTTGAAAATTTTTTTTATGAAAAATGTCTGGTTTGAAGATATGACCTTCGAGTCTACCGGCACCCGATCCACGCAGGTAAGTATTCTGAACTCTTGACTGTGATATAAATGAGGGCTTAATGGGCTAAAGGGACGTAGATTAGTTTGATAGTATAAATGGACCTTAGGTTTAGATAAACAACTCTTTAATTCCATAAGACTTAATTTCGCTAAACAAAACCCATGAACAAGTCGCAAGACTAGGGTGTGGCAACAGGCATACGCATGTCTAGGATTGGATTTGGAAGAGCTTGCTATTTAAGCAGTCCTAGTGACTCACCTCCTCTTCGCCGGAATCTTACATGGTGCGTAGTGACTGTTCACTTTAGCCGAATTAGGGTGTGGCAATGGGCATACGCATGTCTAGGAGTGGATTCAGGGAGAGCTTGGTACTTAAGCAGTCCTAGTGACTCACCTCCTCTTCGCTAGAATCTTACCTGGTGCGTAGTGACTGTTCATCCTAGCTACGAGGACTTGTTGATGGGCTAAACCCTACAATTAAAACCCGAAAGGGACCAGCTACCCTATTTCACAATCAAATACCCTAAGTTTTGCAAAATTTCTAAAATAACCTCGGCTTGTGAAAATTTCCAGAACAACCGTGATTTATAAAATACCTATGTTTTGAAAATTTACCCGAAAATCTCATGTTTACAACAGTAGCCTGGATTATGAAACTAGATTTTCCAAAAGTACCCCTGTGTAAAAAAAACAGCAACAACATTAGAACATCCCTGGTTTGTAAAATTACCAAATTACCTCTGATTTGCAGAATTACCGAAATACCCCCAGATTTCAAAATTACCGAAATACCCCCAGATTTCAAAATTACCGAAATACCTCTGGATTGTCAAATTACCGAAATACCCCCGAATTGTCAAATTACCGACATACCCCCAGATTTCAAAATTACCAAAATACCCCCAGATTGCAAAATTACCAAAATACCCTTATTTCACAAAATCACCAAGGAACCCTATTTTAAAAAATTACAAAAACACACCTATAGGAAAAATTACGAAAATACCCCTGTGTAGTGAAACAACGAAAACACCCTTACGTGATGAATGTAAGTTCATGGATGTTATCTGTATGTTGATGATTGAATGTATGTGTTTACTAGAATTAGAGGATATGAACTTGAGACTGAATTGTGAATGCGAATTCAAAAGAACTACTCTAAAACTACTATTCATAAGACTGTTCGTGGTTAATCAGTGGAAGAAAACTAATAACTCATAAAATTTCTAATCAAATAAAAGCGAAGCGGTAGAATGAGTACAAGGGGTCGAGGACGTCCGCCACGTTGTCGTGGTAGGGGTAGGATGACAGTGTCGGAACCAGTAGGGTCTGGTCATGGTTCTGGAAACGAGATGCCAGCTGCAGAGGAGGAATTTTAGGATCAGACTGTCGGAGATGATGCGGTATCTCAGGCAATGTTAAGGGTCTTAGAGAGGGTTGCTGGGGCTGGTATGGGCACAGGAGCTCGAAAATCTGTGCCGGAGAGGCTCAGGGCCAACGGGGCAGAAGTGTTTAGGGGAATTTCTGGTGTAGCCCCAAGTTCAGCTGAGTATTCGTTGGAGGCGGTAGAACGCATAATGGATGATTTGGATTTCACGGAGGAGGAGAAGTTGAAAGGGGTGTATCTCCCCTGCGGGATGAAGCATATCAATGGTCGCTTACGGTTAAGGATGGTGCTGTGGCTGACCGTATCACCTGGGATTTCTTTAAAACGGTGTTTCAGAATAAGTACATTGGATCGAGTTATGTGGATGCACAACGCAGAGCATTTCTGAATTTAGTGCAAGGGAGTAGGTCAGTGGCTACGTATGAAGCTGAGTTCTTACGCCTTAGCCGTTATGCTCGTGGGATGGTAGCCACGGAGCATGAACATTGTGTTAGGTTTGAAGATGGCCTGAGGGATGATTTGCGTGTTTTGATAGCCCCACAGCGAGAGAGGGAATTTGCTGTCCTAGTGGAAAAGGCTAAGATAGTCGAGGAGGTAAAGCGGACTGAGAAATTAAATCAGGATAGAGATAGGGGTGGAAATAAGAGAAATTTTGGATCGTCAGGAGCAACTAGGCGTACTCAGAAAAGGCCCAGGCCTGATGGACCGAAACGAGAAGAGAAACCCGCTGCTGCTAACCAGACACCAAAGTGTGCTCAATGTGGCAAATTTCATGTCGGAGAATGTTGGGCAGGCAGTGGGAAGTGTTTTAGGTGTGGATCTACAGACCACCAAGTTAGAAACTGTCCGCAGCAACGGGACGGTGAAGGGACCATGGGTCGAGGGAATGCTCAGCCTGGTAGAGGAGGTCAGCAGCCACAAAGAGGTCGTGGGGCAGCCAGAGGTGGTCATGGTGCTGGTTAGGGTCGTGGCGCACCAGGCCAAGGGGTAGGAAACACTGAGGCGAGACAGCCGGGGTTGGTCTATGCTGTTAGACGTCGAGAGGAGGCTGATGCACCGGATGTCATAACCGGTACATTTTTAATTTTTGGCTTGCTTTACACTACATTGATTGACATTGGGTCAACGCATTCGTATGTAGCTAGTAGCGTATCTGGAACTCTAAGGTTAGAATCTGAAATTACCCCTAGGGCAATGACTGTAGTTAGCCCGTTAGGACAATCTGTAGTTGTGGATAAGCTCTATCGGGAAGTACCTCTAGAAGTTCAGGGGATAGTTTTTCGAACAGATCTAATGGAATTACCGTTCGGAGAGTTTGATTTAATTTTAGGCATGGATTGGCTTGTGAAGTATCAAGCTAACCTGGATTGTGCAGCCAAGCGTATGGTGCTAAAAACCCCCGAGGGTGATGAAGTGTTGGTGATAGGAGAAAGGGGGAACTGTTTGTCGAAGGTAGTGACTGCCCTAAGAGCAGAAATGATGGTGAGGAACGAGGCAGTTTTATTGTTTGTTAAGGCTTTAGAAGCCAAAGATCTGACTGTTGGGGACGTCAGGACGATAAAGGAATTTCCTGATGTTTTTCTTGAAGAGCTTCCGGGATTACCCCCAGATTAAAGAGGGAATTAGAAGGTGGCGCCATTAACAATTAAAGAGGCCCAAGTTTTGGCCGCAAGGAGCCCATGTTTTTGGGCCATTTTCGGGATTTAAAAGGGAGCAAGGGGTGACGCCACACACAAGGAGTTAGGGGCCCAAAATTTAAGTTTCATGAAGCCCAAATCTTTTAATTTAAGTGAGTTAAATTTTGGCATTACGGTTTAATGAGGTGGACGGCTACAAGGCTCAAAAGTAGGAGGATTTATATGGATTTTAAAATTGATAATTTAGAAGATAAAAAGAAGAAAAGATAGGAGACTATCTACAAGGAAGGTGATGGCCGAAAATCCACCACTTAGAGGAGTAAAGAAATCGGCTACTGCATGGCAAAGGGGTGCCGAATTTTCCCTTTCATATAGCTTGAATTGTAATTAATTAGGAAGACCGTTTTCGGTTTTATACAAGAGGTGCCGAAATTTCTATAAATAGGGGGGATAGCTCCTTGATTCTGGCATTTAAAACCCTAATTCTCTCTTCTTTCTTTGTGCCGAATTCCTTAGCGTCTCCCTCTCCAATTTTCTTTTCTTCAATTTCTTCAAAAGCCGAAACCTCTTCTCCATTCTTTTTCCCCTTGAGCCGATTTCTCTAAAAAGTCGAAATCTCTATAGTTTTTCTTTATTCATCCTATTTGAGAATTAGTTCTATCTATTCCGGCATTTAAAACTTTCTTTGGCATTGCCGAATTCTCTCTCTAGTGCTAGCCGAACCTCCTGTGCTAAGGTAGGTGTCGATTTCTGATTAATTCTCATGATCTATTCCCGGTTTTTGAAAGGCAAAAGCCGAAAAGCTAATAAGTTTAATGGTTCTATGTTGGACGGCAATTCGGGATTTGAAGGAAGTTTGGTCAACTAGATCTAAAAGCCGAAAATAGCTAGTCTCCAATTTCGGGATTTTAAGGTAAGGAGATTTTCCCTAGATTTCTACTAGATTTATTCATTTTATACAAGATCTTAACTTTATGATGAGGATTAACGATCAAACATGGTGATAGTAGTTCTGATAAGGACTTGTGATGGAATTAAACATGGATCAGGCAAAGGAGAGAATCCCTAAGTTTAAGAAACGAGCAGTATCTGTCGTTCAAGATTGGCCACTTGGTTGTGGACTGGCTTCTGAACAACATCTTAGGCAGATAGCAGTTGTGTCGACTACGGATAGCGTCGACATAGAAAGCATCATTCTAACAGTAATCAGGTGTGTAGGTCCCTAACACACTTTTAATCCTGTATGTATGTCTATATATATATGTTATGGGCTAAAAAGCCGGAAAGAGGCTCTGTAGACAGTCGAATGGAACCGTAAATGGGTTAGGCAAGGATGCCAGGTACGTAAACATAGTTCTCCCTATGTGTATCAAAATATATGTAAGTCTGCTTGATGTTCTCTTTATGTATGTATGCATGGGGTGGGAATTTTGATATGATGAAGGGGAAGTGCATGACAGGTCACTTGGTGATCGGTGGTAGAAAACCCACAAATATAAATGCTAGGTCACATAGTGATCGGTGGCTATGCCACATTTAATATTTCCTGAACATCAGGAATAGGCAGTTCGGTTGTCGTTATGGTGTGTAGCGCATGGAGGGTTGATTGTAGAAATCTCCAAGGTGTGATGGTTGGTACGGGATGGTGTGTAGAGGATGGAACCCTAGGATGGGATGGGTTACTAATCATTTGTTATTTGATATATAATCATGATTATTGCCTTTATGTATGAGCCAGGGCCCATAATGTGTTTGTGGGCTCAGGTCGTTGTGTGTTTTGAGATTTATACACTGAGTCTCGGTGACTCACGCTTTCCTTTTTCTCTACGCTTTCAGATGAGCAGTAGATCGTGGACATGGGAGCCGAGACGGACTCAAGGGGCCATCAAGTTTTGATTTCTCTATTTTTTATTATTTCAGTTTTTCTTAAGTTTATAGTTTTGGAAAATTTTTATGTAATAAGGTCCCCATAGATTATGTTCATCTAAGTAGTTTCTTTATTTGTTTTTTTTAAAGATGTTCTGCAACTTATGGAATTGTGTAAAAGGTTTTATTATATTTAATAAATAATACAAAGATTTATTTTCAAAAAGTCACTTCTTTATTCAAATATTAACTAGTTAACTTGTGCTTTCTAAAACCGTTGAAGTGTTAACATGCCAGATCTGGTCGAAACGCATGGGCCGGGTTTGGGGCGTTACAATTTGGGACGGTATAATGACATGATATATGTCATTACAATGTTGTAACTTTTTGATGTTGTAACATATGGATTATGACATATAAACTAATGAAATCATGTAACCTTTTGTTAATATATGAATATTATGTTTATGCAAAATATAATTCTCAAGTTATTTATTACTTCTAATATTTTTATTGTAGAATAATTAAATTATTTGTTTCAATAATGATATTTTAGCACATTAAATATGTATTACAGTTTAAAAATAATAAAGTAGATTATATATATTTTTATAGTATTATATATTTTGATTTTTAATTCATATAATAATTATATTAAGAATGTTATTAAATTATTTTTAATTAAATTATATTTAATAATAATTATGTTAAAATATGATTAAATTATTTATTATTTTTATTAAATTATTTTCAATAATAATCTTATTAAAATTTAATAACAATAATAATAATCATCTACCTAAAAAAAATTCTGCTAAGGGTATTCTGGTCATTTTAGTTCTTTTCCTTATGTTATTGCAACATCATTCCATTCAACCAAACACAAGAATTCTATTACAGCTCTATTCCATTCCATTCAACCATACAGTTGAATTACTTATTACAGCTCTATTCCATTACACCTCTATTCCATTATAACTCTATTCAATTACAGCCTTATTCCATTACAGTGAACCAAACGTAGTGTTAGTGTATAAATCAACGTACCTGAAACAGATTCACTATTTACATAGCCATTCGTATCACAGACTTGCCCGTTGAACCGTAAGGAATCTAGTAGGATACTCAGAAAGCTCAGAATAGTCGTACAATGCCAACGTCCCAAACGAGGTCTTATATGCACTCAGATATCGACGCCGATGTCCCAGACATGGTCTTACACATAAAGATCAAATCGATGCCAACATCCCAGACGTGGTCTTACACGTAATCTCAAATCAATGCCAACGTCCCAGACGTGGTCTGACATGATAAAAATAGAACAGATACCTATGTCATGACATGGCTAATCCTATCTATTCCTAGGTTCGTACGGGACTTCGCGGACATTGTCACTATATCAATCTTATTTCAAAATTCATGTACAGATCATCTCATAAGCATTCATAGTTAACAATAATCATATGAGCATACACAGTTCAATAAAAATACGTTTATTTGCATAATGGCTTACCTCGGATTCGATTTAACGGAAATGGAAATGGCTACTCGGTTACTTTCGCTTTTCCGCGATCTAGGTCTGTTTTCCTCGGTTCTTGATCTAAACATATTTAGAATTAACCCTTTTATTCACTAATTCATTCAATTCAATCCAAGGACACACATTTAGGGCTATTTACAAATTAACCCTCACATTTGCACAATTTATCAATTTAGTCCATTTTTCTCAAAACATCAAATTCACAAAATTTGTCCACACACATGCATAGCCGAATCTCCCTAGGGACTATATAAGTCCATATGTTTCATCAATTCACAAATTAGTCCTCCAAAATAATATTTTCTCAATTTACCCCTAATTAGCTAAATTTATTAAAAATTCAAGAACAAAATATATTCATCTAGTTTTAATCTTACATTTAACACCATAAAACATCATAAATCACATGAGTTCATCAAAGTCTCATTTCACAAGCATCATCAATTCTCAAAATTGAAGCATGGGTTTTGTAGCTCTCAAAGCAACGATTACGAAAACGTAGAAATTATCAAAAATCGAAATCAAACATACCTTGAATTGAGCTTAGAAATGGCCGAATGCCCTAACTCTTTCTTATTTTCTTTTTCTTTTCTTTGTTTCGGTCATAATAGAAAGATGAACATAAGGATAATGACTTTTTAATGCCTTTTTTTATTATAATTTCTTATAATATATCCACTAACCATGGTAGTGGCTTAATTGCGACACAAGTCCTCACACTTATAAAGACATAACAAATAGGCATCTTTTCATAAAACATGCAAATTTCACATTTAATGTAATTCAATCCTTTTATCAAATTAAACACACAGACAGACAAATTAGCTCACGGGAATTTACCACATGCTTAGTCACATATCAACGGCACAGAAAATAATATTAAAATATTATTTAAACTCGGATTTGTGGTCCCGAAACCACTATTCTGACTAGGGTGTAAACCGGACTGTTACAGACCTGCCATGAGTATGTTTCTTGGATTATTATGCAATAGTGACAAATATTACTTACAGTGATAACTACGTATATGATCCTCGGACTTGAGATCATCATTGTCTCAACATTGTGAGTGGTATATTTTAATACAGTCAAATGTATATCGTAACAGGTTGTACTATAAAGGCTGATGTTAGATATACCACAATCCATTTAGTGGGGTATGGTCGATCAAGATATGATTTATCCCTCTTACATATTGAGAGCAGTATCTTAGGCATTTTGATGGAGTGAGACTAGAAATGCATGGTCATACTCAAATAAATTGATATGAGATATCACACTTATTTGTTTATTGTAGTCTACTCAGAAAAATCAAGAAATATGATATTGCACTATACAAGTGTGACTATGTCATGACTTGTGTCTAATTTAAATATTAAGAATAAAAGGATATAATATATGAAAAGATTATCATAGAAAGGTTCTGTCGAATCATGACTTCTTGTAACTTGGGTAGCAATGATACATTGCTAGATACCACTCATTACTTGTAATGTTAGAAACATTCTAGTATTACTACCAACATTACAGAAGCCTATACGGTCTGTAACATTCCGAGATTTCGGGTTAGAAGTTTTAGTCTGTTAGGTGAGTCGAGCGGTCTTAATCAAGCATTTATGTTTACTTTTGTGTTTAAGAGACAAGAATTAGTTTGTGGTTTAGTGGTTAGGTGTTTAGTTTACCCTTGGTTTTGTCTTCGAATCTCTATGTGAGCAAAAAGAAAATTGTGTTTTAATTTTTGTTATTTCAACTTTTATAAAAAAAAAATTGATTGACCTTTTGTTAAATAATAATTTATTTTATTTTATTTTATTTTATTCTAAAATGATAATAATGATTTTCCCCAAAATTATCCCACTCTCTCATTCTCTTTCAGATTCTCCATTTATTTTTATTTTTTTTTATTTCTCTCTTTACTCAAACGTCAGTTTCTTCTCCAAAGTTCAGATTTTGGTTTTCTTTTTTCTTCATTTTTGGTTGCTGCGTAATTGTTAATTAGCGCTCCTTAGGCTATTCTTCGTTCAGTCAAGTGGGGAATCGAGTAAGTGTTAGTATAGTTTTTATTTTTTATTTTTTTTATTTCTCCTTTCTGAGTTTTAGACTAATTGTTGGTCAATTCTTTAGTACTGGTTTGGTTGTATACTTATAGGTTAGTATGTTTGTTAATTTGAGATTTTAGTTTGCTGAAGTGGTGACAAATTGGTTGTTTTTGGTGCTAGAATAGTGGATTTCAGGTGTGTTTTTGAACTAGTAGTGGTTAGGGATTGTTTTACTATTGAAATTCATGAAATTCTACAAATTCTAGTGTGGTCCTGTTTTTGCAGATTTTAATTTTTGTTTGTAATTGACTCGTTTTAGTTCCTATGTAATCCAACACTCGTTTAAGCCTCAATTAATGTGATTGGGACTTAGTTCAGCTTGGATTCATGTATGTTTGTGCACTTAGATTCTTTTGTTTAGTCATTCGTTAGGTGATAATGTGATGTGATGAATAGATTTGAGTAAAATGTTGTTATTATAACATCCCCAAAAAATTTTAGAGTCTTGAACAGTAATAAATATACAATAAATTTGTCAAAATTTTGAGAAAAGTAAAATTGGAAATTTAAAGAGTTATGAGACATAAAAGATAGGTGCATTAGATATTTGGAAAAGTATAAATATTAATATAAATTCATTTAGGGAAATTAATGGAAAATATTGGGACAAGGTGAGAAAACTGGGTGTTAAAGGATTAAATTAAATTGAAGAAAAAGGAGGAGAGACTAGAGGTGAAAATATACAAAAGGAAATAGGACACATGGGTGTTGTTATAGAAAAAGTGAAAGGGTAAAATGGTAAAAGAATTAAAAAGATAATTCTAAAAAAGTAATAGCTTAATTGTAATTAAGTGGAAAGGGCATGATGGTAAATAACATAAAAAGATATTTTTGTATAGATAAATTGATGTAAGAAACTAGAGAAATGGAGAAAAGAAAGGATGAAATGGCTATAAAAAGCCATCAGCCATAGTGTTTCAGGTCAGCCACCATTTTTGCACCACTTCAATTTAGTATTTTTCATCAAATACAAATCAATTAAGCTAGTTTTTTCCAAATTTCTTCAAGATTAGTGTGTAAAATTAGTAGAGAAGTGTAATAACTACCCAACTGTTAAAAGAAATGCATCCATACTTGTCTCGAAGGAGAGAGAAAATAACAATTAGTGTTGAATACAAGTGATTAAGGTAAGAAAGTTAAACTCCTCTAAAAATACATGTTGGTTTTATTTGAAAAACATGAAATATGATATGTAAATATGATTTTAATGCATAAATATTGTGTAATGTGAATATGATTTTAATGCATAAATATTGTGTATTTTGATATGGAAAAATGAAGAAAAAATAAAGGGAAGTGAGAAACAAGTAGAGAGTTCAAGCAAACGAGGAGCTAAAGGAGGAAGAAGAGGAAGAAAGCTTGATTCCATATTTTGAGTTGTAAGTACAACTAAAGTTTTATTTCTTTTAAATATGTGATGAATTATTAAGTAAAATTGTTGAGGATAAATCTAGATATAGTGTTTAATTAGAAATTTACATATTATATAATTAAAGAATAAAATGTGATAATGATTGAGTATATTGGTATGATGAATTGATTAAGTAAATTGAAATAAAGAAAATTAAAGAAAAGTAAGGAAAAGATTAAAAGTGTACAAGGGACTAATTCATAAGGGGTACAAAAGTTAATAGAACTATAATTTTTATAAATAATAAAATGAGTGTATGAAATGATATATGTATATAATTGATGAGTAGACTGATGTGGTAATGTTGTGGGATTATATAATAAAATATGAGAAAGAAAGGGATTACATTGTGAAGTGTGTAACAGTGATATATGAAAATATGTATAATAAGAATTAATAGTAAATTACGGAAGATTAATAAATATGAGATATGATACATGTACTATTGTTAGTGGAAAATAATGTTAAATAAACTATCGTTACAGGGACTAAAATTTGTTAAACATGTAAAAGTAGTATAAGGCAGATAAGATATGAATAAATGATGAATTATGGAAATTATATTAAATAGTGAAACATGCTACATGCATTAAAAAGGTACGAAAGTCCCATTTAGTGAATTGATGACCTAAGGACTAAGAATAATATATAAATATGATAATAAGAATTCGTGGTGAAATATGGAAATTAAACTAAGAAATGAAATATGTTATATATGTTATTAAAAGAAAAAGATATTGTTACATGAAATGTTATGATGAGGTCTAAATCGTAAAGTAAGTAAAAGTGATAGGTGGAATGAATAATAAGAATTATTAATAAATTATGGAAGATTATTAAATATTGAGACAAGTTACACGTGTTAATGAAAGAGGAAGATATAATTATATCAAGTATTGCTAAAAGGATTAAATGGTAAAAAGTGTAAAAGTGACGTGTGTATACTATGACTTGCCCAAGTATACGAGATAACTATTGGGATATTAGTGGCATGCCATTAAGGAACCTTAGTGCGCTCTCTGATTTTTAGCACATTAGTGCTCTCTGATTATGACGTTCTCATCAATTAGCACATTTGTGCTCTCTGTTCATCTGTTTTGGCGGTGTTCTGTTCTATTCCGTATATCCTATGTGTTCTATTAAGTCTACTGGCCTCTAAAAAAGGTACAAAACTATTTTAGCGATTATTTAATCATATAGATTATATGTGTTGAAAAGTTATGAAATTGAGAAAAAAAAAGAAAATATATGGTTGAAATAAGTAAAGTAAATTATCAGAAATTTTAGCTAAATGGAGTAAATGAGAATTTAAAATAAATCATGTAATTTTAGTATTATATAGATGATAATTAAATCAATAAATAATAAATGTGGACCTAATTGCAAAAAAATAAGTGAATTGATTGGTAAATTATGTATGATGAATACAAGCAAGTCATTTAAATGATTCTGTGTAGTGATAATAAATAAGTTATAGTTTATAACATAGATTATGATCTAAATAATAGTTGTACTTACTAAGTTAGCAATAGCTTAATGCGTGTTTATACGCGTAGGTTAAAAGTAGAAGAAAAGAATCTTTGAAGATTAAAGGCACCTCATCTCATCACATTAGTGGATCCGAGAAAGGGTAAAGTATTAATTTTTGTCGTTTCAATAAATGGCATGTACCTAGGTGTGTGTATTAAGGTTGAATGTGATGGGACTCAAATGTGAAACTCTATGATTGCTTAATTCATGTGAAATATTTTAAATGTTAATTAAGTGATATAAGAAAATTAGATTTTAGAATGCTTAATTACGATTTAGAATTGAATTAAATTGGCTTAAAATTTCGAGATTTGAATAAGGGTTAAATTAGGTAAACTCTAGGAATTAATTTGGCAAATTGTCCCTTGAATTTCAAACTTAAACACTGTTCCTGAAATCTACACACCCGTGTTCCGCATTTTTCACAATGGCCCTTATTTCACTTTAGTAAATTGTTCTAAATGCAAGAATGGTTAAAAAAAATTTATTTCGGCTTATCCCAAATACTAATAAAAAATATATATTGAAAAAAACGGAACTAATATGTACAAATTGTAATGTTATCTTATTTAGATATTATTATTATTATAGTTTCTAAAAACCAATGTAGCACTTTTATACTTAATCCAATAATCGGGTTGGGTATAAGGGTATTACAATTATCGTTATTCAGTAATTGAAATCAAGTTTAACCGAATTTGAATCTGTTTAACTGGATATGTGATACGACCAAGACCCGAGACTCACCTAAAGCTAGCGTGGAATCTTTGGAGCTGCCATTAGGGCTGATAATTCAAGCTCGAGATAAAAGATTCAAAGAGGCTATTTCGACTCTAGTTGATTGAGTGTGGGGTGAAACTGTTGCGGGGCTTATCGAACGTTCTTGGACAAGCAAGCCGAGCATGACTTGCAACCTTCTTCAAGCTCATCTAGCTCGTTCCTAGATCATTGAGCTCATCCTTAGTCATTTTAACTTATGCATTATTTTGCTGGAATAAATATTTAATTTGGTGTTAGTTAATTTAGTTTATTTAATTTGAGCTATTAATTATGTCATCATTTATAGAGAGTTTAAATGTGTCATAATGTGGACATTTTAATAAAGGTTTTAATGTGTCTTCATTTAGTACAAATTAAATAGGTGTTTAATATGTCTTAGATTAATACATATTAAATAGGTGTTTTTAATGAAACCTAGTTTAAGAAAACTTAATTACATGTTTTGAATTAATTTGTCTTAGCCGAATTTAAGTTATCTTAGCTGAATTTAATGTGTTTTCAGGTACATGCATGGATGGCATTGATGTGCCTGTGCTGATGATTGCCATCCTCCAAGCAACTATTCGGTTTTAGCAAGAGCCAAAAGTGAGCTGCTGATTTCTCTTCCCAAGCAGGCCCATCGTGTATATCAATAGCCACAAGTGTTTGCTCACTTGTTCAAATTGGATGGAGGTTCCTTTCACACACAAGACCATTCAGTTTTGAGCTTCACATTACAAGGGCTGCTCACATTTGGCTGAATCAATTGGAAGGTCATTGAAGTGCCCAAGCTGACATTTAAGGCTCAAGACCATTCGGCTATTCAAGGCAGCTCCTTAAAAGCCATTCACACCTCTTGGCCAAGCATATTCAGCTCCACATTCATTCAATTAAGTCCAATTAACTTAAGAAACTACAAGGGACATTTTGGGAAGGTTCAAGGAAGTTTCAACTCAATTAAGCTGAATTAAGACTATCCATTGATATACCTTTTGTGTCCATTTGGCTAGCTAAGATTTTGAGCTATAAATATGAAGCTCATTAGTTGCATTTTATACTTTTGACACCTTATATGTTTAATATATCTTTTGTGAGTTTATTCAACTCTCATTGTTCGTTTAAGACTCAAGCTGACTTATCTATCCTTGCTAGTGGCATCTACCTTGTTTCTTTGTGACCTTATCACTCCTTGAGTGTGGCGTTCAACCCCAATACCTTTGGTTCCTATCTCTTAATAGATAGTGGGTCAAGGTCCTATTCCTATCATCCATTCATCTTAAGTGTCCTATAAGATTCGGGTCAATACTCATCTATAGTATTGGTTCTTTCTTGACCTTAAGCTCAATCGTTCCATCTAAATTACCAACCTTAAAAATCACCTTAGATCTTTGTTTGGTCGAACCATAACCTTAACCTATCTTAAACCTATTCGAAAACCCTTGTTTAAAAGCTTATACTTTTCCAACTTCAATTAAACTCAAAGTAGAACGATACTTATCAATTTTACGATCGGGCACAATCGTGACTCGAAATCAACAACGAGCACGAGATCGCATCATTTGGTATTAGAGCTAGTTAAAATCGAGGAGTCAGAGTAAGTTCTTGAAAAGAAATTCAAAAAAAAAATTGTGTATAAAAAACAGATTATACAAGAAAAGTGCAAATACAAGTGCATTGAATTTATATTTTAAAAAAAGAGGTTATTTTGAAAGTGCTCAAATTTCTTCCCGATCTTCAAAGTTCAATTCTACCAAAAATAAACCATTTCGCCAGACTAGAGTACCCCATTCTTCTATTTCAACCTACCCAACACCGAAACAACATCTACCCTTGCAAATCCTTTTGCAACTGACCCACAAGCTTGCTTATAAGTCTAAACGAGTCCTTCATGAACTTAGAAAGGAGAAATGAGTGGAAAAAGGCACGAGAGTGGTGAGCTCATTAGAGAGTAGAAAAGCCAATATATTGAGTGCAAACACGAGTGGAGTGTCATCAATTCTTTTCTTTGTGAGTGAATCGTGAGGACTTATGGCGAGGATTAAACATCTTATCCTAAAGCCCGGAACAAAACATGATGGAAGGTGGTGGCCTACGACCTATAAGAAACGTTGCAACCGGAGGAGGAGTGCTCGATTTAACACTCCAAGCCCATTATGCGTAAAATGGAACGCATGTTCATAGAAAGTTCGGGCCTTTCCAAGAACATTTGGAATGTGACGAAGAACGAGGCCAGCAAGAAAGAACTCCCCAAAGTCCACGAAGAGAGTGAAGCCGACCAAGGTTTAATCAAAATGACCCCAATGATCTTAGTGACGTGGAGAGTGAACAAGGGTCGAACCAAAGTGAAAGACAGAGAGGCCATAGAAATTGAGGCCCTAGAGAACGAGAACATGTTGACGATGATTTAAAGAACATCAAATTGTCCATTCCACCTTTTCATGATAAATCTGACCCGGAGACGTACCTTGAATGGGAGAAGAAGATAGAGTTGGTCTTCGAGTGTCACAACTACTCAGAGAGCAAGAAAATGAAGCTTACGGTGACTGAGTTCTCTGATTATGCTATGATTTGGTGGGATTAGCCAACCATGAGTCGAAGAAGAAACAGAGAATGCCCTATATCCACTTGGGCCGAAATGAAAGTCGTGATGCGCAAACGATTCATTCTCTCATACTACCATCAAGAATTCTATCAAAAGCTCCAAAACCTTACTTAAGGCAATCGGAGCATGGAGGATTACTTTAAAGAGATGGAAATTGTGATGATCAGTGTTGATGCCGAAGAAGATTGAGAGGCGACCATGGCGCAGTTCCTAGCCGGACTCAACCGCGATATAGCCAACGTGGTGGAGCTTCAACATTATGTTGAAGTAGTCGACATGGTGCACATGGCTATTAAGGTGGAGAAGCAACTAAAGAGAAAAGGTTCTGTTTGAGCCTATTCCAACCCCAATGCCACCTCAAAATGGGGTCAAGGCACCAGCAAGAAAGATCTATCAAGTCGTGTAAAAGAACAAGTGGTGTCTGCGAAGCCTAACAAGCCTAGTGGTGACTCTAGCAAAGGCAAGAATGAAGCCTTTCCTAATCATTCAAGGGGCATAAAGTGTTTCAAATGCCTTGGGAGGGGGCATATCGCCAGCCAATGCCCTAATCGAAGCAACATGGTGGTTCGAGCAAATGGTAAAAATGAGTCGAAAGAGGAAAATAAGGAAGAACCCGACGCAACCACCGACGAAAAGGAAGAACTTGAATATGCTGTTGATGGAAAAATACTTGTCATCAAAAGAAGTCTAAGTCTTCAAAGGGTGGAGAACGAGTAGCAACGTGAAAACATTTTTCACACACGATGCCATGTACAAGGCAAAGTGTGAAGCATGATTGTTGATGGTGGGAGTTGCACCAACGTTGCAAGCACTTTGATGGTGGAAAAATTAGGCCTGCCAACAACTAAGCACCCGCATCCATACAAACTGCAATGGCTCAACGATGGCGGAGAGTTGAAGGTGACCAAAGAAGTCTTAGTTGCATTTTCAATCATAAAGTACAAAGACAAGGTCCTTTGTGATGTGGTGCCCATGTATGCCAGTCATTTGCTATTGGGAAGATCGTGGCAGTTTGATAGGCGAGTCATTCATGATGGCTACACCAACTGCTACACTTTCAAACACCTTGGGAAAAATTTGACTTTGGCTCCAATGACGCCAAAACAAGTTTATGGAGATCAATTGAAGTTGAAAGATTCCATTGAATGAATGAAAGAAAGTGAGCAAAATGAAAAGAGTGGAAAAGAGAAAGATAAAAAAATTGAGAAAAAGAAAGAAAAACAAGAGGTAAAATCGAGAGAAAAGTGAAAAGAACATGAGAAGAAAATGAGAGAAGAAAAAGAGTTAAACAAATTAAGTGTGTATGCAAAAGAGTGAGAGCTTTGAAAGTCCTATCTAATGAAGCAACCGGTTCTTGTACTCATATACAAGGAGAAAATTTTGAACACTAACGACTTGAATGAAAATCTCCCCTCTTCGATTGTTTCTCTTTTGCAGGATTTCAACGATGTGTTTCTGGACGAAGTCCCTAGTGGGTTTTCGCCCACTCGATGGATTGAACACCAAATAGACTTCATGCTCGGAGCCATCATTCCCAATCGCCCGGCTTATCGAAGCAACCCTGAGGAAACCAAAGAGCTGCAAAAGTAAGTAAATGAGCTTATGAAAAAGGGGTATATACGAGAAAGCCTTAGCCCTTGCGCCATGCCCATACTATTGGTGCCAAAGAAAGATGGAACTTGGCACATGTGCGTGGACTGCTGAGCGGTGAACAAAATAACCATTAAGTATAGGTATCCTATATTGTGCCTTGACAATATGCTAGATGAATTGAGTGGTGCACGATTGTTCTCCAAAATCGATATTAAGAGCGGGTATCACCAAATTTGAATGCGCGAAAGTGACGAGTGGAAAACTGCTTTTAAGACGAAGCATGGTTTGTATAAATGGTTGGTCATGCCATTCGGTCTAACCAACACACCCAGCACCTTCATGCGACTTATGAACTATGTTTCACATTCTTTCCTTGGAAAATTTTGTGTTGTTTATTTTGATGATATTTTGATTTATAGTAAATATTTGGATGATAATATGTTGCATTTGAAAGATATTTTGGAAGTCATTCGAAAGGAGACTCTGTATGCTAACCTTAAGAAATGTACCTTTTGCACTAACAAGGTTGTTTTCTTAGGTTTTATAGTCAGCTCTGTAACACCCCAAACCTGGCTCATGCGTTATGACCGGATCTGACATGTCACATGAGAAAAACATGTTAAACCTTTTTATTCGTACTAAAATAGGTATTGATTTTTAAAATCAAGAAAAACAAGTTTGATTAAAAACCTTTGATAAAAATACTATTACTTTCGAGAGGTTAATTGAAGAATCGATATTCAAATTCGTGATATTTTAAAACCGTGACTTTTGAAAATGTCGTTGATAATTTGAGAGAAAATTTCCGAGTTAAAAATATTTGTAAAAGTTTTGTTATAAAATCCGTTTGTTAATCTATGTTGGAAAATCTTTATTTAAGGTTTTAGAAAAACCTCATTTAAAGTAATTTGAGCAAAATATAAGTACGCCAAACATATAGCAAAATAGAATACTCCAGAGGCCTTATTACATCGTAAAAACCCAAAATAGTAAAGAGAACGGTAATAGAAATTTAAAGTTCAAAATAAAACACCAAATTTGAAGTATGGCCTCCACCGAGTCATCCAAAGCCTAAGTCTACCTCAAGGAGCATTACCTGCAAGGGTTAAGGAAAAAGGGGGGTGAGTTACAAGAACTCAGTGTGAAATTCCCTTACTGTTGTCCACTGGGTGTGAACCCATTTAGCAATATTTTGGGCCTGAGCCCATAAAACATAATCTTGGGCCTAGGTCCATTATCATGTAATAAATAAATTATATGAATGCAACCCATCCCATCCAGCCAATTGCTCCACCCGTACCAACTAATCTCTCCTGTGGGGATCAAGTCAACCCACCCCGCCAGTCTCTCCAATTTGCAGTCAAACTGCCATTTATAATATTTTTGTGGCTAAGCCACCAGAGTATCATATACAGTAATATTTTTGGCACAAAGCCTTAATCACGATGGCACAAAGCCATATTTAACTTGGCACATAGCCATTATCAGAATTTGTGGCAATGCCACCGGTCTACTCTTCTCTTCATTCAAGTTTCCCATCTCATGCAATATGTAAATATGCAACATACATAGTAAATCATGATATTTACAGATGCAAACAACCATCATTAATTCAGAGATTCATTACAAAAATTTGGCCCATTATAACACTTTGCAAAGTCGGCCTATTAAGGCAATC
The DNA here is from genome assembly GCA_005393395.2 of Gossypium australe. Taxonomy (NCBI): domain Eukaryota; kingdom Viridiplantae; phylum Streptophyta; class Magnoliopsida; order Malvales; family Malvaceae; genus Gossypium; species Gossypium australe. The sequence goes on from CM016623.1 coordinate 28,260,331, forward strand.
TATCAAATCGGTCCATTTTGACAATATTTCAATCGGCCCATTAAGGCATTTTCATATCTCGGCCCTTTAGGGACATTTTCGTAATTTGGCCCATTAGGGGAATTTTCGTAATTTGGCCCAGAAGGGCATTTTTGTAATTCGGTAATTTACCCACTAAGGGTATTTCGGTAATTTTGAAATCCAAACTTAACTACTAATTTGGGCATAATCAATTGACACTGTCCATCTGCGTCATACTGACTAAACTGACTATAACTCGAGTTAGGAAACTCGAAATCTAAATCCGTAAAATTTCCTTGAAGTTAGACTCGTATATCTTTCTACTATAATTTTTACAGATTTTTTGGATTAACCAATTAGTACAGTTTATTCCTTAAATTTTCCCTTGTTTCACCGTCCAACAATTCTGACCTCTCTTACCTTAATATCAAATATCTCACTGTACGGTTTTCATATACTACTCCCACTTGTTTCTAATGAAATTAGGATCACTAAGGAATCTATACATATAAATTATAACCCATAATTCACTTTGTACAATTTTATATGATTTTTCCAAGACAGATCAGGGAACCACGAAGTCAATCAGAACTAGTCTTACTAAAATTAAGATATCTCAGAATATTAAAATCTTTTTCCTTCTCCGTTTCTCCCATATTAAAATAGACATAGTAAGCTTTAATCTGATATCTTATTCACTTTCTAATTCCCTTTATCCTATTTTTTGTGATTTTTCAAAAACATGTCACTGCTTCTAATTGAAACTATTTTATTACAAAATATGATTACCACTACGATCATACATACGCCCGAGTGATCACGGATGCCGGTTTTTGGTTTTCTTCGGTATTTCAACCGATTCACAAAATATTTCATGCACATTTTCAGAGAAGTGTGAGATTACCCACCATTTCAATCATATATTCAGAAAGTACGGGATTACACACCTTATTTCGATTTCCTAACGAACCACTCGTCGTTGACCTAGAACAATACCAACCAAAAGTTAGCCTCGGATTTCCAAAAGATTTCGTATCACTTACACTTGATTCACTTACCACTATATCTGAAGGTAGAAATATATCGAGTGATTTGTCCCTAAAACATATAGTCGATTAGTCGAAACTTGAATCCGATTTGCAACATAGCCAAATAGAGATATAACGAAAAATCCAAAAAAATGAACCCTCTTACCTTATCGATATTGGATCCAATTACCACCGTTTGACTTCGGCTAGAATAATACACAGTCTCCCACTTAAAGCACTATGAAAAGAGAGAAAAGGATCTCGTTTGAGAAGGTAGAATAAAATGATGGTCTCGGTTAAAATGACCATCCCAACCAAAACAATATTTCGGCATTAAGAGAAATAAAATAAAACATTGGAAAGAACACTTACCGATTGATTAAGGAATGAATAATAAATAATGAAAAGGTTTCGGTTATGGAGAAAAATGAACAATGATATTTGGCTATAGAGGGTATGGATTTTGAGAAGAAAAGAAAGGGTTGAAAACTTTTGTGAAAAAGAATAGAAAGATGAAAAAGGTATATTTTTGGGGTTTCAGTTCTTCCAAAGGATAAAGAGTGAACAATTTTGTCTCAATGGTTTAGGTGCATTCGGCAATCAAGAAGAAAGAAGAAGAATTTGCCTATAATCCACTTGAAGTTTCGGCTATCAAGGAAGATGGACAAAAGGTGAATATGTGACCAATACAAAGAGAAGAAAAATGCACTATTGTGCTAGAAGATTTCGGCAAAAGGGAATAGCAAATTGGGAGAAGATGACACTAAAGTTGCAAATGAGATTTTTGGCCAAAACAATACCAAGACCCTACCAAATGCCAAAGTAAAAATTTCAACTACCTATCTACCCCCAAAACCGTCCACATGCATAGCCATAAGGGTCAAAATTTTGCCAACCATACTTTCCATAGCATTCTCCATGAAATAAGCCACTTGTTCCCCTTACTTACCTTTTCCTTTTGATTCCTTTCCCCAACCTCAACCTTTCCTTAATTCCTTAGCCCACCTTACCAAAAATAAAGAAGTCAAACTTACCATATATACCTCTTGGCCGACACTTAAGGAAAGAGTGCAAAAATATTAGTCAAAATTTGCACTCAAAGTGATTTGAACCTCTTCCCTCAAGGTACTTCACTTGATGCTGTAACCTCTTTACCAATAGCTCATTTATGCAAGCACATTACTCATTTATTGCTATAAGTCTTGAAGCTACTTACCATCTCTCCTTAAAGTGCTAAAATACCAAATTTTTTTCCTAAGGCCCAATTAAACCCGAGACTTCATAGAAACCTCGTAACCTTCCAAATTCACTTAACTAATAAGTCCAATTTGCAATAATGCCATTCTCTTGTTATCAAAATTTTAAACACTCCCACGCCCAAGGCCTATTGGGCCCAATCCTACTAGGCCCAATTTTGGGATGTTACAAGCTCGGAGGGACTTTAAGTGGATCAAGATAAGATAAAGGCAATCCGAGAATGGACCAGACCGACAAGCATAAGCCAAGTGAGGAGCTTCCATGCCTTGGCGAGCTTTTATAGGCGCTTTGTTCCTAACTTCAGCACCTTGGCTGCCCCATTAACAAGTGTGATTAAGAAGACTTCTTCTTTTTATTGGAGCGAGGAATAAGAAAATGCTTTCAATGCTATTAAAGAATGTTTAATTAATACCCTATTAATTTTGTTACCTAATTTTACTAAAAAGTTTGAAATTGAGTGTGATGCTTCAGGTGTTGGGATCAGAGCTGTTTTGACTCAAGACGGGGGGCCCATTGCATACTTTAGTGAGAAATCAAACAGAGCCACATTAAACTATCCAACATACGACAAAGAGATGTACGCACTGATTCAGGCGCTAGAAACTTGACATCACTACTTATGGCCCAAAGAGTTCGTGATACATTTTGACCTTGAGGCGTTGAAGCTCCTCAAGGGCCAAAACAAATTGAATAAGCGTCATGCCAAGTGGGTTGAATTTTTGGAGCCTTTTCCCTATGTCATTAAGTATAAGAAAGGTAAGGAGAATAATGTTGCTGATGCTTTATCGATGAGGTATACACTCTTAACACATTTAGATTCTAAACTGCTTGGATTTGTGTTTTTGAAAGATTTATATGCGAATGATGCTAATTTTGGTGAGTTATACAAATCTTGTGAAAACGTTGCTTATGACAAGTTTTATGGGCATGATGGATTCCTTTTTAGAGAAGGAAAGCTTTGCATCCCACAAGGTTCTGTTCGGGACTTGTTGGTGAGTGAGGCGCATAGTAGAGGCCTCATGGGCCATTTCGGCGTGGCAAAGATCTTGGCAATGCTTCAAGAGCATTTCTTTTGGCTGAGGATGAAAAGAGATGTCGAGAGGATCTGCGATCATTGCATGCCCTGCAAGAAGGCTAAGTCGAGGATCAAGCCCCATGGATTATACACGCTATTGCTCATACCCTAGGAACCATGGGTCGACATTTCCATGGATTTTGTCCTTAGTTTACCTAAGACCAAAACTGGAAAAGATTCAATCTTTGTTGTATTTGATCATTTTTCTAAATGTCCCATGTTATAGCTTGCATTAAAACGAATGATGTTGTTCATGTTGCTAATTTATTCTTTAGGGAAGTTGTTCACTTGCATGGAATCCCGAGAACAATTGTATCAGACCGAGACGCGAAATTCCTTAGCCATTTTTGTAGTTTGTTGTGGGGAACGCTTGGCACGAAGTTATTGTTTTCAATAACATGCCACCCGCAAACGGATGGGAAAACAGAAGTGGTTAATTATGTCTTGTCCACTTTGTTGCGAGCTATCATCCGGAAGAATCTTAAGTCATGGGAGGAGTGTTTACTGCACATAGAGTTTGCTTATAATAGATCTGTTCATTCAACAACTAAACACTCACCTTTTGAAATTGTTTATGGTTTCAATCCTTTGACTCCACTTGATTTAATTCATTTGCCTAACGATCAACTTGTTCATGTAGACGCTAAGCGGAAGGACTGAACAATATTGAGGCAAGGACCGAACAATACATGCACAAGGCCAATAAAAGAAGAAAGCGTGTTGTGTCTGAACCCGGAGATTGGGTTTGGGTTCACATGAGGAAGGAACGGTTTCCAGCTTAACGGAGGTTGAAATTATTACTGAGAGGAGATAGACCATTCCAAGTGTTGGAATAGATTAACGAAAATGCCTACAAGCTCAACCTTCCAGGTGAGTATAACATTAGCGCGAGTTTTAACGTGTCTGATTTATCTCTCTATGATGTAGGTGATGATTTGGGGACAAATCACTTTGAAAAGGAAGGGGATGGTATGGCCAAGACCCGAGACTCACCTAAAGCTAGCATGGAACCTTTGGAGCTGTCATTAGGGCTAATAACTCGAGCTTGAGCTAAAAGATTCAAAGAGGTTGTTTCGGCTTTAGTTGATCGAGTGTGGGGTGAAACTGTTGTGGGGCTTATCAAACGTTCTTAGACAAGTAAGCCGAGCATGCCTTGCAACCTTCTTCAAGCTCATCTAGCTCATTCCTAGCTCATTGAGCTCATCCTTAGTCATTTTAACTTATGCATTATTTTGCTGGAATAAATATTCAATTTGGTGTTAGTTAATTTAGTTTATTTAATTTGAGCTATTAATTATGTCATCATTTATAGTGAGTTTAAATGTGTCATAATTTGGACATTTAAATTAAGGTTTTACTGTGTCTTCATTTAGTACAAATTAAATAGGTGTTTAATATGTCTTAGATTAATACATATTAAATAGGTGTTTTTAATGTAACCTAATTTAAGACAACTTAATTACATGTTTTGAATTAATTTGTCTTAGCCAAATTTAAGTTGTCTTAGCTGAATTTAATGTGTTTTTAGGTACATGCATAGACGACATTGATGAGGGTGTACTGATGATTGCCATCCTCCAAGCAACTATTCAATTTTAGCAAGAGCCAAAAGTGAGCTACTAATTTCTCTTCCCAAGCAGCCCAATCATGTATATCAACAGCCACAAGTGTTTTCTCACTTGTTCAAATTGGCTGGAGGTTCCTTTCACACATAAGACCATTCAGTTTTGAGCTTTCACATTACAAGGGCTGCTCACATTTAGCTGAATCAATTGCATGGCCATTGAAGTGCCCAAGCTGACATTTAAGGCTCAAGACCATTCGGCTATTCAAGGCAACTCATTAAAAGCTGCTCACACCTCTTGGCCAAACTTATTCAGCTCCATTCAGCTCCACCTACATTCAATTAAGTCAAGTTAGCTTAGGAAACTAAAAGGGATTTTGGGGAGGTTCAAGGAAGTTTCAACTCAATTAAGCTGAATTAAGACTATCCATTTATCTATCTTTTGTGTCCATTCGGCTAGCTAAGATTTTGAGCTATAAATATGAAGCTCATTAGTTGTATTTTAGAATTTTGACTCCTTATATGTTTAATATATCTTTTGTGAGTTTATTCAACTCTCATTGTTCGTTTAAGACTCAAGCTGACTTATCTAGCCTTGCTAGTGGCGTCTACCTTATTTCTTTGTGAACTTATCACTCCTTGAGTGTGGCGTTCAACCCCGATACCTTTGGTTCCTATCTCTTAATAGATAGTAGGTCAAGGTCCTATTCTTATCATCCAATCATCTTAAGTGTCCTATAAGATTCGGGTCAATACTCATCTATAGTATTGGTTCTTTCTTGACCTTAGCTTAATCGTTCCATCCAAATTACCAACCTTAAAAATCACCTTAACTCTTTGTTTGGCCGAACTTTAACCTTAACCTATCTTAAACCTATTTGAAAACCCTTGATTAAGAGCTTATTCTTAGCCAACTTCAATTAGAATCAAAGTAGAACGATACTTCTCAATTTTACGATCTAGCACATTCGCGACTCGACATCAACAACGAGCACGAGATCGCATCAATATGTGTACACTTGTTTTTGTATGTTCGTCTGCATGTTGTGTGCATTTTTCCATTTGCATAAAAATTTGGAGTTTATGTTGTGAAGAGAAGGAAGCCCGATTTGAGCAGTTTAGCTGCAATATTCTATACAACGATTTTACCGCATTATTATATATATGTCAGCTCAGCTACAAATTTCCTTTTGAGTGGCTTAGACCCACTATCGTGGTGTGTAGGGTGGATAGGCCTACCATAGCCCAATTGTGGTGTGCAGGGTGGTCGGAGTGGTGTTCCAATTGGTTGGGTGGGTTTTAATATTTATTGTTACACATCCGAGCATGTTTCGTTTGCATGAACATTTGAATAAGTATGTTGGAACATTAGTAAAATATGTTGTTAAGTTAATGTAGTAAAGTAATATGTATGTTATGAATCTGTTTAGTTTTTTTGTGTTTTCGGTTCGCATATTTGTTACATGTTTTGATAATGAAATAAGTTAATCTGGTAGAGGTTCCAAATTTATGAACGAATCTGTTACTCTGTTTGCATTTGTTATTTCTGTTCCGACGTGATCTAACTGCTCAGTTTTAAGACCCATATTGAGCTCGTGTAGCTCATTCCCTTAGTTTCCTCCTTTCAGGTAAACTTTGAGCTTAGAAGTTGGACTCAGCAAACCGGTGGTCTAAAATTTTTAAAAGAGTTTAGTTTGGATTAAATGATGTTTCTTAAATTTTAGTTTATTATTTTGAATTGGTTTGTAAGGAAGATTATATAAACCATGGTATCGATTTTGTGCTTGGATTTTCATTAAATTTTTATTTTCAGTTTTTAACAAATTTTTCAGAGAATTTCGCGCATGGTTTTTAACTAATCTTTCTGCTGTTATTTTAAAATTCACACGATTTTAAGAAAAAACCTATGGTCTTCTACTAGAAATTAAACAACATATTTTCTATTGTATCACTGTTTTTGAATTTTGGTATACGATTGGCAAAATCTGACGCGCTTTGAAATCATTCAAGGAACATCAAGTTGTTTTATTTCAGATTTAATTATTAACACCAATTAAACACCATTTGCAAAATATAAGATAAATTTTATCAAATTTGCTAAAATTAGGAAGCAAAAATATTTCGGAAAGAATTTCTATGTTTAAATCGGTGTTTTTGTGTTGAGCCATATTGGTGGCCAATGTGACTTCCAGAATCCAGTCGAAACTTCAGGGTCGGGTTTGGGGCGTTACAGGGTCATACCCTATAGTTGAAGCGAACAGATTCCAAATACATTTGTTATTATATTTAGCTATCACATGAATTAAACTAATTGTTGAATTAATTTAATTTGATAGTTAAATATTAAAAACATTATATGTACCAACTTGTTGTACACAAATAAAGAACATTGATAAAATTAATATATAAATTTGATTCATACAAAATATTAATTATATATTTACCGAAATTATTAATATAAATAGTTATAATAATTTTGGTCAAAATATAAAAGGACATGTAAATTGATATTCTTTTGGAAACAATATAATCTTTTTCCTGACTTTCCATTTGTTTCTCTAATAATAAGGGAATAATCTCGTTTTTATTTTCTGAGATATGAACAAAGAAAATAAAATGGAAATGGATCCCTTAGTGTGTTAGGTTTACCAAGAAAACAAAAAGAAAAGGTCTAGCAGCCGTTTTTGAAAATTCCCTTTGAAAAGTTTAAGAGAAATTTGATGTTCGTTTTTGATTGGGTAGATTACGTAGAGGCCGAGACGTTATTGTTGCAGCTTGGAATCGACATCTCCAAAATGGATCCTATCAACAACGTCATTCATCGTTTTTTTAGTTTCGAAAGGTATATTTTCGACCCTTATTTCAACCCAATTTGTTCCTCGTACACGGATCTGTAACACCCCAAACTCGACCTAGAAGTTAGGCCCGAATCTGGAATGTCACATTAAAGGCACAATTCAAAACGGTTTTGCTAATTAAAAATTTAAGGCCCAAAAGCCCAGAATCTTTGATTCTTATTAATTAAAGATAAAAACCCATTTTATTATTTTAAGTAATTCGGAAACCAAGTTTAAACATAAGAGCTTACTTAGGTTTAATAATTAAAAGAAACAATTAATCTCAAAACCCAAAATAAATCTGAAGTCAAAACGGAGTATAAGGCCTTATTACATCCACCGAAAATTAAGTAAATAAAAACATGTATTTTGAAACAAATAAATCAAAATTCAAGCCTCTTGTAGTGTGGCCATCTCCGAGTCCTCTCCCACGTCGAGTCATCTATTCGGGATTACCTGAAACATTAAATTAAAGGGTGTAAGTTTCGAAACTCAGTGTGCACAACCCTTGGCAATCAAATCACTTACAAATATTCACGTTGGGCCTAAGCCCTATCAAAATCGGTGGTCTTGGGCTTTAGCCCACAATGACCTCATATCATATCATATTGTATCATTTATAAACAAATAATGCAAAGCCCACCTCAAAAATCCATCTGCTACACACACCATTTCCCCTTCCAACCTTATGACTCCTGTGGGGAGTTCTAGCTCGACCCACCCCTCCGCTACACACCAAGGGTAGCCCGGTTGCGGTACTACCGAACGTTGCAGCAAAGCTGCTTAATCACATATATTGGGCTTAAAGCCTCCGGTGGATCCATACCATACAACCATGCGATCCTCAAATCTTCCTCCGTACCATAATTCCCACGCATATGCATCCTAAGCAGAATATCATAAGAATGCATCAAACATACGAGTAACATCCATAAACTCATATTCGTCACATAGGGTTATTTTCGCATTTCACTACCTAGAGGTATTTTAGTAATTTTGCAAATTAAGGGTATTTTAGTAATTTTTCAAATTGAGGGTATTTTAGTAATTTCGCAAACCAGGGGTATTTCAGTAATTTTGCAAATCAAGGGTATTTTGGTAATTTCGTAAACTAGGGGTATTTCGGTAATTTTACAAACCAGGGGTATTTTGGTAATTTTATAAACCAGTGGTATTTCGGTAATTTCGTAAACTAAGGGTATTTTGGTAATTTCGTAAACCAGGGGTATTTCGGTAATTTCACAAACCAGATTTCGGTAATTTTGTAAATCAAGGGTATTTCGATAATTTCGTAAACCAGGAGTATTTTAGTGATTTCATAAACCAGGGGTACTTCGGTAAATTTGCAAATCAAGGGTATTTCAGTAATTTCGTAAACTAGGAGTATTTCGATAATTTCGTAAACCAGGGTATTTTGGTAAATTTGCAAATCAAGGGTATTTCGGTAATTTTGTAAACCAGGGGTATTTTGGTAATTTCACAAACCAGGGTATTTTGGTAATTTCACAAACCAGGGGTATTTCGATAATTTCGTAAACCAAGGGTATTTCGGTAATTTTGTAAACTAGGGGTATTTTGGTACTTTACAAATCTAGGGGTATTTTAGTAAATTTTACAAATATAAGGGTATTTTAGGAATTTTGTAAATATAAGGGTATTTGGTCCCTTTCGGGTTTTAGCTATGAACTTTGGCCCATCAACAAGTCCTCGCGGCTAAAGTGAACAGACACTACGCACCAGGTAGGATTCCAGAAAAGAGGAGGTGGGCCATTAGGGCCGCTTAAGTACCAAGCTCTTCCTAGATCCAATCCTAGACATGCGTACGCCCGTTGCCACACTCCAACCCTGCGACTTGTTCACAGACATGTTTAATTAGATTAAGTCTTATGGAATTTAAGAGTTGTTCAAACTAGGCCTAAGGTTCATAAACCCTAACATACATGTCTACGTCCCCATAAGCCCATCAAGCCTAAATCACACCCTTACGGCCCATTAGGCCCAAATCTCATCGTATGGCCTATTAGGCCCAAAACAAATCCAGATCTGCACCCAAACGCCCACTAAGGTATATTAACTCTCCTCATAGAATGCTCTATATATAGCTAGCTTCTCACCTTCCTTCTTTGTATCTTTCCGATGTGGGATTCTTCCATCAGCAGAGTTTAAATCCAACTCAAACTCTTCCCGTCCAATCGGCAAAATAAATACTCCCTTACTTGCCATGAGATTCGAACCCAGGCTCTCCTCTAGCATAATCCACGCCGCTAGCCACTTGGCCACAAGCTCCTCTTGTGTTTAAAAACATGCCCAACTAAAGCTAAGTCTATGGCCAATGTCTAAATCCACTTGAAAAAATAATCTAAAAGAAATGCAAGTGCTACAACTTGAACCTTGGACCTCCTTCCTTCCTTGTGGCGTCACCCCCTTGTCTCTTATGTGACGTCACTTTGCCACTACACCACACACTCCACTTGTGTCATTTTTCTCCACATTTTATTTTTAAAGCCTACCTACTAACTCCCAAGGTTTTATTCACCTAAAACCAAAATTTCCCTAAAGCCAAAGTTTGATCCCGGGACTTCATAGAAGCCCCCTAGCCTTCCAAAATCACTCACTTAGTAGGTTCAACTTACGTTAATGCCATTCTCTTGCTCCCAAAAATTTTTAAACGCTTCTACGCCTAAGGCCCATTGGGCCCAATTCTACTAGGCCCAATTTCGGGATGTTACAAGATCCTTGGTTGATGATCACCGAAATAATTTTTTCGCTACGCCATGGGGCATATTGGCAGTCCCAAAACCTAAGTCACTTAAACACCAAAATAATTATTTATAACTAACTAATATAAAATCAAAGAAAAATATAAAAAAATGCTAATGTATGAAAAAGTTATTCTATATATACAACTAAAGCTAAAACATGGTATTTCGCTTAAAGATCGGTAAAAAGTAAAGCAATAAGACCCTAAAATGCATTAATTACAAGCACTTATCACACCCCTACACTTAAAATTTTACTTTCCTTAAGCAAAATAAACAATTACGCACATGCGATCCTTAAAAAATGCTCAACTTGAATAAATAGTCGACCAAGTCGTTACACACCAATGGGACAAGTAAACATGTTTCATGAATACAACCAAAATTTCATATGCTAATCAAATATAGTAGAAACAACAATTCATACAACTAAAACACAATAGAGACAATAGATCCTCGTATGTGTGTGCAATCGCCTTTTCAACCACTGTACAAAGTATAAGAAGTAAAAGAACAATTTATAGAACATAATCAAGTTTTAGCATGCTATATAGGGTTACTTAGGACTTTAATGGTTAAGGTCTCGCATAATCAAAAATTTTTGGTTACATTTAAAGTACTTAGTTACCATCTTTCAATCGAGGGAAAAGTATCAATTTCTTTTTTTCTTTTTTCTCTTTTCTATACCCTTAATTAAGCATGAGATAGAAGTGAAGTTCAAAACATTTAACAATACACAATTAGCATTTATTCAGTTTTTTCCTTATTTTCTTTTCTTTTTCAATACATAATGCTTACTCACTTCATTGAATTTAGGACAATTACCTTTTAACGCAATTGTAGATGACAACCCAAGTACCTACCCCGAATTACTCTGTTAATTACACCTAAACAACCTTCGGCTTTCTCATAAAAATATCAACTGTATGCACTAGGAAACACCAAACCTTTTGACATGAAGATGTATAAAACCCAAGCACCTGCCTCCAGTTACTTGGTCGAGCCACTAGTTCTTTCCAAGCTTGTGATGTAGCTAGCGGAGTAATCATACACTCTTGTGCTTTGTTACCAAAGATATTCAATTAAGCACAATTATTGAATCCATAATTTAATACTTTAAGCTCGAAAAATAATTCGTAAGTACCTCAACTATTTGTAATTTTGCCTAATATAGTCTCTATACTTTTATTTTGAGATTCAATCCCTCTACTTTTTCGATTTCAAAAATCATGACCAAATTGTTAACACTAGTAAAATTATTTAGTTGAATTTAGGTCCATTACAATGTTATATCTTTAGTCCCTCATCTACCAATTAAGAATTTTGACAATTTCAAAATGTCATACTAACAAATTGATCTAAAAAAAATAACATTATTAACAATTGGAACTCAACTTTCCATTTATGAAAAGTAGACGGATTACATTCTTAAAAAACCTATAAGATCACCTCCCCAAATTAATAATGAGTATAGGGATTGATGATGTATTTTAACTTTGCATGTTATAAGTGTGTGTTGTTTCTTGTATATAACATGCCTTGAATGTATCCTGCCCAGGGAATATAAAAGAACTTATTGATGCTCGAGTTAATGCCTCGTTTAATGGAATTTTATTTTGTTTAAAATATGGTATAAATCCCTGTACTCTTATAAAATTTTAAAATTTAGTCATATACTATTCTTTTAGGAATTTAGTTCCGATAATTTACCTTTTAAATTTTAGAAAAAGCATATGGACTAAATTCCAATTTTTAGAAGAGTACATGTACCTATGCCATGTTTTAAACTTTGTCTTTTCATATAACTTATGCATTCATCCAATCAATTAATTTCTTCCAATGGAATAAAACACTTTACAACTTCCCTATTTGATGCAATGTTTGCCTTTTCATATCACTTTCGACTAATATTGCATCTATAAATTCAGAAAAATGAGTAATAAGTCTCAATTAATATTTTCCCTCAAATACCCTAAAACAACATGGATAGAACACTCGATATCAAAACTAGTCATCCATTACAATCAAGCCATCTAGTTTTTCTTGCCACCATTGAGACGTAATCGATCCCTGACGTTTGTGAACCAGAGCTATGAATCAACACAATTAACTCTAAATATCTAGCGATATGTTGCAAATGTAAGAGGTCAAGTTGTAATATTTATAGTCTTACAATGGAACACTTGAGTATTCCAAGGATTGAACTAAAAGAGTTCAGGGACAAAGTGACCCCTAAGCAATAAGCATGCAAATAGGAAGTCTAGTAAACTACTCGCTAAGTACTACATTGCATCAATTCATAATCATGGGTAATAACACTAAATTAACTAACTAGCACTAAGAAGGACCAAATTGTAAAGCATGCAAAATTACGCAATTAATAATTCAAGACATACTAGCAATTGGTTGACTTCCATGTTGTTGATTAGTCTTTGGATTAGGAATTTAAAAGGCTTAAACTATTAATTGGTTCAATTTTACCTATCGGTCGCCATTTTACCAAATTAGATGATTTAGTTCGGTTTATCTCTCGACCTCACCAAACTAACTCGGCACAACCAAATTGGTGCTCAATAGGATCTCCTATCGGTCTCACCTATCTAAATGTTCACCTAGAGGCATCAATTCTAAATTTTGAAGTCTATTCGATTTAGTTCAATTTTTACAATTTAGTCTCTCTAAAAAAAACTAACCAAACAGCATTCCCATCAACCAACCACCATAGATTTAGTTACCAAACATCATTTTCATACAAACAACAACCCAACACATATTCAAATCATTCATTAAAATAAGCACAAGAATGAGGATAAGAGAAAGCTTATAGATTTCTTTTATGGTTGCTTGGGGAATATGATAACAACAATAAAGGTGAAAATACCAATAAAGTTCATATTTTTATGCTTTGTAGAGTAAATAAAATTGAGATGTATTGAAGGCTTTCAAATAAAATCAAATACAAAGTGAGTTTGAGGACTAGATTGCAAAGAAAATAAAAAAGCTATAGTGAAAACTAACTAAGCTAACAACCTAACTAACTTAAGTTCAAAAAAGTAAATACCCCAAACCTAACAACGGAGAAGAAGATAACTACTTAGCTAAAAAGATGATAGAAAGTAAAATAAAGTTGGCTCTTTTAAGTGTTTAGCCAAAAGGAGTTTTTAACAGTTGAATATAATCCTAAAATTTGGACAAAAGTACCCATAAAAGCTGTGTTTTAATTGGAGGTGGTGTTGGATAAAAGACAACCCCTGAAGCAATTTCGCCCTCGTCAGACAATAGTGTCACGACACCCTAAACAGTGGTGCACTCATGGTTGTGGGGGGTTCTAGATGTCGCGACATCCTAATTTGGGTCTCAACATGGGCAAAACTACTAAAAAATGTTTATTCATGGCAAAATCTAAAATTCAACCAACGTATAGAAAAGACACTTAATTTACTTGAGAATAAACACCTCGAGTGTATTGGATACCAAATTTGACTTATCAAATTACAGTAGATTAAGACGCTATACAACAACACCAGGCAGAACTATCTTAATTTCAAGGGTGAAACTAGGAAGTTAGTGAAAATGATCAGTTCAGATATGAGAGAAGATTATGTTAGGACCATTATCCTTCAGGAACACCCTCTTACAAAGATATATGATATGTTCCTCGAACTGAATGTGCCAATTGAAGGACCCAATGTTGCATTGGGGATAAGGTAAAAGTAACTATTGTGGGAGGAAATGACGTGTCTAGTAGGATGTCTAGGAGATTTTGAAAAATCTAAGTCCAAATCAGTTGAAATATGACTGATCCTGTTGAGTTCCTTGATGATGCTTTTTGTTTCAATGTATTCTTGTTGCTACAATGCTAATATATATATATATATATATATATTATTAATGAAATAATTTACATTATTACCTATCTTATTTGACCATTCCATTAATATCTTTGTTTGAATATGTATTAAGAGTTTCTTCTTTCCTCTGTTTTATCAAACTACTCTTCTACTAGAGTGACAAATAAAGTACAGATAATAGATTCAATAATATGGATTATGACATTTAACTCAATAAATTTTCCAAAAATGTTGTCTTTTGAAAAAAATTACTGGATTGAGCTATTTTTTTTGAAAAATTATGGGACTAGGTCGAAATAACGCTGGAGCGTTTTCAATGGATTTGTTGTTTGAGATTGTCCAGATTATAATTTGAGGAGGTTGGTCATTAAGCAACTAATTATTATCTTTAAATTATTTTTTGGGGTAATTTGGGTAAATAATTCATGTTATTTATTTTATAATTTTTTTATTTTCTTTCATTTTTTTATCATGAAAATTTTATACATTCGTATCGTATTTGTGCTATTTTTCGTTTTATAATCATGTATTAATTTATATTTAAAAATATTATTTAAACTTGTAATTTTTTATTTTTTACAAATAAGAAAAAAATAAAATATTTTTTTTTTTGTAAATATGTAAAATCATTTAAGTAATTTTCTTGATTGATTTAGTCTCAACTCGACACTAAATTTACATTATTCTTTTATTTTATTTTTTATAGGAAGAGAGGTAGAGTTGTTTCCTTGAATTCAAAATTATGTGTTAATAGACAACTAAATAATAATACAAATTCTTTGTCACCGAATTATTTGTTGACTAATGTACTTTTTACTTTTAGAAATATAAAGAATGTAAAAATAAACATATCGAGTTAATACAATAATATATAACTATTGACAAAATAATATCTATATTTAACATATTCAAAAATAAAAACTAAAATATGCGTCACTATATTATCTCTATTACTATTTTTCACTTTAATATCTATATATAAAATATTATGTGTTACTATATGTGTAAGTTTGTATTTCTTTTTGTATTGGACTATTTTTACAACGATAATATTTATATAAGAGTTTATAATGTTATATTTTGTTAGAGCTTAATATTGTACAAAGTTTTGTCTTTAATTTTTAAAAATTAAGTGTAATCTTTAATATTATGTTGTTAGTTAAAAGAGTAAACAATCTCATATTGTCTAGGAATAAATTACAAATGTATTATGAGTCTATATAAACCCATATCCTATATCGCTTAATAAAATAAGGGAAATAAGACTTGATGTTTATATAAATACTTGTTTTCTAAGTATTATTTTCACAAGAGGTGGTACCAAAAAAAAGTTATTGGTGTGGAAGTATTTTTCTATTTATACATTGAAAGGTTTCCAGCTGGAAGCGTTTTTCTGCAAATCCCTGCTAATAACGCTTCCTATTAGAAGCGTACATTTTCGTTATTTCGACTTAATCTCGTAACTTTTACAGCCTAATTCAGTATTTTTTTAAAAAAAAAACATTTTTAAGAAATTTACACCATTTAATGAATGACTCATTTACAAATACAAAATACCAAATAATATCATTTAAACAACAATGATGATCTATTCTTCATTCGGAGGTGCATGGCTTTCTTTTTCAGGCTATCTTAAGACACTTCTGGCAAACTCAAGCTATCATATATGCTTAACAAAATGACTTTAAAAAATAAAGCCTTTACAAAAGTTACCTCTGACCTACTTATTTTGTATGATTGATTACTTTGTTCTTTTGTAAATGAATATCAATATATCCTTTTTCTCCTTCACCTATATAAATATAGGTCTTTAATTTCTAATAGATTTTCAAATTTTGCATAACATCATAAAATAACAAAATAATTCCAATATATGACAACCAATAATTCAAACCAGAGAAATTGGAGAACAACTATTTTTTTTTTTGCATTATTTAATGTGCAATAATATAACCAGCAATAAATATGTACATCATGAGCATGAAATATTCCTTCATTAGAATGTTTCATATTGTTTACCAGACTTTCAATGCAAACTTCAGATTTTTTTAGATTTTGCTTAAAGGATGAAGAAACTATACATCTTGACCTCTCATTCTCCTCCTTGGAACCAAATCTTAGAAACACTTTGAGGGCTTCCACAATCTTCATTTTAAGATCAATTTAGTATTATTTCTAAGAAATAATTTTAGAAGAAAAAGTACTTTTAAAATAAAAGTATGGTTAGATAATATACCTTTAAGCTTTTTAAAAGTATTTTTGGTACAAAAAAATCTTCATAAAAACACATTTTTAACCAAAAAAAAAAAATAGTTATTACTCGAAAGTGTTTTTTTACTCGAAAACACAGTTTCAAATGACTTGTAAAAGTTTTTTTTTTTTTTACTCCAATAATGTTATCATGCCATAAACTATAAATGTTCGGTTTCTTTCCACGAAAAACAACATAAAACTTCTCCATATTCTTTTGTTTGTTCATTCTTCGAAAACCCCTAAGCCTTGATAAGCTTCAGCTTAAACAAGTAGAACTTTAAGGAAATAAGATCTAGCAATAATGAAGCAACAGACTCTCGGAAACAAAACTTCGAATTTTTTTTTCAAGTAAAACAAAAAGATGAAGATGAGGGATCTAAAAAGAAGCTTTGAAATCTTTTTGCCAAGAAAAATAGAGAGATGGAGATGATGAATCTACAAAGAACCTTTAAAAAAAAAATTTCCAAGCAAAATACATAAGTGTAAATGAGGGATCTGCAAATAATATTTGAATATTTTTCCAATAAAAATAGAGGAAGATAAGGGGACGAGGGGCTAACTGATGGGACTTGGGGAGGAAAATTTGTGTCCTTCTCAGTTAGGCATTGGGAAGGAAATGAAGCCGTACAAATTGACTTTTACGCATTAAAAGAGAAGAAAACATTTATTATCGCAATTTTGTTTCACATTAAACTAGAAATAATTATTACATTTTTTTATGAGAGAGATTATTTTAATTTTAAATTTCAATCCACATTTCAAGTATATGTTAAAAAAATATAAAATGACATATATATATATATATATATAAAGAATAATTCTATGATATTATTTATTATCATAAAATATTAGTCTAAATTAAAAATAATTTAATTTGATTAAGGGTGGATTTAGATAGGCGGTGCGTTTACCTGCGGTTAGTGTAAAATTAACGATGGCGGTGAGATTAGATACTGTAGCGTGAGACAAAACGTACGCTAAACGCACCGCACCGCATTCAATCGCTCATCCAAACACACCCTAAGACTTATTGATGAACCTATTAGAAATTCAGATTAATGTGCAGAAATTATATATTAGAATTATGATTCTCAAATTACAAATACACAAACTTTCTTGATATCTCATCTTTAGAAAAAAGAGAATCATCATTCTCTTTTTTGCTAATTTAGAATATCAAAACTAAAAGATCTCAAGATATCAATGCATTCAAATACGCTTTTACATCTTTTTTTTTTTTTTGTTCTTGATGATTTCGTATTACAAATCTTTGTTTATTAAATTTCATCTTAGAGTTTTACGGTTCTAGCAAGTGTCATCTCAGTCTCCTCATATTAAATCATTGGGAATTGATTAAATTTTTTTTTTAGAATTGATATATGAAACTATTGGTTAGATATTTTTTCCTAGGTGACAAAAATAGGTTTGATATTTTAATTATATATATACAGTGGCGAATCCAGGGGGGCTGGCATGGGCCCCGGCCCCCCCTAAAAGGTAGAATTTCCATTTAGGCCCTTTAAATTTTTTAAAAATTTTAAATTAGTAAAGGTAAAATTGCACTTTGGCCCCCCTAAAATTATAAAAATTTGATTTAATCCTTTACAAATTAGAAATATATAAACTGTAAAAAATTAAAATTTCATCCGGCCCCCCCTAAAAAATTTTCCTGGCTTCGCCCCTGTATATATATGTTAATATTTGAAATTCACGATAATATGTTTGAGTTTTGATTATATATAAATTGATGGTTTTATGATTAAGGTAAATTATTAACTTCTTAATAACGATTGGTGTATTTCTATTGTTATATATGTTTGATCGAAATATTAGAATTAATGTGTTAAAAGTACTGCTTTTGGTTGTTATATTGATTCATATGATAATCTCAAATTTTTGTTTAGACGTTGGTAATGGTTAATTTAATGAAATATGTTGGAAAAGAAATTGAGAAACTAGATTGATTTTGCAAAAAATTATAGAATTACGTTGTTTTTCATCTCTTTTGAAAACACATCTTACAGGACGCGTTTTCACTGATAGCAGTGAAAACCTAGGCACATTTTCCTTTTAACGATAACTTTTCCAACGACTACTAGGTCTCCAACCGCCATACTTATATAAACCCCTCCAAACTTCAATCTTTTCAACCAAATACTCCATAGCCATTCTTCCTTCCTAAATTCTCAATCCTCAATTTCCAATTTTAGATTTTCAATCTTCAAATTTAAAATTTAAAATTTTAATTTTCAATTTTTAAATTCAATTTTAAATTTTCATTCCTCAATTTTTTTTTAACTTTTTTTAAATTTTATTCTCTTCATTATAATTATTAAACGGCAAATCAACTTATTCGTTTGAATGACAATCATATCACTAGGGTTCAATTACAAATGGTAAGTAAATTTATCAAATTATTTAATTTTAAATAGTTAATTATTATGTTGTTTAGATTATTATTTTTTTATGTTTATATACTCAACCCGAAGATCGGATTTTGGGAAACGTACATAAACAATTTAAGCGAAGGTGCACCGGAGGTCATTCATGGACACTTGTGAGATACAAGCTTTTTATACACTACTCGCATGCTTGGGGGGACAAAATTAGATCCTTCACTCATCAGTGCTTTGGTCGAGAGATGGAGACCGGAGACGCACACGTTCTATCTTCCTTGAGGTGAGTGTACAATTACACTTGAGGACTTCAATTTACAACTCGATTTATCGGTTGATGGGGATGACGTAATGGGGCCAATTATTAGTGTCGATTGGAGTGCAACATGCGAGCAACTACTGAGGAAGGTGGCGAATAAGTTTAGGGGTAGTCGAATCGAGATGAGATGGTTGGAGGACAACTTCCAAACTAATGAGGCTTCAATGAGCGACGTTGAAAAGGAACAATTCGCACGCGCATTCATCTTAAGGTTGATTAGGGGTCTACTAATGCCAGATAAATCTCGCAATCTAATACATTTAAGGTGGCTACTACTACTAGCCGACTTGAAAGAATCGTGACGTCTTAGTTGGGGACAAGCAGTTCTGGCGACATTGTACCAAGAAATGTGTCGAGCGGCGATACTGGATAAAGCTAAAATCGACAGTTGCATGCTCCTTCTCCAATCGTGGGCATGGTATCAACTACCATTTTTATGCCTCTGAGTGGAACTCCCTTACGAATTCTCACTCGTCATATGGTAAAATTTATTTGACAATATCATTACCGTTTTTATTTTTCATTTTTGTAATTTTGAAATAACATGTTATTTGAATAGGTGGACCAACCTCACAAGACACAACGGTATACCAATCGAGCTTGAGGATATCCGACTAGCTCTAGATCAAGAAACCGAATAGGAGGTTAGTTTATGAATTTCAAAGTTATACAATATGTATTCTAGCACTTGAAATTAAATATTAGGCACTTTCTAAAAATTATAAAGTTGTAATGTAGTTTGTATGGATGCCATATGCGGACCTGAGGATTTAAGAGTACATCTCACTGAATTTTTGGTCAATCGCAGCATTTGGCACGCCAAAGTGGCATTGGTGATTTTTGTAACTGTAACAACTCGATACAGTGGTGTCGAAAAGTACGATTTTAGGTTTCATTTTAATAAACCAAGTTTGTAGATAATTAATAAAAATATTTACGGAGTTATGCTATAGATGAATTGAATCGAGGATAAGTAATTTATTTGATTTGAGTATTTAATCTAGTCCAAGGATTAAATTGTAAATTTAGATCACTATAAATTTTAATTTGAAAATAGTTAAAGGGACTAAAATTGTTAATAGCCTGAAAATTTTGGACAGCAATAAAAATGCCAAATTTGTGGCTAAAAAAAATGTTGATGTTATATGTTATTATTTATTATAAAAATTAAAAAATATAAAATAAAGTTAAATTAGTTTAAGTGGAAGGAGAGAGAAGATGTCTTCTCCATCCTTCCATGTGAGAAGAAAAAAAAAAGGAGACAAGAAATAGAATAGATTGGGTTAGGGTTTCAAACTTTAATCCACAAATTGGTAAGTGTAATTTATTACTTTTCTTATAAATTTTATGTTTTTGAGATCGGGGAATCATAATTTAACTAATTTGTGTATCAATTTATAAAACCGTTAAAGTTTTAGAAAGTTACCATTAATGATTTTTCTATGTTTTTTTTTTTAATGTTAAATTGATAGTTTTTAGTGTATACATGAAAAATGACTAGATTTTTTAAGTTAGATGTTAGATTTTTCACTTGACAAAATAAAGTGGATATCAAGTAGAGTATGTAACACCCTTCACCCGTATTCAACGCCGGAATAGGGTTACGGAGTATTACCGGACTTACAACACATTTATACTTACTTTTAGCATACATTTTCTCAATTCAAACATTCATCATTCAACTGCAATCAATATGTCCCTAGTACGAGCCTACGAAGTCCTAAACATGCTTTAGGAGTGGTTCGGGACTAAACCGATAACTTAAGAAACTTTGACGAACTTTGAAAATTTTTCTCAAAACAGGGGACACACGCCTATGTGGCCAGTCCATGTGTCTCACACGGCCACCAGACACTCCCGTGTCACAGGCCATGTGGACATTTGAAATGGAAGCACATGGCCGTGTCTCAGCCCGTCTCCTACCTCGTTCAAAACATGTGAGCTTACTAACTTGGGTCACACGGCCAACCATACGCTCGTGTGTCTAGCCCGTGTGCCTTTCGAAATGGCCACACACACCCGTGTGCCAAGCCGTGTGCTAGGCCGTGCCAAACCTGTAGGGCATACTGACTTATGCAACATGGCCAAGTCACACACCCGTGTGCTAAGTCTTGTCTAAATTATAAGGTATACTAACTTATGCCACACGGCCTATCACACACCTATGTGTGAGATCGTGTGGAGCATATTGACTTGATTTCTAAAACCACACTAGGGGACACACGGCCGTGTAACATAACCATGTGTCACACACGGCTGAGACACACGCTAGTGTCTCTATCCGTGTGGACAAAAAGATGCTATTTACTAAGCCAATTTACCACCCAAACTTAGGCGCACCTATACAACCCATATAGCACAAAACATAACATCAAT
Organism: Gossypium australe; assembly: GCA_005393395.2. Taxonomy (NCBI): domain Eukaryota; kingdom Viridiplantae; phylum Streptophyta; class Magnoliopsida; order Malvales; family Malvaceae; genus Gossypium; species Gossypium australe. The sequence goes on from CM016623.1 coordinate 28,282,046, forward strand.
AGACATATAATTCAATTCCAAATCAAGCATAATTTATACCATTTCCAATACTAACAACGAACATGCTTATAAACTCATGTTTTACTCATTCAAAACATACAAAATACCAATTACTTCAAACATCAAAATGACCAAACTCAATTATGCATTATTTGGCCTAATTTCACAAGCATACCAATGTCCACAATTCAAACATTTGAACACTTATAATACCTATAACCATCAAGCATCACCCAACCATCATACAATTCATATCACAAAGCATACACACATATATCAAAACAAGATTCAACCATAACAAAATAACCCCAAATAAGCCATTACTCAAGGCTATATATACAAACCAAAACATATACATTTACAAGCCAATTCCATTGGCCAAAATCATTACCAAAACATAACCAAAATGACCAATGTTCCTATACATGCTATATACTCAAAATACCAAAGTTCATAGATACCAAGATATAGGTGGATAGTGTGATGCGATCTCCGATGATCCCCAAGTTCGAGCTAGCCTTGAAACTATAAAACACAGAGAAATACACAAAATAAGCTTTATAGCTTAGTAAGCTCATATGAAATAAACTTAATGCAATCACATAAATATATTTCAATAATTTGAATACACCAATATATAGCTTACATTAGCTAACAAACCTTTCAAATACTTAATTGTGAGATTATACACTACCTTCATAAGTTTCCTCGATTTGAAACTTATTGATCGTTATGTCAGAGTCTTAAAAATTTATAAAAAGAATGATTGAGCCTAAAAACTAACTGTGACAATGACTTGAGGCAAGTGCACCTATCGAACAGTAGTATAGCTTAGTGGCAAAACCGGAATGTCGAACCCAAAGGAACCAAAAGTACTAATACTAACTTTCTTTTTATTATTTAGCCTAAGATAAAAGTAAATTGTTTATTTAATCTAAAATTAACTAACAACTAAGCTAAAGATGCAAAGAAAAAGAGAATGAATTGGGGAAAATACTTGTGGGAAAAACCAATTGATTGAGACAATACCCGAGGAAGAATCCACCTAGACTTCACTTGTTATTTAACTCTGAACCAGACGATTTATTCACTTGACTTGATCCATAGGATTCCCTAATGTATATTAATACCTCTCTCGAGGCTACTAACATCTAACCCTAGGTTGATTAATTGAAATCTCTTTCTAATTAAAACCCCTAGAATTGTATTAAGTCGATCTATGGAATCCCATATTAGGTTTGACCCTAATCCGACAGATTTTTGTCATTTTATCTCTAGGGTTGAGATCAAATCCTCTTAATTATGCTAGATCTACTCTTGGACAAGGTCTATTCCTCATCTGCCTAAGCACATCAGTACTTGAATTAATATCTTGAAATATCAAAACAAGAATTAAGAACACATAATTAAGAACAAATCAAGTATTTATCATATAGTTCAGAAAACAATAACAAGATCCGTCTTAGGTGTCATCCCCCTCAGGTATTTGAGGGTTTAGTTCATAATGATAAAAGAATACATCTCAGAAGAAAATATAAAACAAAACATAAGAAAAACCCTAAAACCCCCTGAAGGAATTGAAGAGAAGATCCTCTGTCTTGAGTATAACACCGGCTTCTTGAGATGAATCAACTGGCTTTCTTTGAGTAAATCCCACAATTCTGGCCTCTCCGGCTTGGCTCTTCGGCCTAACTGGACCCCTTTGAAGGTTGGCCTCTAGGGTGTTTATATAGGCTTTTGGAATGACTTTCTTTGCCTCTAAGTACCCTAATCCGAATGAAACTCTTCTTTGTCATGGTAGGGACACGCCCATGGCACATGCCTGTGTGAATTGTGGCCAGGTCATGTTCGGGTCTGCTAATGAGGCACGACCGTGTGGTCTTGGGCCTAGGTCGTGTTGATTTCATGATATGGCCTATTTACTCTGTTTTAGGCCCGTTTCTCGTTCTATTCATCCCCCGGTGCTCTCCTAAGTATAAAAAATGAAATTAAAGGATTAAGAGCACCAAATTTCACAATTCAAGGAATAAATCATGCAAAAGTATGCTAAATGCGAGATTAAAGTATGTTCATATTACTGTTTATCAAATACCCCCACATTTAAGCATTTGCTTGTCCTCAAGCAAAATTCTCAACTCACAATTAAAATGAACTTCCTTGATTCATAATATTCATCAATAATGTTTCATCACAATTCAAAGATAATTCATACATTGATTTAAATAGAAAGATCTTAAATATTCAAACAATCAAAGTCATAGTTTTTGTAGCACAAAAAATATAAGCGTTTTCCCTTACCTAAATAGTCACCTTTAATTCAAAATCAACAAGAGTTGACATCCTCACTAAAGTTTCACTCAAATCACTCAAAGTGTTTAAGGTTCAAAATTAAGCACTCAAGAGTCGAACATGAAAAGTTAATCCCATAAGCTTGCCTGAAAATCAAATCTCCACCACTGTAAAATGAGATGATACACAAATCAAAAGGTCTTTAAAAAGGGTTGTAATGAGGCTTGGGTTAACGGTGTGGATAAAGGCTGAATTAGAAGGTTTAGAATCGAGATTGAATTGACAATTTGCCTAACTAGAAAAATGAACTAATCCTAAAAAATTACATCAATTGAAAACATGAAATACTAATTACATGAGCTTCTTCTCAAGATGTGGAATTTAAACTTATAAGCTCAATTACATAGAGCTAATATTGAATATACTTTGTGTGTGTGTGTGTGTGGGTTTTTTAATAACAACTCAAGTCATAATAAAAGATGAATTTAACAACTGAATTAAAGATTATAGTTAGGCAACTGACCAAATCAAATCTCGATATAAGGGTGGTCAAGAGGAATGGTGATAACAAATACAGACTGGGTTTTTGGGTTAATATTAGTGGGTGAGTCAATAAAAAGGGTTGTTAGGATCAAAGGGGTTCACTAGGGGTTAATTGTGAGGGTAAGCTTTTTTAGTGGAGTGAGTGGGTTAAATCCTAAGTGCCTTTATCATCTCAGTATATCAAATCAATTAATGTGGTCTCGACATGTATAATCGAAGCAAGTTCTAGAATAACAGCTCAATGTTGACGCACTCATAATCACAAGGTGAGCACGAAAGAATGTATGCTCTAAAAGGCTCAAAATCTCACAAAAATTATGGGTTTTTGATCTCAACCTTGTAAATTTCAAACTTCAAGGTAATAATTAGATTCAGGTAGACAACCTAACAAAATTTTAATTTTTGAAAATAGAGTTATCATGCTTGATTCTCTAGTCTCCTAAAGCTTAAATCATCACTACACAATTATCAATGACTTAATTCAAAATATATCAATAAAAATCATAAATCAAAAGAAATTCATTCTAATCATAATATGAGAAAATTACTTAAGAACAAGGCATAATTTAAGGTATAATTCAGGGATTAGAGAATAATGCAGAAAGTTAGGCACTTTCTCGAAATAAATATTCACCCCTCATACTTAAGATGTACATTGCCCTCAATGTATAAAGATATATAATAACAATATAGTAATAAAATCATAAGATAAGGAGAGAAGTGAAACTTCTTGAATTTTGGACGGATTCCTTGAGAATGAAACTTGTAGGTATGGAGTAGAAGAAATGCATGATGAACTAAGCAGATGTGAAGGTATGTGAAAATATTCCAATTCCTTAGTAGCACCTTGAACCTTTTAAAACTGCAGAGTCATCAGTAACTTTTTAGGGGGTTTTGTTATGATATTTACTTGAAGATTAGACAGTCAGAGATAAAAGAAATTGGAATTTCACTAATAAAATTTTTAGAATAAAATAAAAAGTAAAGGTGTGAACTAGCAAATTATAATAAAAGAGTACATCAAAATCAAATAAAAACAAAAACAAAAATAAAATTAAAATTAAAGATAGAACTAAAAATAAAAAGGACTCAAAAGTCCTCATCATTGGTTGGATCGCGAGGTGGTGGAGGCGGCGGTATGTGAAAATGATGACAAATCTGCTGAAGAGTCGCCACAATGCCATCGAATCATCGAGCGGTGTCATTGAATTGTTGAGTACAGTAGTGCTTGAACTGAGTGAGACGTGCAGAGATGTCTGAAAGTGAAGCAGCCGCATGAACTGGTCGATGGCTCGGTTGTGGTTCCTCATGTGGGTGTGGGACATTGTTAGTAATACCCTCATGATCCTCCTCTTCGGTGGTAGGTGCTAGCCGATATTGGGGAGGATCGTTCCCACGTCGACGTTGGATCATCCTCATGTGTAGCATTGTCTGGATGCCCTGTGGGGACATCTAACCTATCAGTGTGAGTGAGGAGATCTGAGCGGCGGTGTTGAGGAGCCCGATATATCGACCCAAGCGTGTGATGTATGGACCCATAGATATGACCTCTCTCCTATGTTGCTCTGTCTGATGCTGAATGACACGAGCTATGAAGTAGGCTAGGTCGAATACATACCCGTTTGCCATGCACCATAAGAAGTAGGCGTCGTGAGTGTTGACGACGCCGGTGCTCTCTCGCCTACATGTAAGTGTATGAGCCAAAATAGCATGTATGTACCTCATGGATGGGGCAAGAGTCGTCTCCTTGGAGCGACTGGGGTCATAAGTGGGCGAGCCAGGGACTAGGTTTCTCCAACAAGCAACTGGAGAGTTATGGATGTGGCGGTGAAGATTTTTAAAATCATCATCTTCCATGAATTCGTCAGTGTAGAGTCCCAAAGCGGCTCCAAACTGTGGGACACTCATCTCACGGACTAGACTTCCGAGGCGGAATTGGATAGTGCCAGAGTCGTTGAAGTTGGTCGTCACCGTCTGGAGGTGGAAAGTAGAGCAGAGTTCCAGAGTGAGCTCTAGATATGTGGGTTCAATGATGTCTAAAAATTGCCCCTACGGGTCTGTGAATAATAAGGCCCGAACCTCATCCACTAGCTGGACCTGCTCTAGGGCAGTCCAATCGACACATCTTCCTACGCTGAGAGGTCTTGTGCCTAGTATCTGATAAAGATCTGCCTGAGTACCCGGAGGAAAATGTAAGAATGGGTGGCGCACTTTGGTGGATGCGCTGGCTGATGATGAACCGGGTCCCTTTCATTTTTTGGGACTAGGGACTGCGATTTTCTTGCCTCGGGATGATAATATTATGGTCCTGAAAATAACAGATATTCAACGAGTCAAGTAACATTTCCAGCCAAGACATATTGCATATCATTTAAGAACTCAACATTATAAAAAATATAACAATGACAAAAATCACGATAAGAATAAACTAATATTTTGCATAAATACTAATCGTTTTTTATTTAAGCAAGGACTAAACGAATAAATCAATCTAATAGTGAATATAACTAATATTAAACAATAAGAATAAACTAACTAGAGACTAAATAAAAGTCTAGTGATAAAATAGTTTAATGGAGAAAAATGTAAAAAGGAGAGGTGACCGGTGGAGTTTTGGCGAGGAACGGCGCGGTTGAGGTGGTGGTCGGAGCACGAGCGTTGCGTGGTGGTGCACCGGTGTGTGCTGCAAATCGATAGGGGAACACGGCTGTGTTTCATTTTTAGACGGGCGTGTATTCCGTCAACACGGGCGTGGACTGCTTTTCTATGTGTATGTGAAAGAGAGAAAGAGATAAGGGATAGGGAAAGTCGAGGGGGAAGAGGATTTTGCTGGTGGCCGGAATGGGGTAGTGATTTTGGAGAGAAACGGCTAGGGTAGGGGAAACTTTTGGGGGAGACGGGCGTTGGTTGCTTTAAATAGGGGGCGGGAGACACGGTCAGGGGCCACGCCCGTGTTCCCTTTATTCAGCCCGTGTTTTTCGAAAATTTTAATTTTAAGCGCGTTTATGTTGTGTTCCACGCCCGTATCGCACGGGTGTGCCTGGCGTTGTTCGTTTCTCCCATGCCTATGTCAATGGTCCTATGCCCATGTTCGCAAGTCAGTTTCGACCATGAACTTAGAGCACAAATGTGTTTTATGCCCGTGTCATTTACTCAGAATTGACCACGGGTTGGATGCACGGGCGTGTCACACGCCCGTGTCGATTAATCAGTTTCGACCATGGTCGCATCGCACGAGCGTGTATATTTGTCACAGCCTGTGTTCCTTAGTCAGTTTCGACCATGGCTAAGTCGCACGACCGTGTAGTTTAGTCGGAGCCCGTGGCTTGGAGAAAGTTTTTATCCTGTTCTTGCACCATCTTTGCCACGCCCATGTACCTGTTCGTGGTGTTCACACGGCCACGGCCACGCCCGTGTGCAAGGCCGTGTAGTAGAGAAACCTGCGTTTTACTGAATTGGTTAGTTTGTAGTTAGGTGCTAGAAATCTAAAATATGTCATTAGTGTAGTTAGTAGTCGGGTTGCCTCCCGAGAAGCTCTCGTTTAAAGTCTTAAGCTAGACTCACCCTGTTTTCATCTCTAAATGAAGGTTCATGAAGCTAAAGCTCGTCTCTCATATCCCTAAAATCTTCACCATTATAAATTTTCAGTCGCTGACTATTTACCTTGAATGTGCCATGAGTTGGATGAGTTACCTCAATTGCGCCATAGGAAAAAATAGTTTTGATCACGAGTGGACTTGACCATCTTGATTTCAGCTATCCAGGAAACAATTTGAGCCTTGTATTGTACAACAGGACTAAGTCTCCTACTTCGAATTGCTTTGATTTCTTTAAATGAGCATCATGGCGTCGCTTTGTTGCCTCCTCATATAATCGTGAGTTTTCATAGGCATTAGCTCGCCATTCATCTAGCTCGTTCAATTGCATCATCCTCTTCTCACCTGAGGTTTTAAGATCGTAATTTAAGAATTTTATAGCCCAGAAAGCTTTGTGCTCTAATTCAAATGGTAGATGACAACTTTTTCCATAGAAAAGTTTGTATGGGGTAGTTCCTATGGGAGTTTTAAACGCTGTTCTATAGTCCCATAAAGCATCGTCTACTTTTAATGCCCAGTCTTTCCTGTTTGATTCAACTGTTTTCTCTAGAATAAGCTTAAGTTCTCGATTTGCTACTTCTACTTGCCCACTGATTTGAGGGTGATAAGGGGTAGCTGTCCTGTGGTGTACTCCATATTTTTTTAAGACTCTATCAAATTGAGTATTACAAAAATGAGTACCCCTGTCACTAATAATTGCTCTGGTTGTTCCAAATCGAGAGGAAAGTTTCTTAAGAAACCTTACTACTACTCTAGCATCGTTAGTAGGTAAAGCTTGAGCTTCCACCCATTTTGACATGTAATCTACTACTACTAATATGTATTTATTTCCAAATGAACTAGGAAATGGACCCATAAAGTCAATACCCCATACATCGAATATTTCACATGATAGCATATATGTTTGAGGCATTTCATCACGTTTAGAGATATTACCTGTTCTTTGGCATTTATCACATGAAGCAACATACCTGTTGGCATCTTTAAATAGAGTTGGCCAATAAAAACCTAATTCAAGCATTTTATGTGATGTCTTAATCCTGTTGTAATGTCCTCCTGAAGGTCTTGAGTGGCGATGTTCTAGAATTTTGCTTGCTTCTACCTTTGTAACACATCTCCGAATTACTTGATCTGCACATATACGGAAAAAAAATGGATCCTCCTAAAAATAGTTTTTCGCATCAGCAAAGAATCGCTTCTTTTGATGATGTGTTAACCTTTTTGGTAGGATGTTAGCAGCTAAGTAATTTGCAATGTCTGCGAACCAAGGTACCTCGGAGTTAGATATAGCAAACAGTTGTTCTTTAGGAAACGAGTCATTTATCTCATTCTCATCTAGTTTTTCAATATATGGATTTTCAAGCCTAGAAAGATGATCCGCTGCAAGATTTTCAGCTCCTTTCTTATCCTAAATTTCTAAGTCAAATTCTTGTAAGAGTAAAATCCATATTATGAGTCGAGGTTTTGCATCAGATTTAGTTAAAAGATAACGAAAAGCTGAATGGTCAGTGTAAACGACAACTTTAGATAATATCAAATACTGTCTAAATTTATTAAATGCAAAAACCACAGCTAGCAATTCTTTTTCTGTGGTGGTGTAATTTTCTTGTGTAGCCTTAAATGTCTTGCTAGTGTAATAGATCGGCTAAAAGTGCTTGTCTCTTCGCTGTCCCAAAACTGCACCTACTGCAAAATCACTCGCATCACATTAGTTCAAAGGGTAAATTCCAATCAGGTGCAATTATAATTGGAGCATTTATTAATTTATCTTTGAGGATATTAAATGCATCTAAACACTCCTGATCAAAATTGAAAGGTACATCTTTTTCTAGTAATTTCGTCAAAGGCTTCGCTATTTTAGAAAAATCCTTAATAAATCTTCTATAAAATCCATCATGTCCTAAAAAGCTTCTAATAGCCTTAACTGAACTAGGAGGAGGTAATTTTTCTATGGTTTTGACCTTTGCTTTGTCTACCTCAATCCCTTTACTAGAAATTTTATGTCCTAACACAATCCCCTCTCGAACCATAAAGTGACACTTTTCCCAATTTAAAACAAGGTTCGTTTCTTCACATCTCATTAGAACTCGTTTTAGATTTTTAAGGCAAAGATGAAAAGAGTTACCAAATACTGAAAAATCATCCATAAATATCTCCATAATGTCTTCCACAAGTTCATCAAAGATAGCCAGCATGCAGTGCTGAAAAGTAGCAGGAGCATTACATAATCCAAAAGGCATTCTACGATAAGCAAACGTACCGTATGGACATGTTAATGTTGTCTTTTCTTGATCCTCAGGGGCTGTTGGGATTTGGAAGTAGCCGGAGAGTCCATCCAAGAAGCAGTAGTACATATGCCCAGATAATCTTTCCAACACCTGATCAATAAAGGGCAAAGGGAAATGATCTTTTCTGGTGGCGTCGTTCAACTTTCTATAGTCAATATAGACTCTCCAACCTGTGACTGTTCTTTTAGGAATTAATTCATTCTTTTCATTGGCTACAACAGTCATGCCTCCTTTCTTTGGAACGACCTGCACAAGACTTACCCAAGTACTGTCAGAAATAGGATAAATTATTCCAACATCTAGGAGTTTAATTACCTCGGCTTTAACAACTTCTTTCACGTTGGGATTCAATCGTCTTTGAGGTTGAACACATGGATCATACTCATCTTCCATTAAAATTTTGTGGGTGCAAAACGATGGGCTTATTCCTTTAATGTTAGAAATTTTCCAAGCTATGGCTCTTTTATGATCCCTTAGTACTTTTAGCAACTCGTCTTTCTCTTTGGGTTCCAGTTCTGAAAAGATAATTACTGGTAGCGTAGAATTATCCCCGATGAATGCATAGTCTAAGTGTTTTGGCAACTGTTTTAATTCCAATTTCGGTGGCTCATCAATATAAGGTTTCTGTTTAAATTCGCCGTTGATTTCAATGTCTTCCTCTTTATTTTTTCTAGAGGTAGATGTCGGAATCATCATCTTCCCCCTCACCTTGGGCAAGACACAATTCCATCGTGTCGTCATGTATGATTTCCTGCAAAGAATCTTGAATAAAATGATCAATGGCATCAATAAAATAACAGGAATCATCTTGCTCTCTAGAATATAGCATAGCATCGTAAATTTGGAAAATAATTTCCTCGTCGCCTACCCTTAATGCGAGTTTTCCATCACCTACATCAATAACAGCTCTAGCAGTAACTAAAAAAGGGCGCCCCAAAATTAAAGGTACCTCAATGTCTTTATCCATGTCAAGCACAACAAAATCAACAGGGAATATAAATTTATCAACTTTTACCAGAATATCTTCAATAACTCCTCTAGGATATTTAATAGATCTTTCAGCTAATTGAATGCTCATCCTCGTGGATTTTGGTTCCCCAAGATCAAGTTGCTTAAACATTTTATAAAGCATTAAATTAATACTAGCGCCTAGATCAGCTAGTGCTTTCTTAATATGTAAACTACTAATTAAACAGGGAATAGTGAAACTTCCTGGATCTTTTAATTTGGTTGGTAGCTTGTTTTATATGATAGCTGAACATTCTTCATTAAGTTCCACTATTGATATTTCTTCAAATTTCCTTTTATTTGTTAGAAGCTCTTTTAGGAATTTTGCGTATGTTGGCATCTGTGAAATAGCTTCAACAAAAGGTAAGTTAATATGTAACTGTTTAAAAAGTTCAAGAAATTTATCGTATTGTGCATCTAATCGGTCTTTCTTCAACTTTGTCGGATATGGGATTGGTAGTTTACGTTCTTCGTGTACCGACATTACCTTCTCAACTCCCTCACCTTTTGCCTTATCTGTTTCATGTGGTATCTTCTTTGTTGTTTCAATCAAATCCTTTCCACTTCTTAGTGTAACTGCTTTCACTTGCTCTTTTTCCCTAGGTAAACTTTCTAGTTATCTTTCAGAAACTAACTTAGTTAGTTGTCCAATTTGATCCTTAAGCCCTTGAATTGATGCTTGCTGATTGTTCAATATTGTTTCAGTATTTTGGAAACGGGTTTCTGACACTTCTATGAATTTTCTCAGCATTTCTTCAAGGTTTAGCTTCTTTTCTTGTGGGTAGGATTGTTGTCTTTGGTTTCTTTGACTATCCCACAAGAAATTTGACTGGTTCCTCCAACCTGAATTGTAAGTGTTACTATAAGGGTTATTTTGAGGTATAAAATTGTTACCCATATAGTGAACTTGTTCCTTTTCAGCGCTCGGGTTGTATGGTGGATAATCTGTGTTGTTCCTCCAACCTCCATTCATATTGCACTGCATAACTGGATGTACCTACAAAGAATCACATAAACCATTAATCTTTTTGTTTATCAGTTCTACCTGATTTGATAGCATGGTTACTGTTTCAAGGTTGAAAACACTGGCTACTTTTGTTGGCTTTGTCCTTGTAACTTGCCACTGATAGTTATTCAGTGACATCTCTTCAAAGAATTCATAAGCAGCCTCAGGTGTTTTATTATTCAAGGTTCCCCCGACGGCTGAATTAATCAATTGCCTAGTTGAAGGGTTCACACTGTTGTAAAAAGTTTGGACCTGTAGCCACAAGGGTAATCCATGGTGTGGGAACCTTCTCAATAGATCTTTATATCTCTCCCATGCATCGTAGAGTGTTTCTAAATCCATCTACATAAAAGAAGAGATATCATTCCTTAACTTGGTCATTTTATCCAGCGGAAAATATTTTAATAAAAATTTTTCAGTCATTTGTTCCCATGTAGTGATTGATCCTCGTGGAAAGGAATGCAACCATTGTTTGGCTTTATTCCTCAAAGAAAAGGGAAATAACTGAAGACGGATGGCATAATCAGAAATGCCATTTATTTTGAAAGTATCGCAAAATTCTAGGAAATTCACCAAGTGATTGTTTGGATCTTCATCCTGCAAACCATCAAACTGAACAAATTACTGTATCATCTGAATAGTGTTAGGTTTCAGTTCAAAATTATTTGCAGCAATAGCAGGTCTAACAATACTTGACTCAGTTCCTGTTAAATTAGGTTTAGCATAATCATACATAGTTCGAGGAGCATGATGTTCGGCCACTACCGGAGGTATCGAATTATTCTCAACCATTTCTTTGGTGGTATTAGTTTCGATTTCTTGCTCTTCTTCTATGTAATTTAAGCTTTGCCTTATTTCTCTATGATTTCTGCGAACAGTACCTTCAATATCACTATCGTAAATCAGGGGTCCTATCGGGTTCCTTCTAGTCATAAACTAGAGGTACCTGCTAAGAACAAATAAAAGAAGAAAAATTAGCAAAGCTAAAAGTAAAATAAAAATAAAAATAAATTGCAAAAATAGAACTGGCTAAAGTAATAAAAATTGAGCGTTCTTAATATTTTAGTTCCCTGGCAACAGCGCCAAAAACTTGATCGTTATGTCAAAGTCTTAAAAATTTATAAAAAGAATGATCGAACCTAAAAACTGACTGTGACAATGACTTGAGGCAAGTGCACCTATCGAACAGTAGTATAGCTTAGTGGCAAGACCGGAATGTCGAACCCAAAGGAACCAAAAGTACTAATACTAACTTTCTTTTTATTATTTAGCCTAAGATAAAAGTGAATTGTTTATTTAATCTAAAATTAACTAACAACTAAGCTAAAGATGCAAAGACAAAGAGAATAAATTGGGGAAAATACTTGTGGGAAAAACCAATTGATTGAGACAATACCCGAGGAAGAGTCCACCTAGACTTCACTTGTTATTTAACTCTGAACCAAACGATTTATTCACTTGACTTGACCCGTAGGATTCCCTAATGTATATTAATACCTCTCTCGAGGCTACTAACGTCTAACCCTAGGTTGATTAATTGAAATCTCTTTCTAATTAAAACACCTAGAATTGCATTAACTCGATCTATGGACTCCCATATTAGGTTTGACCCTAATCCGGCAGATTTTCGTCATCCTATCTCTAGGGTTGTGATCAACTCTACTTAATTAGGCTAGATCTACTCTTAGACAGGGTCTATTTCTCCTCTACCTAAGGGTCTATTTCTCCTCTACCTAAGCACATCAGTACTTGAATTAATATCCTGAAATATCAAAACAAGAATTAAGAACACATAATTAAGAACAAATCAAATATTTATCATATAGTTCAGAAAACAATAACAAGATTCGTCTAAGGTTTCATCCCTTCAAGTATTTGAGGGTTTAGTTCATAATGATAAAAGAATACATCTCAGAAGAAAATATAAAACAAAACATAAGAAAAACCCTAAAACCCCTTAAAGGAATTGAAGAGAAGATCCTCTATCTTGAGTATAACTCCGGCTTCTTGAGATGAATCAACTGGCTTTCTTCGAGTAAATCCCACAATTCTGGCCTCTCTGCCTTGGCTCTTCGGCCTAACTGGACCCCCTTGAAGGTTGGCCTCAAGGGTGTTTATATAGGCTTTTGGAATGGCTTTCTTTGCCTCTAAGTACCCTAATCTGAATGAAACTCTTCTTTGTCACGACAGGGACACGCCCATGGCACACGCCCGTGTGAATCGTGGCCAGGCCGTGTTCAGATCGCTAATGAGGCACGACCGTGTGGTCTTGGGCCCAGGCCATGTTGATTTCTTGATATGGCCCATTTACTCTGTTTAGGCCCGTTTCTCGTTCTTTTCATCCTCCAGTGCTCTCCTAAGTATAAAACATGAAATTAAAGGATTAAGAGCACCAAATTCCACAATTCAAGGAATAAATCATCCAAAAGTATGCTAAATGTGGGATTAAAATATGTTCATATTACGATTTATCACTTATATAATTCATGTACGTACCTGTATTATTTAACATCAATCTCATACTCATCTACCTCTTTCGTTTACCCATTGAACCATTCGGAATAGAAGTTGGATACTCAAAGGTCTCACACAATAAGAACCTATACCGTGGCCTGAAGCCAAATCAAGGTAACTTAATTCTGAAGTGCTGATATCATGGCCTGAAGCGAAATCAGCCGATATTCATGGCCCAAAGCCAATTCGGTATATCTCGCACCTGAAGTGCTAATATAATGGCCCGAAGCTAACTTAATGTATCCCCTAATGACATGTCACTAGTATCCTAACCTATTCCTAAGGTTCAACCGAGATTTCGAATGCCGAATTACCATCGAGTCATTGTCGAACTTATCCAAAGTCTCATATTCACAACCTATACAATATCAAAGCATTTAAAATACATTTGTAATGAAATTTATCACATACGAATTTACCTCGAATGTGGGAACGACGAAATAAGTCCATTAGTCGATAACTTTAGTTTTTCCCCGATTTAGATCCGAATTCCGCTTTTCTTGATCTAAATATATTCAAAATTAACTTATTTAATCATCTATTTATTCAATTCAATCCAAAATATACATTTGAGATAATTTACACATTAACCCCTAAACTTTCACATTTTATAATTTAGTCCTTATTACACAAAATCACAAATTCATGCAAATTTCAAAACACCTATGCTCAGCCGAATTACCATTACACCCCTAAAAACCCATTTTTTCATTTATTTTACATTTTAACCACAAAGTTTCAACATTTCTCAATTTAATCCCTATTTTGCATTTTTACTCAAAATCACTTAACAAAACTTGTATATCTATCAACAAGCATTTATAATCTATCAAGAAACTTCAAAATAAACATGTATTCATCAATGGAATCATTTAAAATCTTTAACATTTTTGCAAAATAGTCCCTAGGCTAGCTAGTACTAGTTGCAACGATCACAAAAACATAGAAATCATTAAAAACGGGACAAAAACGAACTTACAATTTAGTTAGGAAGCTTGGCCGAAAGTACATGCATCCATGGAGTTTTTTTCTTCTAAAATTTCGGTAGAAAAGGCTTAACAAAGATGATAACCTTATTGTTTTTATTATTTAACTTATTAATTCACTAAATTACCTTATTAACCTTTGTTATAAAACATTTAAATCACTTATTATAAGCCCATAAATGTCCATTACCAACAATAATGGTTTAATTACCATTTAAGGCCATCATATTTAAAAGCTAAAGCTATTTGACACTCTTAACTAATAGAACAATAATTTTTCACTTTATGCGATTAAGTCCTTTTTACTGAATTGGGCATTCAAATGATAAAATTTCTTCATGAAACTTTCACACATACATGCTATCATGCTGTAAACACTTACAATAATATTAAAATAATTTTTTGACATCAAATTTGTGGTTTCAAAACCACTGTTCCTATTTGACCAAAAAGGTTGTTATAACTCTCCCCCTTAGGGATTTTCGTCTCCGAAAGTCTTACCAGTGAATAGGTTAGGGTACTGTTTTCTCATAGCTTCCTCGGGCTCCCACATAGCCTTTTCGACACCGTGACGTTGCCACAAGACTTTCACTAAAGCTATGCGATTATTTCTCAACTCTTTAATCTCACGTGTCATAATTCGGATCGGTTCTTCGTTATCTGACATGTCGACTAAATCTCAACATCTGTTGGAGAAATTATATACGAATGGTCTAATCGCAACAGAGATAACTGAAACACATTATAAACATGTTCTAACTTTGATGGTAATTCAAGTCGGTATGTCACTAGCCCTCTCTCTCAATAAACTAATACAGCCCAATAAATTACAGAGTCAACTTCTCTTTACGACCACAACAAAGAACCTCTTCGAGAGCGGTACTTTCAGAAACACTCTGTCGCCGATCTAAAATCCAATATCTTTACCTTTCAAATCTGCATACCATTTATGTCTATCTAAAGCTACTTTCAATTTTCACGAATCACTTTCACTTTTTTTCTAGAATCACGAATCAATTCAACCTCGTGTATCTTTTTCTCACTGAGCTCTGTCCAATATAACAGAGTTCGTCATTTACAACCAAATAAAATTTCATACAGTACCATCTTATACGCGACTGAAAATTATTATTATATGTGAATTCGACCAACAGTGAACATTTTTCCCTGTTACCTTTGAATTCTAAAACATAGTAATAAAGCATATCATCAAGAATCTAATCACTCTCTCATGTTTATCATCGATCTGAGGATGAATTGTAGTGCAAAAATACAATCGCGTACTTAGAGCGTCTTGTATCTTTCTCCATATTTGTGATATAGACCTTGGATTTCTATTCGAAATAATTGAGACTGGCACTCTATATAACCTGACAATCTCAGAAACACATAACTCAGCAAATCTGCCACGTGTGAAATCTATACGTACTGGAATAAATATGCAGATTTTGCCCACCAATCAATAACAATCCAGATAGCATCTTTTTATTCAGAGATTAGGGTAACCTCGATACGAAGTCTATCATAACTCTATCTCATTTTCCATTCCAGTATCATCATTGGCTATAGTAGTTCTGAATGCACTTGATATTCGGTTTTAACTTATTGACAAATTAAACATCTAAACACAAAATCAGAAATATCGTTTTTCATACCCGACCATCAGTGCTTCTACCTCAAATCACTGTACATCTTATTACTCCTCTAATGAATAGACAAGCTACCACTGTGAGCCTCGTGCAAAATTTTCTGTATAAGCTCTGGATTCTTCAGTACACAAATTCTATCTCAGAACAATAATAATAGTCATCAAGTCCAACCTGAAATTTAGAATCAGAAGTCTATTCATATTGTACTCGTTTCGCTTGCAATTCACTATCACATTTCTGAGCTTCTCAGGTTTGGAATGAAAACATCGGTTTATCTTTTAACTCAGCTAAGATTGTGCCATCATTTCAAGGTCAATCGTGCAACCATCGTTCACAAAGTAAACAAAAAATTTCCACTCAAGCATTGGCAACTATATTTGATTTTCCCTAAAGGTTAATCAATAACTAACTCACAATCTTTTAATGGCTCGAGCCATCAACGCTGTCTTATATTCAAATCTTTTTGTGACATCAGCTACTTAAAACTCTCGTGATCAGTAAGTATGTGACATTTTTCGTCGAACACATGATATTGTCAAATTTTCAACGCAAATACAATAGCAACCAACTCTAAGTAGCGTGTCGGATAATTCTTTTAATATGGCTTTAACCGTCTGGAAGCATAAACTACCACTTTACATTCTTGTACTAAAACACATTCCAATCCATTCAATGACGCATCACTGAAAATCACGAATTATTTACCCGATTCAAGCTGAACCAGAACTAATGTTTCGGTTAACAATGTTTTCAACTGTTTAAAACTATGTTAACAAGTATCAGACCATTCAAACTTCACAAGCGCGACAACTTATCAATCAGAACAACTTTAACTCATAATAACGTCTTTCAATTAAAACAAATCTAATAGATATATTTCTGTATCATGTTTTCTAGAACATGAATTCTTCAGTCAAACTGTCAATCTATTTACCCGTGAATGCACAAAATTATTTCCATACCTAATGATACACTTAAATGCATATAACTCAACTTATTCTTCAACTAATTAACCCGCTCAGATTTAAAGCAACTAAATCGATCTTATCTATCAGATAATAAAATTTCAAAGTAATCCCTTCTTCATGTTGTTAGAACAACTCAAACATACAATCTTTCATAATTCCCTCAACATACTAGTCAAAGATCTTTACAAACTGCATCAGCTCAACGAATCATAATATCCTGATTTAACTCATTGACCTAAATCAAGCTTACCTGAGAAAAAGAAAAACCATTATACAAATTTGAGCTTGAGCTTCCACCATCTATACTTTTGCTTATGTCAACCCCTTTCACGAAAACTAGGAAAAACCTGAGATCAGCATCACCATGCTCCCATGATCAGACTAGAAATTATAACCATAATAAATATAATTATTTTCGATCACTAAATATCCTTTTACAGATGAGCCATATTTGATACATTAAATAGTAAGAATGATAAGAAAACTGAGATAATGAAATCCAATATGTGAAGCTATACTGAATTTTTGAGAATACAACCCATATTGGATGATAAAGATCTCGATGATATCCCAGAGAAAATTCAAAAGAAAAACACCATTCATACGAACTGGAATCAATTGTGATAGAAGCAATATAATTTCCATATATATAAAGCAGAGTAACAACCAGTAGAAACAAAATACTAGCATCATATGGATTTTACCGTCAAATTTTCTACCAAATGTAATGGAATAAAATACCAAAGAAAGATAAAGCAATACTGATCATAAATCAACTAAACCCACAATGCTTTCACCTAATAATATGGTTAGTTAACGTTCTCATAAAACAAGAATCTCATCCAAAAATGAACAGCTACATATATATCTAAGAATGAATGAACACATAGAATACCTAGAAAAGTTCGTCATAATCTACTTAACTTTAACCACTGCACTCGGATATCTTTACAATTTAAGCATGATTCCACTGACTATTACAGTCATCACTAATCCCACATTATTCCATTCACTAATGAAAATTAATTCAGAAGAATTTCAAGTTAATACATTCTTTAGACGTTATGCCTGAATAGTCGATTAGTCGAGATTAACTTCTTCTTTAATAGCATCATCGCGTAACCCGAATGATCTTCATAATAAGTTGATATCTCTTCCAGAACTGTCTTTACTTGATAACCCTTTTTCATCTCTAACCGTGTAACATCCTAGATTAGGGGTTATGCATTTAATGCATAATTCAAGTGATAGTAGGCTTGGAGTGTGTTTGGATATATTTTAGGAGTTTTTGGAAACTCTAGGATGGAAGGGGAAAAACTTTGGAAAGTATTGGAATTTTAAGTAAAAAGGGGAAACTAGGCAAGGAGGCCTTAAAGGAAATTTTCTGGAGTTTAGGACACAAGAAATCCAAGTGGTAAATTGGCTAGGAGGCACCACTTAGTGCTTAGGGGAGTGACGCCTCAAGGAGCTAGGTGGACAGGGTTCGAGCAGCGTGGGAAGCAATGGGCTTTTCTTTTTGCGTCTAGAAGGGGAGCAAGGCTAGGGAGACCTTAAGGGAAAAATCTTAGGCGTGTTTGGCATAAAGCAGGCCTTGGTAAAATGGCTTCCATGCGCCATTTAAGGGCCTGGAATGACGCCTAGACAAGGGCCTTGGTTCGAATCCCGTTGGCGGCATGGGCGTGTTTTTATTTTGTTTTGGCGTTAAGACAAGAGGGAGCTAGGGAAGGAGGCTTTAAAATAAATTGTGGCGAGTTTATGTCATAAGAAAACGCCATGGCAGAGTGGCTTGGGGCACTATATGTGGCTTGCGGCAATAAGGGCCCAGGTTCGAGTTGCGAAGGAAGCAAGAAAGGGCATTTTATTTTTTTGTGCAGCAAGAAGGCGCTTGGGCTAAGTAGGTCTTAAAAGAAATTCAGGGTGAATTATGTCACAAAGAGGCACCTTGGCAAAGTGGCCTGGGGCGTTGCCTGTAGTTAAGGGTTCCAGCAGGTCTTGGGTTCAAGGCGTGTGAGCAGCAGTTGGGTGTTTTATTTTTGGCTTTTGGCGCCAAGAGAGAAGGAAGTAATGGACGGCAATTAGACTTCTAATTAGGTAAGGATTAAGCTGGATTTTATTTTTGAATTTCGACTAGATAAGTAGTAGATAATTGTTAATTTATTTTTATTATTCTTTTATAGGTAGATAAGACATGATTTGGGAGTTTGATAAGGGATTAATGATGGATAATTTTTTATTTTATTAAGGTGATAAAGGTGGATTTATTTTAAGTTGATAGATAGAAGATAATTATAGATTTATTTAATATATTTTGAATGTGTGTGTTCAAGAGTTATTATAGGAGAAGGAAGTGGAATTTGAGAGGAGGTAGGAGTGCCGAAATTGTGTAGTATAAATAGGGGTGATCATCTTTTGGCCATTCTTTTGTTCATTCTATTTTCTTTTGCCGAAAATATGTTCCTCTCATTCTCTCTTAGTGCCGAATTTCTTCTCACCTTCCCTTCCTAGTCTTTTCCTTCCTTCCAACTTTAATTCTCCATCTTTTCTTATATGGCCGAATACCCCATTTGCCATTAGTGCCATAGCCGAACCTAGTAGCTTCTCTTTGTTTGAAACTCTAAAGAAACACCATCACTACCTTGATTCTCAAAAGCCAAATATTGCATCTCCATTTGATGAGCCATAGCCGAATCTTTATTTGAAACTCCTTATCACTTCTTTTCTTCTTTTATTCTCTTCAAAGCCGAAAGTTGGAGATCTGACTCTATTCTGTGGATGTGGCCAAACCTAGGGAGGTGATTTGGGAAGATTGACCATTAAGGGTAAGCAACGATAGTGGTAAGTATTCTTTTAGTAATCAGTTTTGGATATTTTTCTTAAGGGTGCCGAATCAAGTGATTAAACTCTGGCTATGGGTTGGCCGAATGTTTTCTTAAGGCAATAAGTGATATGTTCTCTTATATGCAGCTAACGTCAAGGTGCATTGAGGGAGTCTTTCAGGATTCGATTCGTTGGTAAGAATATTTAGTAAGTATAGTTTAGATTTGGAATATTTAGATTATGATGTTATCAGTTAACCGTTTGGTTCTGATTAAGATATCATTAATGGACATGGATGCCGGTCAAGAAGGTAAAGGGAAAGTTCCTATCCCCAAGTTTAAAAGGAGAGCCGTTTCGGCAGTTCGGGATTGGCCACCGGGGTGTGGACCAGCGTCAGAGCAGCAAAATAGGCAGATAGCCGTAGTATCACTTAGTGATAGCGTCGATCTTGAAAGCGTAGTTCTACAAGTGATCAGGTGTGTAGTTAGCCTACTATTTTTCGAGATTTATGTGATATTTGCATGTGTTATGTGGTTACTCATAAGTGCAGTGATAAATGTGAAATGGATACCCTTAAAGGGTATGTCTATGACCAGGTTAGTATCGAATCTGTTGGGATGTGATTATTAATTTGTATATGTGAGTATGCCTATGATTATGATTGTATGCCTGAATATCATGTACATGCTTATTTCATCATGTCATCATATATGTTGCATGTGCATGGGATGGGCTCTCAATATGAAAGAAGGTACGGGTGTACTTCGAGTACGTGGTTTGATGTTAGCCTTGAGCTACATCGTGGATTGACGTTGACTGAGGTCACGTTGTGGATTAATTGCGATTTAGTTCGTGTGGCTTGATGAGTGGCTGTGTGCCTCATCGTTGTTGATATCGGCTAGGTGCCATATCGTGGTTGATGATATATTTATCATCGTGGTTTTGGTGTTAGCTACGGCTACATCGTGGATTGGCGCTGGCTGAGGTCGCGTTGTGGATTTTTGTGCTTTATTGCACGTGGACGGCATTGATTGCCTTTTTGGAGTGAAAAGGAGAGGGTGATTTATTAATCCCCTGGTGTGTGGTAGGCTGGATAAGGGGGTGTGTAGCGGATGGACCCTAGGATTGGGTTGGGTGCACTTTGCGTAATTCTATGTGACCTGTGAAATGAGGTATTAATGTGGAAATGGGCCAAGCCCAAAATGTGAACGTGGATTGGAATGAGAAATGGGCCAAGCCCAGTATATGATATGTGGAATAATGTGGTAATGGGCCAAGCCCAGTGTATGGAAATATGTGGTTATTTACACTATTATATGAATGTGATATGAATGTGGGCCAAGCCCAGAATGTGGTAATATGTGAATATGATATTTGTTATCTGATGTATGGATTAATATGGGGTTAACATGTGGGTGGAATTCAGTGGTTGAATTACACACTAAGTCTGTATGACTCACCCAAATATTTACCAACATCGCAGGTGATAGTGAAATTGGACCGGGTTGGAGTGGATATAAGGGTGGCCATGCAGAAGCAGATTTTCATGCAGAAGGATATTTTTAATTAATTAAGTATTTATATTTTCAGTATTTTTATAATTCAATTATTGTAATAAGGCCCCTAAAAGTATTTAAAGTTTGTCTAAGTGTTTTTCATTAAGTTTAATATTTTGATTTATTATGGATTGACAATGGAAATATCATTTGCAAACGATTTTATCTAAATCTATATATATAATAAAGTTTTAATCTGGATATTTTTATAACAACTTAATTTTTACTTAGAATGTTTTAAATTACGAAATTGTTTTATTAAAGGCAACAAATCTTGAACAGTTTTCACTTTTAAGTAAGAATATTTTCAAACGCTTTTCCGCAGTGGCATTTCAAATTCGGTCGTAACGAATGGGCTGGGTTTGGGGTGTTACAGTTTGGTATCAGAGCCCGGTTCAAAACTCGGCTTTTAGGGATTTGGGCCCAAAAACATTTTTCAAAATGGGCTTTTCAAAAATATGGACTTTTATGAAATTTTTCAGGTTTATTCTGGCATGGCACCTGTATTTCTGACCCGAAGTCCACCAGGTAAGTACCTCTAATTGTTGAAGTGATTTGTATATGTGAATGTTATGGGCTTATTTGGGCTCGTAGATTAGAAGAATAGGGCTATTGAACCCTAGGACTAGTACACTCAAACACATGCATAAGACTTAAGGATAATTAAACAAACCTGTGTCTAAGTCACCGAGTTAAGGTGTGGCAGCCATTGTGCGCATGTCTAGGAGTGGATTCAGTAAGAGCTTGATACTTAAGCAGTCCTAGTGACTCACCTCCTCTTTACTCGAATCCTACCTGGTGCGTAGTTACGGTTCACCCTAACCAAGAGGACTTATTCACAGGCTAAACCCGATAATTAAAACCCGAAAGGGACTAGCCATACTGTTTTATAAACACCTTAGTTTTTAAAATCCTTAAATTACCCCTTCGATTGGTAACAAACTCTATTTTGAAAATTTCTCGAAAAATTTTTTCGGTTTGCCAAATTACTAAAATACCCCTAGTGGTAAAATTACAAAAATGCCTTTGGTTTCTAAAATTACCATATTACCCTCGATTTTAATAAAATTTTCCTACATTTTAAAAGTATTCAAAAACCATATTTTACAAAATACCAAAATACCTTGATTTTGGAAAATCACAAAAATTGCCCCTAACTTACAAAATTACCAAAATGACCCTGATTTCCAAAATTTTTGCAATATTATCGTTTTGGAAAGTACAATTCTCAAAAAGAACTCTCAAAGTTTTGCAAAATTTGGAAATACCCCGGAATTATTAAGCTTTACAAATTTACCCTGGTTTATTACCAATATACCCCCGAGGTCCAAAATTACCGAAATACCCCCGGATTTCAAATTTTCCAAAATACCCTGGGAATTTAAAAATTCCAAAATACTTTTTGATAAAATCACCAAGGAACTTTTTCTTTGAAAAATTTCAAAAAAATACCCTTGTAGGGCAAATTACGAAAATACCCCTAGGTAGCGGAAAAAAAAAACGACAACAATGAGAACTACAACATCTCTCTGAATGAGCGAAAGTTCATAATTGATTGATGGATGAATGAATGAATGTGAATACTGTGTGCATGTATGAATACGAAAGCACCACTTCTAAAACTCTTTTCATAAAATTGTTCGCAGTTAATCAGTGGAACAAAAGTACTAATGCATAAAAATTTTTAATCAGATAAATCGCGACGTTAGAAATGAGTTCTAGGGGAGGTGGTCGTCGTGGACACGGTAGAGGTAGAATGGCAGTATCGAAACCGGTAGGGTCTGGCCATGGGTCAGAAAATGAAGTGCCGCCGCCAGCAGTGGGCACGGAGGAGCAAGATCAGATAGGAGAAGATGACGCAGTATCGCGGGCTATGCTACGAGTGCTCGAGTGAGTGGCAGGAGCTAGTGTGGGAAATTGAACTCGGAAATCAGTATCGGAAAGACTTAGGTCGAACGGAGCTGAAGTTTTTAGAGGAGTATCGGGAGTGGCTCCGAATGTAGCGGAGTATTGGTTGGAGGCAGTCGAAAGAATCATGGACGATTTGGACTGTACTCCTGAGGAAAAGCTGAAAGGTGCTGTCTCGTTGCTCCGAGATGAAGCTTATCGATGGTGGCTCACTGTCAGGCAAGGTGTTCCGGCAGATCGAGTGGATTGGGAATATTTTAAGCTTAAGTTTGAAGGGAAGTACGTAGGAGCTAGCTACTTAGACTCGCAGAGAAAGGCGTTTCTGAACTTGGTTTAAGGAAGCAAGTCGGTAGCAGAGTATGAAGCTGAATTTGTGCGGTTAAGTCAGTACGCCAAAGGGATAGTGGCTACTGATTACGAAAGGTGTGTCCAGTTCGAAGATGGGCTACGAGATGAGTTGCGAGAGTTGATTGCTCCGCACAGGGAAAGAGACTTCGCCATTTTGGTAGAGAAAGCTCGGATAGCTGAAGAAGTTAAGAGGACGGTAAGAGAAAACCGAGAAAAGAATAGGAACGGGAATAAGAGAAGTTTTGGACCGTCAGTATCGTTCGGAGATGTACAGAAAAGACCAAGGATCGAGAATTCTGTACGTGCACCTGTACCAGTTGCTGAGAATCGGAGTCGTATATGTGCCCAGTGTGGAAGAGCTCATTTAGGAGAATGTTGGGGAAATAGTAAGGAATGTTACCGGTGTGGGTCTAAGGCTCATTTGGTTAAGAAATGTCCTCAAGTGATGGATAGGGCTCGAGGTCAAGGACATGGAACACCAAGCGGTGGTGCTGAAGGTTCGGATGTGAGGCAACCAGGGTTGGCTTAGGCAACCAAGGTATGTTCCCTAACCCTGGAATCTCTTTATTGACTTGATTGTTATGAGATAGTTCGGGTTTGTATGCTAGCAAAGTGTATGGAACCTTGAATGCGAAGTTCGAGATAGTATCTAAGGAATATGTTAGTTTTGTTAAGATCAGAGTGCGCAGCGATAGAGTAGGGTGATGAGTTAAGAGGTACGATTATTCGTTAGTAAGTAATTTCGAGGACGAAATTATTTTTAAGGAGGGTAGAACTGTAACATCCTAGATTAGGGGTTATGCATTTAATGCATAATTCAAGTGATAGTAGGCTTGGAGTGTGTTTGGATATATTTTAGGAGTTTTTGGAAACTCTAGGATGGAAGGGGAAAAACTATGGAAAATATTGGAATTTTAAGTAAAAAGGGGAAACTAGGCAAGGAGGCCTTAAAGGAAATTTTCTGGAGTTTAGGACACAAGAAATCTAAGTGGTAAATTGGCTAGGAGGCGCCACTTAGTGCTTAGGGGAGTAACGCCTCAAGGAGCTAGGTGGACAGGGTTCGAGCAGCGTGGGAAGCAATGGGCTTTTCTTTTTGCGTCTGGAAGGGGAGCAAGGCCAGGGAGACCTTAAGGGAAAAATCTTAGGCGTGTTTGGCATAAAGCAGGCCTTGGTAAAGTGGCTTCCATGCGCCATTTAAGGGCCTGGAATGACGCCTGGACAAGGGCCTTGGTTCGAATCCCGTTGGCGGCATGGGCGTGTTTTTATTTTGTTTTGGCGTTAAGACAAGAGGGAGCTAGGGAAGGAGGCTTTAAAATAAATTGTGGCAAGTTTTTGTCATAAGAAAACGCCATGGCAGAGTGGCTTGGGGCGCTATATGTGGCTTGCGGCAATAAGGGCCCAGGTTCGAGTTGCGAAGGAAGCAAGAAAGGGCATTTTATTTTTTTGTGCAGCAAGAAGGCACTTGGGCTAAGTAGGTCTTAAAAGAAATTCAGGGTGAATTATGTCACAAAGAGGCGCCTTGGCAAAGTGGCCTGGGGCGTTGCCTGCAGTTAAGGGTTCCAGCAGGTCTTGGGTTCAAGGCGTGTGAGCAGCAGTTGGGTGTTTTATTTTTGGCTTTTGGCGCCAAGAGAGAAGGAAGTAATGGACGGCAATTAGACTTCTAATTAGGTAAGGATTAAGCTGGATTTTATTTTTGAATTTCGGCTAGATAAGTAGTAGATAATTGTTAATTTATTTTTATTATTCTTTTATAGGTAGATAAGAGATGATTTGGGAGTTTGATAAGGGATTAATGATGGATAATTTTTTATTTTATTAAGGTGATAAAGGTGGATTTATTTTAAGTTGATAGATAGAAGATAATTATAGATTTATTTAATATATTTTGAATGTGTGTGTTCAAGAGTTATTATAGGAGAAGGAAGTGGAATTTGAGAGGAGGTAGGAGTGCCGAAATTGTGTAGTATAAATAGGGGTGATCATCTTTTGGCCATTCTTTTGTTCATTCTATTTTCTTTTGCCGAAAATATGTTCCTCTCATTCTCTCTTAGTGCCGAATTTCTTCTCACCTTCCCTTCCTAGTCTTTTCCTTCCTTCCAACTTTAATTCTCCATCTTTTCTTATATGGCCGAATACCCCATTTGCCGTTAGTTCCATAGCCGAACCTAGTAGCTTCTCTTTGTTTGAAACTCTAAAGAAACACCATCACTACCTTGATTCTCAAAAGCCAAATATTGCATCTCCATTTGATGATCCATAGTCGAATCTTTATTTGAAACCCCTTATCACTTCTTTTCTTCTTTTATTCTCTTCAAAGCCGAAAGTTGGAGATCTGACTCTATTCCGTGGATGTGGCCGAACCTAGGGAGGTGATTTGGGAAGATTGACCATTAAGGGTAAGCAACGATGGTGGTAAGTATTCTTTTAGTAATCAGTTTTGGATATTTTTCTTAAGGGTGCCGATTCAAGTGATTAAACTCTGGCTATGGCTTGGCCGAATGTTTTCTTAAGGCAATAAATGATATGTTCTCTTATATGCAGCTAACGTCAAGGTGCATTGAGGGAGTCTTTCAGGATTCGATTCGTTGGTAAGAATATTTAGTAAGTATAGTTTAGATTTGGTATATTTAGATTATGATGTTATCAGTTAACCGTTTGGTTCTGATTAAGATATCATTAATGCACATGGATGCCGGTCAATAAGGTAAAGGGAAAGTTCCTATCCCCAAGTTTAAAAGGAGAGCCGTTTCGGCAGTTCGGGATTGGCCACCGGGGTGTGGACCAGCGTCAGAGCAGCAAAATAGGCAGATAGCCGTAGTATCACTTAGTGATAGCGTCGATCTTAAAAGCGTAGTTCTACAAGTGATCAGGTGTGTAGTTAGCCTACTGTTTTTCGGGATTTATGTGATATTTGCATGTGTTATGTGGTTACTCATAAGTGCAGTGATAAATGTGAAATGGATACCCTTAAAGGGTATGTCTATGACCAGGTTAGTATCGAATCTGTTGGGATGTGATTATTAATTTGTATATGTGAGTATGCCTATGATTATGATTGTATGCCTGAATATCATGTACATGCTTATTTCATCATGTCATCATATATGTTGCATGTGCATGGGATGGGATCTGAATATGAAAGAAGGTACGGGTGTACTTCGAGTACGTGGTTTGATGTTAGCCTTGAGCTACATCGTGGATTGACGTTGACTGAGGTCACGTTGTGGATTAATTGCGATTTAGTTCGCGTGGCTTGATGAGTGGCTGTGTGCCTCATCGTGGTTGATATCGGCTAGGTGCCATATCGTGGTTGATGATATATTTATCATCATGGTTTTGGTGTTAGCTACGGCTACATCATGGATTGGCGCTGATTGAGGTCGCGTTGTGGATTTTTGTGCTTTAGTGCACGTGGACGGCATTGATTGCCTTTTTGGAGTGAAAAGGAGAGGGTGATTTATTAATCCCCTGGTGTGTGGTAGGCTGGATAAGGGGGTGTGTAGCGGATGGACCCTAGGATTGGGTTGGGTGCACTTTGCATAATTCTATGTGACCTGTGAAATGAGGTATTAATGTGGAAATGGGCCAAGCCCAAAATGTGAACGTGGATTGGAATGAGAAATGGGCCAAGCCCAGTATATGATATGTGGAATAATGTGGTAATGGGCCAAGCCCAGTGTATGGAAATATGTGGTTATTTACACTATTATATGAATGTGATATGAATGTGTGCCAAGCCCAGAATGTGGTAATATGTGAATATGATATTTGTTATCTGATGTATGGGTTAATATGGGGTTAACATGTGGGTGGAATTCAGTGGTTTAATTACACACTGAGTCTGTATGACTCACCCAAATATTTACCAACATCGCAGGTGATAGTGAAATTGGACCGGGTTGGAGTGGATACAAGGGTGGCCATGCAGAAGCAGATTTTCATGCAAAAGGATATTTTTAATTAATTAAGTATTTATATTTTCATTATTTTGATAATTCAATTATTGTAATAAGGCCCCTAAAAGTATTTAAAGTTTGTCTAAGTGTTTTTCATTAAGTTTAATATTTTGATTTATTATGGTTTGACAATGGAAATATCATTTGCAAACGATTTTATCTAAATCTATATATATAATAAAGTTTTAATCCAGATATTTTTATAACAACTTAATTTTTACTTAGAATGTTTTAAATTACGAAATTGTTTTATTAAAGGCAACAAATCTTGAACAGTTTTCACTTTTAAGTAAGAATATTTTCAAACGCTTTTCCGCTGTGGCATTTCAAATTCGGTCGTAACGAATGGGCCGGGTTTGGGGTGTTACAAACCGTATTAATAATTATTCCACCACTGAACTCTTTCGTTTCACACTTGTGGGATTACTTCAGCCTATCTCGAATCTTAAGTGGAAGTAGGAGCAAGTTACGATGGATTTTGTGATTGGTTTTCCACCCTCACCAAATAAGAAATGTTGTTTGGGTGATAGTTGATCAACTTACAAAGTCAGCACTTTTTTTAGCAGTAAGGATAGATTAGTTGCTTTTGAAGTTAGCGAAAGTTTACATTCGTGAGATAGTTAGACTGCACGGTTTACCTGTGTCCATTATCTCCGATCGAGATCCTCATTTTACATCTAGATTTTGGAAGCAGTTGCATGAATCATTGGGTACGAGGCTAAATTTTAGCACAACATTTCATCCTCAATCTGATGTCCAATCAGGACGAGTCATCCAAATTTTGGAAAATATGTTACGTGCTTGTATTATAAATTTTGAATCAGGTTGGGAATGTTATTTACCATTAGCTGAATTTATGTATAATAATAGTTTCCAATCAAGTATTCAGATGGCTACTTATGAAGCATTGTACGGTTGGAGATGTAGAACGCCAGTCCACTGGGTTGAGTTGAGTGAGAGAAGGGTGATCGGGCTAGAGTTGATTCAAGAAATAGAAATTGTAGTTAAACTTATATAGGATAGATTAAAAACAACATCCAATAGACAAAAGTCATATACGGACTTGAAACGGAGGGAAATTGAGTATTCGATGGGAGATAGGGTATTTTTGAAAGTTTCCCCATGGAAGAAAGTCCTACGTTTTGGTTGTAAGGGAAAGTTAAGTCCTAAATTTATAGGACCGTATGAAATTATTGAGAGAGTGGGACCAGTTGCTTACCGTCTAGCTTTACCACCGGAATTACAAAAGATTTATGATGTATTTCATGTGTCCATGCTGAGACGATACCATTCTGACCCATCTCATGTCATTCCTGTAAAAGAATTTGAAGTTCAACGTGATTTGACCTATGAGGAAGAACTGGTGAAAATCTTAGCTCAAGAAGTGAAGAGCTAAGAAATAAGCGTGTACCATTGGTGAAAGTTTTATGGTGTAATCGTAATGTAAAAGAAGCAACCTGGGAACCAGAGGAAACAATGAAATCCCAATACCCCTATCTTTTTCCTGGTAAATTTTGAGGACGAAATTTCTTAAGAGGGGGAGAATTATAACAACCCGATATAGTGGTGTTGAAAAGTACGATTGTAGGTTTCATTTTAATAAACCGTGTAACAGCCCAGTTTAGATCCTAGTCGGAATAGTGGTTTCGAGACCAAAAATCTGAGGTTGGAATAATATTTTAATATTATTCTTGGTGTTTATTATATGTGATATAGTCTGTGTGAAAATTCTGTGTGGTAATTTTATCGACTGTGTGTCAAATTAAGAGAAAGGACTTAATCGTATAAAGTGTAAAAGCTGTGTGCTGATTTATAAGTGCTAAATTGTTGTTGTATTTATAAAGTGGAGGATTAATGTTGTAATTAGCCAAAAATATATGTGGTGGACGGCATTAAATGTTGATATGTGTTTATATATATGTTTTTATATATATATATATATATATTAACTTATAAGTTACAGTTAATATTATATATTATAAACTATAATAAAACAAAGAAACGGAGTACTGGATTGTTCATCCATCTCCATCGAAAAACAAAGAAAAGAAAAGAAGTTTAAAGCCTTGAACATTCGGCAAGCTTTAAGTAAAAAAATTAAGGTATGTTTTGGCTTCCGTTTTTGATAATTTTTACGTTTTCGAAATCGTTGCTTCGTGCTCTCGCTAACCCATGTTGTAATTTTGTGAATTGATGATGTTTTTGTGATGAGCTATTGATGAATGCTTGAGCTATGCTAGTTGATAGTGAAATATGAAAACATGGTGTTGGATTAACATAATTTGTATTGGAATTGAAAGAATATCTGATAAACAGTAAAAGTAACATATTTTTAGCCCACATTTAGTATGCTTTTGGATGAATTAAGCCTCGATTTATGTAAAAAGGTGCTCTTAATCCTTTGTTTTCATGTTTTATACCCAGGAAAGCACCAGAGGATGAAAAGAACGGAAAACGGGCCCAAAACAGAGTAAATGAGCCATATCACGAAATCCACACGGCCTGGGCCCAAGACCACACGGCCATGCCTCCCCTCCTACTAGAACACAGCCATCTCCTGATTCACATGACCGAGCCTCATTCAACAGGATTGAACACGGCCTGGCCACGACTTACACGGGCGTGTGCCATGGCCGTGTCCCTGTCGCAGGAAAGAGCAATTTCATTTGGATTTGGATACTTAGGGGCGAAGAAACCTATTTCAAAAGCCTATATAAACCCCCTAAGTATTACCTGAAAAAGGGCGGTTAGCTAGGCCAATGAGCGGAGCCAGAAAAGTCAGATTGTGGAGAATCACTCGAAGATAGCCAGTTGATCCATCTCAAGAAGCCAGAATTCTACTCAAGACGGTGGATCTCTCATTCAATTCCTTCAAGGAGTTTTAGGGATTTCTTATGTTTTGTTTTATCTTTTATTTTGAGATGTTCTCTTTTATTATTATGAACTAAACCCTTCAGATACTTGAAGGGGATGAAACCTAAGGCAAATCTTGTTATTGTTTACTGAACTATATGATAAATATTTGACTTGTTCTTAATTATGTGTGCTTAATTCTTGTGTTGATATTTCTGGGATATTGATTCAAGTTGGATGTGCTTAGGTGGTGGAGCAAAAGTCCCTGCTTAAGAGTAGATCTAGCATAATTAAGCAGAGTTGATCGCACGCTTAGAGATAGGGTGACAAGATTGTGCCAGATTAGGGTGAAACCTATTATGGGAGTCCATAGATCGAGTTAATGCGATCCTAGGGGATTTAATTAGAAAGAGATTTCAATTAATCAACCTAGGGTTAGACGTTAATCGCTTCGAGAGAGGGTTTAATATAACTTAGGGTTCAGTGAATACATCGTCTGGTTCAGTGTTAGATAACAAGTGAAGTCTAGGTGGATTCTTCCTAAGGGTATCGTTTTAATCAACTGAGTTTTCCCAACAGTCTTTTCCCTAATTTATTCTTTTTGTCTTTGCGTCTTTAGTCTAGTTGATAGTTAAATTTAGATTAGATAAACAATCACTTAATTCTTAGGCTAAATAATAGAAAGAGAGTTAGTATTAGTACTTTTGGTTCCTTTGGGATTCGATATTCCGGTCTTGCCGAACTATACTACTGTTCGATAGGTGCGCTTGCCTTAAAATCGTTGTCAGAGTTAGTTTCCAGGTTCGATCATTCTTATTATAAATTGTAAAGCTCTAATTTCGACAATCAAGTTTTTGGCGCCGTTGCCGGGGAACTGAAATATTAAGAAAGCTTAATTTTTATTACTTTAGCCATATTTATTTTTATTTTTGCAATTTCTTTTTCTAAATTTTCTTTCTTTCTTTTGTCCCTTTCAGGTACCTCTAGTTTATGACTAGAAGGAACCCGACAGGACCTCTACTTTATGACAGTGATATTGAAGGTACCGTTCGTAGAAATCACAGAGAAATAAGGCTAAGCCTAAACTACATAGACAAAGAGCAAGAAGCCAAAATAAATATTACGGAAGAAATGGCTGAGAATAATCCGCCACCTCCAGAGATGGTCGAACATCATGTTCCACGTACTATGTATGATTATGCTAAACCTAGTTTAACAGGAACTGAATCGAGTATTGTTAGGCCTACTATTGCTGCAAATAATTTTGAACTGAAACCTAACACTATAAAAATGATACAACAGTTTGTTCAGTTTGATTGTAATATCCGGGATTTAGGGCTTGTGCATTTTTTGCTTAAAGTGTATGAAGTAGTATGCCTATGTGTGTTGTGAATGTGTTTTATGGATTTTGAGAACTCTAGAGTGTAGGTGAATGCCTTAGAAAATATTTGATTTTTAAGTCTTAAAGGGGAGCTAGGCTAATGAGGCCTTAAGGGAAATTGTAGAGGAAATTGGACATAAAAATGGGCTTGTTAAAGTGGCAAGGAGGCGCCACTTAAAGCCTTAGTAAGTGACGCCTCAGACAGTGTGCAGGGCTTGGGTTCGAGCAGCAAGGGACGCACATAGGAGTTTTATTTTGCAGCAAAGGGGAGTAGAGGTGGACGGCAATGGGACACTAAGGGGATGAGCTCTAGATGTGGTCAATTTCTTTTTAAAATTTCGGCTAAGGGCAAGGATAATTGTTGATTTATTTAATTTATTTTAAATGGGTAAGGAAGAGAGAAAGTAGGAGAAAAATAAGGAAGCTGATAAGGGGAGAAGAGTGGCCGGCCTAGGGACTTTCTTGGGGTAATTTTTGGTCAAGTTAGTAGGGAGGAATAGCCGAATTTCATAACATCATTTAGCCTCTCTTTCGTTTACTCTTTTTCTTTTCAAAACTTATCACTTTTCTCTTCTTTTTCTTTAATCTGTTCTAGCTGAAATCTTCCTCTCTCTATTCCACCATTGCCGATTCTCCCTAAAGCCTTATACTCTTCCTTTTGTGTCCCTTGTGGAAGCCGAATCTCCCTATTGTCCATCAAGCCGAATCCATAACTCATTACTATTCTCTTCTAAGCCGAAAGTTCTTTTTCATTGGCACCATTGGAATCGATTTCTCCTAAGCACCAAGAGCCTACCATCTTTCTCATCTAAAACGATTTCTCCTACAAGTTCTTCTTGTCGATTTCCTGAAGGTGGTTGGCCATTTGCGTTTTGGTCATTCGGTAAGAACCTCTTTTTAAGTAGATTTCTTCCTTATTCTTTTCTGACGACTCAAAAACAAAGATCTAATCCCTCCTATTCTTCTTGGCCGAAACCTTGAAGAAGGATTTCGAGATTTCTTCTGTAATCGACATTTAGGGGGAGATCTTCCGGGATTTCAAGATCCAAGGTTAGTAAGTGTGGTTTGGGCCGAAGGCCATTTATTCAAATGTTGAAATCGGATCTAACGTAAGGCTTATAGGTATTTCGACATCTCCATAGCAAAGTGACGATTTTCGGGATTTAGATCCATAAGGTAAGGGAGTATAAATATTCGGCCAAGGCCATATTTAGTGATTATTGACTAGCCGATTCTGACTACGGTTTTTAGGGAGTACAATCTGTTTCGGTAGATTTTCAGGATTCAGTAAAAGCGTTAGTACCATGTGTGTAGCCCTACACTGATTCCTAATAGATTTATGGTTTTAATTTAAAACATGTGTTAATAAGAATATGAAAGATGTGACTAAAGGTACCAATCAATGGTACGGCATATTCAGGTACGTTATCCTCTAAGGCTTTGTTAATAGTATTATGAACACTGAATATGACATATATGAGAATTGGTTACGAATATGAAATAAGGCGTATGACATGATATCTGCATGAATTGTATGACGCATGGGGGCATTTGGGTGATATTGAAAAGGGGAAGTGATCTGGTGGTTTTTACCACAATATCTGGTGACTCATGTCACATAATCTAAATGTGATGACTTATGTCACAAATTGTTATCTGGTGACTCTGTCACATTATCTGGTGGCTATGCCACAAATTATAAGGGCGATGTGCAAGTCATCTGCAGCGCCTGCCTTCGATGGTGTGTAGCGGATGGAGGGTCGATTTAGTAATCCCCACGGTGTGATTGGTTGGTACGGGTGATGTGTAGAGGATAGTTATCTAGGTTTGGGTTCGGGATTGCATCATTGTTTATAATTGTTTTGTATATGATTTGTTGTGCCTAGATCGTTGGGAGTTCATGTTGGTTGTTACACATTGAGTCTGTTGACTCACCCCGTTGTGGGATATCTTTTCAGGTGACGCTCAGTGAATGGACCGGGTCGGCAGGAACTTGGTGGTGGCCATGCTCAGCTCAGCATTTGTTTTATTTTGAATCTTTATATTTAAGTATTTTGGATTTATTTCGGGTTTTGCTTTGATGTAATAAGGCCATTACTATTAACTGTTTTATGCATGCATTTTATTCGATTTTATTATGATACAATTATTATTAAATCAAGGTTAAACAACTTTTCTTGAAAATAAAGTTTTATAAGTTTGACACCTAAACACAAATGATTTTCAATTTAAAGGTGAACTCTAAACCAACTCAGATATTCTTTTAACTTATAGTTTTGAAATATAAAAACAAGGTTTCATAGATTCCAGACTTCAAGTAATAACACCGTTTTCAAATTGAACTCAGAACAAATCAGCTTTTCTCCGAAACCACCCAAATTTTCCAAAGTAACCAATAAGTCTTTGAAATGTTTTACTCAAGGAACATACCAGATCCGGTCGAGGCTCGTGGGCCGGGTTTGGGGTGTTTCAATTTGTTATCAGAGCCCAGTTTTAAACTCTCGGCCTTGGGTTTAAAGCCCACAACGTTTTCAAAATTGAGCCCAAATAAGTTTTTGTGAAAATTTTTGGAATTTAGCAGGTTTTTTGGCATGGCACCTAAGTCTCTGACCCGA
The DNA here is from genome assembly GCA_005393395.2 of Gossypium australe. NCBI lineage: Eukaryota > Viridiplantae > Streptophyta > Magnoliopsida > Malvales > Malvaceae > Gossypium > Gossypium australe. The sequence goes on from CM016623.1 coordinate 28,316,327, forward strand.
AGTCCACCAGGTAAGTACCCCTAACTGTTGTGTGATTTGTATTAATGTATGATTTGTATGTGGGTATTACAGGAACGTAGATTAGTACATTAGGAATTATTGAACCCTAGGATTAGCTTACCCCAACATGGAATTACATAAAATTTAAAGCCTAATTAAACCAACCTGTGACTGAGTCACCGAGTTAGGGTGTGGCAACCATCGTGCGCATGTCTAGGATTGGATTCGGTGGGAGCTTGGTATTTAAGCAGTCCTAGTGACTCACCTCCTCTCCACTCGAATCCTACCTGGTGCGTGGTGACAGTTCACCCTAACCAAGAGGACTTATTCACGGGCTAAATCCAATAACTAAAACCCGAAAGGGACCAGCTACAATGTTTTATAAGAACCTTAGTTTTAAAATTACCAAATTACCCCTTTGATTTGTAAAAACCCTTTTAGACCTTGGAAAAGTTTCCAAAATATTCCCGATTTACAAAATTACCCAAATACCCTTGGATTGTAAAATCACCATACTACCCTCGATTTCTACCAAGATATCCTTATTTTACAAAAAAATACCAAAACCCCTGATTTGCAACATATCAAGATACCCCGATCTAAAAAAAATTACCAAAATACCCCTATAGGACAAATTACGAAAATACTCCTGGGATTGAAACGGACGAAAATGCTTGAGTGATGAATGTGTTTTCTCTGAATTAGGATAGAAGACTTGAAATGAAAACCTTGAAATGATCGAAAGAACCACTGCTAAACTTCTTTTCATAAAATGGTTCGCGGATAATCAGTGGAACAAAATACTAGTGCATAAAATTTCTTAAATCAGATTAGATCGCGATCGTAGACATGAGTTCTAGGGGACGTGGTCGTAATGTGCAAGGACGTGGTAGAGGCAGAATGGCAGTATCAGAACCCGTTAGGTCTGGTCAAGGGTCCGAGAACGAGGTACCACCACCACCACCAGCTGCTGGGGTTGAACATCAGGATCAGACGGAGGATGATGCAATATCGCAGGCGATGCTGCGGGTTCTTGAGAGGGTGGCTGGAGTTGGTAGAGGTATGGGAGCTCGAAAATCTGTACCCGAGCGACTCCGAGCTAATGGAACTGAGGTATTTCGTGGTGTATCCGGTGTGGCGCCCAATACGGCTGAGTATTGGTTGGAGGCGACGGAGGGAATCATGGATGAGCTGGATCTGACTGCTGAGGAGAAACTGAAAGGAATAGTGTCGCTTCTTCGTGATGAGTCATACCAATGGTGGCTCACAATTCGGGATAGTGCTACAGCTGAGGATCTCACTTGGGAATATTTTAAGGCGGCGTATCAGAAGAAGTATGTGGGGACTAGCTATATTGATGCGCAGAGGAAGGCATTTCTGAGGCTGGTTCAGGGGAGTAAGTCCGTAGCAGAGTACGAGGCGGAATTCTTAAGGTTGAGCTGGTATGCTAGAGGAATCGTGGCCACGGAGCATGAACGATGTGTCCGGTTCGAGGATGGCCTGAGTGATGACCTGAGATTGTTGATAGCTCCACAGCAAGAGCGGAAGTTTGCTGTGTTGGTGGAGAAGGCTAAGGTAGCCGAAGGAGTTAAGGAATCTGTGAGACAGAATACGGATAGGAATAAGCAGAAGAGAGGCTTTGGATCTTCAGGGTCATCTGGAAATATTCAAAAGAGGCATCGAGTTGATGGGCAGCGAGGACAGCAGGCTGCTACGGGAGGACAGTACCGTACTTGTGCTCAGTGTGGAAAGATGCACCTAGGAGAGTGTTGGAAGAAGACAGGGGGATGTTTTAAGTGTGGGTCCAAGGATCACATGATTAGGGACTGTCCTATGAAAACAGATGGGAGCCGACCAGCGGGTCAGGGTTTTAATCAGGCTGGAAGAGGTAGACAGCAGCCACCGTGGGGTCGTGGTCCGATTGGCAGAGGTAATGGTTCTGGAAGAGGACGAGGAACGCCTGGCAGAGGTGTTGGTAATACAGAGGCAAGACAGCCGGGTCTGGTGTATGCAGTTCACCGGAGGGAGGAAGGAGACGCACTGGACGTCATAACTGGTATGTTCTTTATAGCTGACAAGCCTTACTTTGCTTTAATTGATGTTGGCTCGACCCACTCTTATGTTGCATGTAGAGTAGTGGAAACTCTAGGTATAGCATCTGAACTGTCTAATAGGGAGATGACTGTAGTAAGCCCGTTAGGTCAAACTGTAGTGGTGAATAGGATATTTCGGAGTGTACCTCTAGAGATTCAAGGAGTGGTATTCCCTGCTGACTTGATGGAACTACCTTTCAGAGAATTCGATCTCATTCTTGGCATGGATTGGCTAGTGGAACATCGGGCTAAGTTGGATTGCGCAGCTAAGCGAATGGAGTTAAGAAACCCGGATGATGAGGAAATAATTATGATAGGAGAAAGGAGAAACTATTTGTCTAATGTAGTTTCCGCATTAAAGGCTGATAAGATGGTTCGGAAAGGGTGCAAAGCATGTTTGACCTTCGTTAGTACGTTGGATGCGAAGGAAGAGGGAGTTAGTGGAGTTAGAACGGTAAAGGAATTTGTGGATGTTTTTCCGGAGGAGTTACCTGGGATACCCCCGGACAGGAAGGTGGAGTTCGGAATTGACTTACTGCTGGGTATAGCTCCTGTGTCAATTGCTTCGTACAGAATGGCACCTAAGGAGTTGGTGGAGCTCAAGGCTCAGATCCAGGAGTTGCTTGATCGTGGGTTTATCCGACCCAGTGTGTCTCCATGGGGAGCATCGGTCTTGTTTGTGAAGAAGAAGGATGAAACTATGCGCATGTGCATAGATTATCGTCAGTTGAATAAGCTGACCATTAAGAACAAGTATTCTTTGCCAAGGATAGACGACTTGTTCGATCAGCTTAAGGGGGCTGCGGTTTTCTCAAAGATAGATTTACGGTCTGGATATCATCAGCTCAAGGTGAAGGAAGTGGATATCCATAAGACAACTTTTTGGACAAGATACGGGCATTGTGAGTTCTTAGTAATGCCGTTCGGATTGACGAACGCCCCAGCTGCGTTCATGGATATGAAGAACCGGGTTTTTCAACCTTACTTGGATCAGTTCGTCATTGTGTTCATAGACGACATCCTAGTGTATTCCAAGTCTGAAGAGGAACATGATGAACACCTCCGAACGATGTTGAAGTGTTAAGGGAGAAGAAGTTGTATGCCAAATTCAGCAAGTGTGAATTTTGGCTTAAGGAGGTAGCATTTTTAGGGCATGTAGTGTCTACAGAAGGGATAAGGGTGGATTCTCGGAAGATTGAGGCAGTGCAGGATTGGAAACCACCTAAGTCTGTGGCTAAGGTTCGCAGTTTCTTGGGATTAGCAGGCTACTACAGAAGGTTCGTAGAAGGGTTCTCATCAATAGCGGCACCTCTGACGAAGTTGTTGAGAAAGGAAGTACCTTTCGTGTGGACAGATAAGCAACAGGAGAGCTTTGAGAAGCTTAAGACGGTTTTGACTGAAGCTCCGGTTTTGATTCAACCTGAGGCGGGGAAGGATTTTGTGGTGTACTGTGACGCTTCTCATACAGGTTTGGGATGTGTTCTGATGCAAGAAGGGAAGGTTGTCGCTTATGCATCTCGACAAGTAAGGCCACATGAGGTTAACTACCCGACGCATGATTTGGAATTGGCGGCGGTGGTCTTTGCTCTTAAGGTATGGAGGCACTATCTATATGGAGAAAAGTCAATGATCTACACAGACCACAAGAGTCTTAAGTATCTGCTGACTCAGAAAGAGCTGAACTTGAGAAGCGAAGGTGGGTGGAGTTATTGAAAGATTACGACTGTTCTATAGAGTATCACCCGGGCAAGGCGAATGTAGTGGCAGATGCCCTAAGTCGGAAGGTTGTGACGGATCTGAGGGCGATGTTTGCACATCTTAGCTTGTATGACGATGGAAGTTTGTTAGCGGAGTTGCAAGTCAAGCCGACATGGTTGAATGATGTGAAAGAAAGGCAGCTGGTAGATGATGATTTAAGTGCTAAGCTACGGCAAGTGCAGAATGAGGAGCTGGAGGATTATGGTGTTAACGGTGATGGAGTATTGTGTTTCAAAGGTAAGGTCTGTATGCCTAAGGATAAGGAGTTAAGGCAGAGAATTCTTCAGGAATCGCATAGTAGCCCTTATGCTATGCATCATGGAGGTAGTAAGTTGTACAGAGATCTACGGGAACAGTTTTGGTGGCCTGGTCTTAAGCGAGAAGTTACAGAATTTGTAGGAAAGTGTTTAACGTGTCAGCAAGTCAAGGCTGAACACCAGGTTCCGTCAGGATTGCTTCAGCCGATAAAGATTCCGCAGTGGAAGTGGGAAAGAATCACTATGGACTTCGTTACTGGCTTCCCCTTACGCCTACTAAGAAGGACTCGGTATGGGTGATAGTGTATCGATTGACAAAGTCCGCGCATTTCATTCCAGTGCGGGTTGATTACTCTTTGCAGAAGTTGGCGAAGTTGTATGTGGCAGAAATTGTGAGGTTGCATGGAGTGCCGGTATCGATTATTTCGGATAGGGATCCAAGGTTTACGTCTCGGTTTTGGAAAGCACTACATCAGGCTTTAGGCACCAGATTAGACTTCAGTACGGCATTTCATCCGCAGTCGGATGGCCAGTTGGAGCGAGTGATTCAAGTGTTAGAAGATATGTTAAGGGGATGTGTGATAGACTTCAGAGGAAGTTGGGAAGAATATTTGCCTTTTGCGGAATTTGCATATAATAACAGCTATCAAGCCAGTATTCGGATGGCACCGTATGAAGCGCTGTATGGACGGAAGTGTCGCACTCCTATGTGTTGGACAGAATTGGGGGAACGTCGAGATTTGGGTCCAGAGATTGTGGCAGAATCCGAGGAGAAGGTGGAGGTAATTCGGACACGGTTAAAGCAGGCATCCGACAGGCAAAAGTCGTATGCGGATCTTAAAAGGAAGGAAATAGAATTTGCTGTGGGAGATCAGGTGTTTCTTAAGGTTTCGCCATGGAAGAAGGTGATGAGATTTGGTCGCAAAGGGAAATTAAGTCCCAGGTTTATAGGACCTTATCGGATATTGAAGCGGGTTGGACCAGTGGCATACCAGTTAGAGTTGCCTCCAGAGTTGAAGCAGATACACGATGTATTCCATGTTTCTATGCTACGCCGTTATCGATCGGATCCATCTCATGTAGTGCCAGTTGAAGAGGTGGAACTAAGGCCAGATTTGTCCTACAAGGAGGAGCCGATTCAGATTTTGAAACGAGATGTGAAGATGTTGCGGAGGAAATCAGTTCCTCTAGTCAAGGTATTATGGCGTAATCATGGATCGGAAGAAGCTTCTTGGGAGCCGGAAGAAGCAATGCAACAGCAATACCCTCACTTATTTTTGCCAGGTAATTTCGAGGTCGAAATTATTTTAAGCGGGTAGAACTGTAATATCCGGGATTTAGGGCTTGTGCATTTTTTGCTTAAAGTGTATGAAGTAGTATGCCTATGTGTGTTGTGAATGTGTTTTATGGATTTTGAGAACTCTAGAGTGTAGGTGAATGCCTTAGAAAATATTTGATTTTTAAGTCTTAAAGGGGAGCTAGGCTAATGAGGCCTTAAGGGAAATTGTAGAGGAAATTGGACATAAAAATGGGCTTGTTAAAGTGGCAAGGAGGCGCCACTTAAAGCCTTAGTAAGTGACGCCTCAGACAGTGTGCAGGGCTTGGGTTCGAGCAGCAAGGGATGCACATAGGAGTTTTATTTTGCAGCAAAGGGGAGTAGAGGTGGACGGCAATGGGACACTAAGGGGATGAGCTCTAGATGTGGTCAATTTCTTTTTAAAATTTCGGCTAAGGGCAAGGATAATTGTTGATTTATTTAATTTATTTTAAATGGGTAAGGAAGAGAGAAAGTAGGAGAAATATAAGGAAGATGATAAGGGGAGAAGAGTGGCCGGCCTAGGGACTTTCTTGGGGTAATTTTTGGTCAAGTTAGTAGGGAGGAATAGCCGAATTTCATAACATCATTTAGCCTCTCTTTCGTTTACTCTTTTTCTTTTCAAAACCTATCGCTTTTCTCTTCTTTTTCTTTAATCTGTTCTAGCCGAAATCTTCCTCTCTCTATTCCACCATTGCCGATTCTCCCTAAAGCCTTATACTCTTCCTTTTGTGTCCCTTGTGGAAGCCGAATCTCCCTATTGTCCATCAAGCCGAATCCATAACTCCTTACTATTCTCTTCTAAGCCGAAAGTTCTTTTTCATTGGCACCATTGGAACCGATTTCTCCTAAGCACCAAGAGCCTACCATCTTTCTCATCTAAAACGATTTCCCCTGCAAGTTCTTCTTGTCGATTTCTTGAAGGTGGTTGGCCATTTGCGTTTTGGTCATTCGGTAAGAACCTCTTTTTAAGTTGATTTCTTCCTTATTCTTTTCTGACGACTGAAAAACAAAGATCTAATCCCTCCTATTTTTCTTGGCTGAAACCTTGAAAAGGGATTTCGGGATTTCTTCTGTAATCGACATTTAGGGGGAGATCTTCCGGGATTTCAAGATCCAAGGTTAGTAAGTGTGGTTTAGGCCGAAGGCCATTTATTCAAATGTTGAAATCAGATCTAACATAAGGCTTATAGGTATTTCGACATCTCCATAGCAAAGTGACGATTTTCGGGATTTAGATCCATAAGGTAAGGGAGTATAAATATTCGGCCAAGGCCATATTTAGTGATTATTGACTAGCCGATTCTGACTACGGTTTTTAGGGAGGAGTACAATCTGTTTTGGTAGATTTTCGGGATTCAGTAAAAGCGTTAGTACCAGGTGTGTAGCCCTACACTGATTCCTAATAGATTTATGGTTTTAATTTAAAACATGTGTTAATAAGAATATGAAAGATGTGACTAAAGGTACCAATCAATGGTACGGCATATTCAGGTACGTTATCCTCTAAGGCTCTGTTAATAGTATTATGAACACTGAATATGACATATATGAGAATTGGTTACGAATATGAAATAAGGCGTATGACATGATATCTGCATGAATTGTATGACGCATGGGGGCATTTGAGTGATATTGAAAAGGGGAAGTGATCTGGTGGTTTTTACCACAATATCTGGTGACTCATGTCACATAATCTGAATATGGTGACTTATGTCACAAATTGTTATCTGGTGACTCTGTCACATTATCTGGTGGCTATGCCACAATTTATAAGGGCGATGTGCAAGTCGTCTGCAGCGACTGCCTTCGATGGTGTGTAGCGGATGGAGGGTCGATTTAGTAATCCCCACGGTGTGATTGGTTGGTACGGGTGATGTGTAGAGGATGGTTATCTAGGTTTGGGTTCAGGATTGCATCATTGTTTATAATTGTTTTGTATATGGTTTGTTGTGCCTAGATCGTTGGGAGTTCGTGTTGGTTGTTACACATTGAGTCTGTTGACTCACCCCGTTGTAGGATATCTTTTTAGGTGACACTCAGTGAATGGACCGGGTCGGCGGGAACTTGGTGGTGGCCATGCTCAGCTCAGCATTTGTTTTATTTTGAATCTTTATATTTAAGTATTTTGGATTTATTTCGGGTTTTGCTTTGATGTAATAAGGCCATTACTATTAACTGTTTTATGCATGCATTTTATTCGATTTTATTATGATACAATTATTATTAAATCAAGGTTAAACAACTTTTCTTGAAAATAAAGTTTTATAAGTTTGACACCTAAACACAAATGATTTTCAATTTAAAGGTGAACTCTAAACCAACTCGGAAATTCTTTTAACTTATAGTTTTGAAATATAAAAACAAGGTTTCATAGATTCCAGACTTCAAGTAATAACACCGTTTTCAAATTGAACTCAGAACAAATCAGCTTTTCTCCGAAACCACCCAAATTTTCCAAAGTAACCAATAAGTCTTTGAAATGTTTTACTCAAGGAACATACCAGATCCAGTCGAGGCTCGTGGGCCGGGTTTGGGGTGTTTCATTGATGGTTTGCAGGATAAGGATCCTAACACACACTTAGCAAATTTCCTAGAATTTTGCGACACCTTCAAGATAAATGGCGTTTCTGATGATGCCATCCGTCTTCGGTTATTTCCCTTTTCCCTGAGAAATAAAGCCAAACAGTGGTTACATTCTCTTCCACGAGGATCAATCACTACATGGGATCAAATGACTGAAAAATTTTTATTAAAATATTTTCCACCGGCCAAAACGGCCAAGTCAATGAATGATATCTCTTCTTTTGTGCAGATGGATTTAGAGACACTTTATGATGCATGGGAGAGATACAAAGATTTGTTGAGAAGGTGCCCACACCACGGATTACCTTTGTGGCTACAGGTCCAAACTTTTTATAATGGTGTGAATCCTTCAACAAGGCAACTAATCGATTCAGCTGGCGGTGGAACCCTGAACAACAAAACTCTTGAAGCAGCCTACGAGTTTATAGAGGAGATGTCACTGAATAACTATCAGTGGCAAGTTACAAGGACAAGGCTAGCTAAAGCAGTTGGAGTTTTCAACATTGACACAGTGACTGCGCTATCAAATCAGGTGGAATTGTTACATAAAAAATTTGATAGTTTCTATGGTTCTTCACAGGCACATTCAGTTATGCAGAGCGACGCAAGTGAAGGAATGGTGAATCCTGAGTACCCACCCTACGGACAGGGCATGGAGAGCGAACAAATGAACTATATGGGTAATACTTATAATCCAGGTTGGAAGAACCACCCAATTTCTCATGGGGCGGTCAAAGAAATCAAAGATCACAACCATCCCAAAACTTCCAACAATAGCCTTACCCACAGGAAAAGAAGCCGAACCTTGAAGAGGTCCTGAAAAACTTCATAACAACCTCAGACACACATTTCCAGAGGATAGAAACAAAACTTGAGGCATTGTCACAGGAGCTCAAGGATTAAATCGGGCAACTTACTGGGTTAGTTTCTAAAATACGATTAGAACCCTTATCTAGGGAAAAAGAGCAAGTCCAGGCAGTGACACAGAGAAGTGAAAAGGAGTTAATCGAAACAAAGAAGGAGGTACCACATGATCCCGATGAGGCAAAGATAACTCCAACCTGCGAGAAAACTAAACCAATAATCCTGTATTCAGCAAAGTTGAAGAAAGACCGCTTAGACGCACAATATGGTAAATTTCTTAAACTTTTCAAACAGCTACATATTAACTTACCTTTTGTTGAAGCTATTTCGCAGATGCCAACATATGCAAAATTTTTAAAGGAGCTTCTAACAAATAAAATGAAGTTTGAGGAAATTTCAATAGTAAAACTTAATGAGGAATGCTCAGCTATCATCCAAAACAAGCTACCAGCCAAATTGAAAGATCCAGGAAGTTTCACCATCCCTTGTTTAATTGGTAGTTTGGACATAGAAAAAGCATTAGCTGACTTAGGTGCCAGTATTAATCTAATGCCTTATTAAATTTTTAAGCAACTTGGTCTCAAGGAACCAATACCCACTAGGATGAGTATTCAGTTAGCTGACAGATCTGTTAAGTATCCTACGGGAATTATTGAAGATGTTCTAGTAAAAGTAGATAAATTTATATTTCCCGTTGATTTTATTGTGCTTGATATGAATGAGGACGTAGAGGTACCTTTAATTTTGGGGCGACCCTTTCTAGCTACTGCTAGGGCTGCCATTAATGTTGGTGACGGTAAACTTGTATTAAGAGTAGGAGATGAAGAAATTGTGTTCCAAATTTATGATGCCATGCGATATTCTAGAGAACAAGATGATTCTTGTTACTTTGTTGATGCCACTGATCACATGTTTTCAGAATCTTTGCAGGAAATCATGCACAGTGACACGATAGAACTGTATCTTTCACAAGGTGAGGGGAATGATGACAATACCGATGAAGAGAATCCCAATGCATCACCTTCTAGACAGATGAAAATAGATGACATCAAGATTAATGACGAATTAAAACAAAAACCCTCTATTGATGAGCCACCCAAGCTAGAACTAAAACAATTACCAAAGCACTTAGAATGTGCATTCCTAGGGGATAATTCTACGCTACCAGTAATCATCTCTTCGGAATTAGGACCCCAGGAGAAAGAAGAGTTGCTAAGAGTACTAAGGAAACACAAAAGGGCCATAGCATGGAAAATGTCGGACATTAAAGGAATAAGCCCATCATTTTGCACCCACAAAATTTTAATGGAAGATGAGTATAAACCGTGTGTGCAACCTCAAAGACGATTAAACCCCAATATGAAAGAAGTCGTCAAAGCCGAGGTAATTAAACTTCTAGATGCAGGAATAATTTATCCTATTTCTGACAGCACTTGGGTAAGTCCTGTGCAGGTAGTTCTGAAGAAATGGGGCATGACTGTGGTAACCAACGAAAAGAATGAATTGATCCTCACCAGGATAGTCACAGGTTGGAGAGTCTGTATAGACTATAGGAAGCTGAATGACGCAACCAGAAAAGATCACTTCCCTCTACCCTTTATTGATCAGATGTTAGAAAGGTTGTCTGGGCATATGTACTACTGCTTCTTGGACCGACTCTCCGGCTACTTCCAAATCCCAATAGCGCCTGAAGATCAAGAGAAGACAACATTTACATGCCCATACGGTACGTTTCCTTATCGTAGAATGCCTTTTGGATTATGTAATGCTCCTGCTACTTTTCAGCGCTACATGTTGGCCATCTTTGATGAACTTCTGGAAGACATTATGGAGGTATTTATGGATGACTTCTTGGTGTTCGGTAATTCTTTCCACCTTTTTCCTTAAAAATTTAGAACGAGTTCTAATAAGATGTGAGAAGACGAATCTCGTCTTGAATTGGGAAAAATGTCACTTTATGGTTAGAGTCGGGATTGTGCTAGGACATAAGATTTCTAGTAAAGGGATTGAGGTAGATAAAGCAAAGATTGAAACCATAGAAAAATTACCTCCCCCTAGTTCAATTAAAGCTATTAGAAGCTTTTTAGGACATGCTGGATTCTACAGAAGATTCATTAAGGATTTTTCTAAAATAGCTAAGCCTTTAACAAAATTACTAGAAAAATATGTTCCCTTCAATTTTGATTAGGAATGTTTAGATGCATTCAATGTCCTCAAGGACAAACTAATAAATGCCCCGATTATAATTGCACCTGATTGGAATTTACCCTTTGAACTAATATGTGATGCGAGTGATTTTGCAGTAGGTGCAGTTCTGGGACAACAAAGAGACAAGCATTTTCAGCCAATTTATTATGCTAGCAGAACATTAACACCCGCACAAGAAAACTATACCACCACAGAGAAAGGATTGCTAGCTGTAGTTTTTGCTTTTGACAAATTTAGGCAATATTTAATATTATCTAAAGTTGTTGTTTACACTGATCATTCAGCTCTTCGTTATCTCTTAACTAAACCTGATGCAAAACCTCGACTCATACGTTGGATCTTACTCTTACAGGAATTTGATGTGGAAATATAGGATAAAAAGGAAGCTGAAAACCTTGCAACAGATCACCTCTCCAGACTTGAGAACCCACATATCGAAGAGCTTGACGAAAGTGAGATAAACGACTCATTCCCTGAAGAACAACTCTTTTCTATAACCAACTTTGAGGTACCATGGTTTGCAGATATTGTGAATTATTTAGCTGCTAACATCTTACCAAAAAGGTTAACACATCATCAAAAGAAACGATTCTTTACTGATGCGAAAAACTATTATTGGGAAAACCCCTTTCTTTTCCACATATGTACAAATCAAGTAATTCGGAGATGCGTTACAAGGGCGGAAGCAAGTAAAATCCTGGAACACTGCCATTCAGGACCTTCAGGAGGACATTACAACAGGATTAAGACAGCACATAAAATACTCGAATCTGGATTTTATTGGCCAACTCTTTTCAAAGATGCCAACAGGTATGCCGATTCATGTGATAAATGCCAAAGATCAGGTAATATTTCTAAACGCGATGAAATGCCTCAAACATATATGATATCATGTGAAATATTTAATGTATGGGGTATTGACTTTATGGGTCTGTTCCCTTGTTCATTTGGAAATAAATACATCTTAGTAGCGGTTGATTACATGTCAAAATGGGTGGAGGCCCAAGCTTTACCTACTAAAGATGCTACAGCTGTAGTAAAGTTTCTTAAGAAACTTTTCTCTCGTTTTGGAACACCCAGAGCAATCATCAGCGATAGGGGTACTCACTTTTGCAATACTCAATTTGAAAAAGTCTTAAGAAAATATGGAGTACACCACAGAACAGCTACCCCTTATCATCCCCAAACCAGTGGGCAAGTAAAAGTGGCAAATCGAGAGCTTAAACGAATCCTAAAGAAAACGGTTGAATCAAATAGGAAGGATTGGGCAGTAAAAGTAGATGATGCTTTATGGGCCTACAGAACAACATTTAAAACCCCTCTAGGGACATCCCCGTATAAACTCGTTTACGGAAAGATTTGTCATCTACCATTTGAGTTAAAGCACAAAGCCTACTGCGTGACAAAATTCTTGAATAACGATCTCAAAACTACAAGTGAGAAAAGGATGATGCAGTTAAACGAATTGAATGAATGGCGAACTGAGGCCTATAAGAATTTACGACTATATAAAGAAGCAACAAAACGACGCCATGATGCTCGTTTAAAATAATCAAAGCAATTCAAAGTAGGAGACTTAGTCCTGCTGTATAATTCAAGGCTCAAACTATTTCCTGGAAAGCTGAAAACAAGCTGGTCAGGACCATTCGTGATAAAATCTATTTTTCCTTACGGCACAGTCGAGGTAACCCATCCAACTCAAGGAACATTCAAGGTAAATGGCCATCAACTGAAAATTTATAATGGTAAGGATTTCAAGGAATTAAGAGAGGAGCTTCAGCTGCGTGAACCTTCTTTTAGAAATGAAAACAGGGTAAGTCTAGCTTAAGACTTTAAACGAGCGCTTCTCGAGAGGCAACCCGAGCACTAACTCTACTAACCACATTAATTTTCACATTTTAATTTTTCAAACTAACTGATGCAGGAAAGTGCAGGTTTCATACCACACGGCCTTACACACGGGCGTGCCCGTGGCAGTGTGGTCGCCATGGGATAGAAAATCAGCGTGCAGGAAAACGTGCGGAAAGAAGAAGAAAAATTATCCCCAACATGGGCTGCGATAAAAAGACCACGGTCGTGCTAAGCGTCCGTGGTCTATCCTGAGTAAACGAATACGGGCACAAGCCACTCCGGTGCATACCAACCGTGTGCAACACTGACTATATGTACACGGGCATGGCAAACATAGCACATGCATGGGAGAAGTGAACACAATCGCACACACCCAGGGAACACGGGCGTGGCCAACATAGCAAACGCGCCCAAATTTGAAAACACGCGAAAAACACGGGCTGAATAACACACACACGGGCGTGGCACTTACTTTGGATTAGCATTGTCATGTTGATATAGCCATTGAATCATAGTTTGAATAATGCTTAAAATGAGATAGAATCTTTTCCTTGCTCCTGCTTAAACGCGGTTAATTCTATTTATTATAAGTTTAGCCTGTGATATATGTTTTGGTTGAATATCTACTTGAATCATTGCCTATCGATTCTTTTCAGGTACATAATGTCATCATCACGAGGAAAGAAAAGCGCAGCCCCTACCTTTAAAAAATGAAAGGGACCCGGTACCTCATCAGCTAGCACAACCTCGGAAGCGCGCCATCCATTTTTACGATTTCCCCTGGGTATCCAAGAGGACTGTTACAAGATACTTTGGGCACGACCACTAGGAATAGGAAGATGCATCGATTGGGCCACCCTAGAACAGGTCCAGTTAGCAGACGACGTACGGGCTCTATTAACCACCGACCCTTGGCATCAGTTCTTCAATATAATCGAGCCTACCTACTTGGAACTCACTCTAGAGCTATGTTCAACATTTCATCTCCAGACAGTGATGTCACAACACGATGACCCCAGTACGATCCAATTCCGACTAGGGGGCGTTATAAGAGAACTTAATGTACCACAATTTGGGGCTACTTTAGGACTTTATACAGACGACTTCGTCGCAGAAAATGACCTTTCGGAGTTGCATCTCCATATACATTTTAGTCCATGCAATGTTGGCATAAGATAGCTTCCCACTCCTTCGATTATGACCCCAGTCGCTCAAAAGCGACGGCCCTGGCACCGTCTTTGAGGTATGTACACGCTCTTTTGGCTCATACTTTGACAGGTCGACGAGAGAGCACCGGCGTCGTCAATACCCATGACGCCTACTACCTATGGTGCATGTCAGACGGACATGTTGTCGACCTAGCATATTTTATAGCCCGAGCCATTCAACACCAGACGGAGCAACACAGGAGAGGAGTCATATCCATGGGACATTACATCACACGACTGGCTAGATATTTCGGTCTCCTCCACACCGACGCTCAAACCTCCTCCCTCAGATTAAGAGGGCAGATGGCCCCACAGGGCATCCAGACAATGCTACACATGAGGATGATCCAGCGTCGACGTGGGACCAACCCTCCCCAATACCGACTAGCCATCCCTACTGAGGAGGAGGAGCATAAGGACATTCCTGATGATGTCCCACCACCACAGGACGAAACATTCCCGAGCCAACGATTCTCCTATGCACCAGCTTCACTTTCGGACATCTTTGCACGCCTTACCCAGTTCGAGCAGTACTGTACTCAGCAGTTCAATAACACCGCTTGATGTTTCGACGCGATCGAGGCCACCCTACAGCAGATTTGTCATCACTTTCACATTTTTTCACCGCCACCACCGTAGGACCCAATAGATGATGAGGACATATGAGTCCTTTTATTACCCTTAATTTTTCTTTTTTTATTATTTTTTATTTTTAGTTCTTAGTTTCAATTTTTATTTTTATTTTTATCTATATTTAAACTTGTTGCATTTTATATTTCAAACTTTTATTTCATTCATGATATCACTGGCTATCTAACCTTCAAGTATTGCTAACAACCACTTGTTTAATCGTGCCACCGAGACATCTAACTGATGACTTTGCAGTTTCAATTGCACACTCCAAATAACGAACAAATCACTAGGAGTAATTCAATACTACATAAGTCATCATCTTTCCACCTCCAACTCAAGGAATCCATCCATAATTCAGGAAGTGTCACTTTTCCCCTCTCTTTTAATTATCTACTAGTTGTTATTATCTATATTTGTACATTGAGGGCAATGTACATGTTAAGTGTGGGGGGCGAATAGTTATTTCGAGAAAGTGCCTAACTTTCTGCATTATTCTCAAATCCCTGAATTAGGCCTTGTTCTCAAAGTAAGTTTCTCATATTATGATTAGAATGAAATTTCCTTTGATTTATGATTTTTATTGACATGTTTTTGAGTAAGTCATAGTCAATTGTGCATTGATAACTTATACTTTAAGATACTAGAGAATCAAGCATGATAAGTCTATTTTTCAAAAATTTTAAATTTTTAGGTTGTCTACCTGAATCTGAATGATATCTTGAAATTTGAAATTTACAAGGTTAATATCAAACACCCATAATTTTTGTGAGATTTTTGAGCCTTATAGAGCATATATTCTTTTTCGTGCTCACTTTATTGATTATGAGTGTGTCAACTTTGAAATGTTATTCTAGAACTTGCCTCGTTCATACATATCGAGACCACACCTTTGATTTGATATACAAAGATGATTAAGGCACCTAAGATTTAACCCACTTACTCCACTAAAAAGATTACCTTCACAATTAACCCCTAGTGAACCCCGTTTAATCCTAACAACCCTTTTTTTTACTCATCCACTAATATTAACCCAAAACCCTTTGTATTTGCTATCACCATCCTCCTTGACTCCCTTTTTGTCGAGAGTTGATTTTGAACAGTTGCCTAATTATGTTTTATATTTCAGTTGTAAAAGTTCTTTTTCTATTATTATTTGACTTGTTCTTAAAAAAAATCGAAGTATATTCAGTATTAGTATTATGAAGAGTGGGCTTATACAGTTAAAGTCTATTTATCAAAAGAAAAGCTCGTAGTATTAAGGTTATTACTTTTCAGTTGATATTATCGTCTCAGATTCCTAAATAGGTAACTTGTCAATTCAATCTCGATTCTAACCTCCTAATTCAGCCTTTTTCCACACCTTTAACCCTAGCCCCGTTACAACCCTGTTAAAGACCTTTTGATCTGTTTATCATCTCATTTTACAATGTGGAGGTTTGATTTTCAGGCAAGCCTATGGGATTAACTTTTCAGGTTTGACTTATAAGTGCACTTTTCCCTGAACCTTAAACACTTTTTGAGTGATTTGAGTGAATCTTCTTTGAGGATGTCAGTCCTTGTCGGTTTTGAATTAAAGGTAATTATTTAGATAAGGGGAGACACTTACGTTTTTGTGCTACAAATGTTTGAGTTAAATTATCAATGTATAAATTATCTATGAATTATGATGAGACATTGTCAGTAGGAATTATGAATTATGGAAAGTTCGTTTTAATTGTAAGTTGAGAATTTTGCTTGAAGACAAGTAAAAGCTTAAGTGTGGGGGTATTTGATAAACCGTAAAAGTATCATATTTTAAGCCCATATTTAGTATGCTATTGGATGAATTAAGCCTCGATTTATGTAAAAATGTGCTCTTAATCCTTTGTTTTCATGTTTTATACCCAGGAAAGCACCCGAGGATGAAAAGAATAGAAAACGGGCCTAAAATAAAGTAAATTGGCCATATCACGAAATCCACACAGCCTGGGCCCAAGACCACACGGCTGTGCCTCCCGTCCTACTAGAACACGGTCGTCTCCCGATTCACACGGCTGTGCCTCATTCAACAGGATTGAACACAGCCTGGCCACGACTTACACGGGCGTGTGCCATGGCCGTGCCCCTGTTGCGGGAAAGAGCAATTTCATTCGGATTTGGATACTTAGGGGGAGAAGAAACCTATTCTGAAAGCCTATATAAACCCCCTAAGTATTACCTGAAAGAGGGCAATTAGCTAGGCCAAGGAGCCGAGCCAAAAAAGTTAGATTTGTGGAGAATCACTCGAAGATAGCCAGTTGATCCATCTCAAGAAGCTGATATTCTACTCAAGACGGCGGATCTCTCTTTCAATTCCTTCAGGGAGTTTTAGGGATTTCTTATGTTTTGTTTTATCTTTTCTTTTGAGATGTTCTCTTTTATTATTATGAACTAAACCCTTTAGATACCTGAGGGGGATGAAACCTAAGACAGATATTGTTATTGTTTTATGAACTGTATGATAAATATTTGACTTGTTCTTAATTATGTTGTTTAATTCTTGTGTTGATATTTCTGGGATATTGATCCAAGTTGGATGTGCTTAGGTGGTGGAGCAAAAGTCCCTGCTTAAGAGTAGATCTAGCATATTTAAGCGGAGTTGATCGCACGCCTAGAGATAGGGTGACAAGATTTTACCAGATTAGGGTGAAACCTAATATGGGAGTCCATAGATCGAGTTAATGCGATCCTAGGGGTTTTAATTAGAAAGAGATTTCAATTAATCAACCTAGGGTTAGACAGAGAGGGTTTAATATAACTTAGGGAATCTTACGGATCAAGCCAAGTGAATACATCGTCTGGTTCAGTGTTAGATAACAAGTGAAGTCTAGGTGGATTCTTCCTAAGGGTATCGTCTTAATCAACTGAGTTTTCCCAACAGTATTTTCCCCAATTCATTCTTTTTCTCTTTGCGTCTTTAGTCTAGTTGATAGTTAAATTTAGATTAGATAAACAATCACTTAATTCTTAGGCTAAATAATAGAAAGAGAGCTAGTATTAGTACTTTTGGTTCCTTTGGGATTCGATATTCCGGTCTTGCCTAAACTATACTACTGTTCTATAGGTGCGCTTGCCTTAAAATCGTTGTCAGAGTTTGTTTCCAGGTTCGATCATTCTCATTATAAATTTTAAAGATCTTATTTCGACAATCAATATCAGAGGATGATCGACTTGTAATATCAAGCATTGAATAGCTTGGAAATTGAATAACTATGTGTTAGCTAAGATATGTATTGAACCTTTGTTGTTGATGAGTTTATAGATAAAGCTATAAATGGATGAATGAATAATTTTAGCTATGGATGATATGGTATGTATAAGAGATAATTGATCTATGTGATGGTTGGTTTCGTTTAATGTTTTATGTTACAAACTTACTAAGCTTTATAAAGCTTACTGTGTGATTTGTTTCTCTGCTTTGCAGTGTCAGTAAAGCTAGCTCAGATCCGGGAATCGTCAGCATCTCAATCACACTATCGGTATTCTATTTTGGTACTTTTGGAAAGATGTACATAGTTGAAATATGGCATGTATAGGCTAGTTGTTTTGATTCATATGTGAGATGTGTAAATAACCATGTGATATGGCTAGCTAAATGTTGATAATGTGCATGAGCAAATATGGTATTTGGTGCATATATTGATATAGCATGATGGTAATGAATTAGCTTATAAATAGTGAGTTCAATGATGAATTAATGCCTTAGTGATTTAGTGAAGTTATGGATGATTTATACCTAGATTTACATGTAATTTGGTTGTATAAAATGGCATACTTAGAAATGAGATTATATGTGATGATATGATGATTATTGGACATGGAATTGGTTGCCAAATTGTATGTATAAAGATGCTCAAATGTGCTTGTTGGATTGACTCATGTGGGTGGCATTTTGGCCTTGCAAATGGCCTATTTTTGCCACACGGTTGTGGCACACGAGCATGCCTAGTGACCGTGGGCGTAAGTCAGTATATGGCCTAAGAGCACACGGCCACGGCACACGGACGTGCCTGGTAGCCGTGTGGTTTTTGACAGGATCGACCACGGCCAAAGTACACGGGCGTGCTTGGTGGCCGTGGAGCAAAGGTCAGTTTCGACCACGGGGAGGACACACGGGTGTGTCTAGCAGCCGTGGGAGGCACACGGCTTACCCCCACGGGCGTGTATCCCCTGAAACTTAGAAAAGTTTTAAATTTTCATGAAGTTTCTGTATGTGTTTCAGTTTAGTCCCGACCCTTCTCTAGCATGTGTTTAAGGTCTTATACGCCTTAATAAGGGACAAATTGTTTATGTTTGATATATTATGATGATGATTGACTTTGTGTCGTAAATGAGTTGTGAAATGATCCTATTGTCCGGTAATGCCTCTTAACCCTAATCCGGCGACGATTTTGGGTTAGCGGTGTTACATTTTTATTGGTATCAGAGCTACAGTTTAGTCGATTCTTGGACTAACATAGCGCATGTGAGTCTAGCTATACATGCCGTATTATAAAATTGCGATAGTGTGATGAATTTGATAGTTGAAAATGTGTTTTCATATAGTAATAGATCCCGATCGAGTAATTGCTGACGATGTAGAAAGCAATGCGCCTGCTCCCGCTCAAGGGACAGCGACGGCCACATCTAAGCCGAATTACAATGGTGAGGGAGGAGAGGCTAAGAAAGCCTTCTTCCGAATGATGAGCGAGTGGTTTACGGAGTTCATTCAAATGAATCTGGCTGCTCCACAACCTCTACCCCCACAAATACCTGTTGTGCCACAAGTTGTAGATCCGATCAGATTAAATAAACCACATGTAGACAAGATTCAAAAATACGAGGCCGAGGAGTTTAGGGCCACATCTGATGACGATACTGAGCGAGCCAAGTTTTGGCTAGATAATACAATCAGAGTATTCGATGAGATGTCGTTGAATCTTAATGAGTGCATTAAGTGTGCAATTTCCTTGTTGAGAGACACGGCTTATAACTGGTGGAAAACATTGATATCTGTGGTTCCGAGTGAGAGAATCACCTGGGACTTCTTTCAAGCAGAGTTCAGAAAGAAGTATATCAGTCAACGCTTCATTGATCAGAAACGTAAAGAGTTTCTAGAATTGAAACAGGGCCGCTTGTCTGTTACTGAGTACGAGCGGGAATTCGTAAGATTGATTCAATATGCGAGAGAATGTGTTTCGACCGAAGCTACTATGTGCAAACGTTTCATAGAGGGATTGAATGAAGACATTAAATTATTGGTTGCGATACTTAATATAAATAAATTTGTTGTGTTAGTCGAAAGAGCATGCAAAGCTAAGGAGCTTAGTAAAGAAAAGAAGAAAGCCGATTCTGAGGCTCGTGATGAAAGAAAGAGATCGATGAATAAGTTCTCTCAACCTTCACCGAAGAGATATAGAGATGCAAACAATCGTTCAAATGTTTCGTTTGGACATCCAAGTAGAGATCGTTCGAGACAAAGTACTGGTTCACGAATTCAAGCTCCGAATGAATCTAGTGTTGGTAGCGTTAAGAGTAACAAACCTGAGTGCAGACAGTGTGAAAGACGACATGTAGGAGAGTGCTGGGGCAAGTACAACAATAGAGTTTGTTATAAATGTGGATCTAGAGATCATTTTATTCGAGATTGCCCGAAGATGGTGGAAGAGGAAAATGTTCAGAATGAAAGACCCAGTAACGTGACGGCTAGAGGTAGACCACCCAGAAACATCAGAAATGTGAGCAAAAGTCAGAGGGGGACAACTGACACAGCTGTGAGGTCAGAAGCGGGAGCACCTGCCCGAGCCTAAGATATACGTGCACGAGAGGAAGCATCATCTCCAGACGTCATCACCGGTACTTTCACTTTATTTGATACTGATGTCATTGCATTGGTAGATCCAGGATCAACTCATTCCTATGTGTGTATGAACTTAGTATTGAATAAGAATCTACCTGTTGAATCTACTGAATTTGTGGTTAGAGTGTCGAACCTCTTAGGCAAGTGTGTCCTGGTGGATAAAATATACAAGAATTGTCCATTGATGTTTCGTGATATATGTTTTCTGGCCAATTTGATGTTACTACCATTCAATGAGTTTGACATAATTCTGGGTATGGATTGGCTTACTTTGCATAATGCCATCGTGAATTGTAAAAGAAAGAGTATTGAGGTGAAGAGTCAGAATGGTGAGATAGTTTGAATTGAATCCAATGATATGAAAGGATTACCAGCTGTTGTATATGCGATGAAAGCTATGAATTATGTGAGAAAAGGGTGTGAAGCTTATTTGGCGTATGTGATTGTTACAAAAGTGTCGGAAAAGAGAGTTGAATCTGTGCCTGTGGTATGTGAGTTTCCAGATGTGTTTCCTGAAGAGCTGTCGGGATTACCTCCAATTCGGGAAGTGGAATTTGGTATTGAATTAGTGCCACGGACCACTCCCATTTCTATAACTCTGTATAGAATGGCACCAACAGAATTGAAAGAGTTAAAATCGCAGTTGCAAGAATTAACTGATAGAGGATTTGCACGACCGAGTTTTTCACCCTGGGGAGCTCCTGTGTTATTTGTGAAAAAGAAAGATGGAACTATGAGAATGTGTATTGATTATCGACAATTGAACAAAGTGACGATAAAGAACAAATATCCGTTGCCTCGTATTGATGATTTGTTTGATCAGCTGAAGGAAGCTACAGTGTTTTCTAAGATAGATTTGAGATCAGGCTACTATCAGCTGAGAGTTAAAGAAACTGATGTGCCGAAAACTGCTTTCAGAACAAGGTACAAACATTACGAATTTTTAGTGATGCCTTTCGGACTAACAAATGCTCCCGCAGTGTTTATGGATCTAATGAATCTGATATTCAGACCATATTTAGATCGCTTTGTGGTGGTGTTCATTGATGATATTTTGATCTATTCGTGTGATGAGACACAACATGCTAAGCATTTGAGAATCGTGCTACAAACTCTACGTGAGAAACAGTTATACGCAAAGTTTAGCAAATGTGAATTTTGGTTGCTTGAGGTTGGGTTTCTGGGACATATTGTATCAGCTGCTGGAATACAAGTTGATCCGAGTAAAATCTCTGCTATTTTGGAACGGAAGCCTCCGAGAAATGTGTCTGAAGTTCATAGTTTTCTGAGACTAGCGGGATATTATAGACGATTTGTGAAAGGCATCTCGATGATTGCGACCCCATTGACAAAGTTGTTACAGAAGGATGTTAGATTCGAGTGGTCAGAAAAATGCCAACAGAGTTTTGAACAGTTGAAAGTGTTATTAACGGAAGCACCAGTGTTGATTCAACCCGAACCAGGTAAAGAGTTCATAGTTTATAGTGATGCATCATTAAATGTTTTGGGCTGTGTACTGATGCAAGAAGGGAAAGTCATTACTGACGCTTCGAGACAGTTAAAATCGCATGAAAAGAATTACCCAACGCATGATCTTAAATTGGCTACGATTGTGTTCACAATGAAGATTTGGCGTCACTATCTGTTTGGGGAAAAATGTCACATCTATACTGATCATAAGAGTTTAAAGTACCTGATGACTCAGAAAGACTTGAATTTTCGACAGAGAAGATGGTTAGAATTATTGAAAGACTACGAACTTGTGATAGATTACCACCCGGGTAAAGCTAATGTTGTAGCTGATGCCTTGAGTCAAAAATCGTTATATGCTTTGCGAGCTATGAGTAATCAGATAGATTTACGTGATGATAGTGCGGTGGTAGCTAAATTGAAAGTAAAGCCGATGTTTGTACAGCAGATTTGTGATGCTCAGAAAAATGATGTTGAAATGACAGCTAAACGAACTCAATGTGAATTGAATGCTGAATCAGAATTTTGAGTTGGTAGTGATGATTGTTTGAGATTTAGAGATCGAATTTGTGTTCCGAGAAATTCAAAGTTGATTTCGATAATTTTGAATAAAGCTCACAATAGTCATTTGACTATACATCCAAGGAGTACAAAAATGTATAATGATATGAAACAGTTCTATTGGTGACATGGCATGAAAAAAGATATTTCTGACTTTGTGTCGAAATGTTTAGTTTGTCAGCAAGCGAAGGCTGAACATCAAGTTCCGTCTGGTTTGTTACAACTGATTATGATTCCTGAGTAGAAATGTGAGAGAATTACGATGGACTTTGTATCGGGTTTGCCCTTATCTCCGAGTAAGAAAGATGCAATTTGGGTGATAGTGGACAGATTAACGAAATCAGATCATTTCGTTCTGATGAGAACCGATTATTCTTTAGATAAGTTAGCTAAACTGTATATCGATGAGATTGTGAATTGCACGGAGTACCGTTATCTATAGTGTCTGACAGAGATCCGAGATTTACCTCGCAATTTTGGAAGAAATTGCAAGATGCTTTAGGCACAAAATTGCATTTCAGTACTGCTTTTCATCCGCAAACGGATGGTCAATCCGAGCGAATCATTCAGATTCTCGAAGACATGCTGAGATGTTGCATACTTGAATTTGAAAGTACGTGGGAAAAGCATTTATCATTGATTGAGTTTGCGTATAACAACAGTTTTCAATCCAGCATTAAAATGGCACCATATGAAGTGCTTTATGGTCGAAAGTGTCGAACTCCATTATATTGGACTGAGCTGAGTGAGAATAAGATTCACGGGGTTGATCTAATAAAAGAGACTGATCAGAAAGTGGAAGTAATTCGTGACAATTTGAAAGCAGCTTCAGATCGTCAGAAGTCTTATGCAGATTTGAAACGAAAGGATATTGAATTCAAAATTGGTGATAAAGTGTTTCTGAAAGTGTCTCCGTGGAAGAAAATACTTTGATTTGGCCGAAAGGGCAAGCTGAGTCCGAGGTTCATCGGACCGTATGAGATTATTGAACGAGTTGGGTCGGTTGCTTATAGATTGAGATTGCCATCTGAGTTAGAAAAGAATCATAACGTGTTTCATGTGTCAATGCTTCGACGGTACAGATCAGACCCGTCTCATGTGATTACTCCTATTGAAATTGAGATTCAATCAGACTTGTCGTATAGTGAAGAACCGATCCGAATTTTGGCACGAGAGATTAAAGAGTTGAGAAACACAAGAATTTCCTTAGTGAAAGTATTATGGCATAAACACGGAGTTGAAGAGGCTACATAGGAGCCTGAGAACATTATGAGAGAGCAATATCCACACCTATTCACTAGTAAGATTTTCGGGGACGAAAATCCCTAAGGGAGAGAGTTGTAACAGGCCGGTTTAGACCCTAGTCAGAATAGTGGTTTTGAAACCACAAATCCGAGGTTGGAATAATATTTTAATATTATTCTTGGTGTTTATTATATGTGATATAGTCTGTGTGAAAATTCTGTGTGGTAATTTTATCGACTGTGTGTCAAATTAAGAGAAAGGACTTAATCGTATAAAGTGTAAAAGCTGTGTGCTGATTGATAAGTGCTAAATTGTTGTTGTATTTATAAAGTGGAGGATTAATTTTGTAATTAACCAAAAATATATGTGGTGGACGGCATTAAATGTTGATATGTGTTTATATATATGTTTATATATACATATATATATATTAACTTATAAGTTAAAGTTAATATTATATATATTACAAACTATAATAAAACAAAGAAAAGGAGTAGTGGATTGTTCATCCATCTCCACCGAAAAACAAAGAAAAGAAAAGAATTTAAAGCCTTGAACATTCGGCAAGCTTTAAGTAAAAAACTTAAGGTATGTTTTGGCTTTCGTTTTTTATAATTTATACATTTTCGAAATCGTTGCTTCGTGCTCTAGCTAACCCATGTTGTAATTTTGTGAATTGATGATGCTTTTGTGATGAGATATTGATGAATGCTTGAGCTATATGCTAGTTGATAGTGAAATATGAAAACTTGGTGTTGGATTAACATAATTTGTATTGGAATTTTTAGAGAAATTGAGTATTTTGGACTTAATTGAGAAAATGAGAATTGAAGGGTTAAAATGTGAAATAAATGAAATGTGTGAGCTTGTATTAGCATGAGAAGAATTCGGCTAAGCATATGTGTTTGGAGATTTTGTATATTTGATGATTTTATGAATTAGGGACTAAAGTGTCGAAATGTGAAAATGTGAGGGCTATTTTGTAAAATGCCTTAAATATGTGTGTTTGGACTAAAATGAATGATTTGGAAATTGAATGCATTGAATTTGAATGTGTATAGACCAAGAGAGGAGAGGTTCGGATCGAGATCGAGGTAAAGATAAAGTGCTCGATTAATCGACCGTTTCGATAGTTCGACGTCCGAGGTAAGTTCGGATATAATACATGTTATTAAGATATGGTTTAGCATTATGAAATGAATGTGTATATGTGTATGAAATCGAAATGTTATGTGCAAGATTTAGTTGATGGCACTAGGGGTGCAAAATTGAAATTGAAACAGAGATGAATAGCACTGTGTGTGCGATGTTATGAAACCTTTGGCTATTTGACGTGGCACTGTGTGTGTGATATCGAGATAAGTCGGTTGAAAGATTAGGCACTAAGTGTGCGATGACTAATATGTATCGACCATGTATATGGCACTAAGTGTGCGATTAAATTGAAAGAATATAAGAGGATGATCGACTTGTAATATCAAGCATTGAGTAGCTTGGAAATTGAATAACTATGTGTTAGCTAAGGTATGTATTGAACCTTTGTGGTTGATGAGTTTATAGATAAAGCTATGAATGGATGAATGAATAATTTTAGCTATGGATGATATGGTATGTATAAGAGAGAATTGATCTATGTGATGGTTGGTTTAGTTTAATGTTCTATGTTACAAACTTACTAAGCTTTATAAAGCTTACTGTGTGATTTGTTTCTCTGCTTTGCAGTGTCAGTAAAGCTAGCTCGGATCCGGAAATCGTCAGCATCTCAATCATACTATTGGCATTCTATTTTGGTACTTTTGGAAAGATGTACATAGTTGAAATATGGCATGTATAGGCTAGTTGTTTTGACTCATATGTGAGATGTGTAAATAGCCATGTGATATGGCTAGCTAAATGTTGGTAATGTGCATGAGCGAATATGGTATTTGGTGCATATTTTGATATAGCATGATGGTAATGAATTAGCTTATAAATGGTACGTTCAATGATGAATTAATGCCTTAGTGATTTAGTGAAGTTATGGATGATTTATACCTAGATTTACATGTAATTTGGTTGTATAAAATGGCATGCTTAGAAATGAGATTATATGTGATGATATGATGATTATTGGACATGGAATTGGTTGCCAAATTGTGTGTATAAGATGCTCAAATGTGCTTGAAGGATTGACCCATATGGGTGGCATTTTGGCCTTGCAAATGGCCTATTTTTGCCACACGGTTGTGGCACACGGGCGTGCCTAGTGATCGTGGGCGTAAGTCAGTATATGCCCTAAGAGCACACGGCCACGGCACACGGCCGTGCCTGGTAGCCGTGTGGTTTTTGATAAGATCGACCACGGCCAAAGTACACGGGTGTGCTTGGTGGCCGTGGATCAAAGGTCAGTTTCGACCACGGGGAGGACACACGGGTGTGTCTAGCAGCCGTGGGAGGCATACGGCCTACCCCCACGGGCGTGTATCCCCTAAAACTTAGAAAAGTTTTATATTTCCATGAAGTTTCTGTATGTGTTTCGGTTTAGTCCCGACCCCTCTCTAACATGTGTTTAAGGTCTTATACGCCTTAATAAGGGACAAATTGTTTATGTTTGATGTATTATGATGATGATTGACTTTGTGTCGTAAATGAGTTGTGAAATGATCCTATTGTCCGGTAATGCCTCTTAACCCTAATCCGGTGACGGTTTTGGGTTAGGGGTGTTACAAACCGAGCCTGTAGATAATTAATAAAAATATTTACGGAGTTATGCTATAAATGAATTGAATCAAGGATAAGTAATTCAGTTGATTTAAGTATTTAATCTAGTCCAAGGATTAAATTGTAAATTTAGATCGCTATAGATTTAATTTGAAAATAGTTAAAGGGGCTAAAATTGCTAATATTCCAAAATTTTTGGACAGCAATAAAAATGCCAAATTTGTGGCTAAAAAACGTTGATATTATATGTTATTATTTATTATAAAAAATTTAAAAATAAAAGAAAGTTAAATTAGTTGAAGTGGAAGGAGAGCGAAGATGTCTTCTCCATCCTTCCACGCGAGAAGAAAAAAAAGAAGAAAAGAAACATAGATTTGGTTAGGGTTTCAAACTTTAATCCACAAATTGGTAAGTGTAATTTATTACTTTTCTTATAAATTTTATGTTTTTGAGATCGGGAAATCATAATTTAACTAATTTGTGTATCAATTTATAAAACCGTTAAAGTTTTAGAAAGTTGCCATTAATGATTTTTCTATATTTTTTTAAATGTTAAATTGATATAATTTTAGTGTATACATAAAAATGACTAGTTTTTTGAAGTTAGATGTTAGATTTTTCACTTGAGAAAATAAAGTGGATATCAAGTAGAGTAGTTATGAGATTTTGTTAGAAATTGATAATAGAGGGTCTAAAATAGAAGGAATGAAGTCGGATTATAAATCAACGCTTAGAATGGAGAGTTATGCTTGTTTCGACTTTAAGAATTTAAATTGAATGAAATGTAAAGTTTGTTTAAGATAATAATTGACTGTGAATTAGGTGAATTATTGATGGTATTATTTGTTTATGTTAATTCATAGCTATTGACAATCTGGTTTCTTCAAAAGCAGAGGAAAAGGCTAAAGTCACCAACGAGTAGTTTGAAATTCCCTATAAGTACCATCATAACTCAACTTATTATTTAGTTTTCCTTTTAATTTCATTGTTAGGTAAGTTGACAAAACGAAGGAAGTTACACATGAGTGGCTGACTAGAAATACAATATTGAGATTGATTATTGTGATAGAAAGTTAAATCGTACAAAAAATATTGAAACAAAATAATTTATTAAAGTTACGCATTTGGCTTGAACATGAGACGAATCATGTCATGTTTAATATGAAATGACATTTAATGGAAGAGTTGTTGCTGAGATCAATGGAATGGAAATTGAACTGAGAGTGAAATTATACTATAGGTTATTGTATTAATTGTTGGGCAAAGTTAAGAATAATTAATGAGTTAAAGAATCAAGTAAAATAATAGAAATAATAATTGCTTCGACTATAAGTCAATGAGCGCTAGGGTCATTTTCCTTCGGACGTCCTAACTATGGCTTTCACAATTACTACTTCGGCTGAGCCGATGAGTGCAGGGCGCGAATTGTTTATGTCGGATGTACCGATATAAAATTACTTCGACTATAGGTCGATGAGCGTCGGGCGTACGTGCTGGGCACAATTTGTTTAGTTCGGGACGTATTGATGAGGCACCGAGTTCCAAATTATAGTATTAATAGGATTCGTAAATTAGTTCGGATCCGAGCTATGTATTAGTGAACATCAATATTGAACAAGAAGAATGGTTAGAATCAAATTGGTAATGTAATGCAATATGACAAATTGAGACAAAATCGAATAAGGTTGCACACGTCGTTAGCAAAAAAAACTATTAATAAGTTCATTAAAATAGATTGGTTAGTTATAATATCACTTTTGGTTGTTTGGGATACATATGTATATTAATGTTTTGGATACATTTCGATATGAAACATACTTGAATTTATCTAAGGAAGAAATAAATCAACTAAGTCCAATTATTTATATTTCATGCTATATTAAGTTATAGTAATACCATTTGAAATTAATACTCACCGAATGGTCTTGTTTTCATATGTAGGCTAGGTTTATTTTGAGATTTTGTACTCAGAGTCGTCAGCATCCAACCGAAAAATCCTGGACTCAACCAAATTCATATATTTTGTTTTGTTTCAAGTTGGCATGTACTAGGTTTTTAGTACAGTCATTTGGCTATAGATATATTTTTGTGACAAAAAATATATATTAACTTTTGGTTGCTATAATAATATTATTAGTTAATTAAATTGTTTTAATGTGATATACTTAGGTTGCAGTATATTTCGAAATATGGAAGTGTTGGGAATTGATTTGGAAGATGATTTGAATATGAATATATTATGAAATCTAAATTTTTGCAGGGGTTTTATGTAAAATAAGCAGAAATGGTGCCAATTTTTTTTAAAAACAAATTTACCACTACACTACCATTTCAATAAAGTGAAATGGTAATTTAGGTTGTTTCGGCATTTCAATGTGGTATTTTATATTCAGGTCCTCTAACTAGGTTTGATATAAGGTGTCATAGTAACAGTCGAGATGCATGAATCCGACCGAGTCATGCGGCGGTTCGGGTGTACGCAATGTATTCCGTCGCCACACCAGGAGCTCAAAGACCTATACAAGATCGACTTGTGGAGGAGACCCAAGAAAGATTGGCCAACATTTCACAAAATGCATATCAAGATGTGGGAGCGTAGGTACGATTTCTTGCCAACGCGTTAACCATTTCACACACCAAATTTGGCGACATCTCCAGATTACATGGATTGGTTCAGGCATAATGACAAGCCGTATCTACTGTCGGCTTCAGAGAGGAATAGACAACATTATTGTAGGAGGCCAAGATGAAGGCCCATCAATCCTAGGTCAGGAGATGGAGACGCGATGGGATCGACGTCTGCTCCATCTGCACCGGAAGACCTGATTGTCGTGCAACCCCCCATTTAGTCTGGTTCATTTATTTTTGCTTCTAACCCAGTTTTTTGGTCACAAACATCATAACATGCACACTCAGTCCCCACATCATCACCTTCAGTTCCGGTTTATTTTACACAACCACCACAACACACACAATCATTCTCTGCATCAACACTTTCAGCACCAGTTTATTTTACACAAGCACCACAACATGCCCATCATTCCCTACATCAACACCTTCTTCAGGGATACATTATGCATGGCCGCCACCCACCGTGCCATATTACATGTTGATCCCACCAACAACACCGATGCATTCGGTATCGCCTTCAATTCCCACCTTCTATCTGCAATTAGGCCATGCGACACCATATAGTGGCTCGTCGACTGTGTTGCAAACACCCCCAGCATCCTTGTTCTACCGAGTGGGTCATCCTCGCAATCGCCGACTCAACCTAGAGGATTTAATATGGGTGACTAGGACACGATTGCAGTCAACCATACAGCAAGGAGATGAAGTCCGCGATCAATCTCGATGTGCACGTAGATATTAAACCAAAGTCGATGGGAAGCCACCAAACCAACAAGTGTGATAGAACCCTAGGCGTGCCCAATGCCCAACCGGTTGTGGCACACATTCGGGACGCCGATGATTATGTTATTTTGTAATCTTTTAATTTTTTAATTTTTTGTATATTTTGTTTTACATCCTAAATGTACACTTATTTACAATATACAAAATAAATTTATTAAATTGGTTTGATTTGTACACAATCAAGTTGTGTTTAAAATTAAAAATTATTTGTTACTTTTTCATTTAAGTTTTTCTTCCTCTATTTGTTAAGTACAATATTTTTAGAAAGAAAAGAATTGCTCAGAAGGTTCGAAAAAAGATTAAAACTTTGGCTTGCGAATTGTATTATATCTTACTTCAATAATTAATATTAACTTACACTTTACAAAAGAAATTAATGAATAATCGAATAAGTTAGTGTACTCACTGCATAAGTTAGTGTTTTAGTTAGCTCTTCTACACTTCAATAATTAATATTAAATTTGGCGTGGGAGTTTTACATGTGTGATTTCTACATTTTTCTCAATTAATTTTTTATCCGAAAATCTCGAGTTGCAGGGCTTAGAAGCAACCAAGCTGGGGTGGTTGAAATGGCCAAAAGAGAAAATGCTCTCTGTAGTGAGCATTCTCATCTGGCATGCTAGTGAAAACGCTCTCTACAAAATGCATTTTCAAGCTACATGTCTAACATGCCGGTGGAAAACACCCTCTGCAGGAAGTGTTTGTAGTGCCATGTTAAATGAAAATGCCCTCTACAGAGAGCGTTTTCTCTCTGCCCATTGCAACCACCCCCACTTGGTTGCTTCTGAGCCCTACAACCTGGGATTCCTGAGATAAATTTATTTTTCCCTTTATACCCCGCCCCATCCCCTATATAAACATTCATTTTTCATCCCCTACTCAACACATCTCAATCTCCTTTAAATTATTATTTTCTTTTTCTTGTGTTGAAATTTTGGGTTTAAAGATTTATTTCTCTCTCGCTTTTAGAAAGACATAGTCATAGTTTTAAGTTGTGTTTTGGTTCACTGTAATGTCATGGTGCTCGGTTACCTACAAATTTCACCTACCGTGTGAGTATGGAGCCATCATCTGAGAAGTCGAGATTGCTTTGCAACTCGAGATCCAAGTTGGTGATGATTATACCATCTCAGGTTGAAGTATAACTAAGGCTTCAAGTTTACAAAGGTTATGTTGTCAAGGGATGAAGCATAAATAGGGCCTTAATTTATGGTGCTAATGCGAGAACAACAACGAGTCTTCTCATTAGAGGAGCATGCTTTATAAAACTCAAACATAGGTGTAAGGAAGGAAAACACAATGATCCTTCTAGTATAATCAAGTAATTCGTGCTGTCCTCCACTACGTAAGGGGGTGACCTTGTTAACTTATTACACCCCAATTTTGTCACAGTTATAATAACGAGGCCACCGCCTTCAGTGGTGGTAGATAAGACGCATTACTTGATTATACTAAAATGCCACTGCGTTTTTCTTCCTCATATTTACGTTTGAGTTTTATAAAGCATCCTCTTCTGATGAGAAACTCGTTGTCGTGCCTGCACAACCAGTGTCAACTACGGCCCCGTTTATGCTCCATTCCTTGACAGCATAACATTTGTAAACTTGAAGCCCTGGTTACACTTCAACCCTAGACCGTATAATCACCGTCAACTAGGACCTTGAGTTGCAACACGATCCGACTTCCCGGGTGATGATACCATACTCACATGGAAGATGAAATTTGTAGGTTACCCAACTTCACGGCACCACCGTAAATTCAAACATTCCTTAAAATCATAATCATGTCTATCTCAAACACGAACAAAAGTAAATCTACAAATTTTTAATTTCCAACAGCAATAAAAAAAATTACCAAACAGAAAACGCGCCCTATAGGACACTTTTTTCTTCTCTTTCCTAAAAACACACCCTGTGGCAGTGAAAACGCGCCCTTTAGGACGCGTTTTCAGGAGAGAAAAACACAGCATAAATCGATAATTTTTTTTTAAAATCAACCTCATTTCTCAAAAAAAGTTCAGCATATTTCATTAAATTAACCCATTGATGATGCATAAAATATTTAAAAAAAATTCTAACACAAAAATTAATTCAACCTAAGGTTTTGATTAGGACTTCATTTTGAAAGCCACGGCCAAGGATTAAAATTAAAGTTTTGGATTTTGTTCAGCTCATACAATTTCAATGAATATTTTTTTTCAATTTTATTATATTTAAAATTGAGTATAGGTTACAGAGAAGCACAATTGAAATTCAAGTCTCATAATTCTTTTTTTTTATTTGGTTTGGTCTCCCGTTCGACAATGAACCCAAAAGCATTGTGCTTTGAATTATTTTTTCAATCTTTTTTATTTGGTTTGGTTTATATGATTTTGAATTTGGTATTTGGTTAAATTAAGTGAAGTATGTGATCGTTAAGCTTTTTCCAATTATATGGTTTATAGATTTATGTTATTAGTATACGTGAATTGATTTGATATGGACATTTGTTAAAGTTGTTTTCTTATATAAATATATATATTCAATTTGTTGGGCTACTTTGATGTAAACTCATGCCAACCGTGATACATTTTTAAAAATTTTGGTTTTAAGTTTAGTTTTATAAAATTTGATTTTAAATTTTAATTGTAAAATTTTGATGGTTTTTTGTTTAAGTATTAAAAAAAGTCAAAGATTAATATTTTCGGTTTCTAGTTGTATTATGTAGACAATTTTATTTTGAGTTATTTCAGAATTCTAGTGCAATTAGAAATTTTAGTTTTGATCTTTCACTATTATAGAAATTTTAATTTTGAATATTGGTATGATTATATATATTTTTAAAATAACTTAACTAAAACAATAAGTTGCCAAAGTGACCTTTGTTGTAAAAATTATTCTATTTTAAAATATAAAAGGTTGTGTACATGTAACTTTAAGTTATGTTAATCGGTCCAAAGGAAAGTTAGTATTTAACAAAATTACATGTGCAATTGTGGTGATAAACATGTGACAATTATTCAATTTTACATGTAAGTAATAAATCGGCCCAAAGGAAGATTTATTGTTTGACATATTTTTATTTCATTGTTTGATTACTACACCAAGATATTATTTACAAGTTAATATTTTATCCTTGATTACTACACCAAGATATTATTTACAAGTTAATATTTTATCCAAAGATAAAATATTAATGGAGTGAACAGAGTCTTGAGATGGTATTTACCTTTATTCAGATTATTTTGGTTTAAATTTGAAATCTTATGTGAGCTTATTTTGAATTGATATAACTACTATTATACTTGCCGACATAACTGCATTCACTTGAACATTCAGGGGCACTATATCAAGTAAGATTACCGCGGCTAAGAAATTCATGGTCGGCATTGAAAAGAGGTTTTTCAACAACGAAAATGCTAAAACTAAAATGCTCTTGACAAATCTAACTTCAAAATGGTATACAAAGAAAAATAAAAAGGTTGCAGATACAACACTACAAAAGAAACAACAAAAGGAATCAACTAAGGGTTGTTGTTTCTCTTGTAGTGTGACAGGTGCACTTCTTAATTTTGTTTGTTCTAAGGTTAATTTGACTTTAGTATCTAGATACACTTGGTGGATAGATTTCGGTGCAACAACTCACATTAGTATGTCTATGCAAGGTTGTCGGAACTAATGAAAGCCTAATGATGGTGAAAGATATATCTATATTGTCACATCTCGAAATTGGGTCTAGAAGTTTCGAGGGTAATTTAGAGATTTTGGCTTGGAATGAGTTCAGAAATTTTGAAGTATGGTAAATTGAAATTATCTTTTACTATAGTTTTTCCAAAATCAAATCAATTTTTCAAAATAAAGTAGAAAAGATCTTCAATTTTGAAAATTAAAAATGGTTTAAATTAGGAGTGGTTTTAAAGCAATTACACCAAAGTTTTAAAAATCCTTAAAAATCCTTATTTTCCCCTTCATCTATATTAAATTCACGAAATCTTCTTCCCTCACCCTTTTTGTTATCGTCCCTTGATTTTCCCAAGCACTTTTCACTTATTTTATTTTTCAAACATCAATTCATTTGATTTCTATCATCTCCAAGCATTAAACTTCCTTAAAATTCCATAAAAAGCTTCAAAAACACCATTGATTTCACCATTGGTCGACTTGTGAGTTTTCTGGATTTTCAATTAAACATTCGTTTCTCCTTCAACTAACATAATGTTTCATTTTCTTATTAGTTTTTAATGATATCTAGCCTTCTAAATTGAGTTTTTATCTATTGAATCAAAAGTTTTGAATAAATGCCAAAATTTGGGTCGTTAATGGTGAAATTCGAGATTTGTATAAAGTCGGTGTTTCAAAGTGTTTTTCAATTCGTTTTGATGAGATTAAAAGGTTTCTAAACTTTCTCTAAATTTTCGTTAAATAATTCTAAGGTTTAATTGAGTTTTCGAGAAAATTGTCGGAACCATGAATATGTGTAATTTTGTGTGGTTTGAGGGTTGAGAATTATTTTTAGATGTATAAATAGAAGATTGGAATTGATTATAGTCAATGGGAATGAGTAAAGATTAAGATATTTCAGTTTCAAGTTTGTTAGTAGAAAAGTTAAGTTTCAAGAGGAACTATGTAACACCCCTCACCCGTATTCAACGCTGGAATAGGGTTAAGGAGTATTATCGAACTTACAACTCAATTATACATACTATTAGCATACATTTCATCAATTCAAACATTCGTTAATTGATAAACCGTAAAAGTAACATATTTTAAGCCCACATTTAGTATGCTTTTGGATGAATTAAGCCTCGATTTATGTAAAAAGGTGCTCTTAATCCTTTGTTTTCATGTTTTATACCCAGGAAAGCACCTGAGGATGAAAAGAACGGAAAACGAGCCCAAAACGGAGTAAATGGGCCATATCATGAAATCCACACTGCTTGGGCCCAAGTCCACACGGCCGTGCCTCATTGATCTACTAGAATATGGCCTAATCATGATCCACACGGCCGTTCCCCATTCAACAGGGTCGAACACGGCCTGGCCACGACTTACACGGGCGTGTGTTATGGGCGTGTCCCTGCTGCGGCCAAGAGAAGTTTTACTCGGATTTGGACACTTGGAGGCAAAGAAACACATTCCAAAGCCTATTCAAACACATTAGTAGGAATTCTACTTGAATTAGGATACTTAGGGACCAAGTAAGGCATCTCAAAGCTTATATAAACACCCAATGGGGGCAACTTAAGACGGCGGATCTCTTCTTCAATTCCTTCAGGGAGTTTTAGGGATTTCTTACTGAGACGTTTTCTTTATTTGATATGAACTAAACCCTTCAGATACTTGAAGGGGATGAAACCTAAGACAGATCTTGTTATTGTTTTCTGAACTATATGATAAATATTTGACTTGTTCTTAATTATGTGTGCTTAATCCTTGTGTTGATATTTCCAGGATATTAATTCAAGTATGATGTGCTTAGGTGGAGGAGCAAAAGTCTCTGCTTAATAGTAGATCTAGCATAATTAAGCGGAGTTGATCGCACGCCTAGAGATAGGGTGACGAGATTTTGCCGGATTAGGGTGAAACCTAATATGGGAGTACATAGATCGAGTTAATGCGATTCTAGGGGTTTTAATTAGAAAGAGATTTCAATTAATCAACCTAGGGTTAGATGTTATTCGCTTCGAGAGAGGGTTTAATATACATTAGGGAATCTTACGGATCAAGTCAAGTGAATACATCGTCTGGTTCAGTGTTAGATAACAAGTGAAGTCTTGGTGGATTCTTCCTAATGGTACCGTCTTAATCAACTGAGTTTTCCCGACAATATTTTTCCCAATTCATTCTCTTTTTGTCTTTGCATCTTTAGTTTAGTTAGTTAAATTTAGATTAGACAACCATTCACTTAATTCTTAGGCTAAATAATAGAAAGAGAGTTAGTATTAGTACTTTTAGTTCCTTTGGGATTCGATATTCCGGTCTTGCCTAAGCTATACTACTGTTCGATAGGTGCGCTTGCCTTAAAATCGCTGTCAAAGTTAGTTTCTAGGTTCGATCATTCTCATTATAAATTTAAAGCTCTGATTTCGACGATCATCAATCAACCTCAATCAATATGTCCCAAATACAAGCCTACGAGGCCCTATTCATGTATTGGAAGTGGTTCGGGACTAAATCAATAACCTTTAAAATAATTTGAGCACTTAGAAAATTTTTCTCCAAAACAGGGGACACACGCCCGTGTGACCTGGTCGTGTGTCTCACACGGCTACCAGACACGTCCGTGTCACAAGCCGTGTGGACATTCAAAATGGAGTCACATGGCTGTGTCCCAGCCCGTGTCCTACCCCGTATCCAAACAAGTGAGCTTACTGACTTGGGTCACACGGCCAACCACACGCTTGTGTGTCGAGCTTGTGTGCCCTTCGAAGTGGCCACACATGTCTGTGTGCCAGGCCGTGTGCTAGGTCGTGCCAAACCTGTAAGGTATACTGATTGTGTAACATGGCCAAGTCACACACCTGTGTACTAGGACATGTGCCAATTAGGGGGTATACTGACTTGTGCCACACAGTCGATCACACGTCTGTGTGTAAGACCGTGTGGAGCATACTGACTTCATTTCAATTTTAACACTAAGGGACACATGACCGTGTAACATGATCGTGTGTCACACATAGCTGAGACACCCGCCCGTGTCTCTACCCGTGTGGACAAAACTAGGCTATTTACCAAGCCATTTTGTCACCCATTTTACACATACCTAAGCAAGCTCAAATAGTTCCATTTCAAGACACAAATAAGTTGCCAAAAGTCATCAACCAAAGTTCAAATCATACCAATTCTTTACCATCAATATAAATCACAAATATACCACAATTTGCCATATAATTTTATACCTAATTCACATATACCATTCATTTATCTAAACCATTCCAAACATGCAATATCCATTCAACCTCAACCACTCATTATAGGTCAATTATCTAACTCAAAATAATACCATTTGCACATTTATCAACAACATCAAATGACCCATCACAAGCCAACCCAAATGGCCTTGATCGCTAAAATTAGAGTCTTAAAATTTATAAAGAGAATGATCAAACTTGGAAACTAACTCTGATAACGATTGAAGGCAAGTGTACCTATCGAACAGTAGTATAGCTTAGGCAAGACCGGATTATCTAACCCAAAGGAACTAAAAGTACTAATACTAACTTTCTTTTTATTATTTAACCTAAAAATAAGTGAAGTTGCTTTAATGTAATCTAAACTAATTACTAAACCAAAGACACAAAGACAAAAAGGATGAATTGGGAAAATAACTTTAGGAAAAACTCAGTTGATTAAGACGATACCCTCAGAAAGAATCCACCTAGACTTCACTTATTATTTAACCCTGAACCATACGATTTATTTACTTAGCTTGATCTGTAAGACTCCCTAACGTATATTAAACCCTCTCTCGAAGTGAATAACGTCTAACCCTAGGTTAATTAACGAAAATCTCTTTCTCGAATAATAACCCCCTAGAATAGCAGTAAATCGATCTATGGACTCCTATATTAGGTTTCACCCTAATCTGGCAAAATCTCGTCACCCTATCTCTAGGCGTGCGATCAACTTCGCTTAATTATGCTAGATCTACTCTTAAGCAGGGTCTATTCCTCCTCCACCTAAGCACATCAAATTTGGATTAAGCTTGCATAATTAAGAACAAACTAAGTATTTATCATTAATTCAGAAATTAATAACAAGATTCATCTAGGTTTCATCCCCTTCAGGTATCTGAAGGATTTAGTTCATAACAAATAAAGAGAACATCTCAAGAGAAAAGATAAAACAAAACATAAGAAATCCCTAAAACTCCCTGAAGGAATTGAAGGAGAAATCTGTCGTCTTGAGTAGAATTCCGGCTTCTTGGGATGGATCAACTGGCTAACTCCGAGTGATTTCCACAAATCTGACCTTTCCGTCTTGGCTCCTTGGCCTCGCTAACCGCCCTCCTCAAGGATGAACTTAGGGGGGTATATATAGGCTCTTGGAATGCGATTCTTTCTCCCTAAGTATCCTTTTCCGACTAAAATTATTCATTGCCACAACAAGGACATGGCCATGTCACACGCTCGTGTGACGAATCTTCAGGCCGTGTTCGGACTTCTTTAATGAGGCACGGCCGTGTGAGTCGGGGTCAAGCCGTGTTCTAGATGATTGACAAGGCACGGCCGTGTCGATTTCCACCTTGGCCCAATTCACTCCGTTTTGGGCCCATTTCTCATTCTTTTTATCCTCGGGAGCTTTCCTGAGTATAAGACATGAAAAGAAAGGATTAAGAGCACCTTTTATATAAATCGAGGCTTAAATCATCCAAAAGCAAGCTAAATGTGGGATTAAAATATGTTATAATTATGGTTTATCAAATATCCCCACACTTAAGCTTTTGCTTGTCCTCAAGCAAAATTCTCAATCTTACAATTAAAACAAACTTTCCATAATTCATAATTCTTATCAACCATGCCTTGTCATAATTCATAGATAATTTATACATGGATAATTCAACTCAAAGAGTCTTAAAGATTCAAACAAGATAAGTCATACATTTGTATCACGAAAATGTAGGTGTCTCCCCCTTATCTAAATAATTACCTTTAGTTCAAAACCGACAAGGATTGATATCATCACAAAAGATTCACTCAAATTACTCTTAAGTGTTTAAGGTTCAGGAAAAATAATAACTCATAAGTCGAACCTGAAAAGTTAATCCCATAGGCTTGCCTGAAAATCAAATCTCCACCACTTTAAAATGAAATGATAAACAAATCAAAAGGTCTTTGTCAAGATTGTAACGGGGCTAGGGTTAAAGGTGTGGATAAAGGCTGAAATTAGAAGGTTAGAACCGAGATTGAATTGATAAGTACCTACCTAAGAATACTGAAATAATATTTACATCAACTGAAAATAATAATCCTAACAATACGAGCTTTTCTTTCGAAAAATAAACTTTAACTGTATAAGCTCACCACTAATACTGCATATACTTTGATTTTCTTTTAAGAACAAACTAATGAATTCAAAATAACATAATATAATTCGGTAACTAATCAAATCATATCTCGATATAAGGGTAGTCAAAAGGAATGGAGATAACAAATACAAAGGGTTTTGAGTTAATATTAGCTGGTAAGTCAATAAAAAGGGTCGTTAGGATCAACGGAGTTCACTAGGGGTTAATTGTGAAGGTAGGCTATTTAGTGAAGTAAGTGGGTTAAAACCTAGCTGCCTTTATCATCTCAGTGTATCAAATCATAGGTGTGGTCTCAACATGTATAAACGAGGCAAGTTCTAGAATAACAGTTCAAAGTTGACACACTCATAATCAAGAAGTGAGCATGAAAAAGAATGTATGCTCTATAAGGTTCAAAATCTCACAAAAATTATGGGTGTTTTGACATCAACCTTGTAAATTTCAAACTTCAAGATAATATTTAAATTTAGGTTAACAACCTAGTGAGAATTTTAGTTCTGAAAATTAGACTTATCATGCTTGATTCTCTAGTATCTTAAAATTTAATCATCAATGCACAATTATCTATGACTTAATTTAAAACATATTAATAAAAATCACAAATCAATAGAAATTTCATCCTAATTAGTAATATGAAAAATTTACTTAAAAACAAGGCTAAATTCAGGGATTTGAGAATAATGCAAAAAGTTAGGTCAAATATAAGAATAATGCAAAAATTTAGGCACTTTCTTCAAATAACTATTCACTCCCCCACACTTAAGATGAACATTTCCTTCAATGTATAAAGATAGATAATGACAATTAATATATAATCAAAAGAGAGGGGATAAAGTGACACTTCCTGAATTTATGGATGATCTCCTTGGGGTGGCAGATGTCGTGGTTACGGTTGACTTATGTAGTAGTGAATCATTCCTAGTGATTTGTTCGTTTCTATGGAGTGTTCATTTGATACTGCGAAGTCACCGGTTAGAAATCTCGGGGGCGTATAAATATATGTTAGGAATACTCGAAGGTTAGATGTCAGTTCTAATCATAATGAAAGTTTGTTATGTACATAAAAAATTTCAAACTAATAGAAGAAAAATTAAAATAAATGCAAAATAAGGAAAATAGAAAAATTAAAAGTTTAAAGCTAAAAATAAGGTAAGAAAAACTAGATAAATAAAAAGACTCAGAGGTCCTCATCATCTGCCGAGTCCTGTGGTGGTGCTGGTGATGAGATATGGAGGTGATTGCATATCTGTTGGAGGGTGGCCTCTATCCCATCAAAACGTCTAGTGTTTTCAACAAAATACTGCTCGAACTGGTCGAGACGCGTAGAGATATCCACCAATGAGGTTGCTACGTGGGATGGCCGCTGGCTCGGAATCGGTGCCTCTTGTGATTGTGGTGGGACATCATCAGTAATGTCCTCGGGCTCCCCCTCGTCTGTGGGTGTCACTAATCTATATTGAGGGGGGTCGGTCCCTTGACGATGTTTAATCATCCTCATGTGTAGCATCGTCTGGATGCCCTGAGGTACCATATGCCCAATCATCGTAAGGGAGGATCTCTAGGCATCGGTGTTAAGGAGGCCAAAGTGTCGAGCCAACTGTGTTATATATGGGCCCATCGATAGAATTCATTTCCTGTGCGCCTCTGTTTGATGCTGCATTGCACCGGCAATGAAGTATGCCAGGTCAAAAATGTGCCCTTCTGACATGCACGATAGGTAGTATACATCATGACGATTTACCATGCCGGTGCTCTCACGATGACCTGTAATGGTGTGAGCGAGAATGGCGTGGATGTACCTCAAATATGGGGCGAGAGCTGTCGCTTTGGAGCGACTGGGGTCGTACATGCCGGTGATGAGATGTAAGCTGCGCCGGCAGGAGAGAGGAGTGCAGTGGAGCTATTGGTTTAACTTGGAGAGTGGGTTTGCTTCTATAAATTCCGGCATATAGAGTCCGAGTGCCAATCCGAATTGCGGTACGCTCAGTCGACATACCGTGCCCCCTAAATGGAATTGGACTGTACCTGGGTCGTCGATCTGTGCCATCACTGTCTGCAAGGTGAAAGTGGCGCACAACTCTAGTGTGAGCTCCAAGTATGTGGGCTCGATGATTGAGAAAAACTGCTCCCACGGGTCTATCAAGAGGAGGGCTTGAATCTCAGTTGTGAACCCGATTTGTTCCAGCGCGTCCCAATCAATGCACCTACCGGTACCGAGGGGTCTATCCCAGATTGTCTTGTAACGCTCTTCCTGAGCTTCCTGAGAAAATAGGAGGAATTGGTGTCGTAGCTTGGAAGAAGCACTTACTGAGGATGATCTGAGCCCCTTTCTTTTCTTCAAGCTCGGGACTGTTGTTTTCTTTCCTCGAGATGACGACATTGTACCTGAAATCAGTAATCAAATATAAAGCAAGTTCTTTTGATCAAGCCTCAACAAAAATATAGCAAGAATATTTCACACTTAAATCAAATGAAAGAAAAATTTGAGAAGTTGGAATACTAAAACTAGTTTAAGCATGTCAATCATCAGAATTTATTTTTCAGCAGTTATTATTTCAAACAAAGAAATGTATCGACCATATTAGTTCTAGAATGCAAGAATTTATTCCTAAATATTTAAAATTAAACAGAAACTAAATCATGAAAATGAAGCAATGGTTAGAGCATGATAGAAGTGAATTAATGAAGAGTGACCAGTAATGTTTTGGGATGGGGTGACGTAAACGGACAGTGCACAATCGTGGAATAGTGGCGCACGGTGGTGTTACAATTTTTTCTGCAGACACACGGCTGTGGCGTGGGCGTGGGCTGCTGCAGCACGGTGGTGGTGAGGGCGTGGTGTGCGGTTTTTTGTATGGTTTTATGAAGGGCAACAAAGTTTGAGGGATTTTTAGGGGTGGGGAGGATGTGGTTGTGGCCGGATTTGGAAAAGGGGGCTGAGAAATTGTGTAGGGTTTTCTTTGGAGAAGATGAGTGGTTGAGTTTGCTTAAATAGGGTTCGTGCCACTAGCAAGAGCCACGCCCGTGCTTGATTTTAATTAGCCCGTGTTTTTCGGGATTTTTAATTTTAGGCGCGTTCAGGTGGGTTTGCCATGGTCGTGTTGCATATGACATGCCCGTGGTCTTCTTCACACGGTCGATTGGAACGGTGCATTTAACCTGTGCTTGGCAAGTCAGTATGTTGGCATGGATGGGCGGCATGGGCGTGTTTAGCCCGTGCCCAACTAGTCAGTAACCTCGCACGGGTAGTTAGCACGGGGGTGGACTGGTATCTCAGCCCGTGTTGGGAAAAGAAACTCT
This sequence comes from Gossypium australe, assembly GCA_005393395.2. Lineage (NCBI taxonomy): Eukaryota > Viridiplantae > Streptophyta > Magnoliopsida > Malvales > Malvaceae > Gossypium > Gossypium australe. The sequence continues at coordinate 28,358,653 of CM016623.1, forward strand.
TCTTTGTTTGTGCATGGCTACTGGCACGCCCATGGTTCGTCCCCTATCTTCCACAAGGCTACGGACACGCCCGTGTGCAAGGCCGTGTGGTCTAAAACCTGCGCTTTTATTAGACTAATTTAGTATCTGAAAAATAAAAATAAAAATAACAATAAAAATAAAATGTTAGTGAATTAGTGCTCGAGTTGCCTCCCAAGAAGCACTCGTTTATAGTCTTAGGCTAGACTTACCCTATTTTCATTTCTAGAAAAAGGCTTACGGAGCTGAAGCTCCTCTCTCATATCCATAAAATCTTCACCATTAAAGATTTTCCGTCGGTGACCGTTTACCTTGAATGTGCCCTTAGTGGGGTGGGTTACCTCGACTGTGCCATATGGAAAAATTATTTTGATCATGAATGGGCCTGACCACCTTGATTTCAGTTTCCCTGGAAATAATTTAAGCCTTGAGTTGTATAGCAGGACCAAGTCCCCTACTTTGAATTGTTTCGACTTCTTTAGATGAGCATCGTGACGTCGCTTTGTTGCCTCCTTATATAGTTTTGAGTTTTCGTAGGCCTCAGCTCTCCATTCGTCTAACTCATTCATTTGCATCATTCTTTTCTTTCCTGCAGTTTTAAGATCGAAATTCAAAAGCTTTCTAGCCCAAAAAGCTTTATGTTCTAACTCGAATGGTAGATGACAGCTTTTCCCATATACAAGTTTGTATGGGGATGTCCCTAGAGGTGTTTTAAATGTTGTTCTATAGGCCCATAAGGCATCATCTACTTTTAATGCCCAATCTTTTCTATTCGATTCAACCCTTTTTTCTAGGATGCGCTTAAGTTCTCGGTTTGCTACTTCAACTTGCCAACTAGTTTGAGGGTGATATGAGGTAGCTATCCTGTGGTGTACTCCATATTTTTTTAGAACTTTTTGAAATTGAGTATTACAGAAATGAGTGCCCCTTTCACTAATGATAGCTCTAGGTGTCCTAAATCAAGAAAATAGTTTCTTGAGAAACTTAACTACTACCCTAGCATCATTGGTAGGCAAAGCTTCCGCTTCTACCCATTTTGACATGTAATCAACTGTCACTAGGATGTATTTATTTCCAAATGAACTAGGAAATGGTCCCATGAAATCAATACCCCATACATCAAATATTTCACATGATAGCATATATGTTTGAGGTATTTCATCACGTTTAGAAATATTACCTATTCTTTGGCATTTATCACACGAAGTAACATACCTGTTGGCATCTTTAAATAGAGCGGGCCAATAAAAACCTGATTCGAGTATTTTGTGTGCTGTCTTAATGCCACTATAGTGTCCCCCTGAGGGTCCTGAATGGAAATGTTACAGGATTTTGCTTGCTTCTGCCTTTGAAACGCATCTCTGAATTACCTGATCTGCACATATGCGGAAAAGAAAGGGATCTTCCCAAAATAATTTTTTGCATCAGCAAAAAATCGCTTCTTTTGGTGATGTGTTAGTCTTTTTGGCAAGATGTTAGCGGCTAGATAATTTGCGATGTTTGCAAACCATGGTACCTCAGAATGTGTTATAGAAAAGAGTTGTTCTTCGGGGAATGAATTGTTTATCTCATTTTCATTGAGTTCTCTGATGTGTGGATTCTTAAGTCTGGAGAGGTGATCTGCCGCAAGATTCTCAGCTCCCTTCTTATCTTGTATTTCCAAGTCAAATTCCTGTAAGAGTAAAATCCATCGTATGAGTCGAGGTTTTGCATCAGGTTTGTTTAAAAGATAACGAAGAGCTGAATGGTCAGTGTAAACGACAACTTTAGACAATATTAGATACTGCCTAAATTTGTCAAAAGAAAAAACTACAACTAGAAATTCTTTCTCTGTGGTGTAGTTTTCTTGTGCAGGTGTTAATGTTCTACTAGCGTAGTAAATTGGCTGAAAATGCTTGTCTCTTCGTTGTCCCAAAACTGCACCTACTGCAAAATCACTTGCATCACACATTATTTCAAAGGGTAAATTCCAATCAGGTGCGATTATAATCGGAGCCTTTATTAATTTATCCTTAAGGATATTGAATGCATCTAAACATTCCTGATTGAAATTGAAAGGAACATCTTTTTCTAGTAATTTTGTTAAAGGCTTAACTATTTTAGAAAAATCTTTAATAAATCTTCTATAGAACCCTGCATGTCCTAAAAAGCTTCTAATAGCCTTAACTGAACTAGGGGGAAGTAATTTTTCTATGGTTTCAACCTTTGCTTTATCTACCTCAATCCCTTTACTAGAAATCTTATGTCCTAAAACAATCCCTTCTCTAACCATAAAGTGACATTTTTCCCAATTCAAAACAAGGTTTGTTTCCTCACATCTCATTAGAACTCGTTTTAAATTTTTAAGGCAAAGATGGAAAGAATTACCGAATACCGAGAAATCATCCATAAATACCTCCATAATATCTTCCACAAGTTCGTCGAAGATTGCCAGCATGCAACGCTAAAAAGTAGCAGGAGCATTACATAATCCAAAAGGCATTCTACGATAAGCAAACGTACCGTATGGGCATGTAAATGTTGTCTTCTCTTGATCTTCAGGAGCTATGGGGATTTGGAAGTAGCCGGAGAGTCCATCCAAGAAGTAGTAATACATATGCTCAGATAGTCTTTCTAACATTTGATCTATGAAGGGTAGAGGGAAGTGATCTTTTCTGGTGGCATCGTTCAGCTTTCTATAGTCTATACAGGCTCTCCAACCTGTAACTGTTGTGGGGATTAACTCATTTCTTTCATTGGGCACCACCGTCATACCTCCTTTCTTTGGAATTACCTGCACAGGACTTACCCAAGTGCTGTCAGAAATAGGATAAATTATTCCTGCGTCTAGAAGTTTAATTACCTTGGCTTTAACCACTTCTTTCATGTTGGGGTTTAACCGTCTCTGAGGCTGCACACATGGCTTGTATTTCTCTTCCATTAAAATTTTATGGGTGCAGAATGATGGACTTATTCCTTTGATGTCAGAAATTTTCCAAGCTATGACCCTTTTATGTTCTCTTAGTACCTGTATCAACTCCTCTTTTTCCTTGGGTTTTAGTTCTGAAGAGATAATAACCGGTAGCGTAGAATTTTCCCCAAGGAATGCGTATTCCAAGTGTTTCAGCAACTGTTTCAATTCCAGATTGGGTGGTTCATCAATAGAGGGTTTTTGCTTCAGTTCTTCATTTACTTTAATGCTTTCTGTTTGCATTTGTTGAGGTGAAGACGTATTCAGCTCATCAGCTTCATCTTCTTCCCCCTCGTCTTGCGTCAGGCACAGTTCCATCGTGTCATTATGTAATATTTCCTGTAATGAGTTTTGAATAATATGATTAGTAGCATCAACAAAATAACAGGTATCATCTTGTTCTCTAGAATATCGCATGGCATCATAGATTTGAAAAATAATTTCCTCATCGCCTATCATTAATGCAAGTTTATCGTTACCGACATCGATAACAGCCCTAGCGGTAGCTAAAAAAGGACGCCCTAAAATTAAGGGAACATTAATGTCTTCATCCATGTCTAACACAACAAAATCAACAGGGAAAATAAATTTATCAATTTTCACCAGGATATCTTCGATAATTCCTCTAGGATATTTAATAGATCTATCAGCTAACTGAATCTCATCCTAGTGGGTTTTGGTTCCCCAAGATCTAGTTGTTTAAACATTTTGTAAGGCATTAAATTAATACTGGCACCTAGATCAGCTAATGCTTTCTTAATATTTAAGCTACCAATTAAGCAAGGAATAGTAAAACTTCCTGGGTCTTTTAATTTGGTTGGTAACTTATTTTAGAGGATGGCGGAGCATTCTTCATTAAGTTCCACTGTTGATATTTCTTCAAGCTTCCTTTTATTCGTCAGAAGTTCCTTTAAGAATTTTGCATACTTCGGCATCTGTGAAATAGCTTCAACAAAAGGTAAGTTAATATGTATTTGTTTAAAAAGTTCGAGAAACTTACCGTATTGGGCATATAATTGTTATTTCTTCAACTTTGCTGGATATGGGATTGGTGGTTTGCTTTCTTTACGGACTGGATTTACTTCCTCAACTCCCTCATCCTTTGTGTTGTTGTTTTCGTGTGGTAATTTTTTCTTTGGCTCGACTAATTCTTTTCCACTTCTTAATGTAACTGCTTTTACCTGTTCTGTTTCTTTAGAAAAAATCTCTGCTCGTATTTCACAGATCATCTCAGTAAGTAGTCCAACTGACTTGGTGAGTTCCCCAACTGACTCAGTGAGTTCCCCAACTCGGTTCTTGGTCTCGTCAACCGATGTTTGTTGATTTTTGAGTGTTTTCTCAGTATCTTGGAGACGGTTTTCTGTGCTTGCCATGAACTTCGTCAGCATCTCTTCGAGGTTTGGCTTTTTCTCTTGCGGATATGGCTGATTTTGGAAATTTTGAGGAGGTTGTTGCCTTTGATTTCCTTGACCTCCCCATGAAAAATTAGGGTGGTTCCTCCAACCTGGATTGTAAGTATTACCATAAGGATTATTATTGGGTCTGAAATTATTACCTATATAGTTCATCTGTTCGCTCTCTGCGTCTGGTTGGTTGGGTGGGTACTCAGCATTCGCCATAGTTTCACTTGTATCGCACTGCATGACTGGACGTGCCTGCGAAGAACACAAACTATCAATCTTTTTATTCATCATCTCTACCTGTGTTGATAGCATGGTTATTGCATCGATATTGTAAACTTCGGCTGATTTTGTTGGTTTCATCCTTGTAACTTGCCACTGATAGTTATTTAGTGACATCTCTTCAATGAACTCGTAGGCTGCTTCAGGAGTTCTGTTGTTCAGGGTTCCACCGGCGGCTGAATCGATTAGTTGTCTCGTTGCGGGGTTTACACCATCATAAAAATTTTGGACTTGTAGCCACAAGGGTAGACCATGGTGCGGACACCTTCTCAAGAGATCCTTGTATCTCTCCCATGCATCTTATAATGTCTCTAAATCCATCTGCACAAAAGAGGAAATATCATTCCGTAATTTGGCCATTTTGACCGGTGGGAAATATTTCAATAAAAACTTCTTGGTCATTTGCTCCCATGTGGTGATTGACCCTCGTGGTAATGAGTTTAACCACTGTTTGGCTTTATTCCTTAATGAAAAAGGGAGACGTATGGCATTATCAGAAACGCCATTTATTTTGAAGGTATCACAGAACTCTAAGAAATTAGCTATATGAGTATTTGGATCTTCGTCCTGCAAACCATCAAATTGAACAAATTGTTGAATCATTTGTATTGTGTTAGGCTTTAATTCAAAATTATTAGCTGCTATAGCAGGCCTAACAATACTCGATTCTGCTTCTGTTAAATGCAGTTTAGCATAATTAAACATAGTACGTGGAGCATTGTTTTCTCCCACATCATGTGGTTGTGGGTTATTCTTGTCCATCCCTTCAGTAGGATTGAATCTGCCCTCTTCCTGATTTTCCTCTGTGTAATTTAAGGCTCGCCTAGTTTCTCTGCGATTCCCTCGAGCGGCAGCTTCAATATCACTGTCGTATACCAAAGGTCCTCTCGGTTTCCATCTAGTCATAAACTAGTGGTACCTGCTGAAAAAGAAAGAAAGAGAATTTAGCAAAAATCAAAATTTAACCTAAAAAAAATAAAATTGCAAAAAATAAAAATAATGGCTAAAGTAATAAAAATAGAGCTTTCTTAATATTTTAGTTCCCCGGCAACGGCGCCAAAAACTTGATCACTAAAATCAGAGTCTTAAAATTTATAAAGAGAATGATCAAACCTGGAAACTGACTCTGATAACGATTGAAGGCAAGTGTACCTATTGAACAGTAGTATAGCTTAGGCAAGACCGGATTATCGAACCCAAAGGAACTAAAAGTACTAATACTAACTTTCTTTTTATTATTTAACCTAAAAATAAGTGAAGTTGCTTTAATATAATCTAAACTAATTACTAAATCAAAGACACAAAGACAAAAAGGATGAATTGGGAAAATAACTTTAGGAAAAACTCAGTTGATTAAGACGATACCCTCAGAAAGAATCCACCTAGAATTCACTTATTATTTAACCCTGAACCATACGATTTATTTACTTAGCTTGATCCGTAAGACTCCCTAACGTATATTAAACCCTCTTTCAAAGCGAATAACGTCTAACCCTAGGTTAATTAACAGAAATCTCTTTCTCGAATAATAACCCCCTAGAATAGCAGTAAATCGATCTATGGACTCCTATATTAGGTTTCACCCTAATCTGGCAAAATCTCGTCACCCTATCTCTAGGCGTGCGATCAACTCCGCTTAATTATGCTAGATCTACTCTTAAGCAGGGTCTATTCCTCCTCCACCTAAGCACATCAAATTTGGATTAAGCTTGCATAATCAAGAACAAACTAAGTATTTATCATATAATTCAAAAATTAATAACAAGATTCATCTAGGTTTCATCCCTTTAGGTATCTGAAGGATTTAGTTCATAACAAATAAAGAGAACATCTCAAGAGAAAAGATAAAACAAAACATAAGAAATCCCTAAAACTCCCTGAAGGAATTGAAGGAGATATCCGCTATCTTGAGTAGAATTCCGGCTTCTTGGAATGGATCAACTGGCTAACTCCGAGTGATTCCCACAAATCTGACCTTTCCGGCTTGGCTCCTTGGCCTCGCTAACCGCCCTCCTCAAGGATGAACTTAGGGGGGTATATATAGGCTCTTGGAATGCGATTCTTTCTCCCTAAGTATCCTTTTCCGACTAAAATTATTCATTGCCACGACAGGGACACGGCCATCTCACACGCCCGTGTGACTAATCTTCAAGCCGTGTTTGGACTTCTTTAATGAAGCACGACCGTGTGAGTCGGGGGTCAGGCCGTGTTCTAGATGATCGACAAGGCACAGCCGTGTGAGCTTAAGTCTAGGTCGTGTCGATTTCCACCTTGGCCCAATTCAATCCGTTTTGGGCTCGTTTCTCGTTCTTTTTATCCTCGGGTGCTTTCCTGAGTATAAGACATGAAAAGAAAGGATTAAGAGCACCTTTTTATATAAATCGAGGCTTAAATCATCCAAAAGCAAGCTAAATGTGGGATTAAAATATGTTATAATTACGGTTTATCAGGCCTAAACTCATGTTCATCAAACATACCAAAATGATTCAAGCCTATACATGCCATATACCATATATACACACTACAAAAGTACCAAAATAGATGTCCGATAGTGCGATGAAATCCCAGATGATCCCTGGATCCGAGCTAGCTTCGAAATACTATAGAACATAGAAGAAAATAAACAAAGTAAGCTATAAAGCTTAGTAAGTTCGTATGTAAATATGAAATAATCTGATCATTCATTAACATTTCTAAATGGATGACATAAATTGCATTAAAGCATCAATCACTAAGTTAACATAAAGTTCTCAACTTCCATTAGCTCGTTATTCGAATAGTTTTCTTTACATACATGTACTGATACATATCTATTCTCACCAATTCATTTTTCATATCATTCCGAGTTTTTAAATGCTTACGGTATTAGTACGTCAATTTTCCGATGCCATAGTCCAACTATGGTCTTACACATAGTTTGCCATGGCCCTGTCGTGGTCTTACATTCACATGCCATAACTCGATTATGGTCTTGTTATCCGATTGCCATAGCCCAGCTATGGTCTTATTTGGCAACTCGCCTTAAATCGTACATTTAATTTAAGATTTCCACATTTAAATTATAGGATAAATACTATCTCAATTTCATCCATCAAATAAATAAATACACATTTAAGTTCAATTATACGAACTTACCTCGTGTATAGAAATAACGGAACGGACTAACTATTCAATTACTCTGCTTTTTCCCCGATCTAAGTCTGAGTTCCTCTTTTATTGATCTATAAGTAAGCAAAATAAACTCATTTAATCATCCATTTTGTAACACCCCAAACCCGGCCTAGAAGTTAGGCCCGAATCTGGCGTGTCGCATGGAAGTGTGATTTTTTTTTCAAAACCATCTTTGCGATTGTTAAAAAACTTGTTTGAGAATTACAGCCTCTTTGTTAAAACCCAAAACACTTAAGCAATTGTTATCTACTTGAAAACGTAATTATCTTTAAAAACCATTTTGGTTGTGAAAACATATTTGAAATAAACAATTTACGAAAATATGACGTTTGGAAATAGAGTTGCAGAAACATTTTGAAAACATTGTGGAAATGTAGATAAAATACAAGTATTTTTGAGAGGTTGATTGATGAGTCGAAAATCGAGGTAGTGAACTTTAATCGTGACCTTTGAAAACGACGTTGAAAATTTGAAATAGAATTTCCGAGTTAAATCATTTGTAAAAGATTGTTATGAAAATCATTTGTTAATCATTTTTTTGAAAACCGTTATTTATGATTTTAGAAAAATCCCCATTTAAAATAATGTAGAAAAATAATAAGTAAGGCTAAACATAAAACCAAATAAAATATCCCAGAGGCCTTATTACAACCTTAATTCAAAATAGCAAAGTAATTAAAAATACTAAAAGAAATCCAAAATCCAGATTTAACCGTTTACGAAGTATGGCCTCCACCGAGTCATCCACGGCCGAAGTCTCCATCACTGATCATTACCTGAAAGGGATAAGGAAAATGGGGGTGAGTTACTAGAACTCAGTGTGTAACCCACTTACCGTTGTCCACTGGGCCAAAATCCATTAAGCAAATATTTGGGCCTAAGCCCATTTACAATAACAATAATGTATCAAATATAACATGTGTATGAAATGCAAGTCCCAAACCAAGCCTAGTATTCCATCCACTACACACCACCCGTACCAACCAACACACCTGTGAGTGATCTTTAGTCAACCCACCCCGCCAACACACCAAACGTAGGCATTAAGCCATTTATATCAAATTTGTGGACAAGCCACCAGATTAAAAGAATTTACATGGCATCGCCATTTTTCATATTTGTGGCAGAGCCACCAGATTTATGTAGTAGAGCTACCAGAACTTCTCTTCATCATTATCCCATCGCATGCAAATCATGTACTCAATGCATAACCATTTACAACAATTTATTCAGATTTCTTACAAAAATTATGGCCCATTATAACAATTTATCAAGTTGGCCAATTAAGCAAAATATCATCTTGGCCCATTTCGCAATTTATTTTAAATCGGCCCATATAGCAAATATCAAACGGCCCATATAGCAAATATCAAACGGCCCATATAGCAAATATCAAACGGCCCATATAGCAAATATCAAACGGCCCATATAGCAAATTATCAATCGGCCCATATAGCAAATATCAAAACGGCCCATTAACACATTTCAATTCGGCCCTTTAAGGCAATTTATCAAATCAGCCCATTAAGCAATATAACAAAATCGGCCCATTAAGGCAATATAACAATTCAGCCCATTAACACTTTGCAAATCGGCCCATTAGGGGCATTTCCATAATTCGACCCATAAGGGCATTTTCGTAACTCGGCCCGTAAGGGCATTTTCGTACTTCGGTAATTTTACCCACTAAGGGTAATTTGGTAATCTCGTAATCCCGGGGCATTTCGATAATTTACCCTCCAAGGATATTTTGGTAATTTCGCAACTTAGACTTAATTACTAATTTGGGCATAAAAATTTAAAACTGTCCACCTACGTCGTACTGACTAAATTGACTATAACTTGAGTTAGGAATCTCAAAATCTAAATCCGTAAATTTTCCTTGAAACTAGACTCATATATCTTCTTACTAAAAGTTTTCCAGAATTTTTGGCTTAACCATTTAGTACAGTTTATTCCTTAAAGTTTCCCTTGTTTCACTGTCCAACGATTCTGACCTCTCTTACCCAAAATTCAAATATCTCACTGTATAGTTTTCATATGTTGCTTCTATTGAAAATAGACTCACTAAGGAATCCATACATATAAATTATAACCCATAATTCACTTTGTACCATTTTATACGATTTTTCCAAGACATATCAGGGAAACACGAAGTCAATCAGAACCAGTCTCACTAAAATTAAGATATCTCAGAATATAAAACTCCTTTTCCTTCTCCGTTTCTTCATATTAAAATAGACATAGTAAGCTTTAATTTGATATCTTATTCACTTTCTAATTCCCTTTCTCCTATTTCTCGTGATTTTTCAAAAACACGTCACTGCTTCTAATCGAAACTGTTTTATTACAAAATACGATTACCACTACGATCATACATATTCCCGAGTGATCACGGATGGCGGTTTTTGGTTTTCTTCGGTATTTCGACCGATTCACAGAATATTTCACACAAACTTTCAGAGAAGTGTGGAATTACACACCATTTCAGATATGTATACGGAAAGTACGGGATTACACACCTTATTTTGATTTCCTAACGAACCACTCATCGTTGACCTAGAACAATACCAACCAAAAGTTAGCCTCGAATTTCCAAAAGATTTCATATCACTTACACTTGATTCACTTACCACTATATCTGAAGGTAGAAATATATCGAGTGATTTGTCCCTAAAACATATAGTCGATTAGTCGAAACTTCAATCCAATTTGCAACATAGCCAAATAGAGATATAACGAAAAATCCAAAATGAACCCCTTTACCTTATCGATATTGGATCCAATTTCCACCATTTGACTTCGGCTAGAACAATACACGGTCTCCCACTTAAAACACTACGAAAAAGAGAAAAGGATCTCGTTTGAGAGGGTAGAATAAAATGATGGTCTCGGTTAAAATGACCATCCCAACCAAAATAATATTTCGGCATTAAGAGAAATAAAATAAAACATTGGAATGAACACTTACCGATTGATTAAGGAATGAATAATAAATAATGAAAAGGTTTCAGCTATGGAGAAAAATGAACGATGATATTCGGCTATAGAGGGTATGGATTTTGAGAAGAAAAGAAAGGTTGAAAACTTTTGTGAGAAAGAATAGAAAGATGAAAAAGGTGTATTTTTGGGGTTTCGGTTCTTCCAAAGGATAAAGAGTGAACAATTTGTCTCAATGGTTTAGATGCATTCGGCAATCAAGAAGAAAGAAGAATAATTTGCCTATAATCCACTTGAAGTTTCGGCTATCAAGGAAGATGGACAAAAGGTGAATATGTGACCAATACAAAGAGAAGAAAAATGCACTATTGTGCTAGAAGATTTCGGCAAAAGGGAATAGCAAATTGGGAGAAGATGACACTAAAGTTGCAAATGAGATTTTTGGCCAAAACAATACCAAGACCCTACCAAATGCCAAAGTAAAAATTTCAGCTACCTATCTACCCCCAAAACCGTCCACATGCATAGCCATAAGGGTCAATATTTTGCCAACCATACTTTCCATAGCATTCTCCATGAAATAAGCCACTTGTTCCCCTTACTTACCTTTTCCTTTTGATTCCTTTCCCCAACCTCAACATTTCCTTAATTCCTTAGCCACCTTACCAAAAATAAAGAAGTCAAACTTGCCATATACCTATTGGCCGACACTTAAGGAAAGAGCGCAAAAATATTAGTCAAAATTCGAACACAAAGTGATTTGAACCTCTTCCCTCAAGGTACTTCACTTGATGCCATAACCTCTTTACCATAGCTCATTTATGCAACCACATTACTCATTTATTTCTATAAGTCTTGAAGCTACTTACCATCTCTCCTTAAAGTGCTAAAATACCAAATTTTTCCTAAGGCCCAATTAAACCCGAGACTTCATAGAAACCTCGTAACCTTCCAAATTCACTTAACTAATTAGTCCAATTTGCAATAATGCCATTCTCTTATTCTCAAAATTTTTAAACACTCCTACGCCCAAGGCCCATTGGGCCCAATCCTACTAGGCCCAATTTTGGTATGTTACACATTTATTCAATTTAATCCAAATTTCACTCTAAGGCATTTTTACACAATTACCCCTAATATTTCACATATTTTACAATTTAGTCCTTATTACAAAAAATCATAATTTCATAAATTTCAAGACTGATCCATGCTAACTGAATTACCATAATGCCCTTAGCATCACTGTAATATCTTGAATTAGGGGTTATTTGTGATTGTATTGTTTTGCATGAGTTTGGATTGTCGTGTTGTTAAGTGAGATGTCCTAGGGCTTAGGAATAAGCCAAGGGTAGGCTCGAGCTGTAGGAAAATTTTTTATTTTTAAGCTTTAGTTAAAGGGAGTTGAAGGAGCTAGGGGTTAAGAGTAATTCGTGGGGAATTTTAGCACAAGAATTGGCTTGGTAAAGTGGCAAGGAGGCACCACTTAGAGCCTTGAAGGTGACGCCACAAGTAGTGTGAGGGGGCTTAGGTTCGAGTCCCATGGATGGCAATAAGGATACTTTTATTTTTGCTTTTGTATGGCATGTGTTGGTAAAATTTCACTTATGGTAAGGATGGACTTTTCATTTATGGATAGTAGACTAAGGAAAAAGGCAAGTGCTTATTTAAGGTAGGGAATCAAGGAGTTTTGATAAGATAAGGGGACATAAGGCTTGAAGTATGGGGAGATGTTTTGGAAATTTTTCTATGGCCATTTGACCATGAATGTAGACGGTTTAGGGGGCTAGGGGGTTGGCTTAATTTTGAATGTGATTAGGAGGAAATAAGGAGGAAAAAGGTGGGATTTGTTATGGGAATGATTGTGGCCGGCCAAGGGATACCTTTGGTGACCATTTCGGTCATGTTGATGGATGGGGGAGAAGCCGATTGTGCATAAGGTAGTGTTGGGCGTTTTTGTGTGTTTTCCTTTTTGTATTTCTTTTTGGTACCTAGCCGAATGTTCCCCTAAGTTCTTGAACTTTATTTTTATTTCATTTCTTTTCTCCTTCTCAAAGTTTTTGGCCGAACCTACTACTATCCCATCTCTCTCTCTCTTTGTCTTTTCTATTTTCTTTGCTCAAAGCCGAAAGTAACCATCTCTTCCCTCTCATCTTTTTCTTTTCTTCTCTCAAACTTTTGTGCCGAAATTCTCTTCACTTCCTTTTGCCAAATTCCCTCTCTTCCATTTTACTTTTATTTTCTTCCTCTTTTCCACTCTAGTCGAATTCTATTTGTAGTTTCAATCAACTATTTTGCCGAAATCTCCCTCTTTCTTCTAGTTTTGTTTTGGCCAAATATCAACCAAGAGTGGATCATCTTTGGGTTCTCCTCTATTCGGTTTTGTAGAAGGGTTCTTCGGGTTTTGGAAGCAGTAGTTTTAAACCTCTATTCTCTAGCAATCGAAGTTGGTAAGTCAAGTGGTAAGGATATCTATGTTAGTTTCTTCATTCCTTAAGTTGTTGTAAAGCCGAAGGCTTTTAAGACTAAGATTTATTGGTATAGCCGAATGGCCTATGATGTTAACTTTAGTGTTGGCCGAATGTAGGACAAGAAGATCTAGTGCGGTAGACCGGGTTTTCGGGATTCAACGTTTGCGTTAGTAACAGGTGTGTAACATACACACTTTATAACTAAGTAAATATGTTAATAATCTGAATGTGTTAAAAGCCGGAAACTGTGTAGATCTTGATATGTTACCTATTGGGTATGAGCAAGGATTCAGGTAAGTCCGTTTCGATATGATTTTGCTATATGTTGTTTAATACCATGATCTATGATATACTTGTTGTATGTTCATATTAGAGCATGATGGCATGATTTGCATAATATTTGCACGGTTATAGGTGATATGAGAGGAGGGGGAAGATTTGATATCAGTGTCTTTGGGACACCAGAGGTTTGGCACCTTCAGTGGTTTGGTACCACAGATTATTTCGTGTCTTTGGGACACCAGAGGTTTGGCACCTCATAGCGACTCGTCCCAGTGGCTTAGTACCACAGTGGGTTGGCCCCACAGTTGACATATCGGGATCGTCGCCAGTGATTTGGTATCACACGTGGGTTGGCCCCACACTTGAATTATTGATATTTCGTGACTTTGGGTCACCAGAGGTTTGGCAGCTCATAGCGACTCGTCCCAGTGGCTTAGCACCACAGTGGGTTGGCCCCACATTTGTTATGACGGGATTGTCGCCAGTGATTTGGTATCACAACGTGGGTTGGCCCCATAATTGGAATATTCGTGACTTTGGGTCACCAGTGGTTTGGCACCACACTTTTATTTGGATATCGTGACTTTGGGTCACCAGTGGTTTGGCACCACCAGTGGTTTGGTACCACACGGGGTAGAAACGGAGTTACGGATGGCTAGGTTTGGGTGCATGATATATATATTGCTTGGTTATGATTTGTGTAAGCTTGTTGCATTAACCGGGAGAGGGATTATGCACTGAGTCTTGGTGACTCACCTTCTCCCTTATCTTTTCAGGTGATTTGTAGATCGCGGATGAGGAGCCGGATGGACTCGAGGTGGCCATGCAATAGAAATTCGGTTTTACACGGACTTTGGTTTGGGTACTTTATTTTATTTAAATTCGGTTTTCATTTTTATTTGGATTTCTAATAAGGCCTTTTAAATTATGTTTTGAATTATTCATATGCTTTGGATTAGACTTTGAACATGGTTAAGTAAATTACTTGATTAATTTAATAATATGAGCGCAAGGTTTTCTAAACTACAAAACGCAAAGGTTTTCAAAACTTTACCATCGGGTAATACAAATCACTTGATAATAAATGACAACTTAATCGTTTTCGATAACTTAAATAGAAATGGTTTTCAAATTAATCATTTGGGTTTCTTTTAAAATTACATAAAGGTTTTCTAACCTATGGATTGACAACTAAGTTTTAAAGTTTTATTTCCAGGATTTCAAAGTAAACTATCAGTTTTTAACTAAACATGCACACGTTTTCTTTAGGCATAAAACAACAATGAGTTTTCCACAAAAATTTAATCGGTAACTCGATTTTCTTCAAAACGTTTTCCTCTGTGACATGCCAGATTCGGTCGTGGTGTGTTGACCGGGTTTGGGGTGTTACAATCACATAATTTTAATTTATTTCACATTTTAACCACACATTTTTCACATTTCACAATTTAATCCCTATTTTGCATTTTCACTACAAATCACTTAACAAAACTTGTTTAACCATCATCAAATATTCATAATCTATCATTAAACATCAAAAAACTCATATATTCATCAATGGCATCATTCAAAATCTGTTTTGTTAATTAGTCCCTAGGCTAGCTAGTACTAGTTGCAACAATCACAAAAATATAGAAATCATTAAAAACAAAGTTGAAAATCACTTACATGCTCAATTAACTATGGCCGAACCTAACAAAGAATAAAAATGGTGTTTTTCCTCTCTTAGTTTCGGCTAGAAGAAGATGAAAGCACCCAAAATTTTTTTTTGTTTTATTTTATTAACTTAATTACATAAATTACTAAATTATCATTTAATTAAAGCATTATAAATTCACTTATATGTGTCCATCTTTGCCCACTAGAATTTAAATGGTCTAATTTCAACATAAGGACCTTCCATAGCTATTAGACACCTTTAGCTATTAGAACCCAAGTTTTACGCTTTACGCGATTTAGTACTTTTTATCAAATTAACTATTCAAACGATAAAATTTCTTCACGAAACTTTCACACATACATACAATCATGTTGTAAACACTTAAAACAGTATTAAAATAATTTTTCAACAACGGTTTTGTGGTCCCGAAACCACTATTCTGATTTGACTAAAAACGGGTTGTTACAAACTAGCCTTAGGGCTTGTTTAGTACTGCTTAAAAAAAGCACTTTCGGCTTGAAAATCACTTTAAAAAGAAAAGCTATGTTGAACAAACTGCTTTTGGATGAAATTTTTGGCTTTTCGAAAGCACTTTTGAAAAGGAGAATCTAAAATTTTTAGTTTTTCCTCTACCAAAAGCACTTTTGGTGCTTAATTACTTTTTCACCCCTCCAACAACATAGTATTTTCCCTTCTTTTTTCTTTCTTGGTGCTTAATTACAAATGTATTAAAATCATTAATTAAAAATAAAAAATTATTTTTTAAAATAATACATATGTGTTAATATCTAATTATAAATATTTAAAATATAGTTTATATATTCTAAATAAATTTTATAAATAATTAATATTTATTACTTAAAAATATTTAAAATTTATATTTCATATATTAAAATATCAACAACAAGTTATAATTTTTTTTACATTTTACTAAAATATAATAATATTAAATAATTTGAACATTATTTAAATGCATATTTGTTACTTGATAATACCATGTCTAAAATGGACATTTTATTTCTCAAAAATACTTTTTGATAGCAATGCTAAACACTCAAATCTTAAACCAAACTTTTTAAAAGTACTTCTTAAAAGCACTTTTGCACAAGACTTTTTAAAAGCACTTTTCAAAAGCATTGTTAAACTAGCCCTTAAACCTATGTTTTTTTTTTGTTTGAGGTGTGTTATGGATGCTAATTTATTGTGTATATTGTGTGGTTAATATGTGTGAAGCTTCAGAGTCGTTATGATCTTATTCGAGTAAGGCAAAAGGAAAGGAAAAGCTAGTTTAAGCTTTCGACATCTAGGCGAAAGCATGAACAATGAGTGTTTGGAATCGCTACTTGTAGACACGATTCATAATGTTTATCAGGAGCTTAAGAATAGTCTAAACCCCTATCCTAAGTTCTGAGTGTAAGCTTTCTTATACCCCTCGTTTAATTCGCAAAATATGTGATTGTTTGATGTGGATTGAGTATTAAGTTGTGACAATGTGACATGTGATATATGTTTGTAATGGCTATTGTGAATATGTTAAATGTGGGTATGTTCAACATGAAGAATGACAATGATGATGTTGTGTTAGCGATATAAATATGCGGTGAAAGTATGCAAAAAACGGTAGGTACATATGTGTTGAATTGTGAAATGTGATGCTGATGAGATAGGTAAAGTAAGTGAATGTTGGTATGTGGTATGTGATAATCTGATTTTTAATGCATTCATATGTGAACGGATATGTGATGGCTCAATGAGCATAGTTGTGGCGCTTAGAGTGCAATTAAATGTGAATCTGATAGGTGTGCATTGTGTGTGAGATTGTGATGTGAATTGATGCATATGGACAGAGATTGTGTGCATTAAAATAGTAATTAAATTTGTATATTTGTGAATATTTTGGCCTTGTGATCTCTTGAAACCGTTGGATATAGTTGGCATGCCATAGGATTTTGAATACTCACCCTTGTGTTTTGTGATTTGGGCATTGAGACCCCGGGACAGATTGGAGGGATAAGGGAATATCGATCTAAGCTCAATTCATTGGGATATATTGGTGTGTTGGAGAGTGTTTAACTTTATCCTACACTAATGGGATATGCTAGACTCTTTGAGTCATTCGTGTAATGGAGATCTGTGTATCCAATGTATGGTGATAGAATCCCACTTTTATGTTTCATAACCTCAAGTTCCAAATTATCGTTAATTTTAATTTTATAAATTGTGATATTACAATATGTGATGTGTGCATGAACATGTGAATAACAAGCTAAATGAGTTGATAAATATTACATGAATATGTTAGTATGTTCTCATAGTAAATTGTGTATGTACTTTTGTTTTGGTCATTTTTGTTTAACGTGTGAATGCATGTCTATTTGGTGGTTATTCCAACCATTCACTAAGCTTGTTTAAGCTCACCCACTCTTTTTAAACCTTTGCAGACAGTTAGCATTGCAATGTGAGCGGTGCGGAAATTTCCAAGGGAGTGATCCAAGTATATTTAGCGTTTGAGTAGGTGATTTATAACTATTATTTTGAACTGTGGGAATAAGGCAATATGGTAAAGTTGTTGCATGAATATTTTCATGATGTTTTGGATGATTACTTGGATTTGTTACTCATAGAATTTTTTTTTAGACGTTGATATTAGTTCATCGGTTTGTTTAGCTTAAATTATTGATGATGCATGGAACCGCAAAATTCGAATATTTTTATACTAAACTTTGACTTTTAAATGCATTATGAGTTGGTATATGAATGGTTGTGTCAAATGCCTTGTTTTGGTGTTATTTTTGTTGTTTTGTGCAAATGTATCGATAATCAGGTATTTAGTATCAATACCCCCATGATATTTCGAATGTGTAGGAAGTCAGTAACTCAATTTGGTAACGATACTATTTCTCGAGTATCGATGCTTGGGGTAATAATACCGATACTCTTTTATTGGTATCGATAGTTTGTTGGTTTTAATTTTTTGCAGGAAAACAGAATGCTAAATTGGTACCAATTTTCTAAATGGTATCGATACCATCGAATGAGTATCAATACATATGTGATCTTTTGGAGATTTATGTTAAGTGCGTGACATGATTGTTTAATTTTTGTTTAGTTAATTTTAACCTCGTCTAAGATAAATTAGACTTAAACCTCATATAGTTATTTGATTATGATGGTAATCGCATGACAATGAGACATATTATGCTATGTAGATGATGAGACGATGGTGTAGCATCCTATTACTTGGGCTCGGTGACTGGGCCAAGTATAGTTTGTTACATATATAGGTGATAGTGATTCAATAGAAGTTGAAGCAATAGAAACTGTTGGATTTTTACTATTATTATTATTATTAAGGACTTAATTTTGTTTGGATTTAAATGAGACTTTTGTTGTACCATCTTTTAGGTGGAACTTGATTTCTATTTTAGCATTGGACAACTTCGATTATTCTTGTTCATTTGGAAATAGAAATTTTAATCTTTTTCATAATTCAAAATTGGTTGGTTCTAGTTCTTTATTAGGTTATGATAATATATATTTACTTGATACTATTGCTTTATTTAATGAATCCTTACATACCATCAAGAATTCGACTTCGTTGTGGCACAAGAGATTAGGTTATATCTCTAAAAGGGGAATTGAGAACTTGTGTCCAATGGTATTTTTTATCCCTTTGATTTTTCAAATATTTTTAAATATTGAAAGGTTACAAATTTTATGATCTCACTACTAAGGTTACTTTTAATATGGATAGTACCCATTCTTTGAATATGTTGAGTTTGTAGAGGAGAGAGAGAATTAATGAAATTTTTTTGAAGAAGAAATATGTTGATATTCATCAACATATTTTTTCAATTATTATTGATAAAGATCAAGAACAGTCTAGTATACATGATATTGTTCAAATAACAACTTTGGATCAAGACAATATCGTTAATTCTCTCGATCAAGTAACAAACTCTACAACCTCAAGAACTAATGTCATTAAGAAAGTCCAGCGCAGAAGGGGTTATAATGACTTTAGTGGCATATATTGACCTTGAGCTACATTAGATGGATGTCAAGATTACATTTCTTAGGTAACATTGATGAAACAATTTATATGGTGCAATTAAAAAACTTTGTGTTCGGTGATGCAAAGTCAATAGTTTACAAATTAAAAAAGCCCATCTGTGGGCTTAAGCATGCCTCTTGTTAGTGGTATTACAATATTTACTAAGCGATTATCTTATTCGATTTTGAGATGGCTTTGGTTACTAATTGTATATATTACAAGTTTATTGGGATTAAGTATGGTTTCAATCAATGCCTCAAGAATGATTTTGAGATTATGGAAATGTAGAAGATTCCTTACATTTTAGCAGTGGAAACTCTAATGTACTTTCAGATTTGTACGTGTTCTAATATTGTGTCCATTGTTGGGATGTTTTCCAACTATTTGAGCAAATCAAGTATGGATCATTGGAAAGCAACGAAATGATTCATACATTATCTTCATAAAACAAAACATTACATGGCAACAAAAAGGTTCATACATTATCTTCAAAAAACAAAATATTACATGCTCACATATCGGAGGTTTAATAAGTAAGAGACTTCCAGGTATACAGACTTCAATTTTAGTGGAATATAGATGTAAAATTTTGTCACTAAGTTACAAATCCTGACAATAAATTGCATTCGTGTGTTCCAATAACAACAGGAGCACATCAAAGTCAAAGCACATAGACTTTAAATTCATGGTTTTTAAAGTAAGAGTTTAGAGTGAGTTAGGTTTGGGGCGAAGAAACATATTTCGAAAGCCAGATTTGTGGAGAATCACTCGAAGATAGCCAGTTGATCCATCTCAAGAAGCCGGAATTCTACTCAAGACGGCGGATCTCTCTTTTAATTCCTTCAGGGAGTTTTAGGGATTTCTTATGTTTTGTTTTATCTTTTCTTCTGAGATGTTTTCTTTATTTGATATGAACTAAACCCTTCAGATACCTGAAGGGGATGAAACCTAAGACAGATCTTGTTATTGTTTTCTGAACTATATGATAAATATTTGACTTGTTCTTAATTATGTGTGCTTAATTCTTGTGTTGATATTTCCGGGATATTAATTCAAGTATGATGTGCTTAGGTGGAGGAGAAAAAGTCCCTGCTTAAGAGTCGATCTAGCATAATTAAGCGGAGTTGATCGCACGCCTAGAGATAGGGTGACGAGATTTTGCCGGATTAGGGTGAAACCTAATATGGGAGTCCATAGATCGAGTTAATACGATTCTAGGGGTTTTAATTAGAAAGAGATTTCAATTAATCAACCTAGGGTTAGACATTATTCGCTTCGAGAGAGGGTTTAATATACATTAGGGAATATTACGGATCAAGTCAAGTGAATACATCGTCTGGTTCAGTGTTAGATAACAAGTGAAGTCTAGGTGGATTCTTCCTAAGGGTATCGTCTTAATCAACTGAGTTTTCCCGACAATATTTTTCCCAATTCATTCTCTTTTTGTCTTTGCGTCTTTAGTTTAGTTGATAGTTAAATTTAGATTAGACAACCATTCACTTAGTTCTTAGGCTAAATAATAGAAAAAGAGTTAGTATTAGTACTTTTGGTTCCTTTGGGATTCGATATTCCGGTCTTGCCTAAGCTATACTACTGTTCGATAGGTGCGCTTGCCTTAAAATCGTTGTCATAGTTAGTTTCCAGGTTCGATCATTCTCATTATAAATTTTAAAGCTCTGATTTCGACAATCAAGTTTTTGGCGCCGTTGCCGGGGAACTAAAATATTAAGAAAGCTTAATTTTTATTACTTTAGCCATATTTACATTTTATTTTTATTTTTGCAATTTTATTTTATTTTTCTAAATTTTCTTTCTTCTTTCTTTTGTCCCTTTCAGGTACCTCTAGTTTATGACTAGAAGGAACCCGATAGGACCTCTACTTTACGACAGTGATATTGAAGGTATCGTTCGTAGAAATCGCAGAGAAATAAAGCGAAGCCTAAACTACATAGACGAAGAGCAAGAAGCCGAAATAAATACCACAGAAGAAATGGCTGAGAATAATCCGCCACCTCCAGAGATGGCCGAACATCATGCTCCACGTACTATGTATGATTATGCTAAACCTAGTTTAATAGGAACTGAGTCTAGTATTGTTAGGCCTACTATTGCTGCAAATAATTTTGAACTGAAACCTAACACTATACAGATGATACAACAGTTTGTTCAGTTTGATGGTTTGCAGGATAAGGATCCTAACACACACTTAGCAAATTTCCTAGAATTTTGCGACACCTTCAGGATAAATGGCGTTTCTGATGATGCCATCTGTCTTCGGTTACTTCCCTTTTCCTTGAGAAATAAAGCCAAACTGTGGTTGTATTCTCTTCCACGAGGCTCAATCACTACATGGGATCAAATGACCGAAAAATTTTTATTAAAATATTTTCCACCGGCCAAAACGGCCAAGTTAAGGAATGATATCTCTTCTTTTGTGCAGATGGATTTAGAGACACTTTATGATGCATGGGAGAGATACAAAGATTTGTTGAAAAGGTGCCCACACCACGGATTACCTTTGTGGCTACAGGTCCAAACTTTTTATAATGGTGTGAATCCTTCAACAAGGCAACTAATCGATTCAGCTGGCGGTGGAACCCTAAACAACAAAACTCCTGAAGCAGCCTACGAGTTTATAGAGGAGATGTCACTGAATAACTATCAGTGGCAAGTTACAAGGACAAGGCCAGCTAAAGTAGTCGGAGTTTTCAACATTGACACAGTGACTGCGCTATCAAATCAGGTGGAATTGTTACATAAAAAATTTGATAGTTTCTATGGTTCTTCACAGGCACATCCAGTTATGCAGAGCGACGCAAGTGAAGGAGTGGTGAATCCTGAGTACCCACCCTACGGACAGGGCATGGAGAGCGAACAAATGAACTATATGGGTAATAATTTCTGATCTAACAATAACCCCTATAGTAATACTTATAATCCAGGTTGGAAGAACTACCCCAATTTCTCATGGGGGGTCAAAGAAATCAAAGATCACAACCATCCCAAAACTTCCAACAACAGCCCTACCCACAGGAAAAGAAGCCAAACCTTGAAGAAGCGCTAACAAACTTCATAACATCCTCAGACACACTTTTCCAGAAGATAGAAACAAAACTTGAGGCATTGTCACAAAAGTTCAAGGATCAATTCGGGCAACTTACTAAGCAGATTTCTGAGAGACCACAGGGAAGACTACCGAGCAACACTGAGACTAACCCAAGAGAGTAAATTCAAGCCATAACAGCTCGTGATAGTGAAGGGTTAGACGAGCCTAATTCAAAACAAAAGAAGGTGGTATAAGAAGATATGGTTGAGGTCAATAACAAGTCGAAACTGGTAATCAAATAGTACAAACCCTGCATACCTTATCCCGAAGTGATGAAGAGAGAGGATACAGAGGAACAGTTCGGTAAGTTTCTTAAACTTTTAAAGAAATTACATATTAACTTACCTCTTCTTGAAGCTCTTTTTCAGATGCCGGATTCGAGGAAATTTTTAAAACAGCTCCTAACGAACAAGCGTAAATTAGACGAGGAGCCACATGTGGAATTAAACGCAGTATGCTCAACAATGTTACAGAATAGACTACCACGGAAGCTAAAAGATCCAGGGAGTTTTACAATTCCATGTTTAATTGGTAGACTAACTGTTGATAATGCATTAGCTGATTTAGGGGCAAGTATATATTTCATGCCTTATAAAATGTTTAAACAACTAGGTCTAAGGAAACCCAAACAAACTAGGATGAGCATTCAATTAGCTAATAAAACTGTTAGAATTCCTAGGGGTATTATCGAAGATGTTCTTGTAAAAATTGATAAATTCGTTTTCCCAATAGATTTTGTTGTCTTAGACATGGATGAGGATAACTCGATTCCCTTAATTTTGGGAAGACCCTTTTTAGCAACTGCCAGGACTAAAATTGATGTTAGCATAGGAGAACTCATACTGCAGGTAGGTGACGAATCGATCAGTTTTCAAACTCTCGACTCGGCCAGGACAACAATTGATGAAGATGAGAAAGTAAAAACAGTTGATAACCAGATTGTTCCAGCTTCATCACAGGAAATGCCACAAGATTACAAACCTGAGCCGAATCATGGACCTCATGCCAACAAAGAAGAATTATATGAAGAATGAAGCCTTAGGGTCGACAAACTAGAATAATGGACGACATCCTTCAAAGAAGAACAGGAACCGTGCTAAGTAAAGCCGAAGGAGCCCCCAGAAGAGCTCATAGGAAAATCAAACCACTTCAAAATAGGAGACCAAGTACTGTTAGATAAATCAGATCCTCGAATCACCATGTCAAACCTGAAAGTAAACGAAGAAATCCCCCTTGAGGTACACAATATCTACCCATACGGAACAGTCGAGGTAAGCAATCCCATATTCAGCACTTTTAAGGTACACGCTTCTCTACTCAAACTTCATCAAGAAAATAGAACTGTCAGCATGAGGGAAGATATTCAAACCTTTAAACCTCCCTGATTTTTCAATACGAGGAAAGTCTAGCTTAAGACTATAAACGAGCGCTTCTCGGGAGGCAGCCCGAGTACTAACACAATTTGTTTTCACATTTTGTTTTCAATTCATTCTCTTTTCTTCTTTTCTTTATAGCTAATTCTAAACTAACCAAGGGTGCAGACTTCCTGGCCACACGGCCGTGGCCGTGGCCATGTGTACCTCAAGAATCTTTGTACCAACATGGCAGAGGCGGTACAAATCAGGCTCAACTAATTTTTGAAGTTCACGGACCCAACCACTCCAACAGGGCACCGACAAAAGCCCACGGCAGTACGACGTAGCGTGGACAACACTGACTTATCAAGAACGGGTGTGGCTATATGTAAAACGGGCATGGAGAATCAACACGCCTAGACACACGGTCGTGCGAGGCGGCCGTGTGAAATGACACGCCCTCGGTCCACGAGCGTGGGAAAGTACCAGAATTGAGCCTCTATTTAAACACCAACCCCCTCCTCATCCTTCTTGTAGCACCCCTAACCCGTATCCGTCGCCAGATTTGGGTTATGAGGTATTACCAAACAATACTGAATTAAGAACAGACATTCAAATCAGACACTCATTTCTTCCATGCTTCATAAGTGAACCACATTAATACACTTATCCTATTCAAATTTCGAACCTTAATACTCCTAAGTTCAAATCAATCACATATTATAATTATGTTTGCTACAATCATATAACATTACATATCATATATCGAGCATATATCAAATATATATATAAATATATTGCTTAAGCAAAACATACTATTTCTATTGCCGAATATTCACATATCAATTATTCAATCTATGTTTGCATATAATGAAACCAACTGAACAAATTTTCTCTTTATAATAATTAGTCAATCACATATGTATATATCAACTCATTCACCACATTATTTACGAAACATAGCAACCATATACTACATATAATTAAACCATAGCCGAATTGATAAAACCAAACAACTTAAACACTTGATCAAGAACTCATAAAAACCGAGCCTAATCCTAATGATCCAAGTCAAGCCAATTTCGCATGGCTAATATATACAAAAACAAATTCATAACTAAAAACATAGTCTAGCCTATACATGCCTTTAGTTCAAAAAAATCCAAACTCAAAAGTACCAAAATAGGTTGATAGTGTGGATGACTTTGTCGGCGATCCCCTGAGCTCGTAGCTTGATCAAAATCTATAAAACAGAACGATGAACACACAGAGTAAGCTAATTTAGCTTAGTAAGTCTTAAGCGATTTCAACAAATCAGCTAATTATTTAAATCAAGTTAAACCGAACAAATTCTTAACATTATAAAATAATATGACATTTATATGCTATCATAGCCGAATATCAATATCCATATATAGCAAAAATTTATCATCATCTACTTTAAAAGTAGAACTCATCAAATACACATCACTTAATAAATATATATGTATTCCTATATATAACCGAATATCATCTTCCATGTACATATAAAGCAAGCCTCATAACCGAAAGTATATCTAAATACAATCTCACATATTCGTTAACATATATATATATATTACATGACCCAATGAATATACAAATTATTATTTCATATAACCGATTATATAAACATATCTATGTATATAGATATACGTACATAAACATCTTTTAGCAACTCTCATGTTTTCAAGTAAACAACTTCCACATCACATAATTTATCCACATACCCAAACAACCAAATGTACAACACATTTATTTCATCATTTTATTTACTCATTGGTATCACATATAACATATATGTATGAAAATACATACCTTATGGCCGAATTAACAAAATTCATTTGCATAAGCTTAAGCTTACTTGATTTGTTCCATAACTTAATCATTTCGTAGTCTAAGCTCGGAATTGTAAATCACCGGTACAAAACCTGCTAGGCGTCAGCCTGAATCACACACCGGCACTAGGCCTGCTAGACCCGAGGTCTGAAATTAAATCACTGGCATTTAGCCTGCTAGGCAATAAGCCCGATATAATTCACCGGCACAAGGCCTGCTAGGCAATAAGCCCGATATAGTTCACCAGCACAAGGCCTGCTAGGCAATAAGCCCGATATAGACATTATTAAACCATCTCATACACACTACATATTATCAATATCACATATATCACACATAACTCATGTCACTTTAACATATCAAACTCAATTACATTTAGCTACATTTCATTATTAATTCACCTACCACATTCGGCTTTGGCCAATTTCACATTCTTAAATTCAAAAATTCAGCATGTAATCAAGGTTATAACCGATATAAACGGTATTAAATTGCTTATAGACTTACCTCGGATATCGTCGGACGACAAGAACTGGCTATTCAATAACTTTCGCTTTTCCCCGATCCAAGTCCGTTTTTCTTTGTTCTTGATCTAAACATACCCAATTTAAGCTCATTCAAATTTATTTATATTCAATTTAGTCCCAAAACACATAAATAGGCAAATTACCATTTTACCCCTAATGTTTCACACATTTACAATTTCGTCCTATTACACAAAACACAAAATACACAAAATTTGATTTCACAACCTAAGAGCCGAATATTCATAGAGATTATACAAGTCCATTCATTTCATTTATTTTGCATTTTAACCCCTCAAAAATTTATTTTCTCAATTTAGCCCTATTTAGCTAAATTCATCAAAAATTCAAGAACAAAGTATGTTCATCAATTACATATCTATCATTTAACACATAAAACATCACAAAATTCATCATAACATCAATGGCATTTTACACAAACATCATCAATTCATGAAATTGAGACATGGGTTTTAAAGCTCTCGAAGCAACGATTACAAAAACGTAAAAATTATCAAAAACTGAACAAAACTAACCTTAGATTAAATCAAAATGGTTGCCGAAATGTTGAAGAACATAAAAGCTTCTTCCTTTGTTATATTCGGCACTTAAAGATGATGATAGCTCATGTTTTTGTTTTATTATTAACATATAATAAGTTTATTTCTAATTTACATTTCTAACCTTTTATAATAAATAAATATAACATAATTTCCAAGGTCATTTAAGACTATGTACAGTCCACTATCCTTAAAATGGGCTAATTACCCTTTAAGGACGTCATAATAATAGCCACTATCAAGTTAGCATTTTACACTTTAAGTTGTAACTTTTACAACTTACGCGATTAAGCCCTTTTATTTAATTAAGCACACAAACAATCAAATTTTTTATACGAAACTTTCACACATACTAATTCACATATAATTAACATAGGAAATAATATTTAAATATTTTCAGACTCGAATTCATGGTCCCGAAACCACTGTTCTGATTAGGGTCAAATTCAGATTGTTACACTTCTCATCCACTTCCCACTTCTTTTCTTATCCCCTTTTCTCACATTCTCCTCTCCGTAACAAGTCTCTAAACCCTTGAGCCACACCAAAGCCATGACAAAGAAGCGAAAGAAAGCAAGCGTAGTCTCCTTAGGGAGATCGATATACATAAGCTCATGCCGACCGCTTCATCCAAACAACAAGCTAAGGGTCTTTGAGACCATTTATCTTTCCTTTCTCTTTTCTCTTTTCTCTTTTGCTTCAATTTCCTTCTCTTTGACAATCTTATGCTTAATTTAGTTTAATATATTTTAGTTTCTTAGTGTTAGGTTCTTCAGGCTGCTAGGGAATCACACCTTGAGAACCACGACCACCACCACTGCAACCTGAGAAGTTTAAAAGGCTGCTTGGGAATCACGCCACTTCCGCCACCGCCAGCACCTCCGTCGCCTTAGAAGTCACACCCACCTCACGAACCATCTACCAATAAGGATTCTCAAGCCCTTTTATCTTCTAGTTTTACTTTATTTTCCTTCTTAGTCTCTTTTTCTTTATCTTTCTTATCATTATTTATATTTTTAGTTTATTTTAAATGTGTCTTAATAACTCCTGGCTAACTCTCTACGAGCTCCCCAATTTCTTCATCTAGCACAGAGCTCGGTAGCAGCCACCACCCCTATCGACTTCCAACTCCGGGAAACCATCCAAATTCGGGAAGTTTCACCTCTCCCTCTCTCTTAAATTGAATATCTATGCTTGTACATTGAGGGCAATGTACATCTTAAGTGTGGGGGTGAATATTTATTTGAAGAAAGTGCCTAACTTTTTGCATTATTCTCATATTCGGCCTAACTTTCTTCATTATTCTCAAATCCTTGAATTTAGTCTTGTTTTTAAGTAATTTCCTCATATCACTAATTAGGATGAAATTTCTGATAATTTATGATTTTTATTGACATGTTTCTGAGTAAGTCATAGTTAATTGTGCATTGATGATTGAAATTTTAAGATACTAGAGAATCAAGCATGATAAGTCTATTTTTCAGAATTAAAATTTTTGCTAGATTGTTAACCTAAATCTGAATATTATTTTAAAGTTTGAAATTTACGAGGTTGACATCAAAATACCCATAATTTTTGTGAGATTTTGAGCCTATTAGAGCATATATTCTTTTTCATGCTCACTTTATTGATTATGAGTGTGTCAACTTTGAATTGTTATTCTAGAACTTGCCTCAATTATACAGGTTGAGACCACACCTTTGGTTTGATATACAGAGATGATTAAGGCACTTAGGATTTAACCCACTTACTCCACTAAAAGCCTACCTTTATAATTAACCCCTAGTGAACCCCGTTGATCCTAATAACCCTTTTTATTGACTCACCCACTAATGTTAACCCAAAGCCCTTTGTATTTGTTATCACCATTCCTTTTGACTACCCTTACATCAAGATTTGATTTGATTTGTTGTCTAGCTATTATCTTTATTTTAAGTAATAGATTCATTCCTTATTATATATTTGACTTGTTCTTAAAAAAATCGAAGTATATTCAGTATTAGTATTATGAAAAGAGAGTTTATACAGTTAAAATTTAGTTATCAAAAGAAAAAGCTCGTATTATTAGTGTTATTATTTTTAGTTGATGTAATTATTTATTATCATCTCAATATTCCTAGTTAGGTAATTTGTCAGGTCAATCTCGAGTCTAACCTTCTAATTCAGCCTATATCCATACCCTTAACCGAAGCCCCGTTACAACCTTGTTAAAGACCTTTTGATCCGTTTATCATCTCATTTTACAGTGGTGAAGATTTGATTTTCAGGCAAGCCTATGGGATTAACTTTTCAGGTTTGACTTTTGAGTGCTTAATTTTTGAACCTTAAACACTTCGAGTGATTTGAGTGAATATTTTGTGAGGATGTCATTCCTTGTCAGTTTTGAATTAAAAGGTAAATTATTTAGATAAGGGGAGACACCTACGTTTTTGTGCTACAAATGTATGACTTAGATTGTTTGAATCTTTAGGACTCTTTGAGTTAAATCATTCATGTATAAATTATCTATGAGTTATTATGAGACATTGTCGGTAGGAATTATAAATTATGGAAAGTTCGTTTTAATTGTAAGTTGAGAATTTTGCTTGAGGACAAGCAAAAGCTTAAGTGTGGGGGTATTTGATAAACCGTAAAAGTAACATATTTTAAGCCCACGTTTAGTATGCTTTTGGATGAATTAAGCCTCGATTTATGTAAAAAGGTGCTCTTAATACTTTGTTTTCATGTTTTATACCCAAGAAAGCACCCGAGGACAAAAAGAACGAGAAACAGTCCTAAAACGGACCAAATTGGGCCAAAGAGGAAATTGACACGGCCTAGACTTAAGCCCACACGACCGTGCCACTCCAATCTACTAGAACATGGCCTGATCTCAACTTACACGATCGTGTCTCATTAAAGAAGTTCGAACACAGCCTGACCACTAGTCACACGGGCGTGTGACATGGCCGTGTCCTTGTCGTGGCAAAGAGCAATTTCATTCCGATTTGAATAATTTGGGGCAAAGAAACATATTTTGAAAGCCTATATAAACCCCCTAAGTGTTACCTTGAGGAGAGCGGTTAGCTAGGCCAAGGAGCCGAGCCAGAAAAACCAGATTTGTGGAGAATCACTCGAAGATAGCTAGTTGATCCATCTCAATAAGCCGGAATTCTACTCAAGATGGCAGATCTCTCCTTTAATTCCTCCAGGGAGTTTTAAGGATTTCTTATGTTTTGTTTTATCTTTTCTTCTAAGATGTTTTCTTTATTTGATATGAACTAAACCCTTCAGATACCTGAAGGGGATGAAACCAAAGACAGATCTTGTTATTGTTTTCTGAACTATATGATAAATATTTGACTTGTTCTTAATTATGTGTGCTTAATTCTTGTGTTGATATTTCCAGGATATTGATTCAAGTATGATATGCTTAAGTGGAGGAGCAAAAGTCCGTGCTTAAGAGTAGATCTAGCATAATTAAGCGGAGTTGATCGCACGCCTAGAGATAGGGTGACAAGATTTTGCCGGATTAGGGTGAAACCTAATATGGGAGTCCATAGATCAAGTTAATGCGATTCTAGGGGTTTTAATTAGAAAGAGATTTCAATTAATCAACCTAGGGTTAGACATTATTCGCTTCGAGAGGGGGTTTAATATACATTAAGGAATCTTACGGATCAAGTCAAGTGAATACATCGTCTAGTTCAGTGTTAGATAACAAGTGAAGTCTAGGTGGATTCTTCCTAAGGGTATCGTCTTAATCAACTGAGTTTTCCCGACAGTATTTTTCCCAATTCATTCTCTTTTTGTCTTTGCATCTTTAGTTTAGTTGATAGTTAAATTTAGATTAGACAACCATTCACTTAATTCTTAGGCTAAATAATAGAAAGAGAGTTAGTATTAGTACTTTTGGTTCCTTTGGGATTCGATATTCCGGTCTTGCCTAAGCTATACTACTGTTCGATAGGTGCGCTTGCCTTAAAATCGTTGTCAGAGTTAGCTTCCAGGTTCGATCATTCTCATTATAATTTTAAAGCTCTGATTTCGACAATCAAGTTTTTTATATTTGATAAACCGTAAAAGTAACATATTTTAAGCCCATATTTAGTATGCTTTTGGATGAATTAAGCCTCGATTTATGTAAAAAGGTGCTCTTAATCCTTTGCTTTCATGTTTTATACATAGGAAAGCACCCAAGGATGAAAAGAACGAGAAACGGGCCTAAAACGGACCAAATTGGGCCAAAAAGGAAATCGACACGGCCTAGACTTAAGCCCACACGGCCGTGCCACGCCAATCTACTAAAACACGGCCTGATCTCGACTTACACGGCCGTGTCTCATTAAAGAAGTCCGAACACGGCCTGACCACTAGTCACACGGGCGTGTGACATGGCCGTGTCACTGTCGTGGCAAAGAGAAATTTCATTCGGATTTGAATACTTTAGGGCAAAGAAACATATTTCGAAAGCCTATATAAACCCCCTAAGTGTTACCTGAAGGAGAGCGGTTAGCTAGGCCAAAGAGCCAAGCCAGAAAGACCAGATTTGTGGAGAATCACTCGAAGATAGCCAGTTGATCCATCTCAAGAAGCCAGAATTCTACTCAAGACGGCGGATCTCTCCTTTAATTCCTTCAGGGAGTTTTAGGGATTTCTTATGTTTTGTTTTATCTTTTCTTCTGAGATGTTTTCTTTGTTTGATATGAACTAAACCCTTCAGATACCTGAAAGGGATGAAACCTAAGATAGATCTTGTTATTGTTTTCTGAACTATATGATAAATACTTGACTTGTTCTTAATTATGTGTGCTTAATTCTTGTGTTGATATTTCCGGGATATTGATTCAAGTATGATATGCTTAAGTGGAGGAGCAAAAGTCCCTACTTAAGAGTAAATCTAGCATAATTAAGCGGAGTTGATCGTGCGCCTAGAGATAGGGTGACGAGATTTTGCCGGATTAGGGTGAAACCTAATATGGTAGTCCATAGATCGAGTTAATGCGATTCTAGGGGTTTTAATTAGAAA
Organism: Gossypium australe; assembly: GCA_005393395.2. Classification (NCBI taxonomy): domain Eukaryota; kingdom Viridiplantae; phylum Streptophyta; class Magnoliopsida; order Malvales; family Malvaceae; genus Gossypium; species Gossypium australe. The sequence goes on from CM016623.1 coordinate 28,390,288, forward strand.
GAGATTTCAATTAATCAACCTAGGGTTAGACGTTATTCGCTTCGAGAGAGGGTTTAATATACATTAGGGAATCTTACGGATCAAGTCAAGTGAATACATCGTCTGGTTCAGTGTTAGATAACAAGTGAAGTCTAGGTGGATTCTTCCTAAGGGTATCGTCTTAATCAACTGAGTTTTCCCGACAGTAGTTTTCCTAATTCATTCTCTTTTTGTCTTTGCGTCTTTAGTTTAGTTGATAGTTAAATTTAGATTAGATAACCATTTACTTAATTCTTAGGCTAAATAATAGAAAGAGAATTAGTATTAGTACTTTTGGTTCCTTTGGGATTCGATATTCCGGTCTTGCCTAAGCTATACTACTGTTCGATAGGTGCGCTTGCCTTCAAATCATTGTCAGAGTTAGTTTCCAGGTTCGATCATTCTCATTATAATTTTAAATCTCTGATTTCGACAATTAGGACTACCACCCAAGGTTTTTATGAGCACATTGCTCATATGGGTGTAATGTCATTTTAGGATATTTAGTTTTAGTGGGAATTTTAATTTTTTTTTTTGTTATACACATTTTTCAGTTATTTCAGTTTACGCGTATTAAGGTTATTTTCTACAGAAATAAGGTTTATCTGGGTTATTTACACTCTGATTTTGGAAAGACTTGATCTCACTAAGATTAAGGAGGACTAGTTAGAAATAGAAATGTTTAGGTCACAATACATATAATTTCCATGCTACACATCTATATTTGATCTATATCATTTTTTATTAATATATGCGATCAAGGATGTATTCAATTATGATATATGTAATGAAAGTTGTCTTGATTCTTTGTTAACATAATTAATGGACGAGATTGTCTGGAATACCTTTTGGATATGATAGTAAAGTTTTGAGCTCATAAGGTTATATAATGACGTGTGGTTATAGAGTAATTAGTATATATATGTGGGTCAAGTGGGATATTGTTGAAAAAATATGGACATCACATATATAATAAGAATAATTACATGTTCTTATTTACTATCATAAAATGTTAGCCCAATTTAAAAGTGATCTAATTTGGTTAAGGTTTATTTGGCTTCAATTATTAAATAAATTATGTACCAAATATGTGTAGATACTCTAAAAAACTAATTTCTAATTGATGATGAGTTGATTAAAAATTGATTAGAAATTTAGGTTAATATGCAAAAGTTATACATTAAGGTTATGGCCCCCAAATTACACATATAACTTTTTTTATATTCCATCTTTAAAAAAGAGAGAGTTGTCATTCTCTACAAGTGTATTAATTTAGAATATCAAAATCAAGAGATTTCGAGATATCAATGGATTTAAGTATACTTTCGCATCTAATTTTCTTATTCTTAATGATTTGATATGATAAATCTTGATTTATTGAATTTTGTATCAAAATTTTACTGTTATAACACATTAATCACATTCTACATATAACATTTTTAACAATTTTTGCGAAGGCATGGTATGTTCTTAAAAGCTGAAATTTACAAAATAAAACTCATAAATTGTTGACTAATGATTAAACTTAATTAAACAAAGAATTAAGTGATGATTGAGGAAGCACCACACTCATAAATTATTGACTAATGATTAAACTTAATTAAACAAAGAATTAGGTGATGATTGAGGAGGCACCACACATCAGCTGCCGATAAATTTTCAGTATTTCACAATAAATGTCTTTGGTCTGATATAAATTAATCATTATTCAAAACGAGAAAGTGAAACTGAAAGTTGCTGGAAATTTCATCACTCAATCGGCTGATAGCGCGAAGTTTCGTACTTTAAAATTTATCTTTTAATTGGTTGAGATTTATTAGTCGCAACCCTCTCTCTCCTTCTTCATCTCTCAAGTTCTTGCCCCTTCCTCCTTCTGTGGCTTTTGCAATGGCTTATGATAAAGAGCTGGCTGCCGCCATCAAAGCTGCCTCTCTCGCTGCTCGTCTCTGTCGGGTAATTTCCCTTCTCACCAAAAACCAAAAACAAAAACCCCCATTTTCTCTGCATTTTCTGTTCTGGATTTTCAATATTTTTCTACGGAAACTGAATTAGGGTTTGTGTGGGTTTCAGAAAGTTCAAAAGGCGTTGCTTCAATCAGATGTTCGATCAAAACATGGTAGGAATAAAAGTCCCGTAACAGTAGCTGATTATGGTACGTTTCTCTAACTTTCTTTGCGCCTCTCGTTGAGTTGCTCTTTTCTTTTGCCTTAATCTTTTTGTTTCTTATTTAAATATACATTCTGGATTCAGAACGTGTTTCAATTCCTTTTTAAGCATATGATTAAGGCCCACAAGTTGAAATATGAACCAATTCTGTGGCTTACTTCACAATTTTGCTTTCAAATATACTCATTTTCTTACATTTATTCTTTTTCTAATTTAGTATTTAAAGTTTTTTTTTCAATATGTTACCTAAACCATACCTCGGTTATTTTTTTAAAGCTTTATGTTAAATTTGATTTTCTCCTATTTTGATACCTAATTTTTTTATTTTATCCCAAATTAATATTTAAATTATCATTTTATTGTCCGGTTCAACATTTTTTTGTAACGGTGTTAAAAAACCAGTTGACACATGATGTCAATCAAAATGTGTCACATGACATATCCAACCAATGAAAATGTGTTACATGACAATTAAATTTATTTAAAATAAAAACATTTACTCACCATTGACCAGAAATTGACAAAAATCAAATATATATATATATATATATATATATATATATATAAGTTGAGATTTTAGAAACTTAGATATATTTTTTTTATTTATTTGCAATTCCGCCAGTTTTGTTTAGAGATTTGTTAGTTGAAGATCAAGTCTAGATCCTTTTAATTTATGAATTGGTTATTATAATCGCCTAGTATAGTCTTTTTCTAAATAAATAAATAAATAAAAACTTTCATATCATATTTTTATTTTTTAAAATTTATATTTATATATTTTAAAATTTTATAAAAAATATTTTTGAATTTTTTGAATTATTTAGACATTATATATATATATATATATTACCTTTTAATCAATATATTATATATATAAAAATAAAAAGAAGGTTGAGTGGCATGTTATAACAGCACCATGTAATCGCTCAACGGTCGGTCAATATCGATCAACAATGGTTAATGGTTGATCAATACAAGTCAATGTCGATCAACAGTTAGTCAATGTCTGATCAATGATGGATCAATATTTTTATTTTAAATAAACCTAATTGCCACGTGATATATTCTGAGTAGTTGAATATGACACGTGACACATTTTGATTAGTGCCACCTGACAATAGGTTTTTTTAACAACTTTATTACAAAAAAAAAACTTAAAAAATGGTTTAATTCTTTGACCTTAAAATATATTCATTTTCAGTAAAAAAAAATTATTGAATATACATTTTCTTTTGTTAAAGAAATATATTTTATTAAATATATATAAATTTTAAAAATTATAAATAAATATATTAAAATTCAGAAAAAAATGTATACATATTATAAAAAATAGAAAGAAATTATAAAAATTATTGTTTCCATCTAACTTATTCTTAATTTACTCTATCAACATAACCTAATCGTGAATTACACATAACCTATTTGGGTCCCAAATATTTGATAAAAGAATATACATATTTTATAATAATAATAAAAAAGTTTAGCTTCTAAAGTGTAAAAAGGGTATATTTCATGGTCCAAATTTTGAATTAAATCATATTTTTAATAAAAGAACATCATGTGACGTTATTTGATTGGTCACCAATATTTTTTAATGGATAAAAAACATAACGGGAGCATATTTTAAATATCAAATTGGGTTAAAAAAAAGATCAAGTATCAAAGTAAGAAAATTAGTATACTTCAAGAGCCAAATAATGAATTAAGAACGGATGGTATATTATTACAATAGTGTTTTTATTTTTTCTATATAAAATCAATAAAAACTCAATCATAGTAAAATTTAATATGTAATACAATGAATTTTAAATATTTAATTAACTATACTTAAACAAAATTTGAGATTTAGTCATTATACTTAAAATGTTAAAAACTAGGTCTTATTTTTTCATTTAAAAATCTTAGTTGAATCGGAAATATTTTTTCATCAAAATTGTTCAAATTGGAATTTTGATTAAGTTGTTTTCATGACATGACAAATGTTAACAAAAAATAAACATGTTAAATTGATCAATTTTGACAAAAATTATCAATAACGATAATAATTATACTAAGATTTTTATATTGAAAAATTAACTTTTAAAATATATAGACCAAATCTCAAATTTTATACTACAACTATACGCACATATTAAACTTAATTTTATTATTTCAACCAAAATTTTAATTATCTTTTATATTAATTTTTTATAAATATTTACCACATCATTCTAATTTTTACTACTTTAGTTATCAACTAACTTTTTGTAGATAAACTGTGGATAAAATTTTGTAAAATAAAACTTGACAACTTTTTTTAAGTGATAGGTTTTACAATTAAATTGAGTGGATTTAGTTGCAGTCTATCTATTAGACTAATATAAGTATGATTGGTTGAAAAAAAATTTATTTCTCCCTTGTCAATAATTTTTATCGTTTTAAGCATAATATTTGCAGTCTAATTGTTGACTGTTTTACTAGTATATTTAGAGTTTCCAAGCTGAAAAAAAAAATAGAATTTTTCATTGTTGAAAGAATATTATGGCTCTGCTATATGTATTGTTCAACTTGGAAAAAATATTAATAAAAGAATGTCATTAATAATAATATTACGAAAATACTAATAATATCACGAATATTATAAATAACACAAATAAATTAATCTTTTTTAATCTACCGTGCATCTTCAAATAACCCGATAGATCAAATAATTCGCTAGAATAGATCCAGCAATCTCACAGTTGTTCGAGTGCTAATCTTAAGAAATCATTAAAAATCAAAAGCAAGAATCACATTTTCTCCAATACTTGACTGATAGAAAGAAGGTTATTAAAAACAAAAAAAGAGCAATTTAGATTCGGATATGGTTATTCTGATATATAAATAGAGTATGCTCTGGGACGGAAGGATTCGAACCTCCGCATAGCGGGACCAAAACCTTTTATTCAGTTTCTGAAAGTTAACTCAAATAATTAATTTAGTTTTTTGAGTTAAAGTCGAGTTAAATTATAAAGTTGAAATTTACAATTCGAATAACTCAAGTAATTCGATTAACTCAAATAATAAATTGGTATAAATATCTCTTTGGTCTTTGTCAATTTTAAAAATTAATAAATTGATCTTTTCAACAAAAAAATACAAAAGAATTCAAAATATTGATAAAAAATCACAAAATTTCATAAAAAGCTTTAAAAAATTATTTAAAAAAATAAAAATTCAAAGAATATATAAAAAGTTAAAAATAAAATAATAATTTTGAAGATCTAACCACGTAATTACTTATTCAAGTTTATCATACTAAACTATCTCATTTTTATTTGATTTTGCTTTGAAAGAGCTTTCAAATATATAGTGTTTCAAATTTATGTTCTCTAACGTGGAATTAATTATATTGCAACCAAGATTTTAATTTGACATATTTAAAATTTTAATTTAACTGGAATAATTTCACTTAATTCGATTCGACTCGACTCAAAATTCATTTCAGTCTACTCAATTCGAAAAAATTTAAAATCAAGTTAGAATCGTAAAACAAGACTAATCAACTCGATTAACTTAAAATCTTTTCAATTTAATCGAACGCTAACCCTTAATTATATTAATTGAGCACATCTCGAGTGTAATTACTAGTTAGTAGTTACATTATATTATTGACCTTAGCATAGTAGTCCTTAAGTTTTGTATATTATTGACCTCAGCATCTTCCAACCTTCATGATTGGCAAATCTTACTGAGATATGTTTTTAAATTTTAAAACTTTCATCAGGCTCACAAGCACTGGTTAGTTTTGTGCTGCAGCAGGAATTTCCCGGTGAATTCTCATTAGTTGCCGAGGAGGTAAAAATCTCTTCTTTTTCTGAAAAATGGTTGCAAGTAGGAATGCTAATTGGAGGTTATCCTATCTGTCTCTACTTAAAAGGTGTTTATGGACTGGTACACACCAAAAGTCTGATAATTTTCGAACCTTCATGAATGTTTGGAACCAATAGAATAGATATTTTCACAACTTTGGAAAATGTTTTATCTTTTACGTATTTTGAAGAGGGAAAGTATTAAGGTGGGATGGATTTATACATTCATGGAGGAGGTGACTGGTTTTCAAAAATACTGCACCTTTATAATGGAATAGGTAAGTAGTAGAGGGAAGCATGCCAACTATAGAGTGATGGTGAATTGGTAACATTTCTGCTACATTCCCATTCCTATGTTTAGTCGTAGGAAGATTCAAAAACCATCCTTCTTTTTTTACTTTCTTCTAAATGATGTTTTGGATTTTGTTTAGGATTCGAATGATCTTCGCAAGGATGGTGATGGGGAAATAGTAGAACGAATTGCCAAACTTGTGAATGAATCTCTAACTAGTGACGGATCATACGGTGTTAGTTTATCCTCAGAAGATGTTCTTAAAGCCATTGACAGTGGCAAATCTGAAGGTGGCTCCCAAGGTCGACACTGGGTTTTGGATCCTATAGATGGCACTAAAGGGTGAGCTCCAAACCTTAATATCAATCTTTTTAGAATTGGATTGGTTAGTTGATTGGCTTGTCGGTTCGACTAGTTCGATTAAATGGTCATTAAAAATTTTAAAAAAAATTAGAAAAACAAAAGACTCAGTTCAACTGTTGACTCAATTGATTTTTTAGCCAATTCAATCCGTTCCGTATCGATTCCTGATCTAACCAATTCGACCGATCGATCTAGTCTGGTTCAAACATCATTACTTAATACTATCTTACATGAGCGATTTTTTTTCAAGTCATACATAGGGGTGAATGACCTAAGAAATCCCTCCATTATAAGGACTTGATCAAATTAGTCCCTCTACTATTAAATGAATCAATTTAGTTTATGTAGTATTAAAAAGAATCAAATAAGGCCAACTTGGAACAATGTTAACATTTATTGTTTAAAAAATATTATTTATAGTTTAACAAAGTTAATATTTTTAAAGTTTTTATGGTTTTGCAAATAAAATATTTTGTTTGAAATCGAACTATAATTGAAAAAAAATTAAGAACTTTTTAAAATAAATGTTAATTATGTTAATATTTGAACTTATTTGATTCTTTTTAATAGTATAAGGATTAAATTGATCCATTTAATAACAGAAGGACTAATTTGATCTAATCCCTATTGTACAGAGACCTCCCATATACTTTAACCCATAAAGAAGCTAATGTCTAATATAATAAGGCATAATAACAAATTTAGCCTTTAACATTTATATCATTTGCTAATTTGGCCCTTATTCTTTTTTGAGCTAAAATTGACCCTTAACCTTTTAAAATGAGTCAAATTTGATTATCAACCTTTCAAAAGCAATCAAATTATTGCTTTTTCAACAAAATACTGACTAAAATATTAAAATTTTAAACTTGGCAATCCACATGGCAATCTACATGTACTTGTTTTATTATTAATTTTTTTATGATATTTTAATTTTTATTTCTTAAAATATTTTTCTAATTTTAAATTATTTGTTGACGTGATATATAAGTAAAAATAGTATCATATCAGCATGAAATACATGTGGAGTGTCATGCATATTACCATGCCAACATCATTAAACAAATTAATGTTTTAGTCCATATTTCTGTTAAAAAGAGCGATCTAACTTTTTTTTCAAATGTTAATAATGAAATTTAGCTAAAAAAAAGACTAATAACCAAATTGAAAAAAAATATATATAAGAACATTGATACTTAAATTTATTATTATGTCAATATAATAATTATTTATGTTTACGATGTTGCTCCGGCTTACCTAAAAAAAATTACCTTCATAAATATCCTGAAAAAACATGTGAAAATTTAGAAAAATAAATAAATATATTCAATTTTTAAGAGAAAAATTAAATGTATCCATATTAAATATATTACATGCGTTCTTTTCTTTTGAATTCATATTACGCTTACATTCAAGTCCAAGTAATAAGGTTGGTTTTGTTGGCGAAGGGTCAGCCAACAACGAATTTAACCGATCAAGAAGCTGCCTTGGGTTGGCCAACCACACTATCCCTCTGTTGGGAAGAAACCGAACAACCGAAACAAAGCGGAAGCAAAACCGGTGTTCTTTCTCTCCCTATAACTCCAGTCAAATATTATAGCAAGCACAATAGCACAAAAATATTTGTTCTCTAGCAACCTATCAACCACAAATTAACCAATGCAACCGCAACTAAAATAATAAATAGAGACACCGATATTTTTACGTGGAAAACCCCTCTAAATCAAGGGTAAAAAACCACGGGACTTTAGAGTCCGATCAAAAGCTCCACTATAATCAAATGTTCAGCTACAAGATTACAATATCAAGCCTACAACAAGCATTCAACTCCAACAAGGCTAACAATATGTAATCTTTAGCAAAAGAGAGAAAAATAGGAGAACATCATCAAAAACGTAGCTGCTGTAAAACGGGTATTTCTGACGCTACAGGACTCGGATGAAAAATCCGACCGTACAAAGTTAAGAACACCTTGTCGTCTAGCTGCTATCCAAAAATCAGCTCAATCGAACCACGGATGAACCTCCGATCGAAGAGTTGATCACAGCTGCTCCAAACTTGAAAAATAATTTTTCTAGCTTCAAACTCTCTGTTTCTCCCTTCTATTTTCTCTCACACTTTTATTTTAGCTCTCTGCCGTACTTAACAAAAAATTTTGGCTACTCACAAGCCACAAACAAGACAAAATATAATGATAATAAAAGACAAATAAAATGGCTTTTGTCAAACCCAAAAGAAAAAAAAAATTTGTAGTATGGTGGAGTAGTTGGAAATCATGGCCGGTTGGTCTTCCATCTCTTCTACATAGTGGGTTTCCCACATAGTGGGACCCACACCCAACACCCTCGCCTCCTCCCTTTCCGTCCTTTCTCCTCGTCCCCTTTCTTTTTTTTCCTTTGAAGGTATCTTTTCTTTATTATTATTAAAAATTTCTTTTGGTTTCCAAATTATCATTTAAAATTTTTAAGGAAAAAAATAACAAAAAATATATAACTTATGAAAAGTTGCAGTTTTAGTTGAAAAAAACTAAAATTTAAACAAAAATTCCCAATTTTAAAGTTAAGATTATTTTAGCAAAAATAAAAAATAAAATGTCTGTGTCATTATTTTATTGGCTAATTTATGCCACTAACTATTTTAACTAACAGTGTTAGTCCATGGCATTGAAGTTTGAGTATTTGATTGTGAACTTTTATTATTTAGGTAAATTATACATTATCCTTTTCTGAAATAGCTGATCTCTGGCACTTTGATGAATTATATCGCTTTTGAAATTTGAGAGTAGATTTGTAAGGGGAGATCAATATGCAGTGGCATTGGCTTTGCTAGACAGAGGAAATGTTGTTTTGGGAGTGCTGGCTTGTCCAAATCTTCCATTAACTTCCATCAGTGTTGCTCATCCACATTCTCCAAATAATGAAGTTGGTTGTCTCTTCTTTGCTGAAGTTGGTCGAGGAACTTATATGCAGCCGCTTGACGGTTCTTCCACGGTCAAGGTCGTAAATGATTTATTATAATTCGGGATTAAATTGTGACTTTTAAATAGATCTTTTATCTAACCACATTTAACGAATACCCTCGTAATCAACTTCTATTGACAAAAAAAATGATGACAGAGAGAGCCGAAACTACAGAATAGTGACAACAAAGTCTACATAGAGTTGGGAGTAGCTATTTAGATCCCTGATTATAATTTGGTTGCTGAGTAAAATAGTTGCAACTTATATATATTTATGGGATTCAGGTGCAGGTAAGTGCTGTTGAAAATCCAGAAGAAGCATCATTCTTCGAGTCATATGAAGCAGCACATTCCATGCATGATCTATCCAGTTTAATTGCCCAAGTACTCTCCTCTCTCTCTTTCTCCCTCTCTTTTTAATGTATATATGTCGTGAATATAATGAAAGTATTGAGATTCAAACAGAAACTTGGGGTCAAAGCAGCACCAATTAGAATGGATAGCCAGGTAAAGTACGGCGCTCTTTCCAGAGGAGATGGAGACATATATCTGCGTTTTCCTCGCAATGGGTATCGAGAGAAAATATGGGATCATGCTGCTGGCTCTATTGTTGTAACTGGTAACACCAATCTCTCTTAAACCTGAAGGTTTTTAGGTTAGTGACTACTTACATTGGTTTAATCTTACCCCTATTGGGTTGGGCCCCACCCTTAATGCTAGGGATTTGATGTGAATATTGCATATTCAAATTCGAATATTTTAATCATTATAAGTAGCCAATTCAAATTGAATGTTGGTATCATTTACAGACGAAGTGAATGATGATACCATTTGCAGAAATAGTTAAGTGAAATCCGATGTTACAGAAATTGCAAATATCTTATTTGACAAATTATGATTAAATCTGTTGGGGTCTGCAGAAGCTGGGGGAGTGGTGACAGATGCTGCAGGGAAGCAATTGGATTTTTCCAAGGGAAAGTATCTTGATCTGGATACTGGCATCATTGTTTCCAATCAGAAGTTGATGCCATTACTTTTCGATGCAGTTAGAGCGTCCGTGGCCCAGAAATCTAAGCCTCAGCCTTAGAATTGCTCTCTTAACTTTAACTCTCTTATTGTTTCCCTCATAATCCTTGTGCTTTATCCTTATCTCCATTGCTAATATCCTTATCTCCTATTTTCTCCCCAATGCATGTAGGTAAAGTACAAGTACATTTAACACTCCAAATTTAGTTTTAAAAGGTAACATCCAATAGATTTGAATTTGGAAGCTTGTCATTTGCAATCTTTTTTGGAATTGCATTTTAAGCTGCATTTGATTGCAGCTAAGATCAAAATTAGGCATGATTGAAGATGTCCAAGAATCTGTCCTAAAAAATGTAAATGCAAATCAAAACCATGGGAAATTATCGCCATAGTTGGTCCCCAAATCTTCCCTATTTAAGATCCCAATCGGGAAATGGAAGTGCTTCAATTTTCGTCATCTCAAAGCCCCGTTAATAAAGCTGAGCTAAAGAGAATCTCATGCTATGTTACTCGAAAAGAAAACCTTTCATCTCTTTACAATTAAGGCTTTCTCAAAGCAAGGTTTTCCAAAGATTATTCTGTGAAATAAACAGAGACTGCTAACATGGAAAGGCGAGGTTTTCAAAAATAAGAGGACTAACCCTGCTTTGTAGCCCAAAATCACACCTGAAAGAAAAAAGGGTTCTTGACTGCTTTTGCTACTTACAAACTTCCTATGTGAGAAATCTTTATGGGTCAAACATGCATGTCTTCCAGTACAACCAATAGAAGGTTAGAAATATATTAATATGTACAATCCTGAGCGTGAAATGAGGCCAAGTATCTAGAAGTTTTTCAAGAGCACAATATTTAATGGTAACATAACTTAGATACAGCAAGAGGAGCCTAGCGATGCAGCAAACATCCTAAAATACTAAAAGCTTCATTCTTTTGTATAAATGTGAAAACTTTACCTTTGTCTAGTAAATGAAAATGCCAACGTTAGTGAAATTGTAAGAATTGCTGTATGATATGCCAAACTTGACAAGAGTGCCTTATCTTCTAGCTATCCTTTTCATTTTCACTATCCTGCAAAATGATGCCCCTCGATTTTGCCCTGTCAACACCAAATTTTAAGTCATTGCTATCAACTGATTCAGCAGAATTAAGTATCTTAATAAGAATGATGAAAAATACCTGCGATGTGCAGGTACAGGACGTTTAGTCACTTTTGTTGGGCCAGGACTCTGAGCTGCCTGTTTGCCTGGTGTCCAGTTTGAAAAGAGAGAAAAAAGAAGGAAGGGGGCAACAACGGTTACTTAAAAAACCAATTCCATGACAGCTCAAATTAGGGATATAGAAAAACAGAAACAGAAAATTAAGAAAGCCAAACTATTAGTACAGATACTGAGAAAGGACAAACTCAAAACAGATTTGCAAAGTAGAAAAGATCACTAACTGAAAGAAAGTGATAGATGCTCACCCTCCCCTCCTCCCTTTGAACAATCAAAAAACTACAATTCCAGTTTCTCTTTCTTTCAATAAAGAAATTACTGTCCAGATTCAGTTGGAATATAATCTCAACATTTTCAAAAACAAACTAAATCAATGGATTGAGCCTTAGCTTAGTTGACACCATTGCTATTGCAATAGCCAGAAGGACGTGAGTTCGATCGCATTTTAAGGGTGTGTTCTCCATTGCAGTGGAAAAGCACTTTTAGCTTAAAAGTGCTTTTCCATAGTAGAAGCAATGAACACTTGGTTTTTGGAGTCCAAAGGGCTAGCCTAAGGGCTAGTTTGGCAATGCTTTTGAAAAGTGCTGTGGAAAAGTGCTTTTGAGAAGTGCTTTTAAAAAGTTTAGTTTAAAATTTGAGTGTTTAGTATTGCTGTCAAAAAGTACTTTTGAAAAATAAAATGTCCATTTTAGACATATTATTAAGTAACAAATATGCATTTAAATAAAATTTAAATTAGTTAATATTATTATATTTTAGTAAGAATATAAAAAATTACTATAACTTGTTAATATTTTAATATATGAAATATAAATTTAAAATATTTTTAAGTAATAAATATTAATTACTTATAAAATTTAATTAGAATATACAAACTAAATTTTAAATATTTAAATATAACCATTAAATATTTGTAATTAGTATTTTAAATTTTTTTTATTTTTAATTAATGATTTTAACATATTTGTAATTAAGCCTCAAGAAAAAAAAAGGAAAGAACTATGTCATTGGAGGGGTAAAAAAGTAATTAAGCACTAAAAGTGCTTTTGTGAGAGGAAAAGCTAAAAATTTTAGTTTCTCCTTTTCAGAAGTGCTTTTGAAAAGCACTTCTAAAAAGCCAAAAGGTCCAGTCAAAAGCAGCTTATTCTACACAGCTTTTCTTCCAAAAGTGCTTTTAGAGCTAGAAGTGCTTTTTTTAAGCACAAAAGAACAAGCCTTAAGAAGCACTTTTGGGAGAAAAAGTGCTTTTGAGATAAAAGCATTCTTAAACAAGACGCTTTTGAGAGGAAAAGTGATTTTCAAAAACCAAAAATTGGCCAAACACAGAAGTAGAAAATTTGAGCTTTTGTCAAAAACGCTTTTTGTCCCAAAAGTGCTCCTTAGAAGCATTGCTAAAGTAGCCCAAAGTGTGGTCAAAAGTGCTTTTCTACTCAAACGCAAAATCTGGGATTTAGGTGTTTTTAGTTTTTGACTTTTGCATTTGGAAATGAAAATTATCAAAATAATCTTTACTTATATTAACTATTTAAAAGGTATATAAAAAATTAGATTATTTTATACATCATTATATTAAATTATTTAAATCTTATTTATAGTTAATTTTTTTAATTTTATATATTATTGATTTTACAAATAATTTATATTAATTACTTAAAAGATATTTAAAATTTATATTTCATGTATCATTATATTAAATTATTTAAATATCATATAACTTAAATAATTTATTACTTTCTGCTATCATGTTTAGAAAAGGCATTTTAACCTTTAACCGCAATTTTAGATAGAAATGAAGAACACTAAAAATTAACTATTCTTTTTCACAGAATTTTGAAAAGTACTTTTGAAAAGCATTTTTCAACCGCAACAGAAATGGAGAACTAACCTTTGCGCTTTTCTTCCAATTTACGAGTTGAGAAAGAGTTATGAGTAGAAATAGGCATTGTATAAAAAAATAAAAAAGAAGAAAACCTAAATCATATGGTAATGAATTCACTGCTAAATTGAAGATATAAGTTAACATACAAACCCTGAAAAATCACAAAAGCATCTCGCAAAAGTAAATACAAAATTTACCTGGAGGATTTTGGCCATTTGTCAAATCTACTTTATCTAATGAATTTATCGCTTTTTGTAACTTTTGCCTCTTTGAATTTAGCTCCAATTGGCTCTGAACAATTTCATTGTTTTCCTGGTAAATAGAAAGACTATTTACAATAATATCATTCTTTATAGCTACTACAGATGAACTTTAAAAGTATTAATAAAAACACAGATATATGCCAACTAAAAGACACAACTGCTTCCAGAGGGATAAGCATTCGTATCTCTATATGTTAGCCCTAGTTTTTCAAATGTTTTGATATAACAAAGTCAAATTATAAATTCTCCTTGGCCAAATTTGCAATCAATTAATATAAGCTCTTGCAAATTTATTTTCAAGTGTTTGGAAACTCATCAAATGATTAAAGTTATAAAATGCCTTAGAAAAAATATTGTTTCAAGTCAAATTTTACAACTTTAGGACACTTTTACCAATAGAAGTGCATAGAAGTATCAGTTGAAAGTACATAAAAGTATCTGTAGAACCAAGTCAGAGACCACCCCAAGATTTCTTCCAGACTTCTACCGATACAACTCCAGTTGTATTGATACTTGGGTTGAGTTCTACTGGTAGAAGTAAGTCAGAGCATTTCAAGCCAAGCATCAGACTTCAACCAATACTTAGGGGGATTTCTACCAATATAACCAAGTCAATGAGAAATTTTTGGTCTACCCTGCACCTTCTACTGACACAACTATTGGTACAAGTCTGAACCCTTGAAACCCTCAGACTTCTACCGATACAAGTGGACTTCTACCTATACTCATGGCTCCAATGGTCATAATTTTTAAAACTTCTGCCGCACAAGTCCACTTGTACCGATTCAAGTAGTCTGCAGTCTGCAATTAATGCACGAATTAATTGCAGCAACGACTCTAATTTGCTCCCACCATCTCCAAACATCTCAATGGTTATTAGAAGACATAAATACAAGTCAATAGCTCAATATTAAAGATAAGAAACAAGCTTGTAAAGTCAATTGCACAAAATTCCAATCTTTTTATTGATATTCTCTTTATTCGTCATACACACACTTGAGCAACCATTTTTATGTTATTGAGTGAGCTTTATCATTGTAATATCTTCCTTTGAGAGGAGTCTTTAATCCCTATTCTTATTTCTCATCTTTGTAAGAGTTTGCTTAAATTTTTTGGATAGAAAATATTAAGGGACGTGGCTCTATCTTGCCTAGTGGAAAGAT
The DNA here is from genome assembly GCA_005393395.2 of Gossypium australe. Lineage (NCBI taxonomy): Eukaryota > Viridiplantae > Streptophyta > Magnoliopsida > Malvales > Malvaceae > Gossypium > Gossypium australe. The sequence goes on from CM016623.1 coordinate 28,405,461, forward strand.
GGTGTTTTGTAAAGGTTAAACATTATCCTTGAAATATAGTGAATTTGGGAAATCCTTAGTTATGGTAAGCTAAGGTAGTGGAGGTAGGCAATTGGAGCCGAACCACTATAAATTATTGAGTTTCCTTTGTTTATCATATTTCTTTAAAGTTTTTAAAACACCAATTCAACCCCCCCCCCCCCCCAGTTGGTGATTATCGAGCTTTAACACTATCATTGCTTAAGGATAGCAAAACCAAAATAGATTATATTTCAAAAAAGAGGACTTCTAGAAAAAAGCAAGGATACCTTTTCAACTGATATCACTTTTGTCAACTGCAAACAGCGCTCTTGTTCTAAGAGAAATCAAGAAGGAAACAATAATTAATGAAGGTACAAAAAATTGTAACTAACCGAAAACAATAATATTTCTAATACATTTTCCAGTAATATTATTTACATAAGAAAATTTAAATGATAAACATAAAACTTGCTATAGATGTGAGAGTGTCAAAGGGTTAAAGAACATAAATTATAAAATAGATATTTGCAAATATTAAGAACTCCTCTGGAATATGGAAGCCCTTAGGGAAGAGACATTTTCTGTTGAACATGAGATCAAAAGAAGGAGTCTCACTTTAATGAGGTAAACATAATGGAGACTGCTAACTTTCAATATATTATGTAACAATTGTTAGACGCTTTTGAACTTTATGTGCAAGACAATTCCTGAAATTAATAGAAAACTTAGTCAAACAAGATAAATGTCTCAAACAAATACCATAACCCAAAATAAAACCCTGAGGCCTCTAACAAGATTTGAGTTTCTACTTCCAAGCAAAGGTCAAAGGCATGATGTCCACATAATCAATGAGTGGGTAATTTAGTAAGTAATAAATATGCGTAATTAATAAATAATTTTCTTATTTACACTAAATTTTTATACACGAAAATCAGCGGAAGCCTGTAATATCCAGGAAAAATGAATTTTGCGTGGATATTAAGAGCATAAAACAGAACAAATAAGTCAGTTGCCTTCATGGCTAGTTAGTTTCTCTTTTGAAGAGATTTAAATCCCAGAAACTTCACTTTTGTTCAACTTGACAATAAACACTTAGTTGGCTTTTACAACAAAGACATGGATGTAAGTATTTCATCTAAAACAGGTGCACTGTAAAGAAATATGCGGTTGCAAGTACGGAATCTGCACCCAGAGAGAAGCATTTTCAATACCAAAAATAAAAACCCTCCATTGAGAAGATACTGTATAGATAAGGTTTTCTCGTATGGAGTTAAAAGTGCCTTAATGGTTCTCTTGGCAACTTATTTAAGCAGCATATCCTACCTGGTTTTCATGATAAGGATTTTGAGGGGAAAAAAGATAAAATTTTCAACCACCAAGCATCTTCTTAAATTCTATAGTGGGGCAAATCTCTCCCTACAAGTCTACAAAATCAGCCTGACAATTAATTCCCCAAACTAATAACCCCTTAAAAACCAGACATTTCAAGAAGCATACAGATTAGATTTGGATATCAATTTGTGGCACCAAATCTGAAACTCCTCAGCAATAATGTTTTGAGAAATGATAGGAGCCAAAGTCCAACATAAGAAAATAGAGAACTGTCTGTTCCAAAAATGATTACCGCCTAGACAAAACTTTTGGATTAACTAACAATAGAAGTATACAAATTATTAAACATTATATGTTCCTTTTTTCCCCCAACTAAACATAAGAGTCAGTTATCAAGATAACTGCAAGAATTTTTTTTTTTTTTTAATTTTCCTTCCTTCCAATGGTATTGACAAACTAGGAACATTGTAGAACTGGATGTGCCTCAAAATTATAAAGAATTAGTATAGGATAACTATGAATCAAGATAGCAAAGAGAATAGGACCTTCCATAAATAGATATTGCAAGCCTTTAAATGCTTTAAAAAGTTCCTGTGAAAGATTAGCCACAGCATCTGAAGCAGCACCACCAGTAAGTTTTGTGAGGGAAAAGGAAATGCGAGGCATTCCTTTTGATTTCTGAGCAACTAACTTTGCAGATTTATTACCTGAACCATAGAAAGAACAAATATCAATATTTTTTTTTCTTAAATCCAAAAGGTTTAAGATTGAAATGCATTGATATAATTCATTCCCCAAGTCTAAATTTCTTCATCCTTCCTTCCAAGCAAGTCAAAGAAGCCAACTTGGCTCAACTGGAGTTTCAGTTTATGAAAATTATTTAGAACCAGTTTACAAGGGCAAGTCTGGTGGGAATACTTTCCCAACACCATCCAAAGGGAACTTAAAGAGATAATCATCAAATTTACCATTATAGTATTGCTAGATCTTTGATTTCAACCCTGTACAATTTTGTTGAATTTTGGAACCATAATTATTTTGGTTGATCGTTGGGCAAAATTTAACATCACAGTAGATATGAGATCACTGACCATTACCTTAGGTACTTCTCATGAAACTGAAAATAACAATTGGAAGTACAAAATATAACTAAGGAAAAGATGTATCAATATGATTGGCATTGTATATTTCCTTTTTTACTGTGAAATTTCATGCCATAAATTCTATTTATCTAAAATCTAAATAAATTGGAAAATTCAACAATAAAATTAGCTAATTTGGGCAACTAGAAACTCAAATTTTGCTGCTAAAACAAAAGCTAAAGATCTAGATTGCAACCTCATAGAGGGTAAAACCGAACAAATAAAAAAAGAATATTATTGATTACCATTTGAATCAGGAAGTGCTTCCAAGAGAAGCTTTACATCTTCAGACTTAATGGAGGCTACCAGATAGTGAATGAATTCAGACCAAGAACCGCCTATCCCAACACTGTCCCTCTGCACATTAAACCATTATTTGCACACACAAAAAACATCAATAAAAAAAAAACCAGCAAAGCAAATCAAGAAGACGAAGAAGACCATGTCCTCAAGCTGCGAAACGGAGCGTACGGCCTCCCAAGTGGTGTGGCGGAAATCAGAGACGCAAATCCTTAGATGAGATGAATCGGGAGAATGAACGTAGAAAACGAAGGCGCTTGATTGGCCCAACCCCGAATAAGAACCCGTCCATTCGACCTTGGGTTCGCCGAATATTGGCTCAAATTCTTCCAACACCGCTTGCATGTTGGCAACGATGAATGACTAGAGAGGGAAGGAGGGTTCGGTTTAGGGAATTCTCAAAAAGGTTTAATTTTATTTGTTTATCAAAGAAAATGTAGGAAAACGGACTACTTATTGCTCATTAAGGACAGTCACCCAAACCAGCTCAAATTTTACATTTTTTATTTTATTTTTTTTGAGTTTGCAGTTTACAATCTTGACATCCGGTCAAATGCAAGAAAACGATTTAGTTTTCTTTTAGGGTAAATTACCCTGTTAGTGACTCTAAATGTGGATCATTCTTATTTTGGTCACTCAAATTTCTTTTATTAATTTGGTCACGCAAAATAGAGATTGATCAAATTGGTCACTCTTAAAGGGTTGTCAAAGACTAATTGTGTATTTTCACTTTAATCACTCTAAAATTAGGGTAAACTATCCTCGTCAATCACACTAAATAGGGGTAGTTCCTATTTTAGTCACTTCAGATTCTTTTTCGTACAAATGTACTGTTAGTCTTTCGATACCATTTAATGGTAGAGTGACCAATTTGATCAATTTTTTTTTGGTAGCTAAATTTAAAAGAATTTGGGGTGACCAAAATGGGAGTGACCCCTGTTTTAGAGTGATTAATGGTGTAGTTTACCCTTTCTTTTAAAATTTATCAAATAATAAATATAGATGGAGTGGTAATAAACTTGTATTTTAATACTATTAAACATTTGTTTCATCTTTGAATTCATATTTTTTTAATTTTTATTTAAATATTTTAATAATATTATTATAATTTTAAAAGGGATATTTTTATAATTTTACAAATAAATTGGTGACCCAGTTCAGTGTGACACCAACTCAGTAAAGTACTTAAATAATAGTATTAGATATGCCCCACATTTAAAAGTTAGTTTCTTTACTTTTATTCTAAGAATTTAGTTTTTCTATTTTTTTAAATCTACTAGTTTGATATTCTGAAATAGAAAAATATATACTTGGTAATTATGTAACAAAAAAAAATATTGTAATTGACTTGAATTTAATAGAAGAATTTTAATAATATTAACAATTAAACTTACATTTTGAAATCTAAAAAAAATAGAATAAACTAAATCTTTAAAAATAAAAGTAAGAGGACTTAATTTTAAATATATAAAAAGTATAAAAACTTAAAGAATATTTTTTAAAGTAAATTATATGTGTCAAAGTGACCTTCAATCTATTTTTTTTATTTATTTAATTTTTCTCATTTCGACAACTAAACTAGTTTTCCATTATGGATTTTAGTCCAAAAAATGAACAATGTTAAAAAAACAAGTGGTACCCCAACTAATGAAAATGTAGCATGTGTTTGCCCTTTATTTTATTTTATATGACAATGGCGTGGTCATTGATTGTTGACATTCCGATTAAAGGATTGAACAAGAAGAGTTGCTACGTATAACATAAAGAAGACTTTGAGGCCGCAGAAAGAAAGGAGGCTGCTGAGCAAGAAGCAAAGATGGCTGCGAAGAAAGAAACTGTGGAACCAGTTGCTCGGGAGCAAACCATCCATGTGCATGATGCCAGTGGCGATGAACATATCCAGCCGAAGCCAATAGCAAGGAGATTGATCATTGATTCATATTGATTGATCATTTATTCATATTGATTGACAACTGATCAATCATTGATTGTTGCTTGACCTAACGTTCATTGATGTTAATCGATATTGACTGATCAACTTTTAATTTGAATTTTTAATATTTTCTTAATTTTTTTTTTCAATTTCAAATATATATTACTTTTAAGTGTTTTGAAAAAAAAAATTTATAAATTTTCTATAATATATATTTATTACAAACAAAAACATATTTTTGAAGTGTTATTTTTTGAAATTTTTTAAAACTCTAAATGATTTTAAAAAGTTATATTTTAATATAAATTTTTAAAATCTTTAAATTTTTAATTTTTCCTTTTTTTGAATTATTTATATTTTATATAATTTTATATTTTTCTTGTTTTATATCATATATATATTATAAAAATTTTACTTTTTTGAATTTTATTTTTTATAATTTTTTTATATTTTAAAATTTTCAAATCAAATTCTTTATATTTTATATTACATTTTTATATTTATTTTATGTAATTTATATATTATACAATTTTTATTTTTTATTTTTTGAATTTTTAAATATGTTAGTTTTAATTTTTCAATATTTTAATATAACAAATAATCCCTTAATCAAATTTGGTAAGATATGTTTTAAGAAATTATTTTCAAGTTATTTTTAATATTTAGTAATAAGTCAAATACTTCAAAATTCGTTTCAAACAAAAACTCTAAGTACTTTCAGGCTGGGTGCAGTACTTAGGCCAAAAGGAACAAATACTCATAAGGGGTATCAGACCTTAGCAGTAAGCTTTTTGCCATAGGGATCAGATACCCGACTCCAACTCAAGAGGTACCGAACCCTTTTCATTTTGGTCTGATATTCACTAGCTCAACGATCACATTTTTAAGGAATGAACCAAATCCCAAAGACCAAGCTACTGGTACTTATGCTATTGTAAAAATCTGATTTAGAAAATGGTTTTACAGTTACAGCAGAAGATTAAAAATTTTCAAATCCGAGTAGGTTTGTGATATTTATAACAATAAACTTTAACTGAATAGTACATGTGCTTTGTATGAGATGGAATCGAGTTAGTCCTTGCTTTCAATCAAACAACCTTCTCCGTTATCCTCGTTTCACAAATTATGTCGAATGTGGGCTTGAACAACACGAACCAAACACATATTGGACATAAATAATTAGGGCTCAAATAATTTATAATTAAGTTCAAGCATTTTACCTTTTAATTTTAAACTTATTTAGTCACGAAGTCATTCACTATAGTATCGTGGCTGAGTTCTCTCCAATTACATACCATTACGAAAGCTACTTAATAAGTGCTTGTCCAATGACCTTGTCATAGGTGTGTTACCCTCATAGGATATCCTTAATCTTTTTGGGATAAATCCGTTCTCCCAATATGATCCTATTTTATCTCATGATAATCATTACATAATAAATTACTATCAAAAAGTAATCAAGTCATTTATCATAAACACAAATGACTCATGACCTCATTTACCTTAATCTATCATGTAATGCAAATGAGAATATACCATTTACCATTTAGTTGGGCTATGAATTCCACTATTGTAGAATAATGCCACATACCGTAGAAGTTGTATACCCAACACACTAGCTTTTGATACGTATGCTACACTATGAACGTCACAAGCGAACAAATCCATAAACAGATCTAGGACATATTCTACTTGGGTCCTGATCAATGTATTGTCAGTCTGGTCAATCACATGTATGTCTCTATCTTCTAAGAGCCATCTCCTCCAATACTCAAGACAAATTATCTCCCGATTGGACTTGATAAATAACATATTAGTCTTTCAATCGATTTGCTTGTTTCCAATTAGACTAAAGACATGTTTAGATTATCTACTAATACAAGTTGTCTTTTCATAGCATAATTTGATATGTCAAATTAGGTTTCTCATTACACTTAAAGAGCTTATTCTCGAACAATTTAGACGTCTTTAGTATAGTTTTCTTGACTTTAGCTTTTTGCATTAATAAGTGATTTTGTGTGTTTTATGCTATTTTTGATACTTGAGTTGGCCAAATGCGTCATAAGGAACTTAACGAGTTGATTGAGTGTTGTAGGGAATCGATAATGGCCCAAACGTGAAGAAAATATCACTCAAGAGGGGTATATTGCAATATCAAAGCATGGAAATCGTGATACTCCTGGCAATGTTGAAATGAAGAGAATTGAGTCAGCTCCAATGATATCGTGATACCAAGAATGGAGTTCCAAAACCGCATTTTTTGAGACCAGTGGAATTCGGGTCGTTACATAATAATTACAATATTGGGCTCATACATAATAAAAATTAAGCCTAAAAACCTAACCCAATATGATTTAAACTCGAATTAAAACCCAAACTCATAATTTCCTATAATAATCCCATCCAAAAATTTTGCTCACGCAGTCTTCACTAAAACGATCATAACTTGAGCTCTTGAACTCGAAATCAAGTTATTCAATGTTCATTTTGAAGCTAAGAGATAAATCTTTGAACATTATAAAGGCATATCAACCCAAAGATGTCTAGATCCCATCCAAAAACTCATCGTAAGTTGACTGATCTTTTGAGCTAAAAAAGAGCAACTTCGATGTATTTAAGTTAATAAAATTTATCCCACCCACGCATGTATCACATCCAAAGTTAGGCTTCAATTTTCGTGGTCTTTTGGGCTTGTCAAATGGGCCTTGTAAAAGGTTAAGCCCAACATGTTTTAGGGCCCACACTTGTACAAGTATTTATTACAATTTTGTCTAAATTAGATTGACAATTTTTATTTACTTTATACATATTAATATAACATATATAAATATTATTGTAAACTTTTAATTATGACTAGGTTATGACATACCCACGATTTAAGTGAAAAGATTATGTATTTATTATATGTAGTAAAAGTTTATATAAAATAACAAATGAAGCTTTGGTTGAAATTGTAAAGTTAAAGATTTAAAATTTGTTGTGTTTTAGGTTCAGATCTCACAATACCTAAATTTTTATTAATTATATATATAATACAAATACCCCCATCGTTATATTTATTTCTAACACCTTAGAATTTTAGAGATATTACTTAAGGTATTAAGGATAAATGATAAGTTTATTAAAGAAACGAGGATTTTAAGTCATATAAAAGTAGAATAAATAAAATAGGCATTAAGAAATAAGTATGAGATGTGAATTATCGATAAGGATTGAAATAGGAATTATCAGTGTTAGTATAGAAGATAATTGGATACTAGAGAAAATTGAAAAGACTCGTGTGTTGCGAGAAATAAATTCGGGGTGTTGACTAAATCGTAAGAATGTGAAAAATGTAGGGGCAAAAGTGTGGAAATTAAAAATATGAAAGAATTAATTGAATTATAAGAAAAATTGGAAGGACTTAAAGAAAATTTTCACTAAAAGTGTATCATGAAATATGGATGGAATTTATCAAAGATTCAAGACCAAAATGGCCATTACTCAAATAGATAATTATGATAAATATCTCATGATTGTTGACAAAATATGGACCATTAGATTTGTAATACCCAAACCTTGCCCGACCTATTTACAACCAAAATTACCCAATTGCCAAAACCCAAACCCATATTATCCAATTACAAAACCCATTAAAATTCCAAACCCAAATCAGCCTACACCAAACCCAAACTCGGGCCCATTTAAAATAAACCAGACCAATAAAAAATGTCCAAATTACAGTCCAATTGAAATCAGGCCCAATTTTGAAATGCCCGATAGACCCAAAAATTAACCTTTTCAGAAACCCTAAAAGGATTAGAAACCCTAGCCCCTAAAGTTGTGCGCCGCAACTCCACTCAGCCGCCAGCACCTCGCCACGCTCTGCTCCACTGGCCGTTGTCTGCCACCATCGCACTCCACCAGCCCCATAACCTGCGAAAATAAGGACAAAAGCAACACCACGAGCAAAAGGATTTTTTTTATTATTGTCATTCGGCTATAAAGCCACGAAAAAACAATGTATTCAGGACCTTTTTTTCTTCAATCAATAGAATACAAAAGAAAACTTCAATCAAAAAATAGTTACCAAAAAACACAAGATCAGAAACTAAAGAGGTGATTGCTTTATATTTTCAAAACCTTTTTTTTTCTCTTTTTCACACACACACACACACACACACACACACACACACACACACACGCACACACACACACACACACACATATATATATATATATATATATATATATTACATTTAAAAAAAAAGGGAACAAAACTATACCTCTATCGCCGCCGTGAACGGCGATCACCGTACCGTAGGATGGCGGAGCCCCGGCGGTCCTTGGGCCGGAATCTGGACTTTGTCCAGAGAAGGAGAGAGCATCCCCAAACCTTTTTTTTCTTTTTTTTTTCTCATGTGGCAGCAAAGAATGAAATTTTGAAGGAAAATATGGCTTTTATAAGCCATTAAAACGACGCCGTTTCGGGCTTTCAGCTCACCCCCAAAAATGACGCCGTTTCGTGCAACCCGACCCGAGTCCGACCCGAACCGTCTAGGATCCGCGCGTTTCTGGCCTTAGGGGTTATTTACCCTTTCGACCCCTCCGCTTTTTCATAGTTTTGCAATCAAGTTTTCCTTTTTTTTTAAGATTTTCCCCTTTAATTTCAATCATGTTTTCGTTTTGGTCCCGAATTAAGTGCTGCGTTTTGAGAATGCGGGAAACTTTCCCTTTTGCTCCCTCTGGTTCTTTCGCGCGTGTGAATAGGTTTCTTTTCATTATTGTTATTTCCGAATTAGCCCTAAATTTCAGCCTTGAGTTCAGTTCAGCCATTTTTTATTATTTTGCAATTATTATTGTTAATGCCATTGTTTAATATCTCTATTTTATTATTATTATTATTATTATTATTATTATTATTATTATTATTATTATTATTATTATTATTATTATTATTAGTGTTGTTACCATAGTATTATTATTATACTATACTATTTACTATTACCATTATTATTATTATTATATTATTATTATGTTGTACATATTCGTATTATTATTATTGTTATTATTACTTTATTATGGCATCATTATTATTATTATTATTATTATTATTATCATTATTATATTTGCTATACTACTATTATTACTACTATTATTATTACCACTGTATTATTACTTGTATATACTAACTTTATTACTGTTATTATTACTATATTTATATTAGTATATTGTATATATTGCGTATTATCATTATTATTATTATTATTATTATTATTATTATTATTATTATTATTATTATTATTATTATCATTATCACTATATTACTATTGTTATTATTATTATTATTATTGTTAGCATTATTATTATTGGTAGTATTCATATTATGATGTTTATTATCCTCATTACTAATAATTCCATCATTATTGACATCGTTTTGTTTTCTTTTAATTTTTTTTATTTTGTTATTTATTTATTTTTTTGTCAATATTATTTTCGTTTGTGTCATTTTTATATAAATCGGTAGTTTTGAGCTGATCTTGAATTCGAGGATTTAAATTATCGTGTCCTAAAGTATTGGATGTGATATTTTATTCTTTTGGAACGAGAAGATATTGATTTTCAAAAAACTATGGGATGACCTCGGGTTCGAGGATTTAAATTATCGTGTCCTAAAGTATTGGATGTGATATTTTGATTCCTTTGGAACAAGAAAGTCTCGATTTGCATTCGGGAAAACTATGAGATGATCTTAGGATCGAGGATTTAAACTATCGTGTCCTAAAGTATTGGATGTGATATTTTATTCCTTCGAAACGAGAAAATCTTAATTGAATTCAAGAAAACTCAAACATTTCCAAAAGAGGTCGGATTTTTAAATTCCTTTAAAATTTTCAATTTTTTGACATGAGGACATTAATTGATCAAATCGGTACCAATTTTGGGCGTGACGAGGGTGCTAACCCTTCCTCGCACGTAACCGACTCCCGAACTCGATTTCTCAAAACCTCGCGAACCGAAAAACATTGTTTTAGTAAACCAAATCGTTTTATTAAAACAAAAGGTGATCCGATCACACCTAATAAAGATCGGTGGCGACTCCCGTTTTTTATTCGTTTTCAAAACGCAAGGTCGATTCCCGCCTTTTCAAAAACGGGACAGTTTTGACAGCTTGGCGACTCCGCTGGGGACTAATAAAGAGAGTCAGGCCGTAAATTGATTATGTTCTGTCCTCTATCGAAAGTTTGAAAGTTTGATTTGAAAATTACTACCCTTTTTTGTTGCATTTGCTTGTGTCATTGCATATGATTCCTATTTTCTTGTGCACATCGCATTGCATGACCGTTGTGGTCGCACCCTTAAGTGGGAGTGAGAAGCTACTCTTTCGTGAGGTTTTCACCTCCGTGCAAGATAGTGGATCACTTTCGGGATACATCCGTACCTATGTCTTCGTGAGATTTTCATCTCCGTGCAGCCATAGGGAAATGTATTCCGCTGAACCGAACTCGTTCCGTATGAGCCTATAATGGGTGAGGATCGAGGAATCTGCTGGTTCGGGTACCTCTCTTTAGAACCGTACCCCATGTAATGAGCCTTAAAGAACCAATCCTAGTTAGGACCACGCCAGACCTTGGTGGTTACCTGAATAAGTGTCTGATTATTTTGAGGTTTTTCGTACATAGTACTAACTCATGGTATTTTGTTGTAATTGCATGGCATTTCATCATAAAAAGGTGTTGATTTACATTCGGTTACTAGGTAGAAGAACTTAACATGGAAAAGGGATTTCTTGATAGAGTGGAGGATAATGCGGCCATTCGAACATGGTCCGAGAGGATACAACGAGAGAAAGGAGATAGTCTGACTGTGGGATACGAATCAGAGTTGTGGGACTTCACCCGTGTCAGCGTGACTCAGAATAGCCTGCAAGAACTGAAGGAGATATGGGATTCATGGGGCGATGACATGAAACAACTGTGCTACTGTAGCTATGGTGATCTGCCCTATTTGCTTGATATCAAGGTGGATGAGCGCCTATTCCGGGCTATCACTCAATTTTGGAACCTCGCTTATAGTTGCTTTACTTTCGGGAAAGTAGATATGGTGCCTACCATAGAAGAATACACAGCTTTACTCCGGTGCCCAAGTACTCAAACAGGCAAGGCTTATTTGAGGGCTGTTAATGTACCGACATTCGTAAGAAAGCTGATGAACATTACAGGGATGAGTGAGCAGTGGATTACGGCTCGAATCAAGCAAAAAGGAGATTGTAAATGTATCCCTTGGAGGCATTTAAGGGACTTAATCCTAGCGCATTCTGATATAAAAAAGAAGGTCGACGTTTTTGCCTTAAGCAGCTACGGTTTGGTTGTCTTTCCCAAGGCGTTAGGATATGTGGAGGAAGCTGTCTCAGACCTATTTGATAAACTGGATAAAGGAGTCACACCTGTCCCCGTAATCTTAGCCGAAACATTCTGATCATTGAGCGCTAGCCGAAGAGTAGGTGAAGGGAGATTCATAGGGTGCGCGCAACTTTTGCTATCATGGTTTCATAGCCACTTTTGGAAGGTAAAAAAGGTCTCGTGTAAAGTCTTCTCCAAGAATTACTCTCCTTTGGAGGAATTAGTAACTACGCCAAGACGGGACGACCTTTCTGAAGAGAAATGGATAGCAATTCTCCAAAATTTACAAGTAGAAGATGTTGAATGGAGAGCTCCGTGGATGATCCCTGACGAGATTTTGTATCGGTGTGGAGAGTTTGATTGGGTTCCTTTACTCGGGATATGGGGAGCTGTTGGGTACGCTCCACTACTCGTAACGAGGCAGTATCGATCAAGACAGTTCATACCTGCAACGCATGGGCTAGCCCAGAGTGATTTTTCATACAAAGACGATGGTTATAAGAAGAAGATTCGTGAGATAACGAGTACGTGGATCCAAACCCGACGAATGAAGGGGCTCGCTGTAGGACCAATGACAACCCCCGAATATGACGAGTGGAGGAATACAAGAATCAATGACAATGTCCCGATGCCAAGCCAGGGGGATGCTTTACCCATAGAAGAGCATTTACGAGTTGTCCCATCTGAATTAGAGATCATCAAAGGAGATTTCGAGAACAAGAGTCGGGAATTGGGAAAGAAGATAGAATAGCTAGAGGAGGAAAAGATGCAGTTAGGGCTGGACATCGACATCTATAAGTTAGAAGCCGAGAAGTTAAGGAAAGAAAAAAAACAAGGCTAAAGAAGATCTGGATAGCTTAAAAACGGATTACAAGAAACTACGCACGTCAATCAGAACTGCTGGATTGGGCAAGACATCAGAGCAATGGCGGCAAGAGAATAGAGAAGAAAAGACTAGGGCTGACCAATGGGAAAAGAAGTGCCAAAATGCTCGAGTACGTGAAGACATTTTGAAAAAGAGCCTGTTGGAGAGTCAAAGTGAGAAAGAACAATTACGGGTCCGAACGGTGGAATTGGAAAGATCACTGCACCTGTATCAAAATCGTAATTCGGTATATAAATTAAGAGCCAGCCAAAGCAAGGTCGAGGAGTTGAAAAGAAAGATAGAAGAGCTTGAAACTGCATTGCAAAATGGTGAACGTCAAGTTGAGCTTCTTAATGAACATTGGAAAGAGCAACTCCACCATTCTCAAGAGCAGGTCAGGAATAGAGATTATGCAATGGGCGAAGTTGTGGCTCAAGTCCAAGAAGTGGCCGCTCATTTGCAAACTTTGGCAGTTCAGGCTGATGTATTAAGTCTGATGTATGAGTCAGGATCAGATCGAGGCCAAAGTCTAGCTTGGTTTCTTAAAGAAGTCAAAGATTTAGGTGTTAAGGCGAAGCCTTATGTATAATCGCCCGCTCTATGTAAAGAACTTTGTTTTCCAATAAAGTTGGTCTAATAGAACTGAATCAAAATCAACACCTTTTGGTCTTTTTGCATTCATTTCATACATTTGCACTTCATACACTCGCATCACATCACATCATATGCATTGAGAGAATCTGACTAGTTGGAATTATACAACAGTGAGAGAAAAAAAGGGGAAACCTGGAAGCTGAACATCCGTACGGCACCCGCACTAAGATAAAGAAAATGGATCAAAGACTAGAGCAATTCCAAAAGGAGATGCAGGACCAAGTGCAAGCACAGGTGCAAGAGCAGCTAGCCAAAATCCAGCAAGACATGATGGAGTCCCAGAGGGACATGAGTTCTCAGATAACTCAAATGACCCAACTGTTGAACGGATTTATGGAGAGAGGAAAAGGCCCCATGGCTATTACTGGAGTGGAGAATGAAGATATTCCCTCAAGATCTACCCTACCGCAAGTGCCTTCACAGCACGAAGAATATCCCCGGAGGCCATCCGTCACAATTAGACCTCAACAAGGGCAAGCTAACATTGGATCCCCCATGAATTTCCAAGTGGGCTCAGGATCCAACCCGGGAGATGACCCTATTAACCCTATGGTACCGGATTTTGATGAAATGGAGAAAGAAAGAATGAAAGCTGAACCCTCAAGGAAGATGGAAGATCGCTACAGATGGTTGGAGGAGAGAGTCAAAGTGATAGAAAAAACTGAAACTCTTTGCGGAATTGATATCAAAGAGCTAAGTTTGGTCCCAAACTTAGTACTTCCACCAAAGTTCAAGACTCCGGATTTTGAAAAATACAACGGGACTAGCTGCCCTGGAGCACACCTGAAGATGTTCAGTCGACGAATGGCGGGACACGCCAATAATGAAAAAATATTGATTCACTGCTTTCAGGATAGTCTGGTTGGGTCTGCGGCCAAATGGTACGATCGGCTCAGTAGTACCCAAATCAAGACATGGAGGGACTTGGCCCAGGCCTTCATGAAACATTACGGCCACATAGCAGACATAGCTTCCGACAGAGTCACTCTCCAAACTATGGAGAAAAGGCCAAGCGAAAACTTCAGGCAGTATGCTCAACGATGGAGAGAGGTAGCCACGCAGGTTCAACCGCCTCTTTTAGAGGAAGAAACAGCCACACTCTTCATCCATACTTTGAAAGCTCCTTTCATCAATCACATGTTGGGGAGTTCTATGATAGATTTTTCAGAAATTGTGAGGTGTGGAGAAAGGATAGAACACGCGGTTAGGTGTGGCAAGATAGAAGCAGGGGAAGGTCCCAGAAAGACGGCCCTGAAGAAAAGAGAGGGTGACGTAAATAACATGAGTGCCCGTGATAAGTCAGTCACCTTGAATCAACCCAGTACCGTAATTACCGACCGTCCAAGCTCACACAAACATGAATCCAATACAAAACCAAATGGGGAGAAACTCCAGTTCACTCCGATCTACATGACATATGGGCAACTGTACCAAAAATTGTACGACACACATGTTGTCGCTCCCCATTACTTACAGCCCCTCCAACCTCCATAACCTAAATGGTATGATGCAAATGCACAATGCGAATACCATGCGGGGATTGTTGGACATTCTATAGAAAATTGTCTCGCCTTCAAGAAGTTGGTAAAAAAACTCATTCAAATGGGTGTTGTGAAAGTTAACGATACAGAACACCCGCTACCCAATCACGCTAATAATGGGGTGAACATGATGGGGGAGAAAGCAGGAAAAAGAGTGAAAATGAACGTCGAGGAGATAAAAACCCCGCTAAGATGGGTTTGGAAGCAAATAATAAACATAGGCTTAATCACGCAACAGCCGAGAGGAGAGCTTGAAGGAGCGGAAAGATATTGCGAGTTTCATGCCGAAACGGGTCATAATATTCAAGAATACCTCAAGTTCAGGGCTATCGTTCAAAATCTCATGGATAACAAGGAGATGGAATTCTATGAAGAGATTGGAGGACCAGAAGAAGGAGAGGTCCACGCGTCGGAAGAAGGATCATCTAGGAGAATCTACGGGGGCAACCGCCTTGCGGTAATTATATCACGACCAAGGACGGTTGAGACTGGAGTATCAATCACACCGAAGGTCATAATTCAAAAGCCTGCAGCTTCCCCTTATAACGACAATAAAAAGGTCCAGTGGAGTTACGATTGTAAGGTAGTGATCCTGGGAAAAGAGAATCCATTCAATGCTACAGAGGAAGACCGAGACAGGGGTTTCTTTACACGTAGTGGAAAGCGTTACACCCCAAACACGAGAGCGGAAGCAGCCAAAGGAAAAGCGGTGGCGATTGAGCGAAGGGAAGAAAGAACAATCGAACCTGAAATATTCGTCAATGAGCCAGTGACAGAAAACGGGCTAAGGAGTTCTTAAAATTCCTTAAACATAGCGAATACAGTGTTGTGGAGCAATTGCACAAACAGTCAGCTCGCGTATCGATACTGGATCTGCTCAGGAGCTCAGAAACCCATCGAAACGCATTGATGAAAACATTAAATGAAACGTATGTCGCGGAGGATATATCCATTAGCAAGCTGGACCGTCTGGTCGGTAATATAAACGCAGACAATTTTATTTTCTTCAATGATGATGAGATACCTTCAGGGGGTATGGGATCTACAAAGGCCCTACACATAACCACACACTGCAAAGGGTATATATTGCCGGGGGTGTTAGTCGATAACGGATCAGCCCTGAATGTATTACCTTTATCCATATTGAATAGGTTGCATGTGGATAGCTCCCACATGAAAACATGTCATAATGTTGTGAGAGCATTTGACGGAACGGAGAGAAGGGTCATGGGGAGAATTGATATACCTCTTCAGATTGGCCCAAATACGTATGAGGTAGACTTCTTAGTGATGGACATCAAACCTTCCTACAATTGCCTGTTAGGAAGACCCTGGATCAATGCGAAAGAGGATATCATAGCATCCGTTACTAGTGACGCTCCGTACATTGAGGTGGACGAGGAAGCGATGGAATGTTCTTTCCGATCACTAGAATTTATCAATGCAACCTTCATTTCCGAGGGCAGCAAAATCCCCATACCCAGAGTATCTAAGTCTACGAAGATGTGCCTCCAGATGACAGTTGGGAAGGGAGCCTTACCAGGGAAAGGGCTCGGAAAGTACCTTCAAGGAAGGACTGAAGTGCCGATGCAACGAGAAAAACGAGACCACTTTGGCTTAGGATTCAAGCCAAATGCAGAACAAAGGAGGAGAGAGGAAGAGAAGAGAAGGGAAAGAAGAAGGGCACGCCTAGACGAAGAAGAGATCAAATAGGAACCAATGACCTTTCCTCATTTATCCAGAACATTTGTCTCAGGGGGGATCATATACCCTAATCAAAGCATGGCAGTAAGAGAAGAAGCAGAAGAAATGTTGGGAAACTTGAGCATCAACGCCATATCCGAGGGAAAGCCTGAAGAAAGAGATTTATCTGGGATTCGCCCTTATGCTCCTAGAAGTGTTCTGAGCAATTGGATCGTGGAAGAGATTCCCGTAGCTTTTAGAATTAATTCAGAGTAATGTTCAAAGCACACCTATTGTTCTAAGCCTAGGAGTAATAAGGAACCCTTTGCTGAATAGGCATATGTCCAAGCATCTTTATTTCAATAAAATGCATCTTTCGAGCAAATTTTTTTCACTCTTTACATTCCATTCATAATCATTCACACAAATGGTCATTCTTAGATTATTTTGTTTTTGCATTTTTCTCTGCCTTTCTAGCAGGTCCCCAGATATCAATGGCATGAGTGACACTGTTATTAACTCAGAATCTCCTTTTGAACAAAATATGGGTATGGAGGATTCCTGAGATTTTGAAGATGACCGAGACAGTAGCATATCTCTTAAATTGTTAAGGATGGTGGAGCAAGAGGAGAAACAAATCTTACCCCACAAAGAGTCAGTGGAAATTGTGAGCTTGGGAGAAGGGAAAGAGTTGAAAATCGGGGCTAACATCGCTGCAGAGACAAAGCAAGACCTCATCAAGTTACTCCAAGAATTCAAGGACGTCTTCGCTTGGTCATACCAGGACATGCCCGGATTGAACACGGATATAGTGGTACACCGCCTCCCCATAAAGGAGGAATGTAGACCCGTTCAACAGAAGCTTCGAAGAATGAGGCCTGATGTTTTGTTAAAGATAAAAGAAGAAGTCAGGAGCAGTTCGATGCTGGTTTTTTGCAAGTGGTTAAATACTCGGAATGGGTAGCAAACATAGTGCCTGTTCCTAAGAAAGATGGGAAGGTACGAATGTGTGTGGACTATAGGGATTTGAACAAGGCTAGCCCAAAAGATAACTTTCCGTTGCCTCACATGGATACTTTAGTAGATAACACAGCTGGTTATTCACTTTTCTCCTTCATGGATGGCTTCTCTGGGTACAACCAGATTAAGATGCACCCTGAGGATATGGGGAAAACCACATTCGTGACCATGTGGGGAACATTCTGTTATATGGTAATGCCGTTCGAACTGAAAAATGCAGGGGCGACGTCTCAAAGAGCCATGGTTACCCTCCTCCACGACATGATGCACAAGGAGATTAAAGTTTATGTGGACGACATGATTGCAAAGTCCAGGACTGAGAAAAAGCATGTACAGGTCTTGAGGAAACTATTCCTAAGATTGAAAAAAATTTCAACTGAAACTCAATCCAGCAAAATGTACCTTTGGGGCTAGGTTGGGAAAGTTGTTAGGATTTGTAGTCAGTGAAAAAGGAATTGAGGTGGATCTTGATAAAGTAAAAGCTATACAGGAGTTGTCTCCACCACGTACCCAAAAAGAAGTTTGAGGTTTCCTGGGGAGATTAAACTATATTGCTCGGTTCATTGCACAATTAACGGAGAAATGTGACCCTATATTCCGCCTTCTTAGGAAACACAACTCAGGTGAATGGAATGAGAAGTGCCAGGGAGCTTTTGATAAGATCAAGCATTACTTATCTGAACCCCCAGTACTAATGCCCCCTTGCCCAGATAGGCCACTGATATTGTATTTATCAGTATTTGAAAATTCTATGGGATGTGTGTTAGGCCAGCATGATGAGTCAGGAAAAAAGGAAAGAGCGATATACTATCTCAGTAAGAAGTTTACAGAATACGAGACAAGATATTTGCCAATTGAGAAACTATGTTGCGCTTTGATTTGGACGACCCGGAGACTGAGACAGTATATGCTATATCACACCACTTGGCTTATCTCAAAGCTAGACCCTCTCAAGTACATGATGGAATCGACTGCGCTAAATGGAAGAATGGCCCGATGGCAGATTCTACTTTCTGAGTTCGATATAGTCTACATAAACCAGAAAGCTGTAAAAGGAAGTGCAATAGCAGACTTTCTAGCCAGCAGAGCTTTAGAAGATTACGAACCATTGGAATTCGATTTTCCAAATGAAGACCTGATGTACGTGGCAATCAGTGAGGAAGATGTCCTAAAGGAGGGCCTCCCTTGGAAACTGAACTTTGACGGAGCTTCAAACGCGGTAGGGAATGGAATTGGGGCAGTCCTAGTATCTCCAGATGGAGATCACTATCCTCTCACCAGCAAATTAGATTTCAATTGTACGAATAACATGGCTGAATACGAAGCATGCATCCTGGGTATCCGTGCAGCCATCAAACGCAAAATTAAAACATTGAAGGTATACAGCGATTCTGCGCTGGTAATCTACCAACTGAAAGGTGAATGGGAAATGAGAGATCCCAAGTTAATCAGTTATCGAAGTTTAGTTTTGGAGTTAATCAAGGAGTTTGACAACGTCGCTTTGTATTACCTCCCACGAGAAGAGAACCAGATGGCCGACGCCCTAGCTACCTTAGCTTCTATGATCAAAGTGAATAAGCAAGAAGAAGTAAAGCCTATCCAAATGAGCATTTATGAGGTTCCAGCACATTGCTACAACATCAGCGAAGAAGAAGAAAAAGATGATCACCCTTGGTATCATGATATATTACGATACGTAAAGAATCGTGAATACCCCGACCAAGCAACTAAGAATGATAAGAGGACGTTGAGAAGACTGGCCAGTGATTATGTCTTGGATGGAGAAGTCCTATACAAAAGAAGAAAGGATCAAATACTTCTAAGATGCGTGGATGCTGTTGAAGCCAAGAGAATCCTCAAAGAAGTTCATGAGGGTGTCTGTGGGACACACGCTAATGGTTTTACAATGGCAAGGCAAATTATGAGATTCAGGTATTATTGATCTACTATGGAAGGAGATTGCATCGGCTATGCTAAGAAATGCCACAAATGTCAAATTTATGGAGACAAATTTCATGTACCTCCTTCACCTCTCCATGTCATGACCTCCCCATGTCCTTTCTCTATATGGGGGATGGACGTCATTGGGCCGATCTCACCAAAAGCCTCGAATGGGCATCGATTTATCTTTGTGGTAATCGACTACTTCACCAAATGGGTAGAAGCCACTTCGTATGCGAATGTCACGAAGTCAGCAGTCAGCAAGTTCTTAAAGAAAGAAATCATATGCCGGTATGGAATGCCTGAAAGGATCATATCTGACAATGCACTGAACTTGAACAACAGTACGATAGCAGAGGTCTGCAGTCAATTCAAGATCAAATACCACAACTCATCACCATATCGTCCAAAAATGAATGGTGCAGTCGAGGCAGCTAACAAGAATATTAAGAAAATCGTTGGAAAGATGACTAAAACTTACAAAGATTGGCACGAGAAGCTACCATTCGCTCTTTACGCTTATCGAACATTGGTCAGAACCTCTACCGGGGCAACTCCTTTCTCTTTAGTGTATGGGATGGAAGCGGTACTTCCGATCGAAGTTGAGATCCCTTCCCTTCGGGTCTTGTCTGAACTAAAATTGGATGAAGCAGAATGGACTCAATCCCGGTATGATCAACTAAATTTAATCGAGGAAAAGAGGCTAAGAGCCCTTCGTCATGGACAAATGTATCAAAAGCGAATGATACGGGCTTATAACAAAAAAGTTCGCCCTAGAAAATTCTATGAAGGAGACCTTGTCCTGAAAAAGATCCTTCCCATGCAAAAGGACTTTAGAGGAAAATGGATGCCAAATTAGGAAGGACCTTATGTAGTAAACAAGACATTTTCTGGTGGAGCTCTAATTTTGACAGAGATGGATGGCAAAAGTTTACCGAATCCTGTGAACTCAGATTCAGTCAAGAAATACTTCGTTTAAAAAAAAAACTGGAGAAGCCAAAGTGAAAACCTGCCAAGGGCGCTTTGTGACCAAAGGGGTTTTGAATTGAAAACCCAAGAATGGGCAATTCAAATTTTTGAAGGGGAGGTATGTAACGGTCTTGCTACAACTCGAATTAACAAGAGAGAGAGACGTCACGTCTTGGGGCATCAATAAAGTCTTCTAAGTCTATCTAACACCTATCAAGTATAAAAGGGATTCTCGAGAAATTTGTACAGAGAAGCTCATGCTATGACATCTGGACATTTGTTTTCATCTTTAATTTCACATTTTAGCAAAATTTGCCTTGTCAAAACATGATCCTTTGATCAGTTTATCCATTTTGATCCTTAATCCAAATATCCATTGTAATGACATTTTCCAAGCACTTTTCATTCAAATAACGATTAATGGACGGTTAATATTCAAATTAAAGGAGTTTTGCATATCACTCTAAAAAAGCTTCTAATTATTACGGGAACTTGAAGCGAGTCCAATATTCAAAACTAACTAGGTTCATGGGGTAATCGAAACCTAAAATGGTGACCCCCAAAGATGTCAATCAAACAAGAAGGCAGGGTGATGCGTTACAAAGAGATCATTCACATCCAATTAGGGGCATTCGATTCATTCTGATCATTGCATCCTAATCATTGTAAAAAAATCATTCTCGTGACATTCCACATTCAAGTAAATATCATCCATATCACATGTAGTTAGGAGCATTTTAGCATCCTCAGCATTTATTTAGGCATAAGCACAAGACAAGTTCCTCAAAGGATAGTGTAGCAAATTCAGATTTTGTTCCCTCGAGATAGGAGCGGAGCAGGCTGAAGATCGAAGTCTTCTTGAAGATAGTAAGGAAGCGAATTGAAAAGTTCAAACTTTGTTCCCTAGAGATGATATTGGAGCAGATTGAAGATCGAAGTCTTCCTAAAGATAATAAGGAAGCAAATCGAAAGGTTCAGATAAGGTCTCCCATGGAACTGTGTGGCAAGTTTGAAGATCGTCCTGTCGCCACCGAACAGCGGTGGAATGGGTTGAAGATCGTCCTGTTGCTATCGAACAGCGGTGGAACAGGTTGAAGATTGTTTTGTTGCCTTGACCAGCGGTGGAAGAGGTTGAAGATTGCCCTATTACCACTGACCAGTAGTGGAATAGATCGAAAATTATCCTATTGCCACTGACCGGCGGTGGAAGAGGTTGAAGATTTGTCCTGTCGCCACCGAACAGCGGTGGAATGGGTTGAAGATCGTCCTGTTGCTATCGAACAGCGGTGGAACATGTTGAAAATTGTTTTGTTGCCTTGACTAGCAGTGGAAGAGGTTGAAGATTTCCCTATTACCACTGACCAGTAGTGGAATAGATCGAAAATTATTCTATTGCCACTGACCAGCGATGGAATAGGTTGAAGACTGTTCTACTGCCACTAACCAGTAGTGGAATAGATTGAAGATTATCCTATTGCCACTGACCAGCGGTGGAATAGGTTGAAGACTGTTCTATTGCCACTAACCAGTAGTGGAATAGATCGAAGATTATCTTATTGCCATCGAACAGCGGTGGAACAGGTTGAAGATTGTCCTATTGCCACTGACCAGCGGTGGAATAGGTTGAAGATTGCGAATGTTATCTCCCTGAAGATACAACGGAACAATAAAATAGATTGAAGCCACAAGCTCTATCTCTCGTAAGTTACGGTGGAGTGGACCAAAGCAACAAGATGCAATGGACTGAAATGAGGCCACATGAAGAATATGGACACCGAAGAATCCAGACTCAGTGGATCCGGGCAAATTTGGGCTTTCTTTATGTCTTTGCTCTATTCCCGTTACACGGCAATGAGCAAAGAGGGGCAGCTGTAATACCCAAACCTTGCCTGGCCCATTTACAACCAAAATTACCCAATTGCCAAAACCCAAACCCATATTATCCAAATACAAAACCCATTAAAATTCCAAACCCAAATCAGCCTACACCAAACCCAAACCCGGGCCCATTTAAAATAAACCAGACCAATAAAAAATGTCCAAATTACAGTCTAATTGAAATCAGGCCCAATTTTGAAAGGCCCGATAGACCCAAAAATTAACCTTTTCAGAAAACCTAAAAGGATTAGAAACCCTAGCCCCTAAAGTTGTGCGCTGCAACTCCACTCAGCCGCCAGCACCTCGCCACGCTCTGCTCCACTGGCCGTTGTCTGCCACCATCGCACTCCACCAGCCCCATAACCTGCGAAAATAAGGACAAAAGCAACACCACGAGCAAAAGGATTTTTTTTTATTATTGTCATTCGGCTATAGAGCCACGAAAAAACAATGTATTCGGGACCTTTTTTTCTTCAATCAATAGAATACAAAAGAAAACTTCAATCAAAAAATAGTTACCAAAAAACACAAGATCAGAAACTAAAGAGATGATTGCTTTATATTTTCGAAACCTTTTTTTTTCTCTTTTTCACACACACACACACACACACACACACACATATATATATTACATTTAAAAAAAAAAGGGAACAAAACTATACCTCTATCACCGCCGTGAACGGCGGTCGCCGGTACCGTAGGACGGCGGAGCCCCGGCGGTCCTTGGGCCTGAATCTGGACTTTGTCCAGAGAAGGAGAGAGCATCCCCAAACCTTTTTTTTTCTTTTTTTTTTTCTCATGTGGCAGCAAAGAATGAAATTTTGAAGGAAAATATGGCTTTTATAAGCCATTAAAACGACGCCGTTTCGGGCTTTCAGCTCACCCCCAAAAACGACGCCGTTTCGTGCAACCCGACCCGAGTCCGACCCGAACCGTCTGGGATCCGCGCATTTCTGGCCTTAGGGGTTATTTACCCTTTCGACCCCTCCGCTTTTTCATAGTTTTGCAATCAAGTTTTCCTTTTTTTTTAAGATTTTCCCCTTTAATTTCAATCCTGTTTTCGTTTTGGTCCCGAATTAAGTGCTGCGTTTTGAGAATGCGGGAAAATTTCCCTTTTGCTCCCTCTGGTTCTTTCGCGCGTGTGAATAGGTTTCTTTTAATTATTGTTATTTCCGAATTAGCCCTAAATTTCAGCCTTGAGTTCAGTTCAGCCATTTTTTATTATTTTGCAATTATTATTGTTAATGCCATTGTTTAATATCTCTATTTTTTTATTATTATTATTATTATTATTATTATTATTATTATTATTATTATTATTATTATTAGTGTTGTTACCATAGTATTATTATTATTATATACTATACTATTTACTATTACCATTATTATTATTATATTATTATTATTATGTTGTACATATTCGTATTATTATTATTGTTATTATTACTTTATTATGGCATTATTATTATTATTATTATTATTATCATT
Organism: Gossypium australe; assembly: GCA_005393395.2. Taxonomy (NCBI): domain Eukaryota; kingdom Viridiplantae; phylum Streptophyta; class Magnoliopsida; order Malvales; family Malvaceae; genus Gossypium; species Gossypium australe. The sequence goes on from CM016623.1 coordinate 28,429,589, forward strand.
ATTATATTTGCTATACTACTATTATTACTACTATTATTATTACCACTGTATTATTACTTGTATATACTAACTTTATTACTGTTATTATTACTATATTTATATTAGTATATTGTATATATTGCGTATTATCATTATTATTATTATTATTATTATTATTATTATTATTATTATTATCATTATCACTATATGACTATTGTTATTATTATTATTTTTATTATTGTTAGCATTATTATTATTGGTAGTATTCATATTATAATGTTTATTATCCTCATTACTAATAATTTCATCATTATTGACATCGTTTTGTTTTCTTTTAAATTTTTTTATTTTGTTATTTATTTATTTTTTTGTCAATATTATTTTCATTTGTGTCATTTTTATATAAATCGGTAGTTTTGAGCTGATCTTGAATTCGAGGATTTAAATTATCGTGTCCTAAAGTATTGGATGTGATATTTTATTCTTTTGGAACGAGAAGATCTTGATTTTCAAAAAACTATGGGATGACCTCGGGTTCGAGGATTTAAATTATCGTGTCCTAAAGTATTGGATGTGATATTTTGATTCCTTTGGAACAAGAAAGTCTCGATTTGCATTCGGGAAAACTATGAGATGATCTTAGGATCGAGGATTTAAACTATCGTGTCCTATAGTATTGGATGTGATATTTTATTCCTTCGAAACGAGAAAATCTTGATTGAATTCAAGAAAACTCAAACATTTCCAAAAGAGGTCGGATTTTTAAATTCCTTTAAAATTTTCAATTTTTTGACATGAGGACATTAATTGATCAAATCGGTACCAATTTTAGGCGTGACGAGGGTGCTAACCCTTCCTCGCATGTAACCGACTCCCGAACTCGATTTCTCAAAACCTCGCGAACCGAAAAACATTGTTTTAGTAAACCAAATCGTTTTATTAAAACAAAAGGTGATCCGATCACACCTAATAAAGATCGGTGGCGACTCCCATTTTTTATTCATTTTCAAAACCCAAGGTCGATTCCCGCCTTTTCAAAAATGGGACTGTTTCGATAGGATTAAATTGAAAAGTAAGAAAAAAAATCATGATCATTGAATTGAAATTATACTAATAGACTTTTTATATTATATTTTAATATTTTATTAATTCATTTAATAAAGATACTTTTATGGAAACATGAAGAATTATCTTCATGCTTTATCATTCTAACGCTATCACCATTATAAATAGAAAGAAAACTTTCCAATTTTTTACGATTTGGTCACTTCTCACCAAATTCCATTAATTCATCCCAGAACTTTGAAAATTTCCTTAGCCACCAAAGAGTAAAGAGGAAGTAGAAGACTTGAAGAGCTTCTATAACATATTAGAGGCGAGAGATAAGAAATTAGAAGTAAATAAAGTTGAAAGGAAAGTGAAAGATTGTGATGAGATTGAGAAAGGAAGAGAAGAGAATAGAAGTAAAGAACGTGAGGTTCTAGCTAAAAGAGAGGTAAGTACTTATTGAACTCTTTTGTTACTTAAGAATTTAAGTATGTTAATCATATTAAACACTGATGATTATGATAAGGGCTCGAAAAGTTAAATTATGTGGAAGAATATGATTCATCTAAAATGTTAGAAATTATGCTAAAACAACTTTTTGGACAGCATTCTTATTTCAAGTTTTAGAATTCATTGAAAATTTTAGAAATTGAGTTAAATGTTGAACCAGCCATGAAATTGAAGCCCAATAAGTCTAGCTTTGCATGGAAGAAACTGTGTAAGCATTATGATTCTATTAAATGATATATATTAATTTTAGTGAAATAAGGTCAGAATGATTTTGGGTTTCTTTATTCTGACTTTAAAAAATCATTAACAATTGTAAAAAATAATTAGGAAATGAGTTTTATATGTATAAAACACTTTTTTTTGCTAGAATATGTATAAAACACTTAGTGAGTCTATTTTTCAAGAGAAACAAACAACAACATTATACGAGCTTTGTATTAAAAAATAAATAATTTTTAATGGAAAAAAGGTCAAAGCTACCACATAGCATGTCAAGGAATGATTTGAAGAAATTACTATATTAATTGGCTTATTTAAAAATTTCGATAAAATTTTTTATATCAGTAATGAGATGTCTAGTTTCAAAAATTTTAAATGAAACTTGATTATGAATTTCGATGAATGAGATACCAATAGAAACATGACTATTGAGCAGTGGATTGGTTTGTTATAAAAGTTTAGCATTAAGGGTTACGTGAGTTTAAGTGAAAGGCCATACATTTTGTAAGTGGTTCAAATTATTATGTTATATTTATTTGAGTGTTTAATTTGATGAGATATTATAAAATTAATTTTGTATAATTATTTTATATGCTCTAAGTTAAGAAAATATTATGTTTATGTATGAGGTAGATGCTGAAAGAATTTATGAATAATTTGGTGGATGATTTTAAGTGAATAATTTAAAGTAAAAAAGCGTAAGTGTTTTTACTAAGAATATTTTAATTTGGAATTAATTATTTTGAATGACATAATTCTGTATTTATTTTTTTGAAAGTGGTAAATATTTATTTTGAATATGATTTGGATGGGTAAGTTGAAAACAATTTGTTAAGTGATTAATTTGATAAATATTGATGAAAGGACCAAATTGTAAAATTTCAAATTCTAAGGGTTGAGTAGTAAAATTTGAAAAGTTGATATAAATTATATGATTATGAAATGTGAAAATTTTGGAATTGTTATAGGATATATCACGACTCGGCCTGAGATCTAATGTACCCTCACCAAGAGTTCGACCCAATACATTGCCATTCGCTAGCTCATCAGTTTTCTGACCTTTCAGCTCACCACCCTCCAGCTCGCCAGTTCGCCAGCTCGCCATGTAGCCAACTTTCCACCCTACAATAGCTCACCACCCTCCAACTCACTAGTTCGCCAGCTCGCCAGTTCGCTAGCTCGCTAGGTTACCGGTTCGCTATCTCTTGACAACAGCTCGACACTTCGCGACACTGCCTTGCACACTGTGGGATCTCAACAAGGATATATATAAGGATACGTGTCAAGCCTAAGGGGGTAACGTGCCATTATGTATTTCATCTAGTTACTCTTAGCACGTGACATTAGGGACTATGCCTTATAAATATGAAAAATAGCCTTCATGAGAGAATACCTAAAAAAAAGACCATCAACAATTGGTGCGGTGAGCGTGGACACACTTCCAACTTTTAGACTGAACACAGACTAATATGGCTCACCCAAACGAGAGATCCCCCAACACACCTTTTTCAAACTAGAATATGAGAGGAAAGGCTAGTAACCGTCTCGATGAACTTGACCTATTCGTGGATTGGTACGTGAATCGGCCTTAAAACCTGGGCAACTTAGATCAACAAAAAACCCACCATGCTTTCAACCTTAATTTTTCGTCAGATTGAGAGATTTCCAACCCATCTAACCAGGAGACTCTCTAATAATAGCTCGTCAGCATATAAAGCATATACGCATTTTAAAGGAGCAAATGTCCTAGCAAAACACCAAATATAAGCAACAATAATTTTTTTTATCAAGAGCAACTAAGGTAAAATGAAGAGATGGTATAGAAGGTGCAATCAGTTCATTTAGGTCATCATGATAACACCATGCCCCTACAAGAGGAGGGCTATGGAGCACATGCAAGGCCATGGAAATAAGAGCTGGACGCTTTGTGTTGGGACATCTAGGCATTACAGTTGTACGTCCAGGATATGGGTTGGGTTTTTTGGTCCAACAATCCTTTAGCTCCAAAAATTGTAATTATAGGTTTACCCTTGGAGTTTAAGGTGCCAAAAGAAGTCTTTGAGGGAAGAAGGGACCCACAAGCACATTTAATGCAATACAATGACTATATGAATATCCTAGGAGCTTTGGAGGCTGCAAAATGTAAGGCTTTCTTTACGACTTTGAGGGGAAGTACCAAAGATTGATATCTATCTTTGCCATAGGGCACTGTTAGGAGCTTTACGCATTAGGTTAGATGTTTCTAGGAAGATTCTGTGCTCACAAGACAATCATGAGTAGGTCAGTGGGCTTAATGTCATTCAAATAGAAGAGCGAAGAATCTTTACATAAGTACATAAAGCATTTCCATGCAGCGACCTTGAATACACAAAATTTGGAAGATCGGTGGGCCATTGATGCTTTCATCATGGGTGTGTTGAATGAGCTTGTTCAGTATTCATTCATAGATAACAAGCCACAAAATCTTGCTAACCTTTATAAAAGGATTCACAAGTTTATAGAAGCAAAAGAAATAAAAAGATCAACTCACAACTCCTTTCACTGGGAAGATAGGAAACTTTGAAGGCAACGGAGTGCTCGTGGGCAGTTAGGATATGCCCCACAAGGTTTGCGGGTACAAAGTGGGGGACAAAACAAATTTTTTTTGCAGGGCTATAGTTCGCAAAGCTTTCAAAGATTACAACACGAGTCCACAGGAAAGGTCAGGATTGCAGAGTGCAGATAGAGGCAAGCAACATGTTAGAGGATAGGCACAAATAAGAAGTAGGAAGCTTCCAATTCGAAGAGGAAGGCTTATCTTCGGAACGTTATGTTAGTTAGTAAAGCTAAGAGATCTCGCTGAGCTCTACATGGAGAGAATGGAGAAATGAGCAAAAAAGAGTTAGACAAAGCTCAACTTAAAGTAACCAGGTATTTCGCAATTTCAATATGTGATGTTCAATCTATCTTTGTATTTAGTATATCTTAGTTTTAGTTAGTTAAGTTTCTTGAATTTATTTCCTTTAGATACATCCTCACACTTAGAACGTCTACCATCTAAAGAAATACTATGTAAGCACACTAAATTAATTGACTGAATCAGGTTTGTTCCCATTGTTTATTATAGTTTCAAGTTAGCTGACAAGCACTAGCATCCTGCAGCTTATTGATTTACGATCGCAACCTCCCATATACAAGATTTTCAGAATCTTACGGTTCACCGATTTACAATTGTGACCTCTTATGAGATTTTCAAAATCTCAAAGTTTGTCGATTTTTTATCGCAACCTCCTACTTATGAGATTTTTAGAATCTCGCATTTTGCCGATTTATGATCACAACCTTTTACTTATAAGATTTTAAAATCTTATGGTTGTTCGGTTTACAATCGCAACCAATCACTTACAGGATTTTTAGAATTTTGTAATTGCCGATTTAAGATTGCAACTTTCTCGTACGATTCGTTGATTTAAGATCGCAACCTAAAATTTTCATGATTTTCAGATTCTTGTAGTTGCTAATTCAAGATCGCAACTTACTCATACGGTTTGTTAAATTAATATCACAACATGCTTATGTGACTTGTCAATTCATTGATTTCAGTTTTAAAGTTACAAAACTTGGCAGCACAGTTCATGTAATTTCTTGTGTAGCTTGTAACTCTCTACACAGCTTTTGCATTTTTATTGAGCAACTCACCAGTTCACATAATTCTCTATTGTAGAGTTCACATAATTTTTTGTTGCACAACCACCATAATTTTCTACTATATAGTTCGCATAATTTTTTGCTGCACAACTAACATAATTTTCTGCTGCACAGCTAGCATAATTTTCTACTTTACAACTAGCATCATTTTACATTTAGGGGGGCTGGGGCCCTTGCCAACCCCCTAGATTCGCCCCTAGCCTTTTTGGTGCATTTTGGCAGTTCAAGTACCCAATTGAATGCAAAAAAAAAAAAAATCAGGGGCTTAATTGCTTTTTTTGAAAAAATTTAAGGGCCTTTTTGATGCATTTTGAAAGTTCAAGTACCCAATTGAGTTAAAAAAAGCAGGGGCTTAATTGATTTTTTTAAAAAAAATTGAGGGCTTTTTACACCCTTAAGTCAAAATTTTAATATGATATTCTTTATTTGTATTTATTAATAGATTGAGTAAGGGATGTTACATTTAATACTTTGTAAATGAAAGTGATTGAAGTAATTCAGATTTGTTTTATTAGTAGAAATAATATGATTATACGAAAAAAAAAGTAACTTAAATTTAATTTAATCTGCAAAAAACGTATTCAATTAGTGTAAATATTTTTAGAAGATTAATATATCAAGTTCCTAAAACAATTAAGTTGGACTAATTTACCTATAAAGGCCCATTTCCAAGTATATTTACGGAAATGGGCTAATTTCTGCATTATTTACCGGAAAGGGTTGATTTTGGCAAAACCTGTCTATGTAGGAGCGTTTTAGTGTGAAATTTCCAGCAAATCGTGCCCCTAGGGGAGCATTTTTGCCATGTCAGCACAAAAGGCGCTGACGTGGACGTGCTTTGCTGATGTGGCAAAAACGCTCCTCCAGGGGCGCGTTTTGCTCCGTGTTTTTATCCCAACGGCTAACTTTTTTTGACCATTGGGGGGGCCCAACAGTTAAAAAAAGTATAAAACCCTCTCCTATCATTTCACACAAAATTTAGCAAAAAACTCTCAAATTTCTCCCTAAATTTCTCAAAGCTCTCAAATTTCTCCTTAAATTTCTCAAAGCTCTCTTTAATTAATTATTTCCTTTAATTTTCTTTCTAAATTAGTATTATTTTTTTTATAATTTCAAAAATATTTGATCGTGTTAGCAATGGCCGGAGAATTAATTCGTCTTGATCATAAACATATTTCCATCGAAGAAAGGAAAATGGTAAGGGTTAATTTTAATTTTTGAATATTATTTAATATTTTTTCATTTATGTAATTTTAATTAATTTATATTTTATAATTTTTTATAACAGTCTATAGATCGGGTGTTACAATATTATATTCGTAATATGTATGGTCCTCCATCACCGTTAATAGAAAATTACTTGAGGGAAGCATGTTTTTGGCACGTAGCCACTATAGGCCAAGGGTGCAAGTTGGACCCGAAACTCATCAGCGCGTTAATAGAGAGGTGGAGACCCGAGACACACACATTCCATCTTTCATGCGGAGAGTGTACTATCACTTTGGAGGACGTGTAGTTACAATTAGGATTGCTAGTGGATGAATCTGCACTCACTGGGTCTGTTCAGTCTGCTGATTGGGGAGCCGTATACTACGATCTTTTGGGTGCGATTCCGGATAATATTTACGGAGGTTGGATCAAGATGGGCTGATTACGAGACATATTCTCGGAGCAGGGGAATGATTCGACTAAAGTAGAAAGAATACGATATGCTCGGGCATACATCCTTGAGATGATTAGAGGTTATTTGGATGCCGGACTTGTCACAAAATCTCATACATCTGAGGTGGCTATTGAAACTCATTGATTTTAGAGTAACTGGTGAATGTAGTTAGGGGTCTGCCGTGTTGGCAACATTGTACTGAGAGATGTGCGGGGTGACGCCACCAAATAAAGCCAAAATCGGAGGTTGCCTATCACTATTACAATCATGGGCTCGATTTTGCTTTCCATCTTTATGTCCTCAAGTGAACCACCCATATATATTCCCACTCATAACGAGGTAAAATTTTTATTTGATTTTACAATTATTACATAGATTTAAAATAAAATTGTATGCTAAAAATTTATTTAATTAGGTGGAACCATCCGGCGAGTTATATTGGAATACCTACCGCTCTTAAAGATATACGACTTCTATTAGACCAATAGTCAGAAGTGCAAGTAAGTATTAAATAAAATATATATACATAAAATAGTCGTTTCATATTTAGTATTTAGTATTATGTATATAACTAATATTTTTTTCACATTCATATAGTTTCAATGGACACCATATGAGGATCCGGCAATTCAAGCAGTAATTTTGGATGAATTCTTTCAAAATCCGAACATTTGACATGTTAAGATCCCATTGGTCAACTATGCTATTGTCGAGATGCACCAGACGGACAGAGTGTTGTGCCAATTTGGATTCCGACAATTGATTCTCGAGGCACCTGAGGTGCTCGATGATGAGCACAAAATCGACTTACAGCAAACGAATATGAATTGGCAGGCATTCTTCTCAGAATATATCGAAATTTGGGAAAACTGGTATGATCATATACCTACTCGCGAATCGATCATCATTCCAAAGTTAGCGTGCGCACTGGATTACATGCCATGGTTTAGGATCCATGACAAGCCATATTTGCTGTCGAAAGAGCAAAGGCGTAGTCAAATCCGTGTCGAAAGGAAACGACGGGTCCCTTTAAAACTAAGGAGAAGGGATGACGGCATGAGCCCATCAATAGCGCCGACACAATCACTGGGCCAAACGCCTCAATCGATGACACCCATACCACAGCCCCTTCAGATTATGCCAGGTGTGTGTCCTAGCCTTTATATGTATCCTAACCCTTATATGTTTCCTTTTCCCAGTCCTATGCCAGGTTGGAATGAATGGCCCGGTGCATCTCCTTTCCCGATGACTCCGACTCAACCCCCAATATATAAGCCATCGTCACTAGAGGGATCGCACGAGGCACTGTTTGGGAGCTCATTTCATTACCAATCCCCATTGCCTTATGGGATTCAAACACATTCGTCGTGGGTGATGCAAACACCTCCACATTCTTTATTCTGTCAAGGTGGGTCACAACCACAACCCCTACCGGAAGCTGAACCAAAGAGGAATCTAGTGCGTAATCGTTGACCACCCCCATGTGGCACTGATTCCGATCGGCACATACATTATTTTTTTAAAATATATTTGTACAAACTATTTTTATATTGTTTCATTTAATAAAGTAAAAGTTGTTTTTAACATTTTAATAGTAAATTATTTTTATATTTTTAATAAAATAGAAATTTTTTTGAATAAGACAATAGAAATAATACAACATAGTTTCATTACAACAGTTATCAACTATTTTGGTTTGGACATGATCAAATTGTATGACCTGGGTTCCTACACCATCCGCACAACTTCTATTGGTTCATTCTTTCTCGGATTTCCATATTATTACGTATTCTACTTGAATAAGGTCGACCTTTTGATTTGCAACGCAATTCTTTATTTGATAACAACTTAAACGGAGTAAGCGATACAGACGACCACTTACGTTCATCTAGGACCAGTGGGAATATGTGTCTCCACATATTGTACATGTATTTTATTTTGTACACTTCGTCGACATATCTCATGGGATCCAAACGAAGATTTTGACAAGCTGCAATTGCATGAGCGCATGGAGAATGAAGTGCATCAAACGTCCCACAGTCGCAAGTCCTATTTTTTAGGTGTACACGGTATTGCCCACCAGTAATACATTGGTTCGATCTGTCAAACTTTGTCACACTAAACCATAGGTTGTCGCGATCGTGACACACTATGTGCATGGTGCTGGCTGCACTTTTGCCTTGTTAATTTCTTGCAATACCTTTCGGAACCATAAATGGCCTCCCTGCATTTGGCCTTTATAACTCACTGCTCTATTTGAAAATAGCGCCGCCAAACAAAAATATGTCTCTCGCACAACCGAGGTTATCAAAAAATGACGCGTTCATTTTAGAATAAAATTTATGCATTCAGCCAAATTTGTGGTCATATGACCATATCGTAGGTCGCCATCGTATGCTTGTGTCCACTGTTCGAATGGTGTGTTACAGAAGTATTCTGTGCCTTGATCGTTAACTGAACGTAAAATCCATAACATCTCATGAAAACGGTCCTTATTGATCTCGTACCCTGCCAATATAAGTTGATAGTGAAAATTACATACCACTATTCCATTCAGAATAAATTGAATATTACAAACGAAATTATATTAATAGAGATTAAATACTCATGTTGGTCACTTGCCGTCGTTCAGTGGTAGACTGGTATTGCCCGTAATAGTTGGACGCAACGTGCATTAAACAATACAGATGGTGTGTGCCATCCCATAGGCTTTCTTGTCGCTCAATTGCAGTTAGTATTCTAGTGCCCTGATCCGATATAACGCATATATCAGGCTGGGGGCATACATGCCTCCTTAACTTAGAAAGAAAGAAATCCCAGTCATCATCTGACTCCCCCGGTGTTATTGCTAAAGCAATTGGAAGGATTCTCCCACCACCATCTTGTGCCACAGCTAGCAATAGCTGATGGGTATATCTACCATACATAAAGGTACCGTCAATTTGTACCAATGACTTGTAGTACACAAATGTGTCCCGATATTGCTTAAAGCTCCAGAACAGACGCTTGAGCACTTGGCATCCATAGAGCAATCGGTCGTTTTAGTACGCAGGAACCGTTTTAAGGTTTGTTATACAACCTGGGACGTACCTCTCCAGCACCTGACACCACTGCTACACCTCATTATATGAAGCGTCCCACTTACTATGCATATTTTCCAAAGCCTTCTGCTTAGCTATCCAAACCTTGCAGTAATAGGGCGTGTACCTCAATTGGCTACAAATATTGGCAATTAAGACCAACACAGAAGTCTTGGGATCCGCCTTCAACATCGGTAGTATTAAACTAGTTATCATACTTGAATCCATATTGGGATGATCTTGTGAAACACCTGTCAACGAAGTATGTTAAATAATGCAACATTAAGTAATAACATTATTATTCAAAAACCTTAAACACCCAGTGATACTGTACTGACAACACAGGTATGTAGACCTTTGTACTTTTTTATCTCCCACAAACCTGTCTTTTCCTAAAAGAAGTCATAATTTTTCGTGAACATGTACTGTCTTACACTGTACACTTGGACTCGAACTTCTCGGATTTGGATTTAACCATGTTGTAGTTAATCCCGTGATTGATGTTATGTTGTTTCAATGAACCAAGAAAACTATCCTTATTGGAAAACTCCTTACCAACTTCCAATTCACCCGAATCCAATGACGAACTTGTACGGTCACTCCTTCTGTGTGGTAAATCTGGAAACTCCAATGCATTATTTGCCGATATATCGACATTATGCATGTGGGCTGGAGGCGAGTACGCTCTGAATCGCAGATCTTCTTCTTCTTCATTTGAACCCCTTTCAACGTCTTCAGGTTCAGATAGAACAGACTCTGATTCAGAAAATAATGCAACTTCTGCACCATCGGGGCCGGGCTCTCGAAGTGGATCCATATCGGACTCATCATCCAACCCACCATCATTTGCAACGTACGAGGTCCCCTCGCCGGTGGACGTCGTAGGGAGTACAACATCCTTTCTTGTGGACGTTTTGTAACGTCCCCAATCAGATGTGGATTGACAACCACTAGAAGTTAATGTCATTCCCCAATACGTATTTCCAGCATCGAACATCGACCCATCGATGTGCATGTCCCATCCACTAATCGAGTGTCGTGCAGGAGTTGTGTATTCCATACTGCCACAAAACACGGACGCTTCCGTGTTTTGCTTCCTACTAACGGAGTGTCGGGTAGGGGTAGTGTCTTCCTCTCGAACAGTAGTAGATGTTAAAGTTGCAAATGTTTCATTTGGCAATAAAAATTGTACATATAACTCAAGATAGGGTGATCCACTAGCAAGATGAGTCTGCACCATTGCCTCAAAGCTATGACAACCTTTGATATCAAATGAGTCATATGTCACAGGATCAATCGAAGCACAAAATCGATACTTAATAGAAGAAACCCTCATTGGCGTTGATCCGAAGATTTTGTGCCTAATTCTTTTACGAAATTCTGTCAAATCTATAGTTTGGTTAAAAACCATTCGCGTTGTGTTCTCGAAAAAAAACCACGTCGTTTTAGGTGTCACGGATCTCACCATCATAGTAAATAACATCACTAATACGTGCACTCATCTTCAATTTCTATTCTGCTTAGCCTCTCTAATTTTTCTTGCTGTAACTTATGCAACCTGAGAATGAAATTTGGCTCATTTATAGCCTAAGGCCAAACATGAACTACTGTAGAAAAATAGCGTCAACGTGAGAGCTTTTTTCAGTAATTTTGATGACAATGCATCCTGCTTGAAGTGTTTTTGACACTATTTGTTCAGAAACGTCTTCTCAAAATTATTTTTTCAGGAATTACTGTAGAAAAAGAGCGTCCACATGGGAGCTTTTTTCATCAATTTTGCTGATAGTACATCCTGCTTGAAGCATTTTTAACACTATTTGTTTAGAAACGTCTTCTCAAAATTATTTTTTCAGGAACTACTGTAGAAAAAGAGCGTCCACGTGAGAGCTTTTTTCATCAATTTTGCTGACAGTGCATCTTGTTTGAAGCGTTTTTGACACTATTTGTTTAGAACCGTCTTCTTAAAATTATTTTTTCAGGAGCTACTGTAGAAAAAAAACCAAAATCCTTATTCTCAATATAATTTTCCCTAAACCCTAAACTTAAACACAATATTATTTTTAAAAAAACTAAACCCAAATTTAATTAATTTTCTTAAAAACACTAAACCCAAATTTAATTAATTTATTTAAAAACCCTTAAACTTTAATTTAATTAATTTTTAAAAAAAACACTAAATCCTGATTTATTTTTAAAAATTCCTAAAACCTAGAACTTAACTTATTTTAACAAAACCCTAAATCCTACAAACTTAACCTTAAATTATTTTAACAAAACCCTAACCCTAAAAACCCTAAACTAAAAAACCCTAAGGATTAAACATGCAAAAAACCCTAAAAAAACACGGAGCAAAACGCGCCCTGGGGAAGCGTTTTTGCCATGTTAGCAAAGCACATCCACATCAGCGCGTGTTGTGCTGACATGGCAAAAAGTTCCCCAGGACGCTATTTACTGAAAATTTCACCTTAAAACACTCTTACATTGATACGTTTTACCAAAATTAATCATTTTCGATAAATAATACAAAAATTAGCCCATTTCTATAAATATACTTGCAAATAGGCTTAAGTAAATTAGTTATTAAGTAATAATTTTTTAAAATTATGGTACCAATTTATTGAATTTAGGTGGAACAATGGTAGAAACGAAAGAAGAACTACCCCCACTGATTTCGCGGCCTTTTGCATTTCCCGTGGTTCTCTCCGTATTGTCTTCCACACGAGTCCGTGCTTTCCTTTTTCCCTCTCATCTTTCAGTTTTCGTTATTATTTTAGGATCCTTGTATTAAACAAACAAACAATAAAAACTTATTGAATTTCCGGTGACAGCTGAAAGCTGGAATCTTCTACGTATCAATCTTTCCTTTCCCTGCCTTTTTTTTTTTGTTTTCCTAACTGCAACACTTATGAACCGATAGCGATTGTTTAAGCTCTCTTTTTTTTCCCCAAATCTGTTCATTTGCTTTTTTTTTTTTGTTTCTTGGTATCTTCTTCTTTTTTGTTTTCGATACGATTTTCTTCGCCTTTTGTCGATCTAATGCACTGACGAATGACGACGGTGTTTTCTATTTCCTTCTTTTTTATTTACTTTTTCTTTCATTGTCATCGTTTCACAATAATAGGTAAAAATGAATTAATCAAAGTGATGATAAAGAATAGAAAATGTGGTTGAAAAGCTTATTTTATTCAATTATGAATTGAATGAGTGTAAACATAAACATAAAGTAGTAATAGAAAAAAAATAATGTTGTTGCGACTAAAGTTTTAGTTTGTCGGTGAAAGTGGAGTTTTATTCAGATTCAAGTTTTGTTATTTGTAATTGGGTTATGTAGATTTTTAGTCTCATTATATATGAATTTTGTCTTTTTTTTTTCAGTGATTTGATTGTTCATATATATATATATATATATATATATAATAGTGAGTAGTTTTGATTTAGTTTTTGTTTTTGTTGTTCCAGGAGTGAAAATTTTGAAGAATTGATTGGTAAAAGAAGGGAATAGTGATAATGGCATTAGGAAAATATGGTAGAGTAGATTACAATAATAATGCTAATGGTAGGAGGTCATCATCTTCGAGTTATGGTTCCACCGTCACCATTGTGGTTTTCGTGGGATTATGTTTAGTTGGGATTTGGATGATGACTTCATCCTCAGTTATCCCCGACCAAAACGTGGACGATGTGGCCCACGAAAAGAAAACCGATCTCGACGATCAGGTTACACCAATAATCAGTAATAGCAATGACAGCAATTACACTGTGCAATTCGAAGATAACCCCGGGGTTTTACCTGAGGATGCTAGGAAAAGTGATTCCAATAGTCTAGCGAAAGATGATGGCAATGCCACTGAAAACTTAAATACGCAAGAAAACAAGGAGAACACTGAAGAGATTAAGTTGGATGAGTCTAAGAAGCAGTTGGATTCTGAAGGTGGACGGATAGACAACATTAGCGGTGAGAATTTACCCGAGGATGTGAGGAAAGAGGGCTCGAATGCGAGTCTGGCTAAAGATGACGGAACTGCCAGCTTAAATACACAAGAAAACAAAGAGAATAGTGAAGGGAGTAAGTTGGATGAGTCTAAGGAGGATAAGAAGCAATTGGATTCTGAAGGTGGACAGACAAACAGTAGTCGTGAGAATTTACCCGAGCTTGCCACGAAAGGGGACTCGAATTTGAGTCCGGATAAAGATGATGGCAATTTAAATACGCAAGAAAACAAGAACACTGAAGAGAGCAAGTTGGATGAGTCTAAAAAGGATACGAAGCAGTTGGATTCTGAAAGTAGAGAGAGAAACAACAATGGTGAGAATTTGGGTGGATTAGGGGGTTCTGAAGAGAACTCTGATGACAAAAAGTCTAATTTGGGAGAGAGCAATAAGAAAGTTGTCTCCAATAAGAATGACGAGAAATCTAATTCTGGTGGTGGTAAAAGGAGACCGGCTAAAAATTCCTCTGAAACTAATGGTGGTCAAATAAATGGAAAGGTTGATGAAAATCACAATAAGGAGTCTAAAAAAATCTATGGTGACAAAAAGGATCTTGAAGGTGGTAAGAATTTGGGTGGACTAGGGAGTTCTGAAGAGAATCTTGATGACAAAACGTCCGACCCAAGAGAGAGCAACAAGAAAGCTGTCTCTATTGACAAGAATGGCGAAAAATATGATTCTGGTGTCGGTAAAAAGAGACCAGATGAAAAATCCTCTGAAACTTATGGAGGTAAGGCGGATGGTCAGGTAGAGGGGAAGTTTGATCAAAATGATAAAAAAATGTCGAATAAAAGCTCTGGTGAGGCAAAAGATAATCCTCAAGTGGAAAGCCAAAACGTAAATGAAGCTTTTCCCTCTGGTTCTGAACTTTTGAGTGAGAGAATTACTAGGAATGGATCATTCTCTACTCAGGCGGCGGTATCAAAGAATGAAAAGAAGGATCGGTTACCATCCAATAAATACAATTGGAAGCTTTGCAATTCTACTGCTGGGCCTGATTTTATCCCTTGCCTTGACAATTGGGAAGCAATCAAGCATCTCCGTACTAATAAACATTATGAGCATCGAGAGAGGCACTGTCCGGAAGAACCACCTACCTGCCTTGTTCCTCTTCCTGAAGGATATAAACGCCCTATTAAGTGGCCGAAAAGCAGAGAGAGGGTACTTCACATATGCTGGTTCATTTTTTTTCACTTCAATTTCATGTTTAATGAGATGAACTAACGAAGGTTTTCCTGCTGCTATAGATTTGGTACTCTAATGTTCCCCATGCTCAGCTGGCACAAATTAAAGGTCATCAGAATTGGGTGAAAGTTACTGGAGAATACCTCACATTTCCTGGTGGTGGAACCCAGTTCAAGCACGGTGCTCTTCACTATATTGACTTCATAGAAGAGGTGAGTGCTCAAAATTAATCTATTGTCTTCAAACTTCATTATATCATTGATTACCGTGTCTCATCCCCTTCCGTGTGGCCTCTACTTGTTGAGCAAGTTTTTAATTGTTTGTAAACGTTTTAGATTTGATGTTCATAAACCTGTTAATTTAATTTTCATGAATGATCACGAAAAAAGCGATGTATGTTTGTTTAGGCTTGGCTCATTTACAACTCTAGTCTTTTGATTACATGAATCTATCTGTAAATATTTGATATGATTTTAAAAAGAATGCTTGTTTACCATCCATGGTGTTCCATTTCGCATTAAAACAATGATGGCATTAAGGTTCCTCTTCTCCAATGAGTTCTTTCAACTTGCCCTTAATGTTGGATTATTATTCTGTAGTCTATGCCTGATATAGCATGGGGAAAACGCTCTCGTGTGATATTGGATGTTGGATGTGGGGTTGCTAGCTTTGGAGGTTTTCTTTTTGACAGAAATGTGCTTGCCATGTCATTGGCACCTAAAGATGAACATGAAGCTCAAGTACAGTTTGCATTAGAAAGGGGAATTCCTGCGGTGTCCGCTGTGATGGGTACTAAGAAACTTCCCTACCCTGGCAGAGTATTTGATATTGTTCATTGTGCACGATGTAGAGTTCCATGGCACATAGAAGGTATATAAATAGCCTCATTTTATAAAATTTTAGTTACGAACCATCTTGGACTCATAATAATAAGTCACTAGAAGTGCATTTTATGAAATTTCTATGCTTGAATATTAATCTATTTTAGCAATATGTAGGTGGTAAACTCCTCTTGGAGCTTAACCGTTTACTACGACCTGGTGGTTTCTTTGTGTGGTCCGCCTTTCCAGTTTACCAGAAAATTCCTGAAGATGTTGAAATTTGGAAAGGTATAATCCTATTATCTATGGGTATTGTGTTAGAAGTCTAGTGTTTAAGAGCTGCTGCAATTTGTTTGGATTTTCTGCAGCAATGGTTGAACTAACAAGAGCTATGTGCTGGGAACTTGTTAATAAAACTAGTAAGGATGCAATAAATAGGGTAGCTGTGGCAATATTTAAGAAGCCTACTTCTAATGACTGCTACAATGGAAGGTTAAAACAAGAGCCTCCACTCTGCCCCGAGAATGATGATCCGAATGCAGCCTGGTAAAATTTATTGTTAGCTCCACTGTAAAACTATATTCTGGTTGAAAACGAAATTAACACACTTCCTGTTAAGATGACACAATAATATCCATCGATTGGTTTAACAAAATGCTAAATATCATTTTTTTAGTTAGCTATTGAATATCCTGTTTTTTTTTCTACTTTCTTTTTCTAAATTGGACCAAATAGTATATAATTTACTTGTAAAAACCGAAAGCATATCTCGTGTCCTTAAGAATATCATTGATCTTTTCATTATTACTTCAGAATAAAGCCTTCTGCGCACTTACGAAATTAATGAATAATTAGTTATTTGATAATATAATTAAAAAGTAAATTATTGATATAGCTTTATGAGTACATATAATGTTGTGTGGCTTGTTTTATGTACCTCAAGAGCATTGTTGTTAATAGATATGAACGTCTTGCAATATAGCTATCAAACCAGCCATTTGAAATTTATTCTTATTTATAGGAATGTGTCACTGAAAACATGCATGCACAAAATACCTGTAGATGCTTCAGAACGTGGGTCTAAGTGGCCCGAGAAATGGCCAGCTAGGTTGGAAAAGTCACCTTATTGGTTATTAAGTTCCCATGTTGGAGTTTACGGAAAAGCAGCGCCAGAGGATTTTGTTGCAGACTATGAACATTGGAAACGAGTGATCAAGTCTTACTTGAATGGGATGGGAATTAACTGGTCATCTATTAGAAATGTCATGGACATGAAAGCTGTTTATGGAGGGTAAGTAATTTTCGTTTTCGATGAAGTAGGAAGGGATAACTTTTTTTTTTTTTGTTACCACTCCTATTGGTCCAGTGGTAAAAAGTTGGGTGCTCAATCTCAATTTTAAGTTTTATGAAGGAAGAAAATAGGCATTCTTCTTGTTTAAGGTCCAAGCTCAACTCCAAAATGATATTGGATAGAAATGATTACCAGATATTGAAATTCTTAGAGAAAAAAAAGTTATTTTTTAATTTTTTTATTGTTTCATCTTCTTTTCCTTGATTCTGACAATGCCATGCTTATAGATTTGCTGCGGCTCTCAAAGGTTTGAATTTGTGGGTCATGAACGTTATCCCAATTCGCTCTCCAGATACGCTTCCTATAATATATGAGAGAGGTTTATTCGGTATGTATCATGATTGGTGTGAATCATTTAGCACCTACCCGAGGTCCTATGATCTTCTCCATGCCGACCATCTATTCTCCAAGGTTAAAAAGAGGTTTGTATAAATGTTTCCCTTTTCCTAAATCCACTATTCACACACTCCTCCGTGGGTAACTTGTCTTGCCTTTCACTAGGTAAAATTACAGATATTGCTCTCGTTCTCCGAGATTATGTTGATGACTCCTAGCAAAAGTTCTTAGATTGAAATAATAATTAGTGTTTAGGTTTAATGTTTAGCAATTAAGTTCTTAGATTAAAATAACAGTTAAGAGTTTAGGGTTTTGTACTTGTTCCTAAAGTAATACGACTTAAAAAGGGCATTTCCTACAACATGTCATTCCTTATCTTGCTTTGGCCTTACATTTCGATGGTTCATGGGGTTTTAGGTGCAAATTAGTATCTGTGGTGGCAGAGGTTGATCGAATACTAAGGCCTGGAGGGAAGCTTATTGTTCGGGACAATGTTGAGACCATTAATGAGCTAGAGGACATGGTAATGTCTATGGAGTGGGAAGTCCTCAAGACTTACTCCAAGAACAAGGAGGGCTTGTTGTGTGTCCAGAAATCCATGTGGCGACCTAAAGAGGTGCAGACGGTCACCTTTGCCATTTCTTAGCCATGCTTTCCTTTCATCACGTTCATATTTAGTTCCTTGATGATTGTCGAATGCATTTTAATACGAAAAAGTATTCTATTTATTTATTTTATTTTTTGGGGCGGGGGGTTCCAGTTACCAGCTGAAAGTCATGGTGATTATATCTCCATTTTAGCTCTTATAGGCTTGTATGATGTTAAGTAGGCATCTTGGAAAGTATTATCTGAGCAATTATTATACCTATGGGATTTTATGTTGTAACATAATGAAATGCAAAAGATGAAAGGACTTTTTCTTAAGGTAAAATTCCTTTATAGAAAGTGGTAGATAATGTACGATAAACAAAATGATTCATTAATGGTTCATAAAATCATCAAAAGATTTGTTCACTATTAATTGTAATATGTTTATGTGAAATAGTTGCAAAGAAATAAGTAAAGAATGAGCATTAGTGACTACGAAAGTAGACATTTTTGCAAGCATTTCGATAACACAATAAAACAAGGAGCACAAAGTTTGTTTACGTAGTTCGGTTTAGAACCCTCACTTACCTTAAAGACTACATCTCTGACCACTAAATTCTTCCCCAGATAACTTAGTTTGTAAAACCACAACACATATTTTACAATCAAATGCACTTACACAAATAATGTTCCTCACTTGAACAAATTAAGTGTTTTAAATAATCAGTATAATATCCTATACGAGTCTCTTAATTATATAGAGATTTTGAGACTTGTTAAGATAGTAAAGATCAACCACGATCCCTTCTAAACAACAACTAAAATAGCCTAATACAATATGATATTAACAACCAATGAAAATAAGGATTGTTGGCAGCTAAGTTTTCAACGTTTCAATCTTATCCTATTTCCTTGATCCAAAGATTTGATATACTCAACTCGATCCAATCTAATTCTCTAAATAAGTTTCTCTAAGTGATTTGTGTTAGACTTGATGCCCTAAGTGTAATATTTTCATCTAAGTACACTTATAATTTTCTCGAACAGATTGGTTAATAAAGCAAATTCATTGATTACATTAATACACTTTATATAATTGTCCTCATATGAGTTTTGCACGCAAAGCAAAATGGAAGAAAATGTTGCTCATTGGTTGTCTAATGTTTAACTAATAATAAGCGTTATTACATGGTCGAATCACAATACAAAAAGACAGTTTATATCAATAGACAAACTTAAACATGTCCTTAGTCTAATCGAAAATGAGCAAATCGTTTGAAAGGCTAAAATGTTGTCTATCAAGTCCAGTTGTGGATGCTTTGTCTTGGGCGTCAGAGTGAATGACCCCTAGAATATAGAGACATAGATGTGGCTGATTGAACTGACAATACATCGAACTGGACCCACGAAGAATAGATTCTGAATCCGTTTATGGGTTTATTCACTTGTGACGTTTATAGCGTGACATAATGATCTGCCACGATTCGTTGAGGCAAATTAGAGTCTTTTCAGCACTTAATGAGCTTGTTTTAAAGTCATTTTAGATTATTTTGTTACGTTTTCCATTTCTAGTAGTTTATGTTTAATTTTAGTAAAATAAGCATTTTTACACATATTTTGGTGATGTAATGACCTAATAGACCAATACAGGCCTAGGGAAGGACTGAGAAGTCGATTTAGCATGCAGGGTACTATTTTCAGGCCAAGAACACCAGGGATGACACCAGCGTCACGACACCGCACTTCGAAACCAAAAAAGTCCCCTACGAAGTTTAGTGTCATGACACCGATCATGCGGTGTCTCGACATCGGAACAACTGAAGGAAATGCACAACACATTTTATTCAGCCTTATGGATTGTAATTGACCTAGTTAGGGTAGAAAACATTACTATATGTATTCATACTTAGGCTAAGTTAAGGAGGCCATTTAGAGAGTCGTTTTTAGAGTAAATTTTTAGGATCTAATTTTAGTTTCAGTTTATTTTCAATTTAGTTATTTATTTAAAAATAATAATTTTTCTTCTTGTTCTAACTTGGATACAATTTAGATTCGAGCTTTCATTTATTTAGTTCTTTATAAATTTCTTTTGGTTTTCTATTGTGCAGTGCATTGTTTGTATAACTGTAACGCCCCAAAAATATAGGGTCTTTAATTTTGCATGTTTTGACACAAAAAGCTTGTTTGCTTTAATGGCTAAGTGATTTGGGTGTGTATGGGAGTGTGTGAGAAGCCTGGGTTCAAGTCTTGGCCTTTGCAAAATTTTTAGTTTTCTCTTAAATGAACCTGGACACTGGCACTTAGGCCTTATTAGTTATAATGCTTGTTTTATGGCACAAAAAGAGCCTGTGGTGTAGTGGAAAGGTGACATGTGGTATAACTGAGAGGTCTGAGGTCCAAGTCTTGGGTTGCACAATGGAGTGTTTATTTTGCAGCTTAAGCTGTGTAGGTAGAAGAGTTGGACTGAAACTTTGTAAGGTGAAGTTTGAACTAGTCTTGGATGGATTTGTGGAGAGATAGTAGGAGCAAATCGTGGAGAGGAGTATGGAGAGAGTTGTGGAGAGAATCAAGGAAGTTGAGGTGTGTAGGGAGTGTTGGTGCCGAATTGGTTTAGGGAAGCTTAGAAATTTCGGCTGTAGGCATTTTTCTTGTTTCGGTTTTGTGGGGTTGTGAAAGGAGAGTGCCATATTTTTCCTTTGTGATTTTTACCATTCGAGAATTCTTTCGGGTTTTGCGTTTTAGCTATTGAGGTGACCAAAATTGCTTCTACTCTCTCCCTTTCCACATTTGCCGAATAGCTAACTTTCCTTTTGGTCTCATTTTCCT
Source organism: Gossypium australe (assembly GCA_005393395.2). Classification (NCBI taxonomy): domain Eukaryota; kingdom Viridiplantae; phylum Streptophyta; class Magnoliopsida; order Malvales; family Malvaceae; genus Gossypium; species Gossypium australe. Next base: position 28,450,871 of record CM016623.1, read on the forward strand.
TTCTTTGCCGATCCTCTACTCTCCTAATAGTGCCGAATGCACATCTCTTCTCTCCCCCTCCATTCTTCTCAAAGTCGAACCTACTTTCCATCTTATTCTTCTCTGTTCCCCACTCTCTCCCTATCTTAGTCGATTTTCTTCAAGGCTCTTTTGTGTATTTTCAGTTACCATCTTTTCCTTATTGTGCTTGGCCGAATCCTAAGCTATTCTAACTGGCATCATCATCATTAATTTCGGTAAGTCTTTCAACTTTCCAAGCAAGCTATTTCGTTAGCATTGTGTTTTAAGCCACTCTTATTTATCTGTTCTTAGGTGTGAAAATCTCGAGAAGAGAAAAGAGGATTCTCTTGTGCGTGGAGGCGTTCCAAATCTTCCCTTCACCAACCGTTTGATCATTGAGATAATCATCAAGAGTGTGGAATCGTGTCTTGGACAACAATCTTAGAAGAGTAGGCCATATTTCTTACAATCGTGGTAGGTGATGGTTGATTAAGTGCGGTTTAAGTTTTTGAAAATATTTGTTATTGAAGGGCTGACTGAATAATCGAATCAATATAGGTGGGTGCCAAGATGTGTTTCGCTAGCTTTCGTGAAAAAGGTGTGTAATCACACTATCTCCTCTGCGAATCGGAAAAAGTCGAAAAGCTGAAACCTTGGCATATGAGGCCTCACGAGCGTGCGATCGCTCGTATGGTAAATCAAGCCCACCATCATGGGTGATAGACTGTAGAGGCCACCATGAGCGTTCTCGTGCTCTTGGGCTGTTATGGGCCTCGTTTGGCTGAAATGGACCGTGTGGGCCCAATGGGCTCGTGGGCCCCATACGGATAAAATCCACAAGAAGTGGCGAAAACTGGATTGGGTTATGTAGTTAGCATAGCCGTGACTGAATTTGGGCTAAATGGGCCACACGAGCGTGTGAGCCTACATGGGCCAAATAATGGGCCTTGGGACCATTTACACCGTTATGACCATATAGATTATCTGTGTCTGTAATGGCCTAAATTCAAGGTTATCGGAACAATGGTTTCGTAACCATAAATCCGATTTAAAGAGAAATTTATTTTAATATTTTTGCATGAATATTTATATGATAGGAAAATCGTATTAAAATATCGATAGAAAAATTTTACCGATTTAGTGGTTAGTTAGAAAAAGGAATTATTGAAGGAATTGGGTAAAAACAAGGTATCGAGACCTTGATCTCATAAAATTGAGTAGGAAATATTTTTATAAATATTTATAAAATGTTAGTAATGTGGTATTAAAATTTCGTTAGAAAATTTTAACGTTTGAGTATGTAATTAAATGAAAAGGACTAAATTGTAACAAATACAAAATTATGAAAAATGATTAAATAGTTTAAATGATAAAATAAAGAGGGCTTAAAAGGAAAATAGACCCAAGGTCTAATTGGGCTGGACGGCAAAGGTATGAAATCAGCAAGAAAATAAGGAGAAATAAGGGTAAAATGGGAAAATAACAAAATTTGCTAAATAAAACTAGGACTAAATAGGGATATCTAGAAATCTCTTCATTTTTCTTCACTCTCATCAGCAAAAAACGCCATAGGAGGGGTATCTAAGCTGGTATATCATAATTTTTGCACCAAGTAAGTGAATCCTTGCCTATTTCTTGTAATTTTGTGTTTTTAAAGACTTTTACAACTAGGTCCTATCATTAAATTCATTAGTCTTTGATTTCATGGATGAAATTGAAAGCCACCATGGTTGGTTTATGTAAGTTTATGATGAAATAGCATGAAATTTAAGCCTTAATTCGTTTAAGAGATGATTTTATTAGGTAATTTCAATAGAAATTGATTTTTGGGACCTAATTATGAAAGTGTTTGGAATTAAAGTCTATTACTGAAATTATGATTTCCAAAGGTTATAAAGTAGTTTAAAGTGATATAATAAAGTGTTAATTGAGAAAAATAAGCTCAATTGAGAGGCTAATTGAGCAGGGACGAAATTATCATTCATTGAAAGTTTAGGGGAAAAATGGTAATAACCAGCTTGCACTAAAACAGTTTTTGACAGCAGCAGTAGTCTAACTTTGAAAAATCACCATAAATTGTAGAAGTTGAATTAGAAGATGGAAAAAATATTAAATTAAAGCTTATTGAGTCTAGTTTCTTATGGAAGAAACGTTGTAAGCAATAGAATTGTAAATCATGAGATATAATAGGTTTTGTGAGACAAGGTCAGAATGAATTCGGGTTCCCCTGTTCTGACTTTGAAAAATCATAAAAAATTGAATAAAAATAATTATGGGGAGTGGTTTATATTCTTAGAATCCTTAGTGAGTCTATTTTTTTATGGTACAAATGAAAACATTATTTTAATTCTGTACAGTGAGATATCTGAGATTTTGTGAAGAGATAGCAGAACTGTCAAACAATGAAACAGGGGAAACTTTAACGAATAAACTGTACTAATTGGCTAAGCAAAAAATTATGAAAATTTTGTGGTATGAATATATGTGAGTCTAGTTTCAAGGAAAATTAACGGTTCTTCATTTGGATTCTGTAGCTCGAAAAATAAATAATTTAGTGACTATGACTCAAGTAGACAGCTTTGAATGAACTATAAATAGTAATAGAATTATAATGAATGCTACATGTGAACATGAAATGTATTGAATTGATAATTAAATTTATTTATTTAGATCCGGAAAACTCAAACAGAAAGCTAAATCGAGGAAAGGAAAAAGTTCCGGACTAGTAGATTTTGTATACAAACTAGAATCGAGGTAAGTTCGTGTAACTTGAATTATATTCTTAAATGCTTGAAATGTATGTTATTGATATGAATATGATTTGAATGTCCATTGTATGAAATTTGATGAAACATTGATACATTTGATAAAAAGGGAAAGAAATCCCGGTTGAATGAAAGGAAAATTCGATGGATCTCTGAAAAGGAATTGACGGTAAAAAGGATCTAGCCCGGACGGGTGATCCTATCCTGATATAGCCCTCCCGAAGAATATGTGGAAAATGGATTTAGCCCGGACGGGTAATCCGAATTAGGGTCTGAATTTAGCCTGGACTGGTAATTCAGATCCAAACTCATTAGAGTAATTGTCGTTGCAGGGGATTTAGCCTGGACTGGTAATCCCGACAATACTCTATGAGTTTATATTACAGGGGATTTAGCCTGGACTGGTAATCCCGCTGTAAAGATGAGGTTCGCGGGAGTGTGCTCTCTGAAATGAAAATGTGCGCACATGAATATGAATTGACGGACCCGAATTTGTACACTAAAGTGTACCTCTGAAAATCCATCGAAATTCCGAGTAATTCAATGGGATAAATATAAAAAAAAATATGGAAATTATGGTATTGATGAGCTCATCAATGATAGTATATATTATTGATATATGAAAATTATTGGACTGACTTGAATGTTGAGTTTGTAAATGTTAAGGTAATAATGCATTGAATGGATATATAAATGGTTATTACATTATATTGAAAATGTTAGGTAAGTATAATTCTTGTTACATGGGCTTACTAAGCACAAACTGCTTACTCTGTTTCCTTTTCTCTATTTTGTAGTATTAAGAGCTCGGAGGTCGGATTCGGTGGGGGACACATCACACTATCAACCCCAAGATTTCGGTATATAAAGAAACTTTATTTTGGAAATCAATGGCATGTATAAGCTAATAAAGTAGATGTTAATATGAAATGAATGTAAGGTCAGCCATTGGTATGGCTAACAAATTTCTAGTTTCAGTATGTAATGAGGTTATCTTATAAATTTGCATGGATCTATTTTGAAGGTATGTTGATTGGATTGGTTGATATGAATTAGTCTCGGTTTAAAAAAAATTTTGCAGGGAAGACTAGATTGTTTATAAAGGAGTTATATTGAGTAAAAAAAAATAAATATTGTAAGCTCCGGTAATGCCTCGTTCCCTATTCCGATAATGAATACGGGTAGGGGGTGTTACAGTGTCGCTCGAGGCGACTGTAGACTTTCGAAGAGGTCGTGATCTGCACTGAAACCACAAAATGGGTAAAATGACCAAAATACCCCTAAAGGGTAAAATTACTATTTTAACTTTAATAGATGGAAATTACCATTTTACCCCTAAAGGTATGTCGACTGATGAATGTATATTATTATATGACTGTACTGAGTGAGAAATACTGCATACACGAGATTTTTATGACATGGCATACTACATGGGGTTGGGATACTGTTATGGAGGAAGTGTACTGTTATTGGTGGCTTTGCCACAAATATTGTTACTGGCAGCTTTGCTGCGATACTGATACTGGCAGCTTTGCTACAATACTGTTACTGGTGGTTTTGCCACATATACTGTTACTGGCAGCTCTACTGCATTATTATTACTGGCAGCTATGCTGCAATATTGCTGTGTTGGCTGGGTGGGTTGATTTTATCCCCACATGGTGTGTTGGTTGGCACGGGTGGTGTGTTGGCTAGATTGGGGTGGGTTGCATATGTGCACCATACTGATACTGTAATAGGCTAAAGCCCACACAGCACTGTTATTGAATAGGGCTCAGGCCTAGACTATTACTGCATGATAGGGGATTACACACTGAGTTCTCGTAACTCACCCTTTTTTTTTAACTGTACAGGTAATACTCAGCCTTAGATGATTTGGAGCTGCTAGGGACTCGGAGGTGGCCACACATTCGCTAATATTTTATTTTAGACCTAGTTATTTAAAATTTTATATTGGGTTGATATTTATGTAATAAGGCTTCTGGTGATTTTAATTTCTTTAATTTGGGTTTAATTTCTTATTTTGAATCTGTCAAACTGATACAAATAAGTTTTCAAAAAAAAAAAAAATAACTGTTTTAAAATACAAACACACATTTTCAAACTTCAAAATGATATTAATTAGAGTAGCTTCTGCGGGTTTTTAACCAACTAAGAAACCAACAGTAACAAACATGTCAATTGTTTAAAAACGATTTTATCTCAACAAGCTTGATTTCGAAAACCACTTTGATGTGACACGTCAGATTCGATCGTAACCTCTAAGCCGGGTTTGAGGTGTTACATTTAGTGGTATCAGAGCCAAGTTGAAAAACTCAGCTGTAGAATGGGTTTTGAAAAGTCTTTCTAAAAGTAGATTTTAAAGATTTGAAACGCTTTTGAAAGATGTACAAGTGTGGCATACTGAGTCTCCGGCACTAAATCTGTAAGTTCTCTAATTCTGATTACTGTTACTATGAAACTCTAGATAGAGGAAACTGAGACCGTAGGAGACTGTAAACTGTAGTGAGACCTTGATTTGTAAAAACAAACCCCTAATGAATATTTTCATAATACATTTGTTAATAATTACTGAAATTATAATCTGACACATAAGACTTTTTAATCAGATAAAGCGTATATCGAAATGAGCACAAGAGGTACTCGCGGAAGGGCTACCCGGGGCCGCGGTAGAGGCCGAGAAAGTGTTTAGGCCGGATTGTCATCATCAGGCCATATGCCTGCTGGGGAAGCACTAGCCTCATCAGTAACTGAGATGGGGTCTTATGATCGAGCAGCTGAGGATGATACCCTATCCCAAGTGATGCTCCACGTTTTAGTGAGGGTTGCTAGAGCTAGTATTGAAATAGTGGGCCGAGGGTCAATTTTAGAGCGACTTCGGTCTAATGGAGTGGAAATTTTTAGGGGTATTTCTGGAGTAGCCCCAAATGTGGCGGAGTACTGGTTAGAGGCTACCGAATGGATAATAGACGGCCTTGATTGTACTATGGAGCAAAAATTAAAAGGGGCAGTGTCCTTACTATGAGATGAGGCCTACCAATGGTGGCTCACCGTGAGAGAGGGTATGCAGGCCGACTGAATGACATGGGATTTCTTTAAGGCGGCTTTCCAAGGGAAATATGTGGGTGCAAGTTATGTGGACGCCCGAAGAAGAGAATTTCTGAACCTGACCCAAGGGAATAAGATAGTGGCAGAATATGAGGTAGAGTTCTTGCGGTTGAGTCGGTATGATCGAGGGATAGTAGCAACTGAGTATGAATGCTATGTGCATTTTGAGGATGGCCTTCGAGATGAGTTAAGGGTATTGATAGCTCCGTAGAGGGAGCGAGATTTTGTTGCTATTGTAGAAAAGGCAAAGATTGATGAAGAGGTGAAGCGCTCGGAGCGCCAGAACCGTGAAAAAGATAGGGGCAGAAATAAGAGAGATTTTGGGCCCTCAGGTTCTTCTGGGAGGCCTATAAAGAAGGCCAGATTGGATGGGCTGATTCGGACTGAAATTCCTGTTGTTATTGCAAGACCGCAGCCTTACGCGGTGTGTGGGAAATCTCACCAGGGTGAGTGCTGGAAGAAGATTGGGGCGTGCTTCAGATGCAGGTCTATGGATCATCAGGTTAAGAATTTTTCGCAGAGGCCTGTTCAAATGCAAGCAGTAGGGCAGGGTTACGTTCAGCTAGTGAGAGGTGGTCAGCAACCACCGAGGGGCTGTCGGCAGGCTAGAGGTGGTAATGATATGGGACGAGGTCGTGGAGCCCCAAGCAGAGGTGCTGGTAACACTGAGGCGAGACAACCAGCCCTGGTATATGCTGCTCGATGCAGAGAGGATGGTGATGCTTCAAATGTTATAACTGGTACGTTCTTAATTCATAATGTACCGTACACTGTTCTGATTGATATAGGGTCTACGCATTCATACATTGCATGTACTATGTCTGGCACATTGGGTATCTTGTGTGAGAGTATTGTTAATGAAATGGCGGTGTTAAGTCCACTAGGACAGTCGGTTAGGGTAGACAAATTGTTCAGAAATGTGCCCCTAGAGGTTCAAGGGGTTGTCTTTCTGGCGGACTTGATGGAATTATCGTTTGGTGAATTTAACCTTATATCGGGTATGGATTGGCTGGTGAAACACCGTGCAATTTTAGATTGTGCTGCTAAGCGTATGGTGTTGAGAACTACTGAGGATGAGGAAGTGACGGTAATTGGGGAGTGAAGGGACTTCCTGTCTAATGTGATTTCTGCACTAAGGGCCGAAAAACTGGTTCGCAAGGGTTGTGAGCGTTTCTAGCCTATATTGGCGTATTTGGTTCTGAGGGTCCTTCTGTTGGAGATATCAAAACAGTTAAGGATTTTTCTGATGTATTTCTGGATGAGCTCCCTAGGTTGCCTCCGAATCGTGAAGTTGAATTTGGTATCGAGCTCTTGCTTGGAACAGCTCTAGTGTTCATCTTCCCTTATAGGATTGCACCAAAAGAGCTGGTAGAGTTAAAAGCTCAGATCCAAGAGCTGCTGGATCGAGGATTCATTCAACCTAGTGTGTCTCCGTGGGGAGCACCAGTGTTGTTTGTATAGAAGAAGGATGGGTCCATGCGCATGTGCATCGATTATTGGCAACTTAATAAGCTGACTATCAAGAATAAGTATCCTTTGCCGAGGATTGACGATCTGTTTGATCAGCTGCGAGGAGCTTCGGTTTTCATCAAGATAGATCTCCGTTCTGGGTACCATCAACTGAGGGTTAAAGAGGCTGGTGTGTATAAGACTGCGTTTAGGATTGGTTATGGTCATTACAAGTTCCTAGTGATGCCGTTTGGACTGACGAATGCACCGGCTGCTTTCATGGATATGATAAACTGAGTATTCCAGCCCTACCTGGACCGATTCGTGGTAGTATTTATAGATGATATCTTGGTGTATTTGAGAACCGAGGATGAACATGATGCACATCTCTGAATTGTTCTGCAAATTTTAAGAGAGAAACAACTATATGTTAAGTTCAGCAAGTGTGAGTTCTGGCTGCGAGAAGTGACATTTCTTGGTCACATGGTATCTGTCGAGGGGATTAGGGTTGATCCTCGAAAAATTGAAGCCGTATTGGATTGGAAACCACCTAAGACCGTATCTGAGATTCGAAGCTTTCTGGGTCTGGTAGGGTATTACAGACGTTTTGTTGAGGGGTATTCCTTGATTGCTGTACCTCTGACTAAGTTACTGCGTAAAGGTGTACCGTTTAACTGGACTGATAAGTAGCAAGAATATTTTGGGAAAATGAAGAAAATTCTGACTGATGCCCTTGTCTTGATACAACCAGAGTCTAGGAAGGAATTTACTGTCTACATTGATGCATTACACATTGGATTGGATTGTGTGCTGATGCAGGAGGGTAACGTGGTTGCTTATGCGTCTCGACAGCTTAAGTCTCACAAGGCGAATTACCCAACTCATGACTTGGAGTTAGCCGCGGTGATATTCACACTGAAAATTTGGAGGCATTATTTACATGGCGAAAAGTGTATTATCTACACAGACCACAAGAGCATCAGGTACCTCCTCACTCAAAAGGAGCTGAATCTTAGGCAGTGAAGATGGATAGAAATGCTTAAGAATTATGATTGCTCGATTGAGTACCATCTGGGTAAGGCTAACATGGTAGCTGACGGACTGAGCCGTAGGGCTGTATCCAACTTGAGAGCAATGTTTTCTCGTCTCAGTTTGTATGATGATGGTAGCTTGTTGGCTGAGCTACAAGTTAAACCAATGTGGACTGTACAGATTAAGGGTGAACAGTTGTTGGACGAGTCACTGGTTCCTCGTTTTCGACAGGTGGAGAAGGGGGAAACTTCAGATTTTGGGCTGAATAGTGAGGGAGTATTGTGTTTCCGTGGGAGAGTCTGTGTACCAAGGGATTCTGATCTAAGGCAGTCTATACTGTAAGAGGCGCATAGTAGCCCATACGCTATGCATCTTGGCGAAAACAAGTTATACCGAGATCTTCGTGAGCTATATTGGTGGCCAGAACTGAAACGCGAAGTTACTGATTTTGTGGGTAAGTGCTTGACGTGCCAGCAAGTTAAAGCTGAGCATCAACTACTATCAGGGTTGCTGCAGCCAGTTAAGATTCCACTTTGGAAGTGGGAGAGAGGAACCATGGATTTTGTGAGTGGGCTGCCCTTAACGCCTACTAAAAAGGATTCGGTATGGGTTATTGTAGACCGATTGACTAAATCTGCCCATTTTATACCAGTCTGTATTGATTACTCGTTGCAGAAGCTGGCAAAGTTGTATGTGGCTGAGATTGTGAGACTGCATGGGGTACCGGTTTCTATTATATCTGACAGAGACCCTCGATTTACATCTCGGTTCTGGAAGAAATTACACTAGGCTTTGGGTACTAGGTTGGACTTCAGTACTACGTTCCATCCCCAGACATATGGTCAATAAGAGAGGGTGATTCAGATACTGGAGGACATGTTAAGAAGTTGTGTCATTGATTTTCGAGGTAGCTGGGAAGATTATTTGCCACTAGCAGAGTTCGCGTATAATAACAGCTATCAGTCCAGTATTCAAATGGCACCGTACGAGGCATTATATGGTCGTAGGTGTCGTACTCCTACCTGTTGGACTGAGCTGGGCGAGCGGCGAGTTTTGGAACTAGAGTTAGTTTCTGATACCGAAGAAAAAGTAAAACTGATTTGAGATCGGTTAAAAGAAGCATCTGATAGGCAGAAGTCTTACGCGGATCTTAAACACCGAAAGATTGAATATTCTGTGGCGGACTTCGTATTTCTCAAGGTCTCCCTATGGAAGAAGGTACTAAGGTTTAGACGGAAGGGTAAGCTTAGCCCTAGGTTTATTGGGCCTTACCGAATACTGAAGCGTGTGGGGCCGGTTGCCTATCAACTTGAGCTGCCTCCAGAATTAGACGGATTCACGATTTGTTCCATGTCTCTATGCTGAGGCGTTATCGCTTTGATCCCACACATATAGTACCAGTCGAGGAGATCGAAGTTAGGCCAGATCTGACCTTCTAGGAAGAAACAATACATATATTGGACCATGAGGTTAAGGTACTAAGGAAGATATCGATCCCTCTGGTTAAAGTGCTTTGGCGAAATCACGGTACCGAGGAAGCCACGTGGGAACCTGAGGAGGCGATGCGACAACAATACCCTCACCTATTCTGACCAGGTAAATTTCGAGGCCGAAATTTCTTTTAGGGGGTAGAGTTATAACGCCCAAAAAATATAGGGTCTTTAATTTTGCATGTTTTGACACAAAAAGCTTGTTAGCTTTAATGGTTAAGTGATTTAGGTGTGTACGGGGGTGTGTGAGAAGCCTGGGTTCAAGTCTTGGCCTTTGTAAAATTTTTAGTTTTTTATTAAATTAACCTGGACACTGGCACTTAGGCCTTATTAGTTATAATGCTAGTTTTATTGCACAAAAAGAGCTTGTGGTGTAGTGGCAAGGTGGCGTGTGGTATAACTGAGAGGTTTGAGATTCAAGTCCTAGGTTGCACAATGGAGTGTTTATTTTGCTGCTTGAGCTGTGTAGGTAGAAGAGTTGGACTGAAACTCTGTAAGGTGAAGTTTGAATTGGTCTTGGATGGATTTGTGGAGAGATAGTAGGAGAAAATCGTGGAGAGAAGTATGGAGAGAGTTGTGGAGAGAATCAAGGAAGTTTGAGGTGTGTAGGAAGTGTTGGTGCCGAATTGGTTTAGGGAAGCTTAGGAATTTTGGCTGTAGGCATTTTTCTTGTTTCGGTTTTGTGGGGTTGTGAAAAGAGAGTGCCGTATTTTTCCTTTGTGATTTTTACCATTCGAGAATTCTTTCGGGTTTTGCGTTTTAGCTATTGAGGTGACCAAAATTGCTTCTACTCTCTCCCTTTCCACATTTGCCGAATAGGTAACTTTTCTTTTAGTCTCATTTTCCTTTCTTTTCCGATCCTCTACTCTCCTAATAGTGTCGAATGCACATCTCTTCTGTCCCCCTCCATTCTTCTATTTTCTCTCAAAACCGGACCTAGTTTCCATCATCTTCTTCTCTGCTCCCCACTCTCTTCCCATCTTAGCCGATTTTCTTCAAGGCTCTTTTATGTATTTTCAGTTACCATCTTTTCCCTATTGTGCTTGGCCGAATCCTAAGCTATTTTAACCGACTTCATCATCATCAATTTCGGTAAGTCTTTCAACTTTCCAAGCAAGCTATTTCGTTAGCACTGTGTTTTAAGCCACTATTATTTATCTATTCTTAGGGTTTGAAAATCTCGAGAAGAGAAAAGAGGATTCTCTTGTGTGTGGAGGCGTTCCAAATCTTCCCTTCACCAACCGTTTGATCATTGGGATAATCATCAAGAGCGTGGAATCGTGTCTTGGACAACAATCTTAGAAGAGTAGGCCATATTTCTTACAATCGTGGTAGGTGATGGTTGATTAAGTGCGGTTTAAGTTCTTGAAAATATTTGTTATTGAAAGGCTGACCGAATAATCAAATCAATGTAGGTTGGTGCCAAGAGGTGTTTCGCTAGCTTTTGTGAAAAAGGTGTGTAATCACACTATCTCCTCCGTGAATCGACAAAAGCCGAAAAGCCGAAACCTCGGCATATGAGGCCTCACAAGCGTGCGACCGCTCGTTTGGTAAACTAAGCCCACCATCATGGGCGATAGATTCTAGAGGCCACCACAAGCGTTCTTGTGATCTTAGGCCGTTATGGGCCTCGTTTGGCTGAAATGGGCCGTGTGGGCCTAATGGGCTCGTGGGCCCCATAGGGATAAAAGCCAAAAAAAGTGGCGGAAACTGGATTGGTTTATGTAGTTGGCATAGCCGTGACTGAATTTGGGCTAAATGGGCCACATGGGCGTGTGGGCCCACTTGGGCCAAATAATGGGCCTTGGGCCCATTTACACCGTTATGACCATATAGATTATCTGTGCCGCTCTAGGCGACTGTAGACCTTCGGAGGGTTGTGATTTGTACTGAAACCCTAAAATGGGTAAAATGACCAAAATACCCCTAAAGGGTAAAATTACTATTTTAACCCTAATAGATGGAAATTACCATTTTACCCCTAGAGGTAAGTCGACTGATGAATGTATATTATTATATGACTGTACTGAGTGGGACATACTGCATACACAAGATATTTATGACATGGCATTCTGCATGGGGTTGTGATACTGTTGTGTACACAAGATATTTATGACATGGCATTCTGCATGGGGTTGGGATACTGTTGTGGAGGAAGTGTACTGTTATTGGTGGCTTTACACAAATACTGTTACTGGCAGCTTTACTGCGATACTAATACTGTCAGCTCTACTGCAATACTGTTACTGGTGGCTTTGCCACATATACTGTTATTGGCAGCTCTGCTGCGTTATTATTACTGGCAGCTATGCTGCAATATTGGTATGTTGGCTGGGTGGGTCGATTTTATCCCCACATGGTGTGTTGGTTGGTACGGGTGGTGTGTTGGCTGGATTGGAGTGGGTTGCATATGTGCATCATACTGATACTGTAATGGGCTAAGGCCCACAAAAAACTGTTACTGAATAGGGCTCAGGCCTGGACTATTATTGCATGATAGGGGATTACACACTGAGTTCTTGTAACTCACCCTTTTCTTTTAACTGTACAGGTAATCCCTAGCCTTAGATGATTTGGAGCTGCGAGGGACTCGGAGGTGGCCACACGTTCACTAATATTTTATTTTAGACCTAGTTATTTAAAATTTTATATTGGGTTGATATTTATGTAATAAGGCCTCTGATGATTTTAATTTCTTTAATTTGGGTTTAATTTCTTATTTTGAAACTGCCAATCTGATACAAATGAGTTTTCAAAAATAATATCTGTTTTAAAAGACAAACACACATTTTCAAACTTCAAAATGACTTTAACTAGAGTAGCTTCCACGGGTTTTTAACCAACTAAGAAACCAACAGTAACAAACATGGCAATCGTTTAAAAACGGTTTTCTCTCAACAAGCCTGATTTCAAAAAACACTTCGATATGACACGTCAGATTCGATCGTAACGTTTAGGTCAGGTTTGGGGTGTTACAATAACCTTGAGCCTAAAGGACCAACCTTAAAACACTACATTATCCCTACTTCTCGAATTTAAGCTTTATAGTGCCCTTCTTAATGAGCCATTGTGTTTCAAACCTTGAGCTGGAATTGAGTTCGGAACTCAACCCTTCATAGTCCTTAAAATTTTAATGCACTATCAAATGGATGTCATGCCATAGACATCGAGGTTTAGGTAGGAACATTATGGAGGTTTTTTAGAAAAGTGTACTGAAGTGATTAGTAAAGAGGGATTAAAGTAGCTCATAATTGATTCTTGGTAAAAATTGTGCATGAAAAAGAGGAAAATGCGAAAGAAAGAAAAATGAGGATTAAAAGAAGAATGAGGTAAAAGAACAAACAAATGAAAAAGATGCTCAAAATAAGAAAAAAGAAAAGAGCATAAAATAGTCTCAAAATCATAGTGCACAAAAATGAGCTAATATCAACCATCCTTTTCCACATTGTTGGAGAAATAAAGGTGAGAGAAGGAGAAATAAGACTGTGAGATGAAATGATCACATTTGGGGGAAACTGGGAATAATGTCGTGTGCTATACTATTCATAGTGTAACAGCCCGATTTAGGGGCTAGTTGGAATAGTGGTTCGGAATCACTAATCCGAGGTCAGAGAAAATTATCTTTATGTTATTTTATGAGTTAGAGCATGATTATATAAGTGCATGAAAATTTTGGTGCTTTAATTTTAGCGATTTCATGCTTAATTTCGAAAAATGACTAAATCGCATAAAGTGTGAAAGTTCTATTTTATAAGCTAAAGGTGCCTAATAGTCATAGAATATTAATTGGAGACCTTTAATGTGCAAATAGACCCTTAGACATAAGGTGGCCAGCCATAGGGGACAAGAAAGTCAAAATTAGTCAAAGTTGGTAATGATTTGGTGACTAAATTGATTGTTTTATATTAAAATAAAGAAAAGATGATATCCCTTACTTCACTCATCTTCTTCCGCCAAAAAAAAAAAGCAAAATATGGGTATTAAAGCTCAAAAATTTTAGCAAACTCTTCTCCCTACAAGTAAGTGATTTTAATGATTTTTCTTGATGATAATTGTACTTTTGGAACCCCTAAAGCTTAAGCTTTCTAATGAGGGGACTATTTTTTGAAATGGTGAAAAGTTTAGAGTTTTTCCATGTGAGCTTTTAAGTTGTTTGCTGCATTTTTATGGAAGAAAATGGGTCTTAGTTGTTAGATGAACAACTTTTGTGAAAGGTGTTACCATGAAAACACCTAAAAGGACCTTTTTGTAAAGGTTGTAAAATGTGAAGTAAATGTGTGAAATATTGAGTTTTGATGGTTTCCATAAGAGAAATAAATGTTCACCTAGGCTCGTTAAAGGGAGAAATTTGATTAGAACTAATTTCCTAGCCTAGGGTAAAATGGTTATTTTGCGAAAGTCTAAGGGCAAAATAGTAATTTTGCCAAAGCATGATTATTGAAATGCATTAGTTAATGTGATAATTAAATGAGCTAATTTGCTATTATAGATCAAGAAGAACAAAGAATTAACATCGATCAGGGAAAGAACAAAGCATCGGACCCGATCAACAATCTAGCCTATTTTGAAGTCGAGGTAAGTTTGTGTGTAATAAATTCAAGATTATGTTATTAAGCTTCTAAATGTTTGATAGCAGCGATGTTGTATAAAATTTCTATGAATTTTGAGTTATGATGTTAAATGAGAAAATGATGAGAATTGTAATGTGAAAGTCCTGGTTGGACTTTAATAAACGATAGATTAAGATTATCGTGATATGAGAAAGGTAAGGTCCCGTATAAGACCATGTCCGGGACATGGCTTCGGTATCGACTGGAGATCCCGCATAAGACCATATCTGGGATATGACATCGGCATCAAATATGAGAATCGTATATGACCATATCCGAGATATGGCATCAACAAACGATATGAGATCCCGTATAAGACCATATCGGGGATATGGCATCGGCATCTAGAAGTGACCCCACGTGAGGCCACATCTGGGATGTGGCATTGGTGTTGTAATTATGTGAATGAGGATGATTATATAACCTTGAATACCTTATGTAATCTCTATGTGGTAAATGGTTAAGATTATGCTAGAAATGAGATTAATGCTAATACCAAGTGATGAGGTGATACATGTATATGTGAGTATTTCATTAGAATGGTTCACGATATGAGGCATGTTATGTAATTGGTAAGAGTAAGTATGAGTAAGTTATGGAAATGAGCTTAAAACTTGTGCTTTATTCAATGAAATAAATGAATGACATTATGAGTTTTATGTTGCTATTTATTCATGCAAACTTACTAAGCTTTATGCTTACCCCTCTTATTTCCCTTTTCCTTGTAGTATTGCCAAGATAACTCGAGGATCGTGGGACGTTGGAGTTCAGAATCACACTATCGACATCTCTTTGGTATAACAAAGTTAGATTTATTTTGAGTATGGCATGTATAGGACTTGGGTTATTTTGTTATATCATATTTGTTAGCCAAAGTGTCGGCTATTTATGTTATCATATTCATTTTGTAAGTGGTCATTGGAATTAGGCCAATACTTGACAAGTTTATATATATTCAATGATGATGAAATTATGAAGTTTATGCTTGTGTGGATGCTTTGATTTGAGTTCTTAGAAGTGCCTTAAGGTCATGAGTTATGATGAATTGAGTTGGTATAAGTATGGTTTCTATGTAGGGTGGCATTTGGCTTGAAATATAGCCTTTTTAATGTCCACACGGGTAGACACACGGGCGTGTGTCTAGGCCGTGTGTGACACACAGTCAGCCCCACGGGAGTGTTGATCGGCCGTGTGTCCCCTTGTATGCTAGGTTTGTAAGTCAGTATGCTCAGTAGTAAACACACGGGTAGAGACACGACCGTGTGTCTCAGCCGTGTGGGAGGCACGACCATGGGCATGGGCATGTGCCCAGGCCGTGTGAAGTCTGCACCTAAAATTAGGAATTTAATTCGACACATGGCCTAAGGACACGGGCGTGTGTCTTGGCTGTGTGATAATTGTGAGGTGATGACGGGCTAGGGACATGGGCGTGTGTGACCTGATCGTCGAATTCAGAGTTTTAAATTTATAATGAGAATGATCGAACCTAGAAACTAACTCTGACAACGATTTTGAGGCAAACGCACCTATCGAACAGTAGTATAGTTAAGGCAAGACCGGAATGTCGAACCCAAAGGAACTAAAAGTACTAATACTAACTTTCTTTTTATGATCGAACCACTGGGACGAGTCACAAATCATCATATATGTGGTACCAAACCACTGGTGGTTCCAAACTGAGACTTAGTCACAAATAATAAGATTATGTGGGGTCAACCCACTTGTGGTACCAAACCACTGGTGACAGTCTAAAAGATCATATTTCCTCCCTTTTCACTTCATATCCCAATTTCATGCTCATGTTTAACAGCTAATTAACATGGTATGCTCAAGCTTACAATACATGCATTCATTGATAACGAGCATAGTAGAACTTACTCGGAGTCCTCACTTTTACCCACAAGGGTATTTTAGTAACCAATAACGTCACTTTGGCTTTCAGACATAATAGTTACTAACAAAATAACATATGAAGTGTGTGAAAGTTACACACCTGATAACCCGTAATACCATGCTCTCTATGTCGATACTATTGCTAATCGGAACTATTGCTATCTGTCTAGGACTCTGCTCAGAAGCCTGCCCACAACCCAGTGGCCAATCTCGAACTGCCGACACTGCTCGCTTCTTAAACTTAGGGGCTGGGTTTACGGGTCCAACCCCCTCCTTAGAATTGCTGGCATTCGAGTCCATGGAACAGATCTTGGTCAGAAGACCGAGTTAACACATAGAGTAAAATATGAATAGATTTACGCGTTTAGCTGAATAGATCTCCTTACCTAGATCGACAAAAGTTGGAAGCTATATGCTTGGATCACAAGTCGAGTGAATCCCAAAAATCTCCAAAAAAATGCGACACCACCCCCACCTATATTCGGCCAAGAGTTTAAAGAATGGGATTACTGCCTTCGGCACTCAAACGCAAGAAAGATAATTGAAATGAAAAGAAACCTCTTACCAAAACCACTAGAGAAACCGATTGGGAGTGATGGAAGATCAGTAATGGCGATCCACTACAAATAGGAGTCGAAAGAGGAGATTTGAATGCCAGAGAAAGATTCGGCTAACAATTAAATAAGGACTACCTAGAAAAGATGACAAGTTTTGGCTTTTCTTTTTAAAGAAATCGAGAGGAAAAGAGATGAGATGGTTAGAGAGATTCGGCTAAAGCAAAAAGAACTTACCGAATGCCGAAAATGTTCTGCTCTTGAAAAGGAAAAGATGAAGAAGAAAGGTATTATCTAGCCAGAGGTATTCGGCTAAGGTGTTCAAAAGAAATTGAAAAGAGAATACCAGAGTTTCGGCAATTGGTAAGGCTTCAAAGGGTTTCGGCTTTGATGTTAATGGCAAAGAAAATAAAATAAAGATGATAAGTGGAAGGCAATGTAGGTTTCGGCCAACACAAAAGAAGAAAAGAAGAAGAAACTTAGGAGGTAATTCGGTTTTGGTATTTGAGAGAAAAGAAAATGCAAACCAAGAAGTGTGGGAGTGTTTCGGTTTTGGCACAAAAGAAATGAAAGAAAAGGATACACTAGGTGCTCTCTAGCTAGCTGAAATACCCAACACTCCCAAAGCTATCACCAAAATTTGGCCACCCCCTAACACCTTCAAAATTCAGCTAACACTTCACACCTCTTCAATCCCCTTCTTTTTCTCCTTAATTTTCTCCTGATCACACATTCAAAATTGTTTGAAAGTTTCAAAACCCACTTCTTACTCCTGTCCATACATTTGAATTGTTTGACTCAATCAACTCTCCCCTTTTCAAGCATCCCAGCCAAACTCCACCTCTGCTACCCTTGACGCCAAAAAGAATTCTTAAAATGAGGAATACGCGACTTGAACTTGCTCCCTCTAGCTCCCTTGTGGCGTCACCTACCTCAACCCTTAAGTGGCGCCTCCTTGCCACTTTACTAAGGCACTTCTTTGTGTCATCCAACACAAACAATATCCCTTAAGGACCAATTCAGCTAGCTTCCCCTAAAAGTGCCAAAAGCAAAAATTTCACCAAGACTCTGGCTTACCCCTAAATCATTCCTAGACCCTAAAGTACCCTGAACTAGCATGATAGACATAGCATTCACACACAAGCACATAAAATGCAAAGGCCCCAATTCAGGATGTTACAGTTAATCCCATAGGCTTGCCTGAAAATCAAATCTCCACCACTGTAAAATGAGATGATAAACAGATCAAAAGGTCTTTAACAGGGTTGTAACGGATCTAGGGTTAAAGGTGTGGATAAAGGCTGAATTAGAAGGTTATAATAGAGATCAAATTGACAAGTTACCTATCTAGAAATACTGAGACAATAATTACATCAATTGAAAAGTAATAACCCTAATAATACGAGCTTTTCTTTTGATAGATAGACTTTAACTGTATAAGCTCACTTTTCATAATACTAATACTGAATATACTTCAAATTTTTTTAAGAACAAATCAATAATAAAGGATGAATTCAAATACTGAAATAATATAATTAGGTAACTAATCAAATCACATCTCAATAGAAGGGTAGTCAAGGAGTGGTGATAGCAAATACAAAGGGTTTTTGGTTAATATTAGTGGGTAAGTCAATAAAAGGGTTGTTAGGATCAAAGGGGTTCACTAGGGGTTAATTATGAAGGTAGGCTTTTAGTGGAGTAAGTGGGTTAAAAACCTAAGTGCCTTTATCATCTCTGTATATCAAATCAAATGTGTGGTCTTGACATGTATACTTGAAGCAAGTTCTAGAATAACAAATCAATGTTAACACACTTATAATCAAAAAGTGAGCAAGAAAAAGAATATATGCTCTATAAGGCTCAAAATCTCACAAAAATTATGGGTATTTGATATCAACCTCATAAATTTCAAATTTCAAGATATCATTCAGATTCAGGTAGACAACCGAAAAATTTTAAAATTTTTGAAAAATAGACTTATCATGCTTGATTCTCTAGTATTCTTCAAATTTAATCATCAATGCACAATTATCAATGACTTAATCCAAAACACATCAATAAAAATCATAAATCAAAGGAAATTTCATTCTAGTCATAATATGAGAAACTTACTTTGGAACAAGGAATGATTCAGGGGTTTGAGAATAATGCAGAAAGTTAGGCACTTTCTTGAAATAACTATTCACCCCCCATACTTAAGATGTACATTGCCCTCGATGTACAAACATAGATATGTAATTTAAGAGAGAGGGAGAGGTGAAACTTCCTAAATTTGGATGGTTTCTCGGAGTTGGAAATCGATAGGGTTGGTTGCTGCTATCGAGCTCTGCGGTAGATGAAGAAATTGGGAAGCTCGTAGAGAATTAGCCAGGGATTATTAAGACACATTTAAAATAAACTAAATATCTAATTAAAGATAAGAAAGAGAAAGAGAAAGAAAGTAAAAATGTAAATAAACTAAGGCTAAGAGATAAAGGGGCTTGAGAATCCTTATTGGTAGATGGTTTGCGAGGTGGGTGTGACTTCTAAGGCTATGGAGGCGGTGGTGGAAGTGGCGTGATTCCCAAGCAACCTTTTGGACCTGACACTAAGAAACTAAAGTAAAATAAACTAAATTAAGCATAAGATTGTCAAAGAGAAGGAAAATAAAAGAGAAGATAAAAGTAAAACTAAAGATAAATGGTCTCAAAGACCCTTGGCTTGTCGAATGGATGAAGCGAGCGGCATGAACTTATGTAAATCAGTCTCTATGAGTGAGACTGTGCTTTGATTCCGTCGTTTCTTCGACATTGAGCTTTTGAGGATCGAGAATTAGGGAAGGATTGAAGAAGAGAAATATGGAGGGGAAAAATTTTGAAGGATGGAATGGGAGAAAGTGGTTGAGAAGAGGGATGGAGGGGTCGTTTATATAGATTTTCAAGTCAGGTACATTCACACGCCCGTGTCTCGTGGGCGTGGTATATCACACGGCCATGTCACACGGCCGTGATGGGCTTTGTTCGTTTCTCCCACGCCCATGCTAAGGTCACCACACCCGTGTATAATTTAACAGTGTCGACCACGGCTGTATCGCACAGTCGTGGGGTTTTGTTGGTACCCGTGGGGTAGTGGTTGGAATCCGTGACTCTGAATTTTGATTTTCTTTGACCGTACCTCTTCTTCCATGTCATTACGGAGATTCTTGAGGTCCACACGGTCACGGCCACGGCCGTGTGGCGTGGGAATCTGCACTTTTGGTTAGTTTAAAGCTAAGTGTTTAAGACTAAGAGAAGAAAAGAAAATAAAATAAAAATAATTGAGAAAGTAAATAGGGTTAGTGCTCGGGTTGCCTCCCGAGAAGCGCTTGTTTAGAGTCTTAGGCTAGACTTTCCTCGTATTTGCAAAAATCATGGTGGTTTAAAAGTTTGAATATCTTCCCTCATGTTATCAGTTCTATTCTCAATATAAAGTTTAAGTCGAGAAGCATTTACCTTAAAAGTGCCGAATGTTGATTTGCTTACCTCGACTGTTCCATTTGGGAAGATATTGCGTACCTCAAGAGGAATTTCTTCGTTCGTGTTCAGGTCTAATGTGATGATGCGAGGATCTGCTTTATCTAACAGTACCTGGTCTCCTATTTTGAAGTGGTTTATTATTCCTATGAGCTCTTCTAGGGGCTCCTTCGGTTTTATTTCGTGTGGTTACGGTTCCTCTTTAAAGTGTGTCTTCCACTCTTCTAATTTATCGATCTTAAGGCTTCGTTCCTCATATAATTCTTCCTTGTTGGCACGAGGTCCATGATTCGGCTCAGGTTTGTAACCTTGTGGTGTTTCCTGAAAAGAAGGGTTAACCGAAGGGTTATTAATAGAATTTACATTCTCACCTTGGTTACTTGATGTTCTAGCTGAGTCGAGGGCTTGAAGAGTGACTGTCTCCTCGCCTACACAAAGTATAAGTTCGCCTGCATCAACATTGATTTTAGTTCTGGCAGTTGCTAAGAATGGTCTTCCTAAAATTAAGGGGACCGTGTTGTCCTCATCCATGTCTAAAACGACGAAGTCTACTGGGAATACGAATTTATCAATTTTTACAAGAACATCTTCGATAATACCCCTAGGAATTCTAATAGTTTTATCAGCTAATTGAATGCTCATCCTAGTTTGTTTGGGTTTCTCTAAACCTAGCTGTTTAAACAATTTATAAGGCATGACATTTATGCTTGCCCCTAAATCAGCCAAGGCATTATCAACAGTTAAACTACCAATTAAACATGGAATTGTAAAACTCCCTGGATCTTTTAGCTTTCGCAGTAGTCTATTCTGTAACATTGCTGAGCATACTGCGTTTAATTTCACATGTGGCTCCTCGTCTAACTTACGCTTGTTCGTCAAGAGTTGTTTTAAAAATTTCCTCGAATCTGGCATCTGTGAAAAAGCTTCAAGAAGAGGTAAGTTGATATGTAATTTCTTTAAAAGTTTAAGAAACTTACCGAACTGTTCCTCTATATCGTCTCTTTTTATCGCTTCGGGATAAGAAATGCGAGGTTGGTACTTTTTGATTATCGGTTTTGGCTTTTCTTGTGTTACCTCGTTTTTTTGAATTGGATTGGGTTCATCTAACCTTATACTATCATGAGCTGTGATGGCTTAAATTTGCTCTTTTGGGTTAATCTCAGTGTTTCTTGGTAGACGCCATTGCGGTCGTTCAGAAATCTCTGATCGAATTTCAAAAACTATCTTAGTAAGTTGTCCAACTGACTTAGTAAGTTCCCCAACTTGGCTTTCGATCCCTTTGATTGATGCCTGTTGATTAACGAGGGTCGTCTCAGTTTGTTGGAGATGGGTATCTGTGGCTGCCATGAATTTTGTCAGCATCTCTTCAAGGTTCGGCCTCTTTTCCTGTGGATAGGGCTGATTTTGGAAATTTTGAGGAGGTTGTTGTCTTTGATTTCCTTGATTTCCTTGACCTCCCCATGAAAAATTTGGGTGGTTCCTCCAACTTGGATTATAAGTATTACTATAAAGGTTATTATTAGATCTGAAATTATTACCTATATAGTTCATCTGTTCACTTTCTGTGCCCGGTTGGTAGGGTGGGTACTCAGGATTCGCCACAGTTCCACTTGCGTCGCACTGTATTACTGGATGTACCTGCGAAGAAAAAAAACTATCAAGCTTTTTATTCATCATCTCTACTTGTGGTGATAGCATGGTTACCGTGTCGAGGTTGAAAACTCTGGCTGATTTTGTTGGTTTTGTCCTTGTAACCTGCCACTGATAGTTATTCAGTGACATCCCTTCAATAAACTCGTAGGCTGCTTCAAGAGTTCTGTTGTTCAGGGTTCCACCGGCGGCTGAATCAATTAGTTGCCTCGTTGAGGGGTTCACACCATTATAGAAAGTTTGGAATTGGAGCCACAAGGGTAAACCATGGTGTGGACACCTTCTCAAGAGATCCTTGTATCTCTCCCATGCGTCGTATAATGTCTCTAAATCCATCTGTACAAAAGAAGAGATATCATTCCATAATTTGGCCGTTTTGGCCGGTGGGAAGTATTTTAATAGAAATTTTTCAGTCATTTGATCCCATGTAGGTATTGACCCTTGTGGTAACGAGTTTAACCACTGTTTGGCTTTATTCTTTAATGAAAAAGAAAATAACCGAAGACGTATGGCATCATCAGAAACGCCATTTATTTTGAAGGTATCACAGAACTCTAAAAAATTAGCTATATGAGTATTTGGGTCTTCGTCCTGTAAACCGTCAAATTGAATAAATTGTTGAATCATTTGTATAGTGTTAGGCTTTAATTCAAAATTATTAGCAGCTATAACAGGCCTAACAAGACTTGATTCTGCTCCTGTTAAATCAGGTTTAGCATAACATAGTACGCGGAACATTATTTTCTGCAACATCTTGTGGTGGTGGATTATTCTCGTCCATCCCTTCAGTAGGATTGGATCTGCCTTCTCGCTCTTCTTCTGTGTAATTTAGGGCTCGCCTAATTTCTTTGCAATTCCTGCGAGCGGTAGCTTCAATATCACTGTCGTATACTAATGGTCCTCTCGGGTTCCTTCTAGTCATAAACTAGAGGTACCTGCTAGGGAAAAGAAAGAAAGAAAATTTAGCAAAATCAAAATTTAACCTAAAATACAAGTAAATTGTAGAAAATAAAAATAATGGCTAAAGTAATAAAAATAGAGCTTTCTTAATATTTTAGTTCCCCGGCAACGGCGCCAAAAACTTGATCGTCGAATTCAGAGTTTTAAATTTATAATGAGAATGATCGAACCTAGAAACTAACTCTGACAACGATTTTGAGGCAAGCGCACCTATCGAACAGTAGTATAGTTAAGGCAAGACCGGAATGTCGAACCCAAAGGAACTAAAAGTACTTATACTAACTTTCTTTTTATTATCTAGCCTAAAATAATTGAAGTTGTTGTTTTAATCTAAATTTAACTAACTACTAAGTTAAAGACGCAAAGACAAAAACAAAGAATGAATTGGGGAAATACTGTTGGGAAAACTCAGTTGATTAAGATAATACCCTTAGGAAGAATCCACCTAGACTTCACTTGTTATCTAACACTGAACCAGACGATGTATTCACTTGACTTGATCCGTAAGATTCCCTCAGTTATATTAAACTCTCTCTCGAGGCGAATAACGTCTAACTCTTAGGTTAATTAATTGAAATCTCTTTCTAATTAAAACCCCTAGAATCACATTAACTCGACCTATGGACTCCCATATTAGGTTTCACCCTAATCCGACAAAATCTCGTCACCCTATCTCTAGGCCTGCGATCAACTCCGCTTAATTATGCTAGATCTACTCTTAGGTAGGGACTTTTTCTCCTCCACCTAAGCACATTCAACTTGAATCAATATCCTGGAAATATTAATGCAAGAATTAAGCACACATAATTAAGAACAAATCAAGTATTTATCATATAGTTCAGAAAATGATAACAAGATCCGTCTTAGGTTTCATCCCCTTCAGGTATCTGAAGGGTTTAGTTCATAACAATAAAAGAAATATCTCAAAAGAAAAGATAAAACAAAACATAAGAAATTCTTAAAACCCCCTGAAGGAATTGAAGGAGAGATCGGCCGTCTTGAGTAGAATTCCGGCTTCTTGAGATGGATCAACTGGCTATCTTCGAGTGTTTCCCACAAATCTGACCTTCTGGCTCGGCTCCTTGGCCTATCTAACCGTCCCCTTTCAGGTAATACTTGGAATCTCTTTCTAATTAAAACCCCTAGAATCACATTAACTCGACCTATGGACTCCCATATTAGGTTTCACCCTAATCCGGCAAAATCTCGTCACCCTATCTCTAGGCGTACGATCAACACCGCTTAATTATGCTAGATCTACTCTTAGGTAGGGACTTTTGCTCCTCCACCTAAGCACATTCAACTTGAATCAATATCCTGGAAATATTAATGCAAGAATTAAGCACACATAATTAAGAACAAATCAAGTATTTATCATATAGTTCAGAAAACGATAACAAGATCCGTCTTAGGTTTTATCCCCTTCAGGTATCTGAAGGGTTTAGTTCATAACAATAAAAGAAAATATCTCAAAAGAAAAGATAAAACAAAACATAAGAAATTCCTAAAACCCCTAAAGGAATTGAAGGAGAGATCGGCCGTCTTGAGTAGAATTCCGGCTTCTTGAGATGGGTCAACTGGCTATCTTCGAGTGTTTCCCACAAATCTGACCTTTCTGGCTCGGCTACTTGGCCTATCTAATCGTCCCCTTTCAGGTAATACTTAGGGGGTTTATATAGGCTTTCAAAATAGGTTTCTTTTCCCCTAAGTATCCTTTTCCGAGTGAAACTCTTCTTTCCAGCGAAAGGGACACGGCCATGGCACACACCCGTGTAAGTCATGGCCAGGCCGTGTTCGAGCCTATTGAATGAGGCACGGCCGTGTGGATTTTGTGATATGGCCCATTTACTCTGTTTTGGGCCTGTTTTCCATTCTTTCCATCCTTGGGTGCTTTCCTGAGTATAAAACATGAAAAGAAAGGATTAAGAGCACCTTTTTACATAAATCAAGGGATAAATCATCCAAAAGTATGCTAAATGTGAGATTAAATTATGTTACTTTTACGGTTTATCATGACCACACACGTCTGCCCACACGGGCGCGTCCCATTTCATACAGGCGTGTGGCCCCTGTTTAGACAAAAATTTTAAGTGCACAAAAGTTTCCGGTTCAATTTTGAAACCCTCTGTATGCATGTTTGATGCCTCGTAGGCCCATAACAAGGATGTTAAGCATATGAATGAGAAGTCTTAAGTTCGAAATGAAATTTTAAAGCCCAAAGTTGTATGTTCAAGCAAGTTAAGTCCGGTAATGCCTCATACCTGGTTCCGGAGTTGAATACAGGTAAGGGGTGTTACACATAATGCTTGAACCATTTTGAGATGTCCTTTCTTTAAATCCGTACCAACCTCAGCCTCAAAATGTTACAAGCCTAAAAGAAATTTGGGACCCAAATAAGTCACCAACACATTAATTTGTATATAGCTTGCATTTGTTAGAATGAACATGAACAATTCTTTTTAAATATATATGAGCGATTCGTATAATTTATTTTGACGGATAACATTTTTACATATGTTCGTTTACATTGCCTATACCTCTATTGACACTTTAACTTTTGAACTAATAATATTTGCATTAAGAATAAGTAAATTAACTAGATATCATTCTTAAGTTGCACGTGAAGCAATTCTCGTACAAGTTTGATGTTGTACTGCTATGTAACCTAATTACCTAAATTTAGTTTAAGAGTTGTCGTTTTGCATGTTTGGTGTGTTTTCTTGAGGACAAGGAAAGACTTAAGTGTGGGGTAGTTGATCTACCACAAATTGATGTGGCAAATTAGGCTTTTTTGACGCATTTAAGGAGCTTTTTCTTGAGCAAAACAGTGTCTTTAGCGTAGTTTTTCGTTATTTTCATATTTTTGGTTAATAAGTGAAAATGTCTCTTTTTTGTCTATTTTGTGATCCAGGTTGGCCGATAGTGCCATTGGGAGGCCTAACGTGTGTTTGAGTGATATAGAGAAGTGTCAGAGGTTGAAAACGAGCAAAAATGACACTTAGGGCAAGGGTATTACGATATCCCACCCTTGGAATCACGATACCTCCGATAGTATAGAAGAATGAAGACCTACTTCAATGGTATCGCAATATCCTCTTTGGATATTGTGATATCCACCCTCTAAGGAGAACCCCAAGTTTCAGTACTGCCTGAGATATCGTGATATCTTTTTTGGGGTATCGCGATATCACCTTTGACAGGGGACAAGCTTGGAAAAAAGGGTAGTATTTGTCTAGCTGGCCCACCAGTCACACAAGGCCCGTATAGGGGCATTTTTGGCAATAAAAAGTCACCAGAATACACTTCAAAATAGACAAAAATTGCTGAGTAGGACACACACACACACACACATTAGCTTAGTTTTAGGTTTAGTTTTCTCTAGGTTTTCTTTAGTTTTCCTCTACACTTTTCTACGGTTTTTATTTTTCTCTTCTTCTAACTTAAATTATGTTTTATTTTATTTTTGCATTTACTTCTTGTTCTTGTTACTCTTAGTGTTAATTAAGTTATTTATTACTGTAGCTAAGGTATTTACATTTCCAGCTCCTGCACTTTTCTTTCAAAACTCATTAAGCTTTAGTTTAATGCATTTTGACTTTATTTTACTTTAAATCTATTAAATCTTGTTCCTTTTATGTTTCTTGCTTTAGATTTCCTTATTAAATGCTTTTGGTTCCATGCTATTTAATTTTTCTTGTATAAAAATCTCAATTGTTGCATTTTTGTTAAGCTTTAATTTCATTGTTGCCTTGTTTTCTACTTTTATGTTTATTTTCTTCACTTTGAGCATGTGTAGCTAAATCTTTAAAGAGGTTGGTTGATGGAGATGTGGGTAAACTAAAACTTTTGGACAAATGACTCAATCATAATAAATTGGACTAAATCGAATAGAACTAAGAACTTAGGTAGTGACGCCCTTAAGGGAATATCAAGATAAAGTGAGATCGGAAGGTAATGTTGTCGCGCACCCGTTCGTTAGTCTCGAATTAACAAGTGAGATCGGAAGAACAACCAAACCTAATTCGGTTAAGTTGGTAAAATTGAGATCGAAAGATAAAATGGAGCCATTTGGTAATTTATGTGATTTATGTCCGTAGTTTGAGGTTCAGTGAACCACATTAAATTTAACCAACCCCCATTTGTTAATTATTACATAGTCCTTTTTATTTTACATTCATTACAATTTAGTCCCTAGGATAACACATTTAATTTTCTTGCAAATTCCTCTTGTTATGAATTGACATACTATAAAATCGTTTTAGTAGCAGATTAGACTCTATTGTGTATGCTAGTTATTGCTCAATCACCTCTTCTTTTGGATTTGACCCCTTGGAATACTTTGTGTTCTATCAGAACTATAAATATTACAATTGACATTGTATACTTACAGTAAAATCAAACTTTAAAAATTGTTATATAATTTTTTGTTTTAATGCACATGCACCAAGTCAATCATTCTCCATCTTCACTTGAATGTTCATTTGATGGGGTACATCCTTGGTTGACTTGTGGTGTGTGATTTCTTCTAAAACGTTTGAGAAGTGTGGCATCTCCTCCACACTTTCCTCACTAAAGCAAGAAATTTCCTCAATAATGCTGAACTCTTCACTTAATTCTTTGACTTCTATCTGTTTTTGAAAATCAACCTTTGAGTTTTCATGTTCAGTAATGGTATAGGGGGCCTCCTTGTCCAGTTCAACATTGTCTTCTTCGACACACTTGTCCACCGGAGCTTGCTACCTAACTCGACGTTTAGTGGCCTCTAACGTAAAGTCCAGCTAATTTTGTATAGCTTGCATAGTTTCTTGGCACTTAGACATGCCATCCTCAAATGCACTACTCCAAGTGGTTGGTAGTGATCTTTATTAGGCTTTTCCGAATATGTACTCCCATCCTTGTAAAAATATGAGGAATATGGGTCGTACAAGTCGTATGTTGGATGACTACTTTCCCATCTTTGGTTGTCTCTATCTACTAGACATGCATAACTATATGAATCATAAGAAGTATCATTTACTTTCCTCCCATAGGGGCCATAATCATCTAGCTAGGCGTTAAAGTACCATCCTCATTAGACACGAACGTACCTTTGGGCCACCTATAATCGTCATTAGACATGACTATTAGTCTACAATCAACAAAATAAAATTAAGAAAAAAATTAAAATAAAAAATTCATATCTATAGACCTAGATTTTGCTAATTATTTCCTTACAAACATGTATCAATCATTAAAAATCACTAAATCTTGCACTGACACCCCGACAATGGCACCAACAACTTTGAGGCTAATAACTCTTGAAAAGAGTTATAATTCATGCCTTTAGACCTAGCTAATTACTTGTACTTAAGTAAATTTAGTTGCATTTTAGGACATTCCATTTGTAATTTGCATTGCATTACATTAAGAAGATTGGACTATGCTTAAATGTTATTATATGTTACTTTTACTTGTTTGAGGGAAGGATTTGTTTGGTAGTATTTGGCAAGTGCAGGATATGGAGAAAGAAAAAAAGGAATGAAGGTTTTTCATGGCAAAAGGTTGGGCAGTTTGCCAACACGAATGCCTTGGCAATTCTAGGAAGACCCATTCAACACTCAATGCATAACCAACTCTACTTGTACCAGAAAAATCTACCTAAAAAAGATGGAAGAAAATGATGGGCTGATTGGATTTACCTTAGTGAAAAAGACTATAAAAAGCTAAAGGATGAAACCTAAAGGAGAAACTGTAAAAAAGAACAACAAGAAGGAGGAAACCCTAAAGAGTGCGAACATAAAAGAGAAGAGGTCCTTAGGCAAAAATAAAAGGTAGTGGCTGAGTAGTGACAGAAAGAGAAAGACCAAGGCAGTCCCTCTCAGCCACCGCATGACACTCTGTTGCTAAAGTGTGGGTTGGATAAACGAAAGCTATCCTCCCGAAGTTCTTCCGTTATTTCTTGATTGCTCTTTGTGAATTGATTTGTTGAAACGATGTTGAATGATATTTTGATTTTGAATTTTAATTGCCGACCGATGAGCTAAATCTCATAGGGTTGGGATTACATGATGAAACCTTTATTTTCTTTAATGGTTGAAGCACATATCTAAATTAATTTACTGTTTCATTCAATTGTTTTTATTTCTAAATTGTATGCGTACAATCCCTAGACATAGATGACTGTGCAACATGCCCATAAACTAATCTAATTCTAAAAAGGTTGGAGTAGTTGGACCGTAATTGAATGATATGAGCAAGAAATCGACAGATAATTGGAGTAGACTCTAGACATAGAGTAGTGTTCATATAGAATGAAGACAAAATAGTGCAGGATACTGGAAACACGAAAATATACAAACTTTTTCATGCCCTTTTTAACTCAAATTCATGTAGTTCCGATCAAATTCTTGTCGAAAAATATTTAATTATTATAAAATAATTAAATTGTACTTAAATTATTAACATGATGAATTTTAATTAATTTTATAATAAATTTTGATTAATTTTGATCATTTTCAACAGATTCGCACAAAGGACGAAAAACGGCTCGGTAGACACTACTAGAAGCACAAAACCAAGAAGCAATTTTTAAGCATCAAGGGGAATTAATTTTTCAGCCTAAGACTGTAACACCCCAAACCTGGCCTAGACGTTATGGCCGAATCTGGCATGTCACATCAAAAAGGTTGTGTAAAACCACACGATCATTAAAAACCTTTCCTCAATTCAAAAACTTTTTATCAATGAAAAACCCCGAGTTTCGTTGCTTATCACATAAGATTTGCTTAAAGTTGTTTCCCTTGCGAACACAAGATTATTTTCAAAACGTTATTTGTTGCAGAAGACTGACTTTTAAAGTTGTGGAAACGTGATATTTGAAAACAACAGTTATTAGTTTAAAAACCCGTGTTTGAATGTTTGACAATTCATAACTAAAAGAATTACTGAAAGAAAGTTAAAAGAAAATCCCAATGGCTGTATTACATAAATTATTAACCCAAAAATAATATAAAAATAAATTAAACTCAAAAATTGCTAAGTTCCGTTTATTAACAAATTCGGCGTATGGCCACCTCCGAGTCCTCCGTAGCTCCAAATCCTCTAACGCTAGGGATTACCTGTACGGTTAAAAAGAAAAGGGGTGAGTTACGAGAACTCCGTGTGTAATCCACTATAACGGTCATAGTCTGGGCCCGAGCCCATACGGTGTCGGTCTGGGCCTAAGCCCTATTCGTTAACACTCTGGGCCTAAGCCCTAAAACATATCAAATGCAATGGATGTGTGCCCACCCCAATCCAACACAACTCTCCACCCGTACCAACCAAACTCTCTCTGGGGACCAAGTCAACCCACCCAGCCAAAACTCTCCAATAATGCAGTCATGTTGCTAATAACGGTATGTGGCTGAGCCACTCAATAAAGCATATGTGGCGAAGCCACTATAACGGTATGTGGCAATGCCACTGGAACGGTATGTGGCGATGCCACTAGAACGGTATGTGGCAATGCCACTAAACGGTACTTCCTCCGATCAACAAACCCAACCCAATGCAAGATGTTATGAATGCAGTGTATTACAATTATAAACATATATAGAAAATCACATAAATGATGTTTAACTATCACCAAGGGTATAACGATCATTTTGTCATTTAGGGGTAAAATGGTAATTTCACCCCTTTGGGTATTTCGATAATTTTAACCATCGAAGGTATTTCGGTAATTTACCCACTGAGGGTATTTCGGTAATTTTACCCAACGACGGTATTTAGGTAATTTACCCACTGAGGGTATTTCGATAATTTACCCACTGAGGGTATTTCAGTAATTTACCATCTAACGACCTTTCTGGAGGCCCACTGTTGCCTCGAACGACACCGGCTCCCTTTTTTGGTTATTACAGCGTAATTGGACCTAAAATCCAATTTCGGCCCAAATGGGCCCACACGCTCGTGTGGCCCGTTTATCTCATTTTTGATATTGGTTCTGCAGACTTCGCAGTCGTAGCAGTCATCTGGTACTTACCATCGATTTCGTTCATGTGGGCCCGTTAACCCATTGGGCCCACTAAGCCTGCTTCGGCTCAGCAAGGCCCATTACGGCCTCAGTTCCATGAGAGGGTTCGTGACACTCTCAATGGTCTTTCGCCATCCCTAGTGGGTCGGTTTATCTCTACGAGCACTCGCACGCTCGAGCGATCTCAATTGTCGATGTTTCAGCTTGTCGATATTTCGGCTTCCAGCCGATTCACAACACATTGCACTATCAGAATAGACAGAGGTGTGAGATTACAGACCTTGATCGCGAATGTGACACGAATCCCTTAGCACCCTTCCTTGCTTTATCGAGTTTTGCTAAATCCTCTCCGATTATCAGAGAAGATTAATGACCCCTCACTGAACCCTGTATTTTAAAACACCCCTATTAGAGAAGTTGAATAAGATGTGGTTAACATCCACCTTTGCTGAAACCAAACCCAACCCAAACCAGATCGGTCCTTCAACCAAACACAAAGTGCGAAACTTACCATATCAAAGCCTGAGAGTAACATTTCAACTGCTTCCGGACTCTACTCCCATTTATGTCACGAGGGCACCTAAACCAATCAATGTCAGACTATAGAAGAAAAGGGGAGATTCAGCCACTTAGAGAAAAGAATAACATGCCCAAACCATTAATCAACACACAAGAGTCACACTACTTACCTTTAAATTCGGTATGAACCACTTCCCTCTAGCAACCCGAAAAGATGGCCCTAAAGATTAGGAAGGAAAAGAAGGGATTAGCTTCGGCTGAAGAAGAGATGGAGTGTTGAGCACAAAAGGGAAGACTAGGTTTGGCTATGGAAGAAAAGAGTAGAAAAGAAGATGAGAAGAAAAAGAAAAGAAAAGGATAAAGAGAGATGGGAAGAAGAAGTTTCGGCCAACAAGTGTTTAGGCTATTCGTACAAAGAAAGAACACACGAAAAGTAAGATGAAGATGAGGAGAAAGAGACTAAGAATTTGGTAGAACTGAATTGAAGAGGAACTGACCCAAAATGCTAGAGAAAATGAAAACCCAAAATGTAAAAACTCACCAAAGAATACTAGAGAAAATTCGGCACACTCCCCTCTCCCTACTGAAAAATGCTACCAAAACACCCCTCCTCAGCCGAAATTCCCCTTAGCTAGACCCCCGCTTTTGGCCAACACTTCCAACACCCATCAACTCCTTGATTTTCTCCCCTTTTTCCTCCTACAATTCCTCTCCTCCACCCATTTGAATTATTTGACCAAGTCCCCACTCCCCCTTGAAGAGTTTGATCCGAACTCTGTTTCCTCCACTCTCAAGCCAAAAAATAAAATCCTTCATTTACAACCTGAGGGACTCGAACTCCTCCCTTCCTTGCTCTCCACTTGACGCCACACCACCACACCACATGCTCCACTTGTGTTAGTAAAATACACTCAAATTTACTTAAGCCCAACTCCACCAGCCCTCTCCTCTTAAAGGCCAAAAACTAAAATTTTTTCAAGGCTCAGACTCGATTCTAGGCCTCTCTAGAACCCCCAAATACACTCAAGTAACCAGCTGAGCAAGTACAACATGCAATTATGCAAAAATTTACAATCCCTAACTTTTGGGATGTTACAAAGACAGTCCAAATTATATGTATTAATTCATAATATAATTAATTTTAATTTCAATCCAATTTAATTTGGGTTAAATAAATTATTATTAATTAATTATGAAAAGTGGCCCAATTGAGCTGAGCCGAGAAAACCGATCCAACCGAGCACTGGGCAGCCCAAAACCATCCCACATACTGACCCAATCAGCTTGCTTGGCTGATTATTTAACTTAAAAAATGGCCCTTGAAGACTCCTTCAAATTGCATTCAAATCCCTCCACTATTTGTGCCTTTTTAGATTTGCCCCTACCTTAAAATAGCAATTTTGAATTCTTCAAACTTGCCACATGTGTGGCCAGCCATGGGGGACTTTATGGCTACTGATTTTTGCTAATTTTAGCAGCCATCTCAACCTATAAATACCCCCTTTTCTACTCACTTGAAACACATCTCAACTCTTTTAATCTCTTCATTTCTCTCTCATTTTTCTCTCTTCATTCCCTTCCATTGTTCTTCATTTTCTTCCCCTATTCCCTTGCCAATTTCACCTCTTGAAAAAGAGTCAATCAACCACCTTTTGGATCAGCATTCAAGTGTTCGTAGAAGCCTCGGTTCGACAAGAACAAGAGGAAAAGGAGGAGCGGAGCAAACTAGTCAAGCCTCGGAGAAACACTGGATTTGATTCTTGTTCTTTATCCTTTTAATTTTATTGTTGTTGTTATGAACATGTCTATGAATATTTGTGATGCTGATATGTTTAATTTAATTAATATAGCTTAAATTTAATTTGTGTTAGGTTGATTGCATTTCGTCTACTTGAGTTATTAAAATTGTGTTTGTGCTGTTATAGGCCTCGGTAAGATGTTTGATTAGGTAAAACCATGACTAAGTTATTCTTGCATTATAATTGTAAGGTAACTAATGAATTAATTAGTTAAACGGACTGAAATTGTAATTAATTGACACGATACTTAATCATTGTATGTTTAATCATCTAAGGTAGCTGAGGGTTAAATTAGCAACGGTATCTAACGATATATTAACCTTGGATAACTTGCAAGATTATTGTGATTAAACTGTTTTAAGATAGAAATACATTGTTACCTTACGTAATCTTTTATGTGCTTATGAGATTGAATTAATTGTTTGAATTGGCATAGAGATATGTATAAGAGATTATTTTAGTTTCATAAGTATGCATGTGCATTAACACATTTGCTTATTAAAATTTGTCTAATCGGTTGAATTGACATAGAGATATAGTCAAGAGATAAATGGATTTTGGTAAGTAAGTATGTTCATAAGTTAGCAAATTATCGAGTTGCCGTGAATTTATTCGTAACAACATAAACATGAGTTTAGTAATTCTAAGTTATGTAATTAATCTAACACAATTATGTGATCTTGACTAAAATCATCTTTTAAAATCGTGCATTGAAAATTTTATTTCATTATTATTTATTTTACTTAGTTAAAATCCTAGATTTTAATAACCTCCTCAAATCAAAATATTTTTCTTCACCAAAGTGTTTTTAAAATTGCATTCATAAATGATTCTTTTCATAGTCCCTGTGGGTACGATAACTCGACATTTACTTGTCACTTTATTACTTGTTGCGATTGTGTACACTTGCACATTTCCGTCGTTTTAGGTACCTTGCTAAGGCCTAATTACACAGGCCAGGTAACTTTAGATCTTGCTCTTGAAAGAAGCAGGTCATTTTAGGTCTCTTTTGAGTAGTAGATTGAGTAGGATTTTGCTGAGGCATTACTGAAAGTAAGGGTAGATTCTTAGTAATCCTACCTTCCAAATCAATATCATAGACCCTTTATCCTTTATCTTAGTATCTTTGTCGTAATATTCTTAGTTGTTTATTTATTTGTTCGCATATTATTCACATAATTATCCTCGTAATTGCCATTGCATTTTCACTCTTAACTTGTCATAGCATTTTCAAATATTAGTCAGTTACACATATCACACACATTATTATTCCTTTAAATTACCATTGCATACTTATCTTTGTTTTGCCATAGCATTAATCATAATTCTTTATAATAACTTGACCACTTTTATACCTAATCTGATCCCTATGGAGACGATCTTACTTATCAGTTTATTACTTGATCCAACGTGTATACTGGAACAATTTGCATATCATTTCACATGTGACAAGTTTTTGGCACCGTTGCTGGGGATCGACAAATAGGTGTAATTTGGTTTAGTTACTTTACTTAATTTTGTTAGTTTTATTTAACGTAGTTTAATTTAATTTCTATAGGTTTGCCATCAATGCATGAGAAGTGGCATTCCTACTAACAAAGAATATCCTTTTGACCCAGAGATCGAAAGAACTTTACGAAGAAGTCAGAAAGAACTGCAAAAAATGGCTAGGAACGGGAATGATCCTGGTCTCAATGATAATCCAAATGGTCAATAAGTTAATCCTCATGTTCGTAGGGTGATACCTGGTATGAATGATAATTTAAATGGTTAGGACGCTAATCCTCATGTTCGTAGAGTGATAGATAACCGAAACAGACCAACCCAACAGCATGTTATGCTAATTTTGGATGATTTGAATCCAGGGATAGTCAGACCCCAAATACAGGCCCGACAATTTAAATTGAAACCAGTAATGTTTCAGATGTTGCAAACAGTAAGGTAGTTTAGTGGATTACCCACCGAAGATCCAATACTGCATTTCTGATTTCTTCTAGAGGTTTGTGTTTCGTTTAGATAACAGGGTGTTCTTGAAGATGCTTTGAGGCTTAAATTGTTTCCATATTCTTTAAGAGATCGTGCAAGAGCATGGCTTGAAACACCTCAAACTCGGCCCACGAGCCTTGACCAGATTTGGTATGTTCCTTAAGAAAAACCGGTTCAAATTCGTTTACCTTTTGGGAAAAACTTTAAGTGATTTTATTGGGCTCAAGTTGGAAACCAAATTTATTTTGAAACATGAGTTTTATAAAATTTCATTGTTAAGTTTCAAAATGTTAAGTTAAAGGATATGCCAAATTTGTTCAAGGTTTTATCTTTAATTAAAATCATGTGAGTTTAAGTGTCAAAATATTTAGGGTTTCTTCTTAAATAAAAAGACTTAATCTTTAATTTGATAAAAAGTTCGTATCATAATAAAATAATTTAACATGCATGCATAAAATAAAGTTCACACTATGGCCTTATTACATCAAAACAAACCCAAAATAATTTAAAGTGCTTAAATAAAAATAAAGTGTCTAAATAAATAATTTCCTTGCTGAGCATGGCCACCATTAAGCTCCTGCCGACCCGATCCATTACTGATCATCACCTGAAAAATGTTCCCACAACGGGGTGAGTCAAACAGACTCAATGTGTACACAAACACTAAGTCCACATAGATTCAGGCATAACAAGTCATACACATTCATATCAAAATATACAATTAATGATGCATTCCCAAGCCCAAGCCTAGTTACCAACCGCTACACATCACCCGTACCAACCTGCACATCGTGGGGACTACTAAGTCAACCCTCCATCCGCTACACACCATCGAAGGCAGTCACTGCAGTCGACGTGCTCATCGCCCTTATAATTTCATGGCATAGCCACCAGATAATATTTCGTGTCATGAGACACCACATTCAGATAATGTGACCGAAGTCACCACATTCAGATAATGTGACCGAAGTCACCACATTCATATATCGTGACAATAGTCACCACATTCACTTCCCCTTTCATAATCACCCAAATGCCCATGTCATACATATCATGCAGTATAAAACTTTATTTCACATTCTTATAGTTTCACATGTGTGACTTAACAGATCATATCATAATCCTAGTAGGAATAGGAAAACGTACCTGAGTACTTTGTACCATTGTATGGTACCTTAGCCATACTTTTCACATTCTTAATAACACGTTTATATTAACATTGCCATAAATCATATTAAGAAATAGTGTGGGGTACACACCTGATACACTTAACGAATTTACTCCAAATCCCAGAGACTCGATCTAGCGTCCTAGATCCTTAGATTTCAAGTTCCTACATTCGGCCAACATGCAATATTTTAGCTAAAGGCCATTCGGCCAGTTAATCAAATCCCGAAACTTACCTTGTTGCCGATTTGCCTATCACTCAAATCCCGAAACTTTGTAATGTTTTATCCTTGCAATCAGCTAGCACCCAAATCACCTTATAGGTTAGTTTTCGGCTTTTGAACATGTAAGAAATAGATCTAAGTATCAAAATAGACCTTGGCCGAATGTACATATGGACTTACCTTGTGGATCTAAATCCCGAAAACACCACTTGACTATGGAGATGTCGAAATACCTATGGCCACATGTTAGATCCAATTTTCCAATCATTAAATCACAATAGAATGGCCTATGGCCGAACCTCATATTTACTTACTTTAGATTCTTAAAATCCCGATAGATCCCTTCCTTGTAGTCGACAATAGGCAAACAAATCCCCGAGAGATCCTTCAAAGATTCGGCAAAGCACCCTAAGGAGATTAGTACCTTGTTTTCGGCAAGTCTAAAAGAAATAAAAATTGAACTTGTTCTTACCCTTACTTGAAGAAATCGACAGCTCCTATATCTTGACAACACAAAGGTTCAGCCTTGAGACTTGGAGAATAGTCGGCTATGGTCACTTGGGTATTCGGCTTCAACAAGATTGAAAAGGAAAAAGTTTGAGGGTTTCGGCAATGGTGGGATGTAAATTCCGCTAGCACAGGGAGTATTTCGGCTTAACAAAATAAAACAGAAGAGGAGAATTGTTGCCAGAGAATTTCGGCAGAGAGAAAAGGAGAAAGAAAGAATAATGAATGGCCTTATTTTTCCTCCTTTTGCCGAAATTACTAAGCCTAGAGTCCCCTACTTGGCCATCACTATCATATCCTTATTTCCCTTCTTATCTCCTCATTTATTCTCTTTAATCACTTTAATAACTAAATAAAATAATCCAATACATTATCTCTTATCCTTCTCCTATTTTAGCTCTTATCTCTTATTTAAAATAAATAAAATAAATAAAACAATATTTATCCTACCTTAGCCGAAAATTAATAGGAGAATTAAGCTCAATCCTCCTCAAATTGAAAGTCCAATTGCCGCCCAACCTCTTCTCACCTTTCTTCCTTGACGCCAAAGCAAAAATAAAAGCACTTAATGCTGCCAACAAGGCTCGAACATGAGACCTGCTGGAGCCCTTGGACGCAAGCTGCCCAGCTCCTCAGGTAACGCCCCAAGCCACTTTGCCGCTAGCTCCTTTGCGTCATAATCCACCCAGAATTTCTTTTAAGCCCTCCTTAGCCAAGTGCCTTCTTGACGCAAAAATAAATGCTCCTTCCTGCTTCCTTCGCAACTCGAACCAAGGCCCTTACCCCCTGCACCTGGCGTCTTTCACCAAGCCCTTACGTGGTGCCTTGCAGCCACTTTACCACATGATTTCTTGTGGCAATAATACCCTAAAAATTCCTTTAAAGCCTCCTTAGCCCAGTTCCCCTTCTTGGCGCAAAAATAAAAGTCTCCAATGCTTCCCACGTTACTCGAACTCTGGCCCATTGGCACACGTTGGTGGCGTCACTTGTATGGGCTTTAAGTGGCGCCTCCAAGCCACTTTAACAAGCTAGTTCTTATGTCTATTTTCACATACATTTTCTCTTAAGGCCCTATCAACTTAGCTCCCTTATTAAAACTTAAAACTTAATATTTCCTGAGGCTTTCACCTATTTTCTAAGGTTCACAAATTTCATTATACACATTCACAACATACTCAAGCATGCTATTTCATATAATTAAGCACAAATGCATAAGCCCATTTTCAGGATATTACATGGCTAAATGTTTTGCCGTTGGGAATAGTGGCATCATGGAATGATCTTTGGCAGAGGTTTTTTTCTATGGTATAATCCCTAAAATATGAATGCCAAGATTAGAAATGACATATCTTTTCAGTAATTGGAGGATGAAACACTGTATGAAGCTTGGGAATGATTTAAAAACTTATTTAAGAAATGTCCAATGCATGGATTTCAACACTAGACTCAGATGGAAATATTCTATAATGGGCTAAATACGCATACGAGGATGGTAGTTGATGCTTCCGCCAATGGTAATTTGTTGGATAAATCCGATAATGAAGCATATGAGATTTCGGAAATGATTGCCAATAATAATTATCAATATCCAACCACAAGAGTTGGGATGGGCAAGAGAGTTGCTAGTATTATGGAGTTGGACGCAATCACTTCGTTGACAGCCCAAGTGTCTTGTTTGGCTAATATGATTAAAACAATGAAAAAACCCACTACGATTCAAAAAATGAAATCAATCGGGCTATCATATGTTTATTGTGTTGAAAACCATGTGTTCGATGAATGCCCATCAAATCCAGCATCCTTGTGCTACATGGGTAATTTCAATTGGAACAATAACCCTTATTCCAAAATCTATAATCCAGGTTGAAGGCAACATCCAAACTTTAGTTGGAATAATCCAGGTGAGGGGAATTTTAACAATGCTACAAGACAAAATGCCAACGGTGCCCCACCTGGTTATAATCATCCTGTAACATCCTGAAATTGGGGCTATTTGTGATTGAATTATTTTGCTTGTGTTTAAATTTCTGTGATATTATTTGTGGAATTATAAGACTCAATTAGGGGTCTTGAGTAAGCTCGGTTAAGTAGGATAATTTTTAGTATGGTTTATTTAATGAAGTAGGATTAAGTGAGCTTGACACTTAAGTTAATTAAGTGTTCATTTAAAGCACAAGAGGAGTAAGTGGCAAGTTGGTTAAGGCTCTTGAAAGGTTGCTTGAGGTTAGTGGTTCGAGTAGCATGTTTAGCATTTTGAGGTTTTTATTTCATGATAGCATTAATGGCCAGTCAACCTATGTTTATGATAGGTGGACTAATAAATTTTGGTAAGTTGAATTTATTTTTAAGGAAAGCATGGAAAAAGGGATAAGATTCCTAAGGTTATGGTAGGATATCTTGAAGTTATGGTATTAAGAGGGGACAAAGGCTTGGTTTGTGGAAAGTGTTTTGGAAAGAAATCCTATGCCTTAATGCATGAATGTGGACAGCATGTAAGGCTAGGGGGAGTGGCCAAATTTTTGGTAGGTAGCTTAGGGGGGATATTGGCCAAACTTTTGTTTTGTGTATCATTTTGTGCTTGTTTTTCCTCTCCAAAAATCTCTCATCTTTGGCCGAATGTCTAGGGTGCTTTTAGTGCTAAATTTCTTTTGAAGACAACTTCATTTTGTTGGAAACAAAATATCACTTTCTTTCTCTCATTTGTCTTTTGAACCAAACTACATTTTGCATCTTGTGCATTTTCTTCCTTGGTAAAGTTTGTGGTAACCGAATATCATTTCTTCTATCTCTCTTTTTCTTCCTTTGATCAATTCTTTCTCATTCTCTTTTCAACCTTTATCAAAAACCAAAAACCATCCTTTCTTTTTCTAAACCTTGGTCGAATCTTCTACACCATTATCTTTCATCTACTACTTTTCTTTTCTTTTCAAAACCGAATCCCCATTTCTCTTTTCTTCTCAATAATTTCTTTATTGGCCGAATATACTCCTTGGGTATGCCGAAACTCTCTTCTTTCATTTAGAAGTATCTTGGCCGAATATTGAAGGTGGTAAGGATTTATTTCAAAGGATTATTCTTTTAAGTTTTCGTTTAAACCGAAGGCTAATAACCTTAATGATGATGGTTGGTTGTAGGGAAGTGAGGCTGATTCATTTAGGAGTGTGTTGGCTAGTGTTTGAAGGCTTTTGGGTAAGATTTTGGGTTCACAAGGAACCCTTCTCAATTATTTTGGTTTGGCCGAATAGGCCATGGCACTAATGTCCATTTTTGGCCGAATATAGGGGCAAGAATACTTGTGTGGACGATTTGTCTATTCGGGATTTAGAACTCTTGTTGGTGCCAGGTGTGTACATACACATCTTATAACTTTTTAATATGCTAAGTGTTATAATATGCCTAATCCGTTTGTGTAGACATGGATGTAATACCATCATGGTATTAACAAAGACTCGGGTAAGTCTTTATTGCTTTGAGATTACTATTTGATGCTTTTGGGAAGCATGACACATTTGGTGTGTGTATTATTGGATATATGGAAAATGATAAATTTATTAATGTTGTTAAAATAAACCTTTTTGCATGATTCAGTAAATATACATAATTGTTTGATATGGGTTGATGAGTGGAGGGGGCAGTGATATTCGTGTCGACGGACACCAGTGTTTTGGTAACACATTGTGACTACGGTCACTAGAGGTTTGGTACCTCCAGAGGTTTGGCACCTCATAGCGACTTGTCCCTGTGGTTGATACCACCGTGGGTTGGCCCCACTTTGAGATATGGGATCGTCTGCCAGTGATTTGGTATCACACGATGGGTTGGCCCCATCATTCGATTTGTGTCTTCGGACACCAGAGATTTGGTATCTCCAGTGATTTGGCATCACAATTGTGACTATATGTCACCAGTGTTTTGGTAACACAATTGTGTCTTTGGACACCAGTGGTTTGGTACCACACGGGGTAGAAAAAGGCGTTTGGATGGTTAGGTTGGGTGCATTTTAAACTTATGCATGTTAATTGGTTATGATTTGTGTATGTTATTGTACTAAATCGGGGAAGGGTTACACATTGAGTCTTGGTGACTCACCTTCTCCTTTAATTTTTCAGGTGACTCGTAGATCGCGGGTGAGGAGCCGGATGGACTCGAGATGGCCATGCAGTGGAGATTTTTAATAAATGAATTTTGGATTTTATCTATCTTTCGTTTGGGTTTATGTTGCTTAATTGTAATAAGGCCTCCTAGGATGATTTTATTATTGCTACATGTTTGAATGTTTGGTTTAAACTACTTGATGATGTTAAAATGGTTGCACATGTTTTCTCAAATTAAACGTAAAATGTTTTTAAAGTACTATCGAGTACATTTGAAATTTTTAAACAACTCGACTCAACAAATATTTTTAAGTGTGGTTTTTAACAAAGAAAATTCAAATTGAAAGGCATTTCGACTAATTTCAAAATCGGTTTTAAAATGATTTTCAAAATGTTTTCTCTGTAGCAAACCAAATTCGGTCATATTGTTTGGGCCGGGTTTGGGGTGTTACAAAATTGGTATCAGAGCCTAGTTGAAAGCTCGGCTGTGGGGGCCCAAGGCCCAAAAATGTTTTTGGTAGGCCTTTTTGAAATATTTTTGTTTTGAATAAGCATGGCACCGAGTCTCCGGCACCGATCCGCCCAAGTAAGTATCTCTAACTTTTTGTATGAATTATTTACTGTAGAAGGGTAGGAAGCATGGGACGTAGATAGCGATAAGTATTTTAAACTTTAGGACTAGTTTACCCCAACAAAATTCATAAGACTTTAATGGCCTAATTAAAGTCAACCCGTGACCAAGTCGCCGAGTTAGGGTGTGGAAATCTAGGTACGCATGTTTAGGATTGGATCCGGAAGAGCTTGGTACTTAAGCAGTCCTCGTGACTCACCTTCTCTTCGCGGGATTTCTACCTGGTGCGTAGCTTCGGTTCACCCTAACCAAGAGGACTCGGTCATAGGTAAAACCTTAA
The DNA here is from genome assembly GCA_005393395.2 of Gossypium australe. Lineage (NCBI taxonomy): Eukaryota > Viridiplantae > Streptophyta > Magnoliopsida > Malvales > Malvaceae > Gossypium > Gossypium australe. Next base: position 28,493,076 of record CM016623.1, read on the forward strand.
ATAAAACCCGAAAGGGATTAGCCGTGTTTTAAGGAAAACTTCGGTTTTAAAATCATTAAATTATCTCTTTTAGATAGAAGGACAAATTTATCTACAAAATTTTCAAAATATTTTATTTACCAAAATTACCAAAATGCCCTAGTGGCAAAATTACGAAAATACCCTTGGTTTCTAAAATTTCCATATTACCCCAATTTTGATCAAATTTTTATTTTACAAAAGTACTCAAAAATGTTGTATTTCAAAATAATACCTTGACTTTGGAAATTTACAAAATTACCCCCGATTGACAAAATTACCAAAATACCCCTGGTTTTCAAAATTTTGTTATATCTTCAAATTGAGAATTTCTCAAAAATACTCCTCAATTTTAGAAATTTCAAAATATTTCGATTTATTAAAGTTTTCAAATTTCTTCGGTTTATTAAAAAAAATATACCCTGTAGGAAAATGATGAAATTACCCCTGGGATAGAAACGGACAGAAATGCCGAAGAGTACATAGGTATGAAAGGTATAGGGAATGGATGTACTTTTCTGTGTAAACTAGGATAGAAGACTTAAAACCTTGTTTGATCGAAAGAACTCCTATTAAACTCTTTTCATAAAATTTCTTCGCGGATAATCAAGTGAAACATGTACTAATTCATAAAAATTTCCTAATCAGATTAAAGCGCGATAGTTAGAATGAGTTTTAGAGGACGTGGCCGTCGTGGACGCGGAAGGGGTAGGATGGCCGTGTCGGAACCTGTCGGGTCGGGTCAAGGATCTGAGAACGAGATACCGCCACCACCACCCCCAACCTTTGGAGCTGAGGAGCAGGATCAGACGGGTGATGACGCTGTGTCACAAGCGATGCTGCGGGTTCTGGAAAGGGTAGCTGGAATGGGCGGAGGTGGAGGAGCTCGGAAGTCGGTACCTGAGAGACTTAGAGCTAACAGAGCTGAATTTTTCCGAGGTGTGTCTGGTGTAGCGCCCAATACGGCTGAGTATTGGCTAGAATCGACCGAAAAAATCATGGATGAGATAGATCTGACAAATAAGGAGAAACTGAAAGGAGCGGTGTCGCTTCTCAAGGATGAGTCATATCGTTGGTGGCTCACGGTTCGAGATGGTGCTACGGCAGATGATCTTACTTGGGAGTATTTCAAAATTTCTTATCAGAAGAAGTATGTCGGCTCAAGCTACATTGACGCACAGAGAAAAGCTTTTCTGGGGTTAGTACAAGAAAATAAGTCTGTGTCGGAGTATGAAGCGGAATTCTTGAGGCTGAGCCGCTATGCTCAGGGAATAGTGGCATCGGAGAATGATCATTGTGTCTGCTTTGAAGATGGACTTAGAGACGAGTTAAGGTTGCTGATTGCTCCGCAGCAGGAGCGTGAGTTTGCTGTCTTGGTGGAGAAGGCCAAGGTAGTCGAAGGAGTCAAGGAGTCCGCGAGGCAAAGTTATGATAGGAGCAAGCTGAAGAGAGGCTTTGGATCGTCTGGGTCAGGTGGTAACGTTCAGAAAAGGTTTAGGCAGAGTGGGTCAAATCAGGCAGGGAGGTCCACAGCTGCTAATCAGAGACCGACCCAGTGTAATCGTTATGGGAAGTTTCATTGGGGAGAATGTTGGACCGGAGGGAAAGGATGTTTCGAGTGTGGTTCGTTGGATCATCGTTGAGAGACTGTCCACGTAAGCAAGCTAGGAATCAGACTGAAGGTCAAGGTCGTGCTCAGTTCAGAAAGGAGGGACCAGCACCGCAGAGAGGTCGTGGTAATGGTAGAGGTGGCTATGGCTCTAGTGGAGGTCGCGAAGCAGCTGGCAGAGGTATTGGCAACACGAAGTCTAGACAGCCTGGTTTGGTGTATGCTGCAAGGCGTCGTGAGGAAGGAGACGCACCGGACGTCATAACCGGTACGCTTTTAATCTTTGGTGTTCCATATACTGCTTTGATAGATGTGGGTTCGACGCATTCTTACGTTGCTAGTAGCATAGTTGAGACCATGAGTTTAGTTTCTGAGACTGCTTCTAGGAGGATGACCGTGCTTAGTCCTTTAGGTTACTCTGTAGAAGTAGATAAGCTGTATAAAGATGTACCCCTAGAACTCCAAGGGGTAGTGTTTGTAGCCGATCTGATGGAACTGCCGTTTGAGGAGTTCGATCTGATTCTTGGGATGGATTGGTTGGTCAAGTACCAAGCAAGTTTGGATTGCACTGCTAAGCGCATGGTTTTGAAGATGGTTGAAGGTGAAGAAGTGGTCATGATAGGTAATAGGAGAAATTATCTATCCAACGTGGTATCTACGCTGAAAGCGGTAAAGATGGTCAGGAAGGGCTGTGAGGCGTTCGTAGTTCATGTGTGTGCTTTAGAAGCTAAGGAGTCTTCTGTGGGGAATGTTCAAACTGTAAAGGAATTTACTGATGTATTTCCTGAAGAACTTCCGGGATTGCCTCCGGATCGTGACGTCGAATTCGGTATAGATCTGTTACCCGGAACGGCGCCAGTGTCTATAGCTCCGTATAGGATGGCACCGAAGGAATTGATGGAATTGAAGGCTCAGATTCAAGAGTTGTTGGATCGAGGTTTCATTCGACCAAGTGTTTCACCTTGGGGAGCGCCGGTACTTTTTGTCAAGAAGAAGGATGGTGCAATGCGGATGTGTATAGACTACCGCCAGTTGAACAAGTTGACGATCAAAAACAAGTATCCTTTGCCGAGGATAGATGACTTGTTTGATCAGCTTAAAGGGGCTGCGGTTTTCTCTAAGATCGATTTAAGGTCTGGATATCATCAGCTGAAGGTGAAAGAGGCTGATATCTATAAGACGGCATTTTGTACTCGGTATGGTCACTACGAGTTTCTGGTGATGCCGTTTGGATTAACTAACGCACCGGCAGCTTTCATGGACATGATGAATAGGGTATTTCAGCAGTTTTTGGATCAGTTTGTTGTGGTCTTTATAGACAATATTTTAGTATACTCGAAGTCAGAGGAGGAGCATGATGCGCATTTGCGAATGGTGTTGCAGATTTTAAGGGAAAAGCAGCTGTATGCGAAATTTAGTAAGTGCGAATTCTGGCTTAAGGAGGTGACTTTCTTGGGTCACGTTGTTTCAGCCGAGGGGATTAGAGTGGATCCTCGGAAGATTGAGGCAGTGTTGGATTGGAAGCCGCCTAAGTCTGTGGTTGAGATTCGGAGTTTTCTAGGTCTGGCGGGGTATTACCGAAGATTTGTGGAAGGATTTTCTTTGATTGCTGCACCGATGACCAAGTTGTTGAGGAAAGGAATTCCATTTGTGTGGACCGAGGAGCAACAAGAAAGTTTCGACAAATTGAAGAGAATTCTGACTGAAGCTCCGGTTTTGATTCAACATGAGGCAGGCAAGGAATTCACGGTTTATTGCGATGCATCACATATTGGTTTGGGATGTGTGTTGATGCAAGAAGGGAAGGTAGTGGCTTATGTATCTCGGCAGTTGAGACCACATGAGGCTAATTATCCGACTCATGACTTGGAGTTAGCGGCTGTAGTCTTCGCTTTGAAGATATGGAGGCACTACTTGTACGGAGAGAAATCGATAGTCTATACGGATCACAAGAGTCTTAAGTATCTTTTGACTCAGAAGGATTTGAATTTGAGACAGCGTAGATGGATTGAGCTGTTGAAGGACTACGACTGTTCGATCGAGTATCATCCTGGTAAGGCTAACGTGGTGGCAGACGCGTTGAGTCGTAAGGTTGTATCGGATTTAAGATCAATGTTTGCTCGACTTAGTTTGTTCGACGATGGGAGTCTTTTGGCAGAATTGCAAGTCAAGCCGACTTGGTTAGATCAGATTAAGGAGAAGCAGTTAGAGGATGATGGTTTGAATGATCGGAGGTTGCAAGTCCAGAATGGTGGATTAGAGGATTTTAGTCTGTCCAGTGATGGAGTTTTGTGCTTTAAAGGGAGAGCTTGTATGCCGAAGGATGTGGAGTTGAGACAAAGGATTCTTCGGGACGCACATAGTAGCCCATATGCTATGCATCCCGGAGGTAGCAAGATGTATCGAGATTTGAGAGAACAGTTTTGGTGGCCAGGTCTGAAGCGGGAAGTAACTGAGTTCGTGGGTAAGTGTCTGACGTGTCAACAAGTTAAGGCTGAACATCAATTGCCATCTGGTTTACTTCAGCCGGTGAAGATTCCTCAGTGGAAGTGGGAGAGGATCACTATGGACTTTGTCAGTGGATTACCTCTTACGCCTAGCAAGAAGAATTCAATTTGGGTGATTGTGGATCGACTAACTAAGTCAGCGCATTTCATACCTGTAAGGGTAGATTATTCGCTTCAGAGGCTAGCAAAGTTATATGTGGCTGAGATAGTGAGATTGCATGGTGTGCCAGTATCGATTATCTCGGATAGGGATCCGAGGTTTACTTCAAGGTTTTGGAGAGCTTTGCATCAAGCTTTGGGAACGAGATTGGACTTCAGCACAGCTTTTCATCCGCAATCCGACGGACAATCGGAGAGAGTGATTCAGATCTTAGAAGATATGCTCAGAGGTTACGTTCTGGATTTCAGTGGCAGTTGGGAGGAGTATCTACCGTTGGCGGAATTCGCTTATAACAATAGTTATCAAGCGAGTATCCAAATGGCACCATATGAAGCACTGTATGGACGGAAGTGCCGTACTCCTACGTGTTGGACGGAGTTGGGTGAACGTCAAGTTTTGGGTCCAGAATTGGTGACTGAAACTGAGGACAAAGTTAAGGTAATTTGGGCTCGTCTCAAGGAAGCGTCGGATAGGCAGAAGTCTTACGCCGATCTCAAAGGCAAGGAAATGGAATACGAGGTAGGAGATAAAGTCTTTCTGAAGGTGTCGCCTTGGAAAAAGGTGTTGCGTTTTGGGCAAAAAGGGAAGTTAAGCCCAAGGTTCATCGGCCCGTATACTGTGTTGAAGCGAGTAGGACCGGTAGCTTATCAGCTCGAACTGCCAGCAGAGTTGAGTCAGATTTATGATGTCTTCCATGTGTCGATGCTTAGACGGTATCGGTCGGATCCATCGCACGTTGTGCCAGTGGCAGAGATTGAGGTTAACTCCGACTTATCTTTCGAGGAGGAGCCAGTTCAGATCTTAGATCGTGATATCAAGGTTTTGCGTAAGAAAGCAGTGCCTTTGGTGAAAGTGCTATGGCGAAACCATGGTACGGAGGAAGCGACGTGGGAACCCGAGGATGTAATACGGCAGCAATACCCCCATCTCTTCTGATCAGGTAATTTCGAGGACGAAATTATTTTAAGGGGGTAGAACTGTAACATCCTGAAATTGGGGCTATTTGTGATTGAATTATTTTGCTTGTGTTTAAATTTCTGTGATATTATTTGTGGAATTATAAGACTCAATTAGGGGTCTTGAGTAAGCTCGGTTAAGTAGGATAATTTTTAGTATGGTTTATTTAATGAAGTAGGATTAAGTGAGCTTGACACTTAAGTTAATTAAGTGTTCATTTAAAGCACAAGAGGAGTAAGTGGCAAGTTGGTTAATGCTCTTGAAAGGTTGCTTGAGGTTAGTGGTTCGAGTAGCATGTTTAGCATTTTGAGGTTTTTATTTCATGATAGCATTAATGGCCGGTCAACCTATGTTTATGATAGGTGGACTAATAACTTTTGGTAAGTTGAATTTATTTTTAAGGAAAGCATGGAAAAAGGGATAAGATTCCTAAGGTTATGGTAGGATATCTTGAAGTTATGGTATTAAGAGGGGACAAAGGCTTGGTTTGTGGAAAGTGTTTTGGAAAAAAATCCTATGCCTTAATGCATGAATGTGGACGGCATGTAAGGCTAGGGGGAGTGGCCGAATTTTTGGTAGGTAGCTTGGGGGGGATATTGGCCAAACTTTTGTTTTGTGTATCATTTTGTGCTTGTTTTTCCTCTCCAAAAAGCTCTCATCTTTGGCCGAATGTCTAGGGTGCTTTTAGTGCTAAATTTCTTTTGAAGACAACTTCATTTTGTTGGAAACAAAATATCACTTTCTTTCTCTCATTTGTCTTTTGAACCAAACTACATTTTGCATCTTGTGCATTTTCTTCCTTGGTAAAGTTTGTGGTAACCGAATATCATTTCTTCCATCTCTCTTTTTCTTCCTTTGATCAATTCTTTCTCATTCTCTTTTCAACCTTTATCAAAAACCAAAAACCATCCTTTCTTTTTCTAAACCTTGGTCGAATCTTCTACACCATTATCTTTCATCTACTACTTTTCTTTTCTTTTCAAAACCGAATCCCCATTTCTCTTTTCTTCTCAATAATTTCTTTATTGGCCGAATATACTCCTTGGGTATGCCGAAACTCTCTTCTTTCATTTAGAAGTATCTTGGCCGAATATTGAAAGTGGTAAGGATTTATTTCAAAGGATTATTCTTTTAAGTTTTCGTTTAAACCGAAGGCTAATAACCTTAATGATGATGGTTGGTTGTAGAGAAGTGAGGCCGATTCATTTAGGAGTGTGTTGGCTAGTGTTCGAAGGCTTTTGGGTAAGATTTTGGGTTCACGAGGAACCCTTCTCAATTATTTTGGTTTGGCCGAATAGGCCATGGCACTAATGTCCATTTTTGGCTGAAATATAGGGGCAAGAATACTTGTGTGGACGATTTGTCTATTCGGGATTTAGAACTCTTGTTGGTGCCAGGTGTGTACATACACATCTTATAACTTTTTAATATGCTAAGTGTTATAATATGCCTAATCCGTTTGTGTAGACATGGATGTAATACCATCATGGTATTAACAAAGACTCGGGTAAGTCTTTATTGCTTTGAGATTACTATTTGATGCTTTTGGGAAGCATGACACATTTGGTATGTGTATTATTGGATATATGGCAAATGATAAATTTATTAATGTTGTTAAAATAAACCTTTTTGCATGACTCAGTAAATATACATAATTGTTTGATATGGGTTGATGAGTGGAGGGGGCAGTGATATTCGTGTCGACGGACACCAGTGTTTTGGTAACACATTGTGACTACGGTCACCAGAGGTTTGGTACCTCCAGAGGTTTGGCACCTCATAGCGACTTGTCCCTATGGTTGATACCACCGTGGGTTGGCCCCACTTTGAGATATGGGATCGTCTGCCAGTGATTTGGTATCACACGATGGGTTGGCCCCATCATTCGATTTGTGTCTTCGGACACCAGAGATTTGGTATCTCCAGTGATTTGGCATCACAATTGTGACTATATGTCACCAGTGTTTTGGTAACACAATTGTGTCTTTGGACACCAGTGGTTTGGTACCACACGGGGTAGAAAAAGGCGTTTGGATGGTTAGGTTGGGTGCATTTTAAACTTATGCATGTTAATTGGTTATGATTTGTGTATGTTATTGCACTAAATCGGGGAAGGGTTACACATTGAGTCTTGGTGACTCACCTTCTCCTTTAATTTTTCAGGTGACTCGTAGATCGCGGGTGAGGAGCCGGATGGACTCGAGGTGGCCATGCAGTGGAGATTTTTAATAAATGAATTTTGGATTTTATCTATCTTTCGTTTGGGTTTATGTTGCTTAATTGTAATAAGGCCTCCTAGGATGATTTTATTATTGCTGCATGTTTGAATGTTTGGTTTAAACTACTTGATGATGTTAAAACGGTTGCACATGTTTTCTCAAATTAAACGTAAAAATGTTTTTAAAGTACTATCGAGTACATTTGAAATTTTTAAACAACTCGACTCAACAAATATTTTTAAGTGTGGTTTTTAACAAAGAAAATTCAAATTGAAAGGCATTTCGACTAATTTCAAAATCGGTTTTAAAATGATTTTCAAAATGTTTTCTCTGTAGCAAACCAAATTCGGTCATATTGTTTGGGCTGGGTTTGGGGTGTTACACATCCTATGCCGTGGCAAAATGTACAACAAGATCAGGCCTCAACATCATCATCATCATCTATGGAAGCTTTGTTGAAAGAATATAGTGCCAATGATGATGTCGTAATTCAGAGTCAAGTTGCTTCCTTTTGAGCTCTTGAGAATCAAGTGGGGCAGATAGCAAATGCTTTGAATTCGAGGCCACAAGGTGCATTGCCAAGTGATATTGAGAATTCGAAATCATAAGGGAAAGAGCAGTGCAAGGTCATCACTCTCAGAAGTGGAACTAAGTTGAATGACATTGTTCAAATGCCACGGTAGGAGAGGATAACTCAAATAACAACCATGTAAAGATCCCAGAGCCATCTAAAAAGCACATTATACTTGAAAAGGGTAAACAACGAAATGTTGCAGCAGAATTAATTCGTGTTGCTAACAAGAATGCCATAGCAAAACAATATCTGCAACCTAAAGGAAGACCACCTTTACCTTTTCCTTAATGATTCCATAATTCTTAACATGATGCTCAGTTCAAAAGATTTTTGGAGGTTTTAAAGCAACTCCACATCAACATACCGTTAGTATAAGCTTTGGAACAGATGCCTAATTATGTGAAATTTATGAAGGATATACTGTTAAAGAAGCGCAGATTGGGAGAATTTGAGACTGTTGCTCTCACTGAATAGTGCTCAGCAATGTTGATGAATAAATTACCTCCAAAGTTGAAGGACCCAGGGAGTTTTGCTATCCCATGTTTAATTGGAAATCATTATGTTGGTAAGACATTATGTGATTTAGGAGCAAGTATAAATCTAATGCCTCTGTCTATTTTCAAGAAGCTAGGAATTGGTAAGGCAAGACCCACAATAGTCACGCTACAGTTAGTTGATTGTTTTTAAGCATATCCGGAAGGTAAAATTGAAGAGGTACTGGTAAGAGTAGATAAGTTTATTTTTCCACTCGATTTCATTATTTTAGAATGTGAAGCTGACAAAAATGTACCGAGTATCCTTGGAATACCTTTTCTTGCTATAGGTAGAACTTTAATTGATGTGCAGAAAGATGAACTGACCATGAGGATATATGATCAGCAGGTCACATTCAATGTATTTAATGCACTGAAATGTGCTAATGAGAATGAAGAATGTCGTGCCATTGACTTGATAGAAACAACAGTGGATGAAGAGTTCATGAGATTTTTCCACAACAATTCTAATAGTAATGAAGATTTATATCTGCATGGAGCTGTTGATGTCAAGGGCATGAAAACGGGGGGCACATTTAAAGTTAATGGACCACGCTTGAAGCACTACTGGGGGTGCTCATGTAAAGCGAGACAAACAGTCCATTGATCTTTGAGATGTTTAACTTCAACATCTTGAAAAGTCTTTTTATTTTTATTTCATTTTTTCGATTTAAATTTCTCATAGTTATTTTATTTCCTTTGTTTAATAAACTGTAGGAGGGGAAATGGTCAGTGACGCAGAGCCCGTTGAGGCGAATCTTGCCAATGAAGAGAATGCACCTAAAGCATCGAAGGAAAAACAAGAGAAAACAAAGTCTGTCAGCATTGAGATTGATCGTGAGGATGAAGAGGAAGCAAATCCCTCAATTGCACCACTAGTGGACAGCACTGCGGCTATTCCACCTCCTTCTACTGAATCGATGACTGAATAGGATTGTGAGATCGATCAGATTATTGATGAACTCACAAGATTTGATAATGAAGAGGAGGATGTACCACTCAACATACTTAAAAGGCCGATGCGTAATAAGATGAGTACACGAAAGACCACTTGCCGCAATTAAAGTACCATCATTTAGCTCCAAGCTCGAGAAGTTTTTCTCCCTTTATTACATCTCATTACGTACATATATATGTTCTTGCATTCATGATTCATATCTTAACATGTATTGGGGATAATGCATCCCTTAGGTTTGGGTGCGTATTGTGCATCTAGACTGCATTAGATATTTAGTTGAGCATACGGGTTTTAGTATTTTTGTTCATTTTCCATTCATTTTTCTAGAGCACACATAACAGCCAAAAAAAATTATTTAGATTGTGATGAGTGTATTTTTGTCTATGATGTTCAATGAGGAACTTAATTCTTCTATAAACTTAGAAAGTTGTGACAGTGGATTAAGTGATTTTAGCTTAGGATAGTTTGCTTGTAAATTGATCCCTAAAATTAAGATGTCCTAATTTTGAGTACATTGATCTATAGTAAGTTTCTTTTGATAAACTTATAGACTCTTGAAGTTGTATTTGGTAACATGGCGTTACTTAATAATGAATAAAGTGGCAATTTCTAAGAAAATTCTTTTAAAAAATGCAATAAAAAATCCAATGCTTAGAATTGCTGAGTAAGTCAGCACCACTTTGTTTGCTCTATCGTGCTGTTAACTAGAAAGCTGAGTTTGAGTAAGAGTATGTAATAAAGAAAATTAGGGACACTCCACTACAGTAACGGGCTGAGTAGCTGAGGGGGTAGTTGTTTGCTCCATCCATCTTTTTAGTCAAAAGCCTTAGCTTTCTGAGTGAGTATTCAAATCATGACATGATTGAGTATTCGACAATTTAGTGTATGCTCCATTCTAATTATCAAGTCAAAGAATCATGTGACGAGCTGAATCCCCTAGAAAAAAATTAAAATAAAAAAGGCATAATAAATGGATATGTATGTATTTGAGTATGTATAAGGCTAGATGAAAAAAATAAGGAGAACTGAGTTAGTTAAAAGATAAACTAAGTAAATTAGGAGGTACTTGCTATAATGAAAATTGCATGAATACTTAGGATTTCTCTTTCTTTTAGGGCAATATTTTCTACACTGCCTTTTCTAAATAAGCTTATGACACTCGATCAAATTTTTAGACATAGAAGATTGCTAAGAACTGAAGTACAAGATGCTCTTTAAATAGTCTAACAATGCAAAGGTGATTATGTTGCTATGGTAATTCTTACGTTCATGCATTAATGCATATCTTGCTTGAGGATAAGCAATAACTCAGGTTTGGGGGTGTGATAACTCTTGAAAAGAGTTATAATTCATGCCTTTGGATCTAGCTAATTCCCTATACTTAAGTAAATTAAGTTGCATTTTAGGACATTCCATTTGTAATTTTCATTACATTACATTAATAAGATTGGACTGTGCTTAAATGTTATTATATGTTACTTTTACTCTTTAGAGGGAAGGATTTGTTTGGTAGTAATTGGCAGGTGCAGGATGCGAAGAAAGAAATAAAGGAATGAAGGTTTGTCATGGCAAAAGGTTGGACAGTAACCCGAAACTATTAGGACAATATTTGGGATATGACAGGGCCATTGTACGAAGCCTATGCATGGAGGCATGGCCTGAGGATGCTACAATTCCTACCAATCAAATATAGGCCAGTACAAGGCAACAATAACGATGATAAGGAGGATCTTGAGGAGAACAAGGATGAAGAAAGTACGAATAAAGAAAAGAAAGAAAAGTCAAAATACAATTCTTACTAAATTCATGCTTTAATTTTTTATTTATTTTCATATTGTAACTAATTTTGGATTTGGATGATATTTCTTTTTCTTTTCTTTCTTTGTTTAGTTATATTTTTAAGATTATGTTTTAAAAAAACGTGTTAATTATGTGTAGGAACCTCACACATTAGGCAACACTAGAATTTGGAGCTCAATCAACACGAGAAGGACCACCTGCCTACCTTTAAGGCACATTCATACGAAAATCGGGTAGTCTCTTCTCTTATCTTTTGGGTGCACATTAGGAACAATGTGTCAAATAAAGTGTGTTTGTTTGTGCTTGAGCTTGCAAAAATATAAGTGATTGGTTAGGAGCATGTAAATAGAATTTTGTGTATAAATTGTAAATTTAGTTTGATAGTAAATGATGTTAGGTTGTTTAATATTAAACTAATTAGTTCACTTTGTAAAACTGCAAATAGGTAAGAGTGTGTTTTCCAAATGAAAAATGAGGGCACAAAAAGAATATATGTTTGTTTGTGTAACACCTTGTAACAGCATGTTATAGCTCAATTTTTAGCTAAACCGGAACAGTGGTTTTGAAACTACAAATCCGATTTTGAAAAATTATTTTAATATTATTTTCGGTATTTACAGCATGTTATTTGATATGTGTGAAAATTTTGTGAGCTAATTTTATCGTTTGAATGTTTATAAACCGTAATATGTACATATTTTATGTAACATCCCAAAATTTGGAATTTTAATTGTTGCATTATTGCTTGTGATAAGCTAGTTAAAAAAATTATTGTGCATGTTTAGGGGTTATGAGAAGGCTCGGGGTGTATTTGGGCCCAAGTAAAAATTTTGTGTTTTAGCACTTTAAGGAGATATAGTAAGTGACCTCAATGCTTATGGAAATAAATGAGTAAATTGCTAGCATAAATGAGCAATTAGTAAAGAGGTTATGGCATCAAGTGAAGGACTTTGAGGGAGGAGGTTCAAATCCCATAGTGTGTAAATTTTGACTATTATTTTTGTATACTTTCCCTAAGTGTCGGCCAAGATGTATATATGGCAAGGTGGACTTTTTGTTTTTGGCAAGGTGGCTAAGGAAATAAGGAAAGGTTGAGATTTGGGAAAGAAATCAAAAGAAAAGGCAAGTATGGGAGACATGTTGGCACAAAAAGACGAAAGTGTTATGGAAAGATTGGTTGGCCAAAATTTTGACATTATTGGCATGTTATGGACGGTTTTGCTAGGGGGAGGGGATAGCCGAATTTCTCTATTCATTTTAGAACATTTTGTTATTTTTTTTGGTGCATGTGAGGTACACTTTTTACTCCTTGACCATTTGTGTTTTCTTTTCAAATCTATCTCTTTCTTTTTGTTTTGCTTTGGCCGAAATCTCCTAGCACATTTGTGCACTATTTTCCTTTTGTTTGGCCGAAACACTCACCTTTTCTCATCTCCCCTTTGATAGCCGAATCTACCCAAAGCACTCTTCTCCATTCATCCTTTTCTTTTGGCCATTTCACCAATCTTTTTCCTTCTTCTTCTTTAATCGACATCACTTGTGATCATATTTTCTTGTGTGATTTTCTCTATAGTCGAATCCAATATCATCCTATTTCTTCACCATTTCATTCCCTATCGTGTGGGAAAATCTCTTCTTAATCGAAATGGTAAGTGACCTTATATCTCTCTCTTCTCATTTCATTTTCTTTTTCTTTCTAATCGAATATGAATGTTCATCGTTATTCGGTTAGTTTACTTTGTTTCTTATCGAAACATCACTCTCCTCATCACTCTTATGTTGTGACCAATACTTTATTCGTAGTGTTCTAAGTGAGTGGCCGTGTATCTTCCTAGCATTAAGACGAACGGTGGAAATCGAATTCAATCTCGATAAGGTAAAGAGTTTTTTTTTTGGATTATTTGATATCGTTCTATATTCGATTGGTTGTTAATGGAATAGTGGTTGGACTAATTGATTGCATATTTTTGGGGACTAAAACGCTCGATCTATCCACTCGTTGCTTTTATGGAAATAGTGGTAAGCCGACCCTTTTTCTTTAGTAAATTGTTTCATATCAAAGTATTATAAGTTTTGACTAAGATTTGTTTTCAATGGAGACAAGCAATATTGAATCGAAAGGGATAGTGATTGAAGATCGCAAAAGGAACGGATTTGCGATACCTACTCCTAAGTTTAAGCGAAGGGCAGTATCGGCGATTCGGGACTTTCCACCGGGTTGTGGACCATCATCCGATGAGAATCGACTATTCGAGGTCGTTCACAATTTTGAGGCATCCGTGGTTCGGGATTTTCCACCGGGTTGTGGACCGTCATCCGGGTAAAATCGACAAATCATGGTCATTCACGATTCCAAGGGTAAGCACCATAGATCGTTCATTTTAGAGTTGATTATTAAAATCACGTATGTCAATTAATCGAGTGTTACGATATCTTAGGTGTCGACGAGCAAGAAGGCTTAGTGCTTACCTTAATCAGGTGTGTAATCTCACACCGTTTTCCGTGGATTTAAGATTATAATCACATTAGAAGTAAATTACTTGATTAAAATCTTATTATGGTGAAACCGAGAAAACTTTCTTAAATGTCACTATTTTGACAAAATTGACAAAATCGGTTATAACGCCGTGAAAATTACGAAAATGCCCCTAATGGGCCAAATCGATGCATATTGCCTTATGGTCGAATGGATATATTGATTAATGGGCCAATCTGATTTTATGGCTTGATGGGCCAATTTGATATTTTGCTAAATGGGCCAATATGATTTTATGGCTTGACGGACCAATTTGATATTTTGCTAAATGGGCTGATCTGATATTTTGCTAAATGGGCCAATCTGATATTTTGCTAAATGGGCCGATTTTGTATTTTGCTAAATGGGCCGATCTGATATTTTGCTAAATGGGTCGATCTGATATTTTGCTAAATGGGCCAATCTAATACTTTGCTTAATGGGCCTATTTGATAAATTGTTATAATGGGCCGTACTTTTGTAATGAATATCCGAATAAATTACTGTTGATATAATCATGATTTGTTATGCATTATAAACATGATTTTGCATGGGATGGGATAATATTGAAGAGAAGTTCTGGTGGCTCTGCCACATATTTTGGTGGCTCTGCCACAAATCTATATAGTGGCAATGCCACATATATTCTATTATTCTGGTGGTTCGTCCACAATTAAATTTGTTATAAAGGGCTTAATGCCTGCGATTGGTGTGTTGGCGGGGTGGGTTGACTTGATCCCCACAGGTGTGTTGGTTGGTACGGGTGGTGTGTAGCGGATGGAATATTAGGTTTGGCTTGGGAATTGCATTACTACACATGATATAATTGATACATTATTATTGAAAATGGGCTTAGGCCCAAATTATTGTTAAATGGGATTCAGGCCCAGTGGACATCGGTAAGGGGGTTATACACTGAGTTCTAGTAACTCACCCCGTTTTTTCTTATCCCTTTTCAGGTAATGATCAGTGATGGAGACTTGGGCCATGGATGACTCGATGGAGGCCATACTACAAAAACGGTTTAATTTGGAATTTGGATTTCTTTTAGTACATTTAATTACTTTACTATTTTGAGTTATGGTTGTAATAAGGCCTCAGGATTAATTTTTGTTTTGTTTTATGTTTGACGAATTTTTAATTTGCTCTAAGTACTTCAAATTGGGATTTTTCTAAAAACTTAAATAAATGTTTTCTAAAATGGATATACAAAAAAGGGGTGTCATAATAAACTTTCATAAATATATTTTTAACTCGAAAATTTTCTCTTTAAATTTTCATCAACACTTTTCAAAAAATATTTTCAAATTCTTTTAAATCTTCTCGAACTATTAACGATATTTTGAAAGTTACGGTTTATGAGATCTTACATCTCAAATTTATCGATTTATCAATCAATCTTTTATTCAATAATATATCTTCAAAATTTTGGAATCTGTTTTACTTAAATTTTTAAAAGGACTTAAAGTATATTTATTTCATGTGACATGTCAAAACTGGCCTTAAAGCATAGGCCGAGTTTGGAGTGTTACATTTTATGGTATTAGAGCCCGGTTCAAAACTCGGCTGTGGTGTGGGTTGAAAAATATTTTCCAAAGTTGTTTTGAATTTTAAACGTATGTTTTAAAAGAAGTATGGCACCACGGGTATCCAGCACCAAGTCAAGTAAATGTATGTTATTATTGTATGATTATAATGATTATGATATGACCGTAGGAATACTCTAGAACTTCTAGTTTTAGGTATTGAAACTATAGAGATTGAGACTATAGGACGTGATTATGAAAACGGCTTTACTTCTTATAATTCATAAAATATTGTTTAATAAACACCGAAATAGTATACTGATTCATAAGACTTTTAAATTAGATTAAATCAAATTAGCCAATATGAGCGCTAGAGGACGTGGCTGTGATAGAGGCCGAGGCGCTAGAATTGCGTCTGAAGCGTCGGGACATGCCGGAAATGGACGCACCTGCGTCACCTGTGACAGAAGCTGGATCACATGACCATATGAGGGAGGACATCGCTCTGTCCCAAGCAATGTTGTGAGTCTTGGAAAGGGTTGCTGGGGCTAGAACTGGGCCAGCAGCTCGTGGGTCAATTTTAGAACGACTCAGATCAAATGGTACTGAGGTTTTTAGTGGTATCTCGGGTGTAGCCCCAAATGTAGCGGAGTATTGGCTCGAGCCAGTGGAGCGGATCATGGATGATTTAAATTGCACCACCGAGCTGAAACTGAGAGGAACTGTGTCCTTGTTGAGAGACGAGGCGTATCAATGGTGGCCCACTATTCAGGAAGGCACTCAGGCCGATCGTATTACCTGGGAATTCTTCAAAACGACATTCCAGGGAAGTATGTCGGGGCTAGCTATATGGATGCCCGAAGAAAGGAATTCCTAAATCTGGTTCAAGGAGGTAAGACTGTGGCAGCTTACGAGGCAGAATTTCTGCGTCTGTGTCATTATGCCCGGGGTATAGTGCCAACTGACTACGAACGCTGTGTGCATTTTGAGGACGGGTTGAGTGATGAGTTGCGAGTACTGATAGCCCCACAACAAGAAAGGAACTTTGCCACACTTGTAGAGAAAGCCAATATAGCTGAAGAGGCTAAGCATTCGGAGCAACAAAATCGAGAAAAAGATAGGGGCAGGAGCAAGAGGGACTTTAAGTACTCAGGTCCTGCTAGAGGGTTTCAGAAGAGGCCCAGGAATAATGAGCCAGCTCGAGCTAGAGTACCAGTTGCTACCAATCAGATACAGCCATGTGCAGATTGCGAAAAACGACACCCGAGTGAATGCTAGAAGAGAACCGGTGGTTGTTTCAAATGTGGTTCCAAGGACCATTAGCTTAAAAATTGCCTTCGACAGACTGCTCAGACTCAAGATGCTTGTAACTATGATACACAGCCAGCTAGAGGCACTCAGCAGCTACTGAGAGGCCGTGGACCAGGTCGAGGTGGTAATGGCGTAGGTCGAGGTTAGGGTGCACCGAGTAGGGGTACTGGTTTTAGGGGTAATGCGGAGGCGAGGCAGCCAGGGTTAGTTTATACGGTCAGACGCCGAGAGGATGGCGATGCACCTGATGTGATAATCGGTACGTTTTTCATATCTGATGTACCTGTTACTGCTTTAATAGATATCGGATCCACCCATTCGTATGTTGCTAGTGCTGTATCTGGAAATCTGAACACTAGATTTGAGATTACTGCTAGAGAGATGACGGTAATTAGTCCTTTAAGACAGTCTGTGATAGTAAATAGATTGTTTAGAGATGTGCCCCTAGAAATTCAGGGAGAAACATTTTTGGCAAATTTGATGGAACTGCCATTCGGCGAGTTCGACCTTATTTTGGGCATGGACTGGTTGGTGAAACACCGTGCGAGCTTGGATTGTGCTACAAAGCAGATGATACTAAGAACTTCGGAGGATAAGGAAGTGATGATGATAGGTGAAAGAAGAAACTATCTATCTAATGTGGTATCTGCTTTAAATGCAGAAAGGTTGGTGAGAAAGGGGTGTGGAGCATTCCTAGCTTTCATTAGTGCTTTGAATGCTAAGGAATTGTCGGTGGAAAGTGTTAGAACGGTGAAAGAGTTTCCGGACGTCTTTCCCTAGGAACTTTCAGGATTGCCTTCGGATCGGGAGGTTGAGTTTGGCATTGAATTATTGCCTGAAATGGCTTCAGTGTCCATTGCTCCCTATAGAATGACGCCGAAGGAGTTAGCGGAACTTAAACCTCAGATTTAGGAGTTGTTGGATCGGGGATTTATTCGACCGAGTGTGTCATCGTGGGGAGCGCCAGTCTTGTTCGTCAAGAAGAAGGATGGGTCGATGCATATGTGCATCGATTATAGACAGTTGAATAAGTTGACAATTAAGAATATATATCTGTTGCCAAGAATTGACGATTTGTTTGATCAACTGCGAGGAGCTTCGATTTTCTCGAAGATAGATTTGAGATCAGGTTACCACCAGCTTAAGGTCAAGGAGGCGGATATAAATAAGACTGCGTTTCAAACTCGTTATGGGCATTATGAGTTCTTGGTGATGCCGTTTGGGTTGATTAATGCACCAGTTGCATTTATAGACATGATGAATCGGGTCTTCCAACCCTATTTAGAGCGGTTTGTGGTGGTGTTCATAGATGACGTCTTGGTATACTCAAAAAATGAAGAAGAGCATGATTCACATCTGCGGGTAGTATTACAGATTTTACGGGAAAAGCAACTTTATGCCAAATTCAGTAAGTGTGAATTTTGGCTGAAGGAAGTGACCTTTTTGGGGCATGTTGTGCCTGCCGAAAGAATTAGAGTTGATCCTCGGAAGGTAGAGGCTGTGTTGGACTGGAAACCACCGAAGTCAGTGGCCGAAATTCAGAGTTTCTTAGGGTTGGCTGGTTATTACAGGCATTTCGTTGAGGGGTTTTCATTGATTGCTGCACCCCTAACTAAACTGTTGCGCAAGGGAGTACCATTTGTGTGGTCAGATCTGCAGCAAGAGAGCTTTGAGAAATTGAAGAAGATTCTGACAGAAGTGCCAGTATTGATTCAACTTGAGGCTGGAAAAGAGTTTATTGTTTACTGTGATGCGTCACACACGGGCTTGGGATGTGTGTTGATGCAAGGTGGAAAAGTGCTGGCTTATGCATCTCGTCAGTTAAGGCCGCACGAAATGAATTATCCCACTCATGATTTGGATTTGGCTGCAGTGGTGTTTGCTTTGAAGATTTGGAGACACTACCTGTACGGTGAGAAGTCGATCATCTATACGGATCATAAGAGTCTAAAGTACCTCCTTACCCAAAAGGAGTTGAACTTAAGACAGCGGAGGTGGATAGAACTGTTGAAGGATTATGACTTTTCAATCGAGTATCATCCCAGAAAGGCTAATGTGGTGGCAGATGCGTTGAGTCGCAATGTTCACTCATCTCAGCTTGTACGAAGATGGTAGTTTGCTAGCCGAACTTCAGGTGAAGCCTGCATGGGTAGGTCAGATTAAGGAAAAGCAGTTATTAGATGAAAGGTTGAGTTCCTTACTTCAGCAAGTGAAAGGTGGTGTGATAGGAGATTTTGGATTGAATAGTGATAGAGCATTATGTTTTCGCGGAAGAATTTGTATGCCCAAAGATTCAGAATTGAGACAAATGATTCTGCGTGAATCGCATAGTAGCCCTTATGCTATGCACCCCAGAGGAAATAAAATGTATCGAGACCTCCGTGAGCAGTATTGGTGGCCAGGGTTGAAGCGGGAGGTTACTGATTTCGTGAGTAGGTGCTTGACATGTCAGCAAGTGAAGGCAGAACATCAACTGCCGTCGGGATTGCTACAACTGGTGAAGATTCCATTATGGAAATGGGAAAGAATAACGATGGATTTTGTTAGTGGGTTACCCTTATCGCCTACTAAGAAAGATTCCGTCTGGGTAATAGTGGATCGGTTGACGAAGACTGCTCATTTCCTACCTATTCATACGTATTACTCATTACAGAAGTTGGCTAAATTGTATGTAGCAGAGATCATAAGGTTACATGGGGTACCAGTGTCTATTATATTGGATAAGGACCCTAGGTTTACATCACGGTTTTGGAAAGCCTTACATGAAGCTTTGGGATCAAGGTTGAATTTCAGCACGGCATTTCATCCTCAGACAGATGGTCAGTCGGAGAGAGTAATCCAAATTCTGGAAGACATGTTGAGAGGCTGTGTGATCGACTTTAGGAGTAGTTGGGAGGATTTCCTACCGTTGGCAGAGTTTGCATGCAACAACAGCTATCAATCCAGCATCCAGATGGCACCCTACGAGGCGTTGTATGGTCGTAGGTGTCGTACTCCTACTTGTTGGACTGAACTGGGGGAGCGACAGTTATTGGGTCCTCAGCTGATATCAGAGACGGAGGAAAAAGTAAAGGTAATTCGGGCACGGTTAAAGGAAGCTTCGGATAGACAAAAATCATATGCGGATCTGAAGCGTAAGGATATTGAGTTTGCAGTATGAGATCAAGTCTTTCTAAAGGTCTCACCTTGGAAGAAAATCTTCAGATTTGGACGAAAGGGCAAGTTGAGCCCTAGGTTCATCGGACCGTACCGTGTGATGAAGCGTGTTGGGCCAGTGGCTTATTAGCTTGAGTTACCTCCCGAGTTAAGTCAGATACATAGTGTTTTTCATGTATCAATGTTAAGGTGTTATCGCTCGGATTCGTCTCATATAGTACCGGTAGAAGAAGTTGAGATAAGACCTGACTTGTCTTTCGAAGAGGAGCCAGTGCAAATTTTAGATCGAGACGTTAAGGTGCTGAGAAGGAAGTCAGTGCCGTTAGTTAAAGTATTATGGCGTAATTATGGATTGGAGGAAGCTACGTGGGAGCCTGAGGACACGATTCGGCAGCAATATCCTCATCTCTTTTAATCAGGTAAATTTTGAGGACGAAATTTTCTTTAAGGGGGTAGAATTGTAACATCCCAAAATTTGGAATTTTAATTGTTGCATTATTGCTTGTGATAAGCTAGTTAAAAATATTATTGTGCATGTTTAGGGGTTATGAGAAGGCTCAGGGTGTATTTGGGCCCAAGTAAAAATTTTGTGTTTTAGCACTTTAAAGAGATATAGTAAGTGACCTCAATGCTTATGGAAATAAATGAGTAAATTGCTAGTATAAATGAGCAATTAGTAAAGAGGTTATGGCATCAAGTGAAGGACTTTGAGGGAGGAGGTTCAAATCCCATAGTGTGCAAATTTTGACTATTATTTTTGTATACTTTCCCTAAGAGTCGGCCAAGATGTATATATGGCAAGGTGGACTTTTTTTTTTTTTTGGCAAGGTGGCTAAGGAAATAAGGAAAGGTTGAGGTTGGGGAAAGAAATCAAAAGAAAAGGCAAGTATGGGAGACATGTTGGCACAAAAAGAGGAAAGTGTTATGGAAAGATTGGTTGGCCAAATTTTTGACATTATTGGCATGTTATGGACGATTTTGTTAGGGGGAGGGGATAGCCGAATTTCTCTTTTCATTTTAGAACATTTTGTTATTTTTTTTTGGTGCATGAGAGGTACACTTTTTACTCCTTGACCATTTGTGTTTTCTTTTCAAATCCATCTCTTTCTTTTTGTTTTGCTTTGGCCGAAATCTCCTAGCACATTTGTACACTATTTTCCTTTTGTTTGGCCGAAACACTCACCTTTGCTCATCTCCCCTTTGATAGCCGAATCTACCTAAAACATTCTTCTCCATTCATCCTTTTCTTTTGACCATTTCACTAATCTTTTTTCTTCTCCTTCTTTAATCGACATCACTTGTGATCATATTTTCTTGTGTGATTTTCTTTATAGCCGAATCCAATATCATCCTGTTTCTTCACCATTTCGTTCCCTATCATGTGGGAAAATCTCTTCTTAATCGAAACGGTAAGTGACCTTATATCTCTCTCTTCTCATTTCATTTTCTTTTTCTTTCTAACCGAATATGAATGTTGATCATTGTTCGGTTAGTTTACTTTGTTTCTTATCGAAACATCACTCTCCTCATCACTCTTATGTTGTGACCAATACTTTATTCGTAGTGTTCTAAGTGAGTGGCCGTGTATCTTCCTAGCCTTAAGACGAACGGTGGAAATCGGATTCAATCTCGATAATGTAAAGAGTTTCTTTTTGGATTATATGATATCGTTCTATATTCGATTGGTTGTTAACGGAATAGTGGTTGGACTAATCGATTGCATATTTATGGGGACTAAAACGCTCGATCTATCCACTTATTGCTTTTATGGAAATAGTGGTAAGCCGACCCTTTTTCTTTAGTAAATTGTTTCATATCAAAGTATTATAAGTTTTGACTAAGATTTGTTTTCAATGGAGACAAGCAATATCAAATCGAAAGGGATAGTCATTGAAGATCGCAAAAGGAACGAATTTGTGATCCTTACTCCTAAGTTTAAGCGAAGGGCAGTATCGACGATTCGGGACTTTCCATCGGGTTGTGGACCATCATCCGGTGAGAATCGACTATTCGAGGTTGTTCACAATTTTGAGGTATCCGTGGTTCGGGGTTTTCCACCGGGTTGTGGATCGTCATCTGGGGAAAATCGACAAATCGTGGTCATTCACGATTCCAAGGGTAAGCACCGTAGATCGTTCATTTTAGAGTTGATTATTAAAATCACGTATGTCGATTAATCGAGTGTTATGATATCTTAGGTGTCGACGAACAAGAAGGCTTAGTGCTTACCGTAATCAGGTGTGTAATCTCACACCGTTTTCTGTGGATTTAAGATTATAATCACATTAGAAGTAAATTACTTGAGTAAAATCGTATTATGGTGAAACTGAGAAAACTTGCTTAAATCTCACTATTTTGACAAAATTGACAAAATCAGTTATAACCCTGTGAAAATTACGAAAATGCCCCTAATGGGCCAAATCGATGCATATTGCCTTATGGCCGAATGGATATATTGATTAATGGGCCAATCTGATTTTATGGCTTGATGGGCCAATTTGATATTTTGCTAAATGGGCCAATATGATTTTATGGCTTGATGGGCCAATTTGATATTTTGTTAAATGGGCTGATCTGATATTTTGCTAAATGGGCCAATCTGATATTTTGCTAAATGGGTCGATTTGATATTTTGCTAAATGGGCCGATCTGATATTTTGCTAAATGGGCCGATATGATATTTTACTAAATGGGCCAATCTGATACTTTGCTTAATGGACCTATTTGATAAATTGTTATAATGGGCCGTACTTTTGTAATGAATATCTGAATAAATTACTGTTGATATAATCATGATTAGTTATGCATTATAAACATGATTTTGCATGGGATGGGATAATATTGAAGAGAAGTTCTGGTGGCTCTGCCACATATTTTGGTGGCTCTACCACAAATCTGTATAGTGGCAATGCCACATATATTCTAAAAACTTAAATAAACGTTTTCTAAAATGGATATACAAAAAAAGGGGTTTCATAATAAACTTTCATAAATATATTTTTTAACTCGGAAATTTTCTATTTAAATTTTCATCAAAACTTTTCGAAAAATATTTTCAAATTCTATTAAATCTTCTCGAACTATTAACGTTATTTTGAAAGTTACGGTTTATGAGATCTTACATCTCAAATTTATCGATTTATCAATAAATCTTTTATTCAATAATATATCTTCAAAATTTTGGAATCTGTTTTACTTAAATTTTTAAAAGGACTTAAAGTATATTTATTTCATGTGACATGTCAAAACTGGCCTTAACGCATAGGCCGGGTTTGGGGTGTTACATTTTAATCCCATATTTAGCATACTTTTGGATGATATCCCTTGAATTGTGGAATTTGATGCTCCTAATCCTTTAAATTCATGTTTTATACTTAGGAGCGCATCGAAGGATGTAAAGAACGAGAAACGGGCCATAAACGGAGAAAATGGGCCAAAGTAAGAAGTCTACACGGCCTGGAATTCGCCACACGGCCGTGCCACTTTAGCAAACTCGAACACGGCCTGGGCTCGATTCACACGACCGTGCCACACGGGCGTGTCCCTGTCGTAAATCTTTCTAATTCCATTCGGATTAGGATACTTAGGGGCCAAGAAAGACATTCCGGAAGCCTATATAAACACCCTAAGTGTAACCTAAAAGAGGGAGGCCGAAGAGCAAAGCCAGAGAAGGCCAAATTGTGGGATTTACTCGAAGACAGCCAGTTGATCCATCTCAAGAAGCCGGAATCATACTCAAGACGGAAGATCTTCCCTTCAATTTCCTTCAGGGGGTTTTAGGATTTTTCTTATGTTTTGTTTTATACTTTCTTCTGAGATGTATTCTTTTATAAACATGAACTAAACCCCTCAAATACCTGAGGGGATGAAACCTAAAACGGATCTTGTTATTGTTTTCTGAACTATATGATAAATACTTATTTTTTATTAATTATGTGTTTTTAATTCTTGCTTTAATATTTTAGGATATTGATTCAAGTATTGATGTGCTTATTCAGAAGAGCAAAAGTCCCTATTTAAGAGTAGATCTAGCATAGTTAAGCGAAGTTGATCGTACTCCTAGAGATAGGACGACGAAAATCTGCCGGATTAGGGTCAAACCTAATATGGGAGTCCATAGATCGAGTTAATGCAACACTAGGGGTTTTAATTAGAAAGAGATTTCAATTAACCAACCTAGGGTTAGTCGTTAGTAGCCTCGAAAGAGGTATTAATATAAATTAGGAAATCCTACGGATCAAGTCAAGTGAATAAATCGTCTGGTTCAAAGTTAGATAACAAGTGAAGTCGAGGTGGATTCTTCCTCGGGTATTGTCTTAATCAATTGGTTTTCCCAAAAGTATTTCCCAAATTCATTCTCTGTGTCTTAGCATCTTTAGCTTAGTAATTAGTTAGTTTTAGATTAAACATCAATTCCCTTAATTCTTAGGCTAAATAACAGAAAGATAGTAATTACTAGTACTCTTAGTCCTTGAGGATACGACATTTCCAGTCTTCCTATAGCTATACTACCAAACGATAGGTGTGCTTGCCTTATTCGTTGTCATAGTTAGTTTGGACAGGATCAAATGTTTAATTGGATAAAAAGGACTAAATGGCGTAAAGTGCAAAAGTGTTGTTCTATTAGCTAATGATGTCGAATAGTTATAGAACCTTGAAGTTAAGGTCCTTATGTGGTTATTAACCCATTTACAAAATAGTGGAAGTTAGTGACATGGAATTTGGAGTAGTTATTAAAGTTTTTAAAGGTTAATGTTAATAAGGTTAATTACAATAAAACAAAAACCAAATTATGCCTTCATATCATCTTCCACCACCGAATTCTAGGACTTGAGAAGCGATTTTTATACTGATAAACCGTAAAAGTAACATATTTTAAGCCCACACTTAGTATGCTTTTGGATGAATTAAGCCTCGATTTATGTAAAAAGATGCTCTTAATCCTTTGTTTACATGTTTTATACTTAGGAAAGCACCTGAGGATGAAACGAATGAGAAACAGGCTTAAAACGGACCAAATTGGGCCAAAGAGGAAATCGACACGGCCTGGACTTAAGCCCACACGGCCGTGCCACGCCAATCGACTAGAACATGGCCTGATCTCGACTTACACGGCCGTGCCTCATTAAAGAAGGCCGAACACGGCCTGACCACTAGTCACACGGGCGTGTGACATGGCCGTGTCCATGTCGTGGAATGAGCAATTTCATTCAGATTTGGATACTTTGGGGCGAAGAAACGTATTTCGAAAGCCTATATAAACCCCCTAAGTGTTACCTGAAAGAGGGCGGTTAGCTAGGCAAAGGAGCCGAGCCAGAAAGACCAGATTTGTGGTGAATCTCTCCTTCAATTCCTTCAGGGAGTTTTAGGGATTTCTTATGTTTTGTTTTATCTTTTCTTCTGAGATGTTTTCTTTATTCGATATGAACTAAACCCTTCAGGTACCTAAAGGGGATGAAACCTAAGACAGATCTTGTTATTGTTTTCTGAAGTATATGATAAATATTTGACTTGTTCTTAATTATGTGTGCTTAATTCTTGTGTTGATATTTTCGAGATATTAATTCAAGTATGATGTGCTTAGGTGGAGGGGAAAAAGTCCCTGCTTAAGAGTAGATCTAGCATAATTAAGCGGAGTTGATCGCACGCCTAGAGATAGGGTGACGAGATTTTGCCGGATTAGGGTGAAACCTAATATGGGAGTCCATAGATTGAGTTAATGCGACTCTAGGGGTTTTAATTAGAAAGAGATTTGAATTAATCAACCTAGGGTTAGACGTTATTCGCTTCGAGAGAGGGTTTAATATAACTTAGGGAATCTTATGGATCAAGTCAAGTGAATACATCGTCTATGGATCAAGTCTATACTACCGGGAATCTTATGCCAGGTACGTAAACATAAATCTCCCTATGTGTATCGAAATATATGTAAGTCTACTTGATGTTCTCTTTATGTATGTATGCATGGGGTGGGAATTTTGATATGATGAAGGGGAAGTACATGACAGGTCACTTGGTGATCGGTGGTAGAAAACCCACAAATATAAATGCTAGGTCACATAGTGATCGGTGGCTATGCCACGTTTAATATTTCCTGTACATCAGGAATAGACAGTTCGGCTGTCGTTATGGTGTGTAGCGGATGGAGGGTTGATTGTAGAAATCCCCAAGGTGTGATGGTTGGTACGGGATGGTGTGTAGAGGATGGAACCCTAGGATGGGATGGGTTACTAATCATTTGTTATTTGATATATAATCATGATTGTTGCCTTTATGTATGGGCCAGGGCCCATAATGTGTTTGTGGGCTCAGGTCGTTGTGTGTTTTGAGATTTATACACTGAGTCTCGGTGACTCACGCTTTCTTTTTTCTCTACGCTTTCAGATGAGCAGTAGATCATGGACATGGGAGTCGAGACGGTCTTGAGGGGCCATCAAGTTTTGATTTCTCTATTTTTGATTATTTCAGTTTTTCTTAAGTTTATAGTTTTGGAAAATTTTTATGTAATAAGGCCCCCATAGATTATGTTCATCTAAGTAGTTTCTTTATTTTTTTTTAAAATATTCTGCACCTTATGGAATTGTGTCAAAGGTTTTATTATATTTAATAAATAATACAAAGATTTATTTTCAAAAAGTCACTTCTTTATTCAAATATTAACTAGTTGTGCTTTCTAAAACCGTTGAAGTGTTAACATGCCGGATCTGGTCGAAACGCATGGGCCGGGATTGGGGTGTTACATTTTGGTATCAGAGCCCAGTTCAAAACTCGGGCTGTTATGCTTGAGGGACGGTAGCCACGGAGCATGAACGTTGTGTTAGGTTCGAAGATGGCCTGAGGGATGACTTGCGTGTTTTAATAGCCCCACAGCGGGAGAGGGAATTTGTTGTCTTAGTGGAAAAGGCTAAGATAGCCGAGGAGGTAAAGCGGACTGAAAAATTAAATCGGGATAGAGATAGGGGTGGAAATAAGAGGAATTTTGGATTTTCAGGAGTAACTGGGCGTACTCAGAAAAGGCCCAGGTCCGATGGACCAAAACGGGAAGAGAAATCTGCTGCTGCTAACCAGACACCAACGTGTGCTCAATGTGGCAAATTTCATGCCGGTGAATGTTGGGCAGGCAGTGGGAAGTGTTTTAGGTGTGGATCTACGGACCACCAAGTTAGAAACTGTCTGCAGCAACGGGACGGTGAAGGGACCATGGGTCGAGGGAATGCTCAGCCTGGCAGAGGAGGTCAGCAGCCACAAAGAGGTCGTGGTGCAGCTAGAGGTGGTAATGGTGCTGGTCGGGGTCGTGGAGCACCAGGCCAAGGGGCAGGAAACACTGACGCGAGACAGCCGGGGTTGGTCTATGCTGTCAGACGTCGAGAGGAGGCCGACGCACCAGATGTCATAACCGGTACGTTTTTAATTTTTGGCTTGCCTTACACTGCATTGATTGACATTGGGTTGACGCATTCGTATGTAGCTAGTAGCGTATCTGGAACTCTAAGGTTAGAATCTGAAATTACCCCTAGGGCAATGACTGTAGTTAGCCCGTTAGGACAATCTGTAGTAGTGGATAAACTCTATCAGGAAGTACCTCTAGAAGTTCAGGGGATAGTTTTCCAAACGGATCTAATGGAATTACCGTTCGGGGAGTTTGACTTGATTTTAGGCATGGATTGGCTTGTGAAGTATCAAGCTAATCTAGATTGTGCGGCCAAGCATATGGTGTTAAAAACCCCTGAGGGTGATGAAGTGTTGGTGATAGGAGAAAGGGGGAACTGCTTGTCGAATGTAGTGACTGCTCTAAGTGCAGAACGGATGGTGAAGAAAGGATGCGAGGCAGTTTTTTTATTTGTTCGGGCTCTGGAAGCCAAGGAGCTAACTGTTGGGGATGTCAGGATGGTAAAAGAATTTCCTGATGTTTTCCTTGAAGAACTTCCGGGATTACCCCCAGATCGTGAAGTGGAGTTTGGTATCGATCTTCTTCCGGGAACAGCGCCGGTATCTATTGCTCTGTATAGGATGGCGCCGAAGGAGCTGGTGGAGTTGAAAGCGCAGATTCAGGAGTTGCTGGATAGAGGATTTATTCGACCGAGCGTGTCACCTTGGGGAGCGCAGGTGTTATTTGTTAAGAAGAAGGATAGATCAATGCGTATGTGCATTGATTATCGCCAGTTGAATAAGCTAACAATTAAGAACAAGTATCCATTGCCAAGGATCGATGACTTGTTCGATCAGTTGAAGGGAGCCTCAGTCTTTTCAAAGATAGATCTGAGGTCAGGGTACCATCAGCTTAGGGTCAAAGAGGCGGATATTTATAAGACGGCTTTTAGGACTCACTACGGTCATTATGAGTTTATAATGATGCCATTTGGATTGACCAACGCGCCAGCAGCGTTCATGGACATGATGAACCGGGTGTTTTAACCCTACCTAGACCGGTGTGTCGTGGTGTTTATAGATGATATCTTGGTTTATTCGAAGTCGGAGGAGGAGCATGATGCTCAGCTGCGAATAGTTTTGCAGATTCTAAGGGAGAAGCAGTTGTATGCCAAATTCAGTAAGTGTGAATTTTGGCTAAGGGAAGTTACATTTCTAGGGCACGTTGTGTCGGCCGAAGGGACTAGGGTTGACTCTCGAAAGATTGAAGCGGTGTTGGATTAGAAGCCACCTAGGTCTGTGGCTGAGATTAGGAGTTTTCTTGGTTTAGCTGGGTATTACCGAAGGTTTGTTGAGGGATTTTCTTCAGTTGCGGCACCGTTGACTAAGTAGCTACGAAAAGGAGTTCCGTTTGTTTGGTCTGATAAGCAGCAGGAGAGTTTCGAAAAGTTAAAGAGGTTTCTGACGGAGGCTCCGGTGTTGATTCAGCCGGAGGCAGGGAAGGAGTTTGTAATTTACTGTGATGCGTCACACACAGGATTAGGATGTGTGTTGATGCAAGATGGAAAGGTGGTTGCATATGCATCTCGGCAGTTAAGACCGCATGAATCGAATTATCCCACCCATGACTTGGAATTGGCGGCAGTGGTGTTTGCCTTAAAAATTTGGAGGCATTATTTGTACGGGGAGAAATCTATCATTTACACAAATCATAAGAGCTTAAAGTATCTTTTGACTCAGAAGGAGTTGAATCTAAGGCAGAGAAGGTGGATTGAGTTGCTAAAGGATTATGACTGCTCGATCGAGTATCACCCGGGTAAGGCTAATATAGTGGCGGATGCTCTAAGTCGTAAAGTAGTTTCTGACTTAAGAGCAATGTTTGCTCACCTTAGTTTGTATGAGGATGGAAGTCTATTAGCTGAGCTTCAAGTGAAACCCTCTTGGATTAGCCAAGTGAAGGAGAGGCAACAGACGGATGAGTTGCTAAAGGGGAAATTGCAGCTAATCTCAAAGGATGGACCAACGGAATTCAGTATGAATGAGGAAGGACTGTTATGTTTCTGAGGGAGAGTGTGCATGCCAAAAGATCCGGAGTTGAGGCGCAGGATTTTGCATGAGGCGCATGGTGGTACATACGCTATGCACCCTAGAGGAAGTAAGATGTTTCGGGATTTTCGAGATCAGTTCTGGTGGCCGGGTTTGAAACAAGAAGTAACTGACTTAGTGGGCAAGTACTTGACCTGTCAGCAAGTCAAGGAAGAACATCAGTTACCATCAGGATTATTGCAGCCAGTGAAGATTCCACAATGGAAGTGGGAAAAAATTACCATGGACTTCGTTAGTGGGCTTCCCCTCACACCCACTAAGAAAGATGCGATTTGGGTAGTTGTGGATCGCTTGACGAAGTCTGCACACTTCATACCAGTGCGTGTTGACTATTCCTTGCAGAAGTTAGGTAAGTTATACATAGCGGAGGCGGTGAGGTTGTATGGAGTATCAGTTTCGATCATATCAGATAGGGACCCTAGGTTCACCTCACGATTTTGGAAGGAATTGCATCGAGCGTTGGGTACAAAGTTGGATTTCAGTACAGCGTTTCATCCTCAGACTGATGGACAGTCTGAGCGGGTGATCCAGATCTTGGAGGACATGTTGAGAGGATGTGTCATTGATTTCAGAGGTAGTTGGGAAGAGTTCTTATCATTAGCAGAGTTTGCTTACAACAATAGTTACCAGTCAAGTATTCAGATGGCGCCCTATGAAGCTTTGTACCGGCGGAGGTGTCGTACTCCTACCTGTTGGATGGAATTAGGGGAACGTCGGATTCTGGGTTCGAAGTTGGTGACCGAGACAGAAGAGAAGGTTGAATTGATTCGGGTTCGACTGAAGGAGGCGTCGGACAGACAAAAATCCTATGCTGATTTAAACCGTAAGGACATAAAGTTTGCAGTGGGTGATAAAGTATTCCTAAAGGTTTTGCCGTGGAAAAAGGTACTAAGGTTTGGTCGAAAGGGTGAATTAAGTCCCAGATTTATCGGACCATATCGGGTGATGAAGCGAGTAGGTCCAGTAGCCTATCGGCTGGAGTTACCTCCGGAGTTAAGTCAAATTCATGATGTATTTCACGTCTCCATGCTAAGACGTTACCATTCAGATCCGTCTCATGTTATGACTGTGGAGGAAATCGAGGTAAGACCTGATCTATCCTTTGAAGAGGAATCGGTGGAAATTCCGGATCGTGATGTCAAGGTGTTGCAAAGGAAAACGGTTCCACTAGTTAAGGTGTTGTGGAGGAATCATGGTTCTGAGGAGGCTACGTGGGAACCTGAGGAAGCATTGCAGCAGCAATACCCCTATCTTTTCTGATCAGGTAATTTCGAGGACGAAATTTCTTTAAGGGGGTAGAACTGTAACATCCTGAGTAAATGGGTCTATGCGTTTAGTATAAGGATATGTTTAAAATGTTAATTTAAGTAATAGGAGTCCAAATTGGGCTCAGGACTAGGCAAAGGCCTTGGTTAAATTATCGGATTGGGCATTATAGAGTTAAAAGGTGGTAATTGTGTTTAAATACCAGCGTGGGCTTGTGGCCCAACAATGGATGACGCTGCAAGGGAGAGAGAGGTTGGCGTTACTAACAGTTAAAGAGGCCCAAGTTTTGGCTGTAAGGAGCCCATCTTTTTGGGCCATTTTCGACACTTAAAAGGGAGCAAGGGGTGACGCCACAACAAGGGGTAAGGGGCCCAAAATTTAAGTTTCATCGAGCCCAAATCTTTTAATTTAAGTTGCTAAATTCGGCATTAGGGTTAGGTGAAGTGGACGGCAACAAGGCTCAAAAATAGGAGAATTTATATGGATTTTATAATTGATAATATAGAAGATAAAAAGGAGAAAAGATAGGAGCTATCTACAAGGCTAGGTGATGGCCGAAATTCCATCACCTAGAGGAGTGAAGAATTCGGTTACTTCATGGAAAAATGGTGCCAAATTTTCCCTTTTCATTAGCTTAACTTTTAGTTATCAGAAAGGGCGTTTTTGGTTTTAAGCAGTAGGTGTCGAAATTTCTATAAATAGGGGGGATATCTCATTGATTCTGGCATTTAAACCCTAATTTCCTCTTCATTCTTTGTGCCGAATTCCTTAGCCTCTCCCTCTGCAATTTTCTTTTCTTCAATTTCTTCAAAAGCCGAAACCTCTTTTCCATTCTTTTTCCCCTTGAGCCAATTTCTCTAAAAAGCCGACATCTCTATAGTTTTTCTTTATTCATCCTATTTGAGAATTAGTTCTATCTATTCCGGCATTTAAAACTTCCTTTGGCATTGCCAAATTCTCTCTCTAGTGCTAGCCGAACCTCCTGTGCTAAGGTAAGTGTCAATTTCTGATTAATTCTCATGATCTTTTCCCGATTTTTGAAAGGAAAGAGCCGAAAAGCTAATAAGTTTAATGGTTCTATGTTGGGCGGCAATTCGGGATTTGAAAGAAGCTTGGTCAACTAGATCTAAAAGCCGAAAATAGCTAGTCTCCAATTTTGGGATTTTAAGGTAAGGAGATTTTCCCTAGATTTCTACTAGATTTATTCATTTTATACAAGATCTTAACTTTATGATGAGGATTAATGATCAAATATGGTGATAGTAGTTCTGATAAGGACTTGTGATGGAATTAAACATGGATCAGGCAAAGGAGAGAATCCCTAAGTTTAAGAAACGAGCAGTATCAGCCGTTCGAGATTGGCCACTAGGTTATGGACCGGCTTCTGAACAACATCTTAGGCAGATAGCAGTTGTGTCGACTACGGATAGCTTCGACATAGAAAGCATCATTCTAACGGTAATCAGGTGTGTAGGTCCCTAACACACTATTAATCCTGTATGTATGTCTATATATATGTTATGGGCTAAAAAGCCAGAAAGAGGCTGTGTAGACAGTCGAATGGAACCCTAAATGGGTTAGGTAAGGATGCCAAGTACGTAAACATAGATCTCCCTATGTGTATCAAAATATATGTATGTCTGCTTCGTGTTCTCTTTATGTATGTATGCATGGGGTGGGAATTTTGATATGATGAAGGGGAAGTACATGACAGGTCACTTGGTGATCGGTGGTAGAAAACCCACAAATATAAATGCTAGGTCACATAGTGATCGGTGGCTATGCCACATTTAATATTTCGTGAACATCAGGAATAGGCAGTTCGGCTGTCGTTATGGTGTGTAGCGGATGGAGGGTTGATTGTAGAAATCCCCAAGGTGTGATGGTTGGTACGGGATGGTGTGTAGAGGATGGAACCCTAGGATGGGATGGGTTACTAATCATTTGTTATTTGATATATAATCATGATTGTTGCCTTTATGTATGGGCCAGGGCCCATAATATGTTTGTGGGCTTAGGTCGTTGTGTGTTTTGAGATTTATACACTGAGTCTCGGTGACACACGCTTTCCTTTTTCTCTACGCTTTCAGATGAGCAGTAGATCGTGGACATGGGAGCCGAGACGGACTCGAGGGGCCATCAAGTTTTGATTTCTCTATTTTTGATTATTTCGGTTTTTCTTAAGTTTATAGTTTTGGAAAATTTTTATGTAATAAGGCCCCCATAGGTTATGTTCATCTAAGTAGTTTCTTTATTTGTTTTTTTTAAAGATGTTCTGCAACTTATGGAATTGTGTCAAAGGTTTTATTATATTTAATAAATAATACAAAGATTTATTTTCAAAAAGTCACTTCTTTATTCAAATATTAACTAGTTAACTTGTGCTTTCTAAAACCGTTGAAGTGTTAACATGCCAGATTTGGTCGAAACGCATGGGCCAGGTTTGGGGTGTTACAACCTAAAACCAAAATTTTTCCTAAGCCCAAGTTTGATCCCAAGACTTCATAGAAGCCCTCTAGCCTTTCAAAAACACTTACCTAATAAGTCCAACTTGCATTAAAGCTGCTCTCTTGTTCCCAAAAATATTTAAAAAGTTCCTACACTCGGGGCCCAAAAGGCCCAATTCTCCTAGGCCCAATTTTAGGATGTTACAGGTATCGTCTTAATCAATTGGTTTTTCTTCCAAGTTATTTGTCCCCAATTCATTCTCTTTTTGTGTTTGCGTCTTTAGCTTAGTAATTAGATAATTTTAGATAACCATTCACTTAATTCTTAGGCTAAATAGTAGAAAGAGAGTTAGTATTAGTACTTTTAGTTCCTTTGGGATTCGATATTCTGGTCTTGCCTAAGCTATACTACTGTTCGATAGGTGCGCTTACCTTACAATCGTTGTCAGAGTTAGTTTCTAGGTTCGATCATTCTCATTATAAATTTTAAAGCTCTGATTTCGACGATCATATACCTTCAAGTTCGGCACTTCTATTTTCATCAATTAGGTATGTGTTTTTGATTCGTTTTTGATGATTTCTATGTTTTTGTAATCGTTGCAGCTCAATCTAGCTAGACCGTACCTTTAATTTTGAAACTATTAAAGATTTTAAGAGTTGCCATTGTTGAATCTATGTGTTCTTTGACGTTTAATGTTGAAATATGAAAGCTTGATGATAGTTTTACATGTTTTGTTAAGTGATTTTTGATGAAAATGCATAATAGGTATTAAATTGAGAAAATGTGAAATGTGGTGGTTAAAAATGTCATGTAGTAAATTCGACCAAGCATTGGTTTTGTTGAATTGTGTGAATTTTGTGTATTTGTGAAATAGGGACTAAATTGATTAAATATGAAAGTTTAGGGGCTAATGTGTAAAAATAACCAAATCTGTATTATTGGATTAATTGAATGAGTAGATGAATAAATAAGTTAATTTTGAATTCATATAGATCAAGAAAGAAAGAATTCAGATTTAGATCGGGGGAAAAGCAAGGTTATCGAGTAGTCGACCCGATCCGTCAATTCTGAATACAAGGTAAGTTTGTATGTGATGATTACATTATAAATGTATGTTAAAATGCTTTAATATTGCATAAATTTTTAAAACGGGATTATGAATAATGTATGAATTGTGAAAACGACTTTACGGATGCATTCGATGATAGAAACGAAAATCGTGAAAGCCCGGTTGAACCTTAAGAATAGTTTTGGATACTATTGACATGTCAGTAAGTGATACGTTGAGTTGGCTTTGGGCCATGATATTAGCACTTCGGGTGCGTATTTTACAGATTTGGCTTTGGGCCATGCATATTGGATGATTTGGCTACGGGCCATGGTATAGGTACTTATCGTACGAAACTCTTGAGTATATGATTTCTATTCTGAATGGTTCAACGGGTAACGAATGATATGGTTGAGAAAGAGGTTAGTACGAGACAATATAGGTACGTACAGAACCTACTCAAGTATTAAATAGTGAAAGTTCGATGAGTTGGTATTTGATCATGTTTTAAGACATGAGAAAGGTTTGTAGTTAATGTGTATATGGTTTTATCATGTGTAATTGGTTGATTTACATTTATTCAATGAAATAAGTTATTCACATACGAGCTTACTAAGCTATGAAGCTTACTTCGTGTTATTTTTCTATGTTTTATAGTGAATCAAGGCTAGCTCGGATTCGGGAGTCGTCTGGAACATCATCGCACTATCAAACATCTATGCTGGTACTTTTGAATTATACATTATGGTATGGCATGTATAGGCTAGATGTGGTATTTTAGTTGTGATCATAGCCATGAGATTTGTAAATGTATATGTTTTGGTTTGTATATATAGCCATGAATGATGGCTTATTTTGGTATGTTTGATATGAATGTGGGTATGGTTTTATAGTTGCTCAAATGATTTGTGGAGTATAAATGCTTGAGAAATGCCTTGATGAGGTATGATTTTAGATGTTGTGTTGGTTATTTATAGGGTAAGTTATACGTGTGTGAATTATGGTAAATGAACCATATTGTTTAATATTGTATTTTGCTAAGTAAATGGTAGTGATTTTAGAATTGGAATAGATGAAATTATAATGGTATGAATTTTGCATTTGATTGATGATTTTGGCTGCCTAATTGTATGATGAAATGGTACCATTTTGCCTTGTGTAGATACATTGAAGTTGAGGTGGCAAATTGGCCTTGCAAATGGCCTATTTTTGTCCACACGGTCAGAGATACGGGCGTGTGTCTCAGCCGTGTGTGACACATGGTCATGTTACACGCCCGTGCGTCCCCTGGTGTTGAAATTGAATTGAAGTTAGTATGCTCCACACGGTCTCACACCAGGGCGTGTGACTGGCCCTGTGGTACAAGTCAGTATACCCCCTAATCGACACACGACCTATCACACGGGCGTGTGACTTGGCCATGTTGCATAAGTGAATATACCCAACAGGTTTGGCACGGCCTGGCACACGGGCGTGTGTGGACACCTCTAAGGGCACACGGGGTAGACACACGGGCGTGTGGTTGGCCGTGTGACCCAAGTCAGTATGTATGCCCTATTTCTACACGGCCTGAGACACGGGCGTGTTTGGAACCGTGTGAGGCATACTGCCAGTTCACACGGGCGTGTGACCCCTGTATGGTTGAAATTTTTCTAAGTTTCCAAAATTTTTTTTATGTTATCGGTTTAGTCCCGAACCACTTCTAAAGCATGTTTAAGGCCTCATAGTCTCTTGTAAGGGACAATGTAATTATGTTGAATGATTTATGAGAATGAATGCTTTATGTTTGATAAATGTATGCTATATGTTGTGAATTGATTGGTAATACCTCATAACCCTACTCTGGTGACGGATACGGGTTAGGGGTGTTACACAACCCGGTCACCAGGTCTGGGTATCGGATGATACAAAGACCTGAATAACTGGCTAACATATTTGAATAAAATCTTATTTCATTCTCGACTGTTTAATATACACATTAAACTATACTATCATATACATCTTTTAAAAGTTACTGCCTTAAAACCTTATTTAAAATTCTAAATTTAAATCTTTAAAATTTCCTGACTTCGACTAATGTAACACCCTATAGCTGGTCCAGTCACTTAACCCAAACTAAAAGGTATTACTGATCTACTGTAATTCAATGTAGCAGATTAAACTAGTTTTCACATTTGATGAGCTTGATTATAAGCATATTTATTATGTTTTAGTTGAGTTTTTATAATTTCATTTACATTCAATAAAAAGTGTAATTTGAGTCTTTTATTGACCTTAGGAGTCAAATGAGGCTTAAGGGTGAGCTAATATACTTTGTGAGTGTGCAGGAGACCGTTAGAGGGTGTAACAATTCAATACTGGTCACTATGTTGCAACATGGGGAGTTTGATGTCACAACATAGGGAGCAGAGCACAAGAATCCTGAAGCTTCCTTTAGTGTAATGACACAACCAATGAATGTCGCGACACACCCTTGAAGCTACCCTAAGTATGAGTATACTGCCTTCGATATTGTGACACAGGAACTAGGGTGTCACGACACCGGTCCTATACAGGAAGCTATTACGAGAGCGTCAACTGACCTAGGGTTGAGAAAAAAAGCAACCCTAGCTCTATATATAAGCTTTTAAAAACTTGTTAAAGGACAACTTTCATACTTTATAATTTTCTCTGTAATTTTAGTTTTCAGTTTTTCCTTTTTCTTAGGCTTTAGGTTGTTTTCAGTTTTGCTATTTGCATTTGTCGGGAGATCTGATTTCTAGAACTTGATTAACTCTTTGTGGATTTCGGGCTCCAATTAATATAATTAAGGATTTTCTTAAACCTTCATCTTTTGATTCATTGTAAATGTTTATCTTTTGCATCAAGTTTATTATGATTAATGTTATCTTTCGCATCAAGCTTATTATGTTTTTTAGATCCATGAGGAACTAATCCTCTTATGGGGGATTAGCGAGTAGAGGTATGATTAATTGATTATTGTGGATGGTTTCCTTAGTGGATCAACTATTTGGGAGAGAAAGAAATCAATCCCTAGGCCTGACGACCCTAGGAAGTCATCGAGGTGGGAATTAACCCAAAATTGGTATGGCCTATTTGTGAACACCTTAGCCCCGAATTGGTTTGGATTGTGAGGTTGAGAGATAAGTAGTTCTTATCGACTTGTTAGTCTAGTAGAAGATCGAGAGATCTTGTTAAGGTAACGACTTGTTGATTGAATAGGGAACCAGAAGCGACAATTAGTTAGGATTACTGAAGTGAGATAATCACCCATGCTCAGATTTGATCCAGTTTCTATATCAAATTTCCCAAAGTCTTTTCCTTTATATTATTTTATTCTTTATTTATAAAAATACCAAAAATTTTTCTTTATGTTTATTCGTAATATAATTTATTTAAAGTACTAATTAGCTTTATTTGCGCTTAGGTTAGGATTTATTTAGTGCTTGCCTCCCTTGGGTACGATCCTCGGAGTACTTACCTACTTCGTTGTAACTATATTACAACATATCGTAACTATATTACAGCCTAACTTGTATACTTACGAACACCACCTATTTGATATATTTTGTGCAGGATTCTTACTCTGGATGTTGGTACGTCTGGAGGCGGTCAATTACAACTGTGAAACATCAATATTATTTACTATTTCAACCAAAAATGATCAAAAATTTCATAACATATTATATTCACAATCATTTAATGACAATCCATCATAATTGAGCCTTAATTGAGCTTAAGAAGCTAGTGCAACAACTCGAAAACAAATCTAGACTAATTCTGAAAACTTTACAAAATTTCAAGTAAAAAGAAACAGGGGTCACACAGCCGTGATCCTAAGACATGGTCGTGTTGACTAATCTTGTAACAAATGGACTCCATGTAATTATGGATCACACGACTGTGTCTCTAGGTCGTGTAACAGATTGATACCATGTGAAAAAACCTGCAACAAAATTAACCACACCACATGGTCGTGTCATGAAACCGTGTGTGACACACGACCGTGTGGCAAGCTATGAGAACCTATACATGCCTTCTAAAACAAGAAATTTCAACCTAAAACACTTAGGCCACAAGCCATGCCATAACCAACCATTAAACCTACCTAAAATGCATCGAAACTTGCCTAATATCTCAACCAACCTAAGTGCCTAACCAAAATGCCATCAATGGCACCACAATTCAAACATAAACCATTAGCATTCAATACCATTCATACCATAAGGTTAATACCAAAACAACCACTTAACATCCCTATTTCCAATGCTAACATAATATCAACCAAAGTTCAATAGGTTACCTAGAACATGAGAACCATTTCACAACTAATAATGAAAATGAACATCAAATAGGCCATTACCAATTCAAGTCACCAAAACAACCAATACAAGTTTTGCATCTCAATTGGCAAAAAACATTACCAATATGTTCATTTACATATATATACTAAAATCCTATTTACATTCCACTTATAATTGGGGACAAAATAAACAAATAGCTACCGAAAGAGTTGATGGATAGTGTGATCTCCCACGATGTTGCAATCGACAACCTGAATCCGACAATCTACAAAGAAGAAAACCAAATAAGGTAAGCTTACATAAAGCTTAGTAAGTTCATTTAGCACAACATCACATACCTGTCATTTTAATATCATAATAATACTTAACATAGAATTAGCAATTCCTTTCCTAATTTCATAATTCCTACAATATCAATGGTTAAGCATGAACATATCACATCATCAAAATCATAATATGCCAAAATTCACATACTAAATTACAACCAACATAAACACAACTCATCATGCCATATGATTTCATTTCCATTTCATTTACCAACTATTTTGCCCAGAGAACTATAGTAAATTGACTTTGGATATGCGAGGAAATAATGCTCACACAAGTTGACAATCGAGACATTAACCAATACTTGATGTTGCTCACACAAGCTGACTAGAATTTGCAACAAATGCTAGATTCCAACCATCGGTATGGTATCCACCACTGGTACATAGTACCTAGAACTGTAATCACGGGCACATAGTGCCTGGAGTTGAAAAACTGGTACATAGTACCTGAAACTGAAAGACCGGTACATAGTACCTAAAACTGAAAGACCGGTACATAGTACCTGGAACTTTAATCACTGACATCTAGTGCCTCAAACACCCTAATGACATGTCATTTGTATCCTAGCTATTTACTAAGTTCACACGGGCTTTAACTTGTGTTTCGTAGTCATTACATGCTTATAATTTTAAACCATGTTCACAATGATCACATAAATTCCCTAGAATAAGATATAGCCATTCAACCATATACAATACCATACTTTATACTTCATTCTCTTTTCTTGCCAGTTTCAAAATTATCTTGATTAATCACATTAATTATGCATATATATATGATCACATACATAATTAAATTCAACTATCATACATTATATTAAACACAATTCGAACTTACCTAAATGTAGTAGCTACCGACACCTGGACGACAACTACTCGATAACTTTTCCTTTCCCACGATTATCAACTGATTTATCCGATTCTTTATCTATATATAATAATTTAGTTCAATTAACCAATTCAAATGTCTTAAAATAATTAAATTCATGTAATTGACTCTTTAATGTTATTTTACACTATTAGCCTAAACTTTTACCTTTTATTCAATTTCGTCTCTAAACCCAAATCTTAAACAATTATCAAAATTAAACCCAACCTGGGCTAGCCGAATTTTTTATGGCTCCCATACAGCCCAAAATTATCAAAATTTCACAAAAATCTCATGCTAACTTTATTATTTTATCGAATCAGTCCTTAAACTTATAATCAACCAAAACCACTTTATAAAATAGTCCTATTTAACAACCAAGATTCAAACTTAACAATTTAACATTAAGAACATTAAAAAATTATTAATAGTAAGTTTCAAAACCTTAAAGTTTTACAAATTAGTCCTCGGGTTAGCTAGATTAAGCTACAATGATCTTAAAAACATAAAAATAACTAAAAACGGGCTTAAAACACATACCATGCAATGTGAACTAAGCTTGGTCAAATACTTAACTCAAACATCCATTTGGTTTTTCTTCATGAAAGGGAAGAAGATGATAACTTGTTTTTTATTATTTATTTTATGTTTAATATATTATTAATGTACCTTTTTACCCTTTTAATAATTAATATAACATACTTAATATACCTTACTACACCATCCACTCAAAATATATAGGATCTATTTAGCTACCAAATCCCTCAAATCTTGATATTATGCCCGTTTTTAATACGATTTAGTCATTTTTACTAAATCAACTATCTAAATAATAAAATTAACGGACCAAATTTTAATATGACATTCATATAACCTTATAAAAATTAAATAAATAATAATTACTAAATCAGTAGTCAGAATTGTGGTGTGAAAACCCAAATCACTATTTTTGACACCATTAAAAATGAGTTATTACAACTAAACCCCAAGGTGTAGCCTCTAGGAGTGCCCTTCTCTACGCATGTTACGATTATCGTTATGTTTTTCCTCAATTTGGCGGAGTCTGGCTCAGTCATATCTCATAGCCTCTATATTAATCTTTAACCCTACAGCCAAGGTAGTGCAATCGTAAATTCTAATGAACTTAGTGATATTCAATGAAATAGGGTAGCAATCATGTTTCAAAATTTCTAAGAGAAAAAAATTAAAGTAGAGAATTTAAACTCCCTGTATACTCTTAGCCATTCGTAGAGTTCACCTACGAGATCAATGCCTCCCCATTTTTTTACAGTTTATTGTTGCGAACTTATTCTCTATCTGAGACGTACGCATGTTCCTTTAAAGTAGTGGTTTTCTAGGGGTACAGGCCGGATTCTGCCTCATCCCAACTTTTTTTTCGCATAGTCTTGGATGTGAATTCCAATGTATGTCATTGTTTTTCTTTCATTTACTTCCACGAGTTTCGGATTCTTAACCTCCATTGTTCTTGACAAAACATTTGCCTCAGGTTAGTCCCTAGCCCTAGCGACCTCCTTATTTTGTTAGCCCGAATGAATCAGCCTCCATGTGCACCTCAGTGGGTTAACCAAAGACATGCTCTCTTTTTGGCCGAGATGTACCTTGATCTACATTACTTATCATGTCAGCTCTTGAGTTCATCCCTTTTTGGCGGTTTGTACCTGATGCCATGGTCGAGCTATGGTCTCACTCAGTGTTGTCCTATGTGTTATCCTAGTGGACTCTATTGGTTGCCATTATTGAGCTCATATTTAACGTCCTAGCGGATGTCCCCATGTTTACTGCCACGGCGAACTGCCATGTCTTTACCATCTCAGCGGACTACTCTGTGTTTACAATCACGGCGGACTACCTTGTGTTTATTATCCCAGTGGACGATATTGATTTCCATAGTTGAGCTATGGTATTACACGCTAGACCTCGCTTGAGGTGTCACCACATAGGACCTTACCGTCATCGTGATGTCGCCCTATAGAGCCTGTTGACCACCATAGTGGTGTTACTCTATGGAACCTAATAATCGTCAATATTAATTCATCTCATCTCTAACCTTGATGCTCAAACACCAAAGTGTCTCTTTCGCAACACCCTAATTTTTGCATTTCATGGTCTGCACTTAGGAACACCTTATGGGGGTATCTAACAGAAATTCCATTTTCCCTATCCATTCGCCCATTCCTCCATTTTTCCATTCCTAACCTTGATAATCGAACACTGTAGTGTCCCCTCCATAAGGCCTGGAGCTTCACACATCATGATTTGCACTCAGCAACACTGTATGGCGGTATCTAACAAAAATTCTTATTCCTAGGTCCTAACTTCATCTAGCCCGTCAATAATTTCCCTTTACTCTAAAATTTAAAAGCACACAAGCATAGAAATATAATCACAAAACATAATAATATGGAGAACGCCAAACTTACTATGTGTTACCACAACCATTTTATGTATATCGATGTAGTAATGAGTACTCAATTGCTTACACCATCATATAGATAACAACAGTTTCAGACAACTCAAAATAACTTGAACACATACCATTAAAACAACACATTGTCAACATTCGTTTAGAGGTAGAGCACCGACACTCCCCTTGCTTCCTTGTCCTTGACAACTTAGCTTGTTTAATCGTTAGAGCCTCCTTTGTCTTGGTAGCTAAGCATAACAACCACTTATCGTTTAACTTGAAGGTATTCAAACCTTTAAAACCCAGAATCCACAATTATGTAGAAGTTTTAAGAGTTCTTACTCTTCTTCTATCCCCAATCCACAAGTACAGAGAGTTAAAGAAGCTTATCGGTTCCTCATTTCTCTACTAGCAGACTTTGCTTCTCACGATGGTTACGACATGTAGAGCTTCCTTCAACTACTTCTTTTTCTTTAGAGTGTCTGACGAAGATTATGCTTTTGAGAGAGGAAAGATTGGTGAACAGAATTGAGAGGAATTCTGTTTTCACCTACACTTATATATATACTCTATTGACACGGTCCCCACAGACCAGTACCACCACTCAATCCTAATTATTTTGTCTCCCACTATGGAACCAGCCGATTCCAATCTAACTAAACCAAAATTGAAATCTAACCTTTCCTAACCAACCACTCAAGTTCTAAATATCTAATTAGAGCCCGTAAATTTTTATTTCTCTACAATTGGCTCCTTGACTCTTCTTTAACTTCGGGTCCTTATGAGAACCAAGAGTGACATTTGGAATTTTAGGTTGTTAAAATTTCAAAATTTTGTTAATTGAATCCATGTATCAAATTACCCGGGGATGACCTAAGGCATTGTTTGGTAACCACTAGAGCTAAAAAGGCAACCTTATGCATAAATTTCCAAGTATCTTATTTTGGTCTTGAATCCATTTTCTTGATGAAACTTAACTGAAACTGTAAGCCTAACATATATTCTCTTAATCCTTTTTCTTAGTCTCAAAAATTATGTGCACGAATTTAGACGTTGGGCCATTGATATTGAGGGTTAGGTAGATACATAAAGGAGGTTTCAAAATAAGAAAAATTTTGAGTGAAAAATAAGGAGCAATATAGTATAATAAGTGCATGATTCCTACAAGCTTGTGCTCTAATTAAAAGATCGAGTGAATAAGAGCATTGTAAGGGTTAAAAGCCAAACGAGAGTTATAAAAGCATAGAATGGATAAAAGCAAAGTGAGTGAAATGATAGTGAAGAAGAAAAATTTGAAGAAAAAGAAAATTTTTTGCTCATTTTTTGCACAAAAAAATTACTAAGCAAATTGTACTCATTAATACTATACTGTGACTTAGAAAATTGAGAGATAAGGAAGGTGAGAGAAGTGAATATAAGGTGGTGAGCTAAATTATATAATTAGGGTAGCCTTGAGATCAATATAATGTGCCAAACTATTTTTGTGCCTAACACGTTTTGTGGAGTCAATTCTTTAATTCTGAACCAACTTAAGCCGCAGACGTTACAAGTTGAAAAATTTTATGTGACCTAAAATTTAGTTGCATTTTAGGAAATTATATTAGTATTTTTATAACATTGCATCATGAAGCTTAGATTGTGCTTTCAATGTCATTATATGTTACTTTTACTTATGGGAGGATAGAAACTGCGTGTTGTTTATAGTAGGTGTAGAAAGGAGGAAAAAATGGAGTTAAGTTTTATCATGACAAAAGGTTGGATAGATTGCTAGCACAAATGCCATGGCAATTCCAGGAAGATGCTGACTCAGCTGTCAATCCGTGCCACTCTTAGCTAGTTGTACTTGTACTAGAAATATCCACCTGAAAAAGAGGGAGAAAATAGTGTGTGCCGAGAGGAGGACCTACCCTATAAAAAGAAGAAAAAGAAAGAAAGGAAAGATGCGATTTTTCCTCTCACACAATTACTCGTGGGAGATCCAGAGATGCAAGGAAAAAAGGGTAGTAGCTAAGGAACAGAGCAACAACACAAGGAAGAAGGAGAAGCATTCAACCCTAGGCTTCACAAGATTTTGCAGTACTGGAGTTGAAGGTTGGATTGACGAAAGCTTCCTGAAGTTCTTCCTTCATTATCTTAATTGATTTCTATGAATTTTAACTGTGGAAATATGTTATTTAATGATACTTTCATTTTGGATTTTAATTTCCAACTCATGAGCTAATCTCATTGGGTTGGGATTACTGGATGGTGTCTTTAATGATCAAGGCATTATCTTGATTAGATTTACTGTTTCATTCAATTTGCGCTATTTTAAAATGTATGCATGCAATCTATAGACATAGATGAATGTATGGTATGTCC
The DNA here is from genome assembly GCA_005393395.2 of Gossypium australe. Classification (NCBI taxonomy): domain Eukaryota; kingdom Viridiplantae; phylum Streptophyta; class Magnoliopsida; order Malvales; family Malvaceae; genus Gossypium; species Gossypium australe. Next base: position 28,537,442 of record CM016623.1, read on the forward strand.
ATAAACTTGATTTAATTCTAATAAGGTTAGATGAGTTGGATTGTGATCGAATGATACAAGTGAGTATTCGACAGAATACTCGTAGCACTCTAGACATAGAGATGCGCTTTGTATAGAGAAAGGAAGAAATAGTGATGGGTAACCTTCTTAAGGCTTGTAGACCTGCAAAGCCTTAGGTAGGGTAGCTTGAAGTTTGACTCTCAAAAGAAGCAAACTACTTTAGATTTAATCTGAATAATGGATTGGTTAAGATTTTGCCATGACATTATTGTGTTATGAGGAAATATTCTTAGTAATCTCAACCTTCCCATTCAACAGCGTAGATCCTTTCAACTTTGTCTCTGTATCTTTGCCACATCATTTTGCCACAGCTTGATTTATATAGTTTATAGTAATAGCTTAACCGAATTAATCCTATCCGATCCCTGAGGAGATGACCTTAATTGCTACTTAATTACTTGATTCAACATGTACACTTGCACATTCGTATATTATATTCACCCGGGATAAGTTTTTTGCGTCGTTGCTGGGGATCGATAATTTGGTAAAATTTGGTTGTTATTTTCTTATATAGTTCCATTAGTTTTATTTAACTTTGTTGTTCTTAATTTTCACAATGTTGTTAGTGCATGAGTAGAGGCGTTCCTGCTAATGAAGAATATCATTTTGGCCTAGAGACCGAGAGAAATTTAAGAAGAATGAGACAAGAATTGCAAGATACGACTATGATTGGAAATGATCCAGGTAGGGAAGATCCATTACATCTAAATGGTTAGGATGTTGATTTTCCTATCCCTTGTGTGATGGATGATAGAGACAGACCCATCCAAGCACATGTTGTGTAACAACCTGGTTCAGACCCTAGTCGAAACAGTGGTTTCGAGACCACAAATTTGAGGTCAAAAAAATATTTTAATATTAATTTCTGTGTTTACAATATGTGATTTAGCCTGTGTGAAATTTCTGTGTGAAGATTTTATCGATTGTGTGTTTAATTTGCAAAAATGACTTAATTGCATAAAGTGTAAAATGATGTGTGTTGATTGTTAAGTGCTTAATTGTTGTCGTCTTTATAATTTGGAGGATTTATGTTGCAATTAGCTATTAAATTGTTAATGGATGATGATAGCATGGCATAAGTTGTAATTGTTAAAGTTCATTAAGGTTAAAATGGTAAATAGGTTATTAAGTTAATATTAAATAAAAACAAAAGAAAGAAATGTTCATAATCATCATCCACCACCGAAAATCACAAATTGAAGAAGCCATTGGAGACCTTTAGGGTTCGGCACTTTGAAGGATAAATTGGTATGTGATTTTAGCTCGGTTTTTGTTAATTTCTACGTTTTTGTGATCGTTGCTTCATGCTCTTTCAAACCCATGCTTAAATTTTAGAAATTGATGGTGATTTTGAGATATGCCATTGATGAAAGCTTGATCTTTGTGATAGTTGTTGATAAATTATGAAAGACGTGTGAATGATAAATTTATTTTGTCTTAGAATTTAGTGAAATTGAGTAATTTGAGCTTAATTGAGAAAAAGTGTAAATTGGAGGACTAAAATATGAAATAAATGAAATGTGCGGGCTTGTATTAGTATAGGAAGAATTCAGCTAAGCTTGTGTGAGTAAAAATTTGGTGTATTTTGTGATTTTGTGAATTAGGGACTAAAGTGTCGAAATGTGAAAAATGTGAGGGCTATTTTACAAAATGCCTAAAAATGGGTGTGTGGATTAAATTGAATGAATTGGTGATTGAATGGACTGAATTTGGTTGTGTATAGACCAAGAAAGGAGAAGTTCGGATCGAGATCAAGGCAAAGACAAAGTGCTCGATTAACCGACCGTTTTGGTATTTCGACGTTCAAGGTAAGTTAGGACATAATACATGTATTTAACTATGTTTAATGTTATGAAATGAATAGCATGATATTATTGAATTGTAAATGCTATGTGAAAAATCGAGTTAGGTGGCACTAAGGGTGCGTATTTTGAAATTGACCGAGATGATTAGCACTGTGTGTGTGAAATAATATAAGCTTTGGCTTTATGGTTGGCACTGTGTGTGCGATACCGATTTAAGATCGGTTTGATATAGATGCACTAAGTGTGCGATGCTAATTAAGCTTCGTCTATGATTTGAGCACTAGTTGTGCGATTGGATCGAAGAAATGACGGAAGTTGATCGAAATGAAATATTGAGCATTGAGTAGTGTATGTGATCGATAACTAAGTGTTGGCTAAGGTACGTTCGTAACCTATGTGGTTGATGAAATTATAAAAGAGTTTATGTAATGTTAATTGAGCATATTAGCTTGGATGATATGGTATATGTGATTGTGAATTAATCTATGTGATAGGTTGTTTTTGGCATAATGTAATTGTATTAATGAACAATATGTGTTATGCTACGAACTTACTAAGCTTTTAAAGCTTACTGTGTGATATGTTTCTTTGTTTTATAGTGTCAATAAAGCTTGCTCGGATTAGGGAATCGTCAACGACTAAATCACACTATCAACTAACCATTTTGGTACTTTTGGAAAGATATATATAGTTGAAATATGGCATGTATAGGCTAGAAGTTATGGCATGTTTTGAAGTACTTTTGCCATGTGATTTGGCTTGGAAGTTGAATGATGTTGAACTTATGAATGAGCTATGAATATGGTATATTTCATGCTTATGTGGTTAATGAAAGATATGGGTTGAAGATGAATTATGGCATGGTTTACAGGATGCTTGATATATATATGTTTGAGATGTACAATTGTTACTTTGAGTGGACTTATTTGTGATGAAATTAGGTATGAAAGTAGTTGGTATTGTTGTTGATTAATTGGTACATGAAATGGTATGTTTGAATGCATTTAGAAGCATGAATTAGTTTTGACTTGAAGCTTGTAGGTGAATCAAGGTGTGGGAGGCAAGTTTGGCCTTGAAAATGGCCTATAACTGCCCACACGGTTGAGCACATGGGCGTGTGGCTCGACCGTGTCCCTAGTGGTTGAAATTCAAAACAAGTTAGGATCGACCACGGGCTAGACACACGGGCGTGTGACTGGCCGTGTAGTGAAGTCAGTAGCGACCACGAGTGAGGCACATGAGTGTGTCCACGACCGTGTGGACAAGTCAGTATGTATGCCCTGTTTTGACACGGCTTAGACACACGGGCGTTTCAAGGCCGTGAGAGGCACACGGCTTTTCCACACGGGCGTGTGACCTCTGCAGATTGGAAAAATCTTTAAATTTCTAAAAATTTTATTATGTGTTCAGTTTAGTCCTGACCCTTTTCTAATACGTGTTTAAGGTCTCAAAGACGTCATTAAGGGACTATATGTTTATATTCGAATATGTTTGATTGACGATTGACTTTGTGTTGTGAAACGGATGTGAGATGTTTCGATTGTTCGGTAATGCCTCTTAACCCTATTTCAACAACGGTTACGGGTTAGGGGTGTTATATTTTATTGGTATCAGAGCTACGATTTAGTCGATTCTCGGACTAACGTAGCGCGTGAGAGTCTAGCTATACATGCCATATATATAATTGCGATAGTGTGATGAATCCTGGCAGTTGAAAATGTGTTTTTATATAGTAATGGATCTCGATCGAGCAGTTGCTGACGATATTGAGAGTAATGCGCCTGCTCCCGCTCAAGGGACAACGCCGGCCACATCTAGGCCGAATGATAGTAGCCAAGAGGGAGAGGCTAAGCAAGCCTTCTTCCGAATGATGAGTCAGTGGTTTTCAGAGTTCGTTCGAACGAATCCGGCTGCTCCATAACCTCCACCCCCACAAGTACCTGTTGTGCCACAAGTGATAGATCCGATCCGATTGAATAAACCTCCTGTGGATAAGATTCGTAAGCATGGGGCTGAAGAGTTAGAGCCACAACTGATAATGATGCTGAGTGAGCTAAGTTTTGGCTTGAGAATACAATTCGAGTATTTGACGAGATGCCGTTGACTCCTGACGAATGTATAAAATGTGCGGTTTCTTTGTTGAGGGATACGGCTTATAACTGGTGGAAAACATTGATTTCAGTGGTTTCGAGAGAGAGAATCACCTGGGATTTCTTTCAAGCTGAATTCCAGAAGAAATATATTAGTCAACGATTCATAGATAAAAAACGTAAAAAGTTTCTAGAGCTGAAACAAGGCCGTATGTCAGTTATTGAGTATGAGCGGGAATTTGTGAGACTGAGCCAATACGCGAGAGAATGTGTTTCAACCGAAGCTACTATGTGTAAATGCTTCATTGAAGGGCTAAACGAGGATATTAAGTTGTTGGTTGGGATACTTGACATAAATGAATTTGTTGTGTTAGTTGAAAGAGCTTGTAAAGCCGAGGAGCTCAATAAAGAAAAGAGGAAAGCTGATTCTGAAGCTCGTGATGAAAGAAAAAGATCGATAACTAAGTTCTCTCAACCACCGACGAAGAGATTTAGAGATGCAAACAATCCCTCAAATATTTTGTCTGGATATCCGGGTAGAGATCATCCGAGACAAAGTGTTGGCCCAAAAGCTCAACTCCCAACTAAATCAAGTGTTGGAAGCGTCAAAAGTAACAAGCCTGAGTGTAGATAGTATGGAAGACGACATGTGGGAGAATGCTGGGGCAAGTACATAATAGAACTTGCTACAAATATGGATCATGAAATCACTTTATTAGAGATTGCCCAAAGTTAGCTGAAGAGGAAAACGTTCAGAATGTGAGATCGAGTAATGTGACGGCTAGGGGTAGACCACTCAGAAATACCAGGAATGTAAGTGGAAGTTAAAGAGGGACTACCGATACAGCTGTGAGATCAGAGGCGAGGGCACCTGCTCGAGCCTATGCTATACGTACACGAGAGGAAGCGTCACCTCCAGACGTCATTACTGGTACTTTTACTCTATTTGATACTGATATGATTGCATTGATAGATCCAAGTTATACTCATTCATATGTGTGTGTGAATCTAGTATCAAGTAGGACTCTACCTGTTGAGTCTACTAAATTTGTGATTAGAGTATCGAACCCCTTAGGCAAGTGTGTTTTGGTGGATAAAGTGTGCAAGAACTGTCCATTGATGTTTCGAGATGCTTGTTTTTCGGCTAATTTGATGTTGCTACCATTTGATGAATTCCATATAATTTTGGGTATGGATTGGCTCACTACACATAAAGCTATTATGAACTGTAAACGAAAGAGTATTAAATTGAGAAGTCAGAATGGTGAGATAGTTCGAATTGAGTCCAGTGACTTGAAAGGGTTACCAACTGTTGTATCTACGATGAAAGCTTTGAACTATGTGAGTAAGGGTTGTGAAGCTTATCTGGCATATGTGATTGATACAAAAGTGTCAGAAAAGAAAGTTGAATCTGTGCCTGTGGTTTGTGAGTTTTCAGACGTGTTTCCTGAAGAGTTACCGGGATTACCTCCAATACGAAAAGTTGAATTTGGAATTGAATTAGTACCGGGGACTACTCCTATCTCAATAGCTTCGTATAGAATGGCACCAACAGAATTAAAAGAGTTGAAGTCTCAGTTGCAAGAGTTGACTGATAGAGGATTTGCACGATCGAGTTTTTTGCCCTGGGGTGCTCCTGTGTTGTTCGTAAAAAAGAAAGACGGCACTATGAGAATGTGTATTGATTACCGACAATTGAAGAAAGTGACGATAAAGAATAAATATTTGCTGCCTCGTATTGTTGATTTGTTTGAACAACTGAAAGGAGCTACAGTGTTTTCTAAAATAGATTTGAGATCGGGCTACTACCAGTTACGAGTCAAAGAGTCAGATGTACCGAAGGCTGCTTTCAGAATGAATGCTCCTACAGTGTTTATGGATTTGATGAACCGGATATTCAAACCGTATTTGGATCGTTTTGTTGTGGTGTTCATTGATGATATTCTGATTTATTCCTATGATGAGGCGCAACATGCCGAGTATTTGAGAACCATGTTACAGACTCTACGTGAGAAGCAATTGTATGCAAAGTTTAGAAAATGTGAGTTTTGGTTGCGTGAGGTTGGTTTTATGGGACATACTGTATCAGCTGCGAGAATACGAGTTGATCCGAGTAAAATCTCAGCTATTCTAGAATGGAAGCCTCCGAGGAATGTGTCTGAAGTCCGTAGTTTTCTGGGACTAGCGGGATATTATAGACGGTTTGTGAAAGGCTTCTCGATGATTGCGACTCCGTTGACGAAGTTGCTACAGAAAGATGTTAAATTCAAGTGGTCAGAAAAGTGCCATCAGAGTTTTGAGCAGTTGAAAGCATTGTTGACGGAAGCACTAGTGTTAGTTCAGGTTGAATCGGGTAAAGAAGTCATAGTTTACAGTGATGCATCGTTGAATGGTTTGGGCTGTGTACTGATGCAAGAAGGCAAAGTCATTTCTTATGCATCAAGGCAATTGAAGCCACATGAAAAGAACTATCCGACGCATGATCTTGAGTTAGTCGCGATTGTGTTTGCGTAGAAGATTTGGCGTCACTATCTATTTGGTGAGAAATGTCATATTTATATTGATCACAAGAGTTTGAAGTACCTGATGACTCAGAAAGAATTAAATTTGCGACAGAGAATATGGTTAGAATTGTTGAAAGATTATGAGCTTGTGATTGATTATCATCTGGGCAAAGCTAATGTTGTTGCTGATGCCTTGAGTCGAAAGTCTTTAAATGCTTTGCGAGTTATGGGTACTCAGATAGATTTATGTGATGATGATTCAGTTTTGGCCGAGTTGAAAGTAAGACCGATGTTCGTACGTCAGATTTGTGATGCTCAGAAAAGTGATGATGATATAATAGCAAAACGAGCTCAATATGATTTGAATTCTGATTCAGAATTTCGAGTTGATAGTGATGATTGTTTGAGATTCAGAAATCGGATTTGTGTTCTGAGGAATTCAGAGTTGATTCAGTTGATTTTGAATGAAGCTCATAATAGTCGTTTGACTGTGCATCCGGGAAGTACGAAAATGTATAATGATTTGAAACAATTTTATTGGTGGCATGGTATGAAACGGGACATCTCTGACTTTGTGTCAAAATGTTTAATTTGTCAGCAAGTTAAAGCTGAACATCAGGTTCCGTCCGGTTTGTTACAACCAATTATGATTCCTGAGTGGAAATGGGAGAGAATCACAATGGACTTTGTGTCGGGATTGCCTTTGTCTCCAGGAAAGAAAGAAGCAATCTGGGTGATAGTTGGCAGATTGACGAAATCAGGTCATTTCATTCCGGTGAGAAGAAACTATTCACTTGACAAGTTAGCTGAATTATATATTGTTAAAATTGTGAGATTGCACGGGGTGCCACTATCTATTGTATCTGACAGAAATCCAAGATTTACTTCGCGATTTTGGAAGAAATTGCAAGAGGCTTTAGGCACAAAGTTGCATTTTAGTACTGCATTTCATCCACAGGCGGATGGTTATTCCGAGCAGATTATTCAGATTCTTGAAGATATGTTGAGATGCTGTATATTTGAGTTTGAGAGCATGTGGGAAAAACATCTGCCGTTGATTGAATTCGCGTATAATAACAGTTTTCAATCTAGTATCAAAATGGCACCATATGAGGCTCTTTATGGTCGAAAATGTCGAACTCCACTGTATTGGACTGAGCTGAGTGAGAATAAGAATCACGGGGTTAATTTAATAAAAGAGGCTGAACAGAAAGTGAAAGGGATTCGTGACAGTTTGAAAGCGGCCTCAGATTGTCAGAAGTCTTATGCAGATTTGAAATGAAAAGATATCGAATTTGAGGTTGGTGACAAAGTGTTTTTGAAAGTGAATCCGTGGAAGAAAATACTTCGATTTAGTCGTAAAGGTAAGCTGAGTCCGAGGTTCATCGGGCCGTATGAGATTATTGAAAGAATTGGACCAGTTGCTTATAGATTGATGTTGCCACCTGAGTTAGAAAAGATTGATGTTCTGATTGTTCGGTAATGCCTCTTAACCCTATTCCGGGGACGGTTACGGGTTAGGGTTGTTACATGTTGTGCCAATTTTGGAAGAGTTGAATCCAGGAATAGTCAGGCCACACATTCAAGCTCAACATTTCAAGTTGAAATTGATAATGTTTCAGATGCTGCAAACGGTAAGACAGTTTAGTGGATTGCCTAATACCACGACTGCACTTAAGACTTTTCTTGGAAGTCTGTGACTTATTCAAGCAACAGGGTATTCTAGAAGACGCCCCGTGTAACAACCTAAAATTTGAGTATTATTTGTGTTGGCTTGGGTATGAATTTTGTGTGTTAGCATAGTCTTGTGAAGGCTTGATTTTATTTAGGAAGCTAGAATAAATTTTTAGTATGGTTTATTTAATAAAGTGGATTAAGTGAGTTTGACACTTAAGTTAATTTAAGTGTTCAATTAAAGCACAAGATGAATAAGTGGCATGATGGTTAAGGCTCTTGAAAGGTTGCTTGAGGTTAGTGGTTCGAGTATCAAGGAAAACATTTTGAGGATTTTTATTTCATCATAGCATTTATGGATGGTCAACTTATGTTTATGATAGGTTGGACTTTCATCTTTTGGTAAGTTGAATATATGTTTAAGGAAAGCTTGATAGTAGGGATAAGAATCTTGAAGTTATGGAAGGTTGGGGAGACATAAGGCATGGAATATGGGGGATGTTTTGGAAACTTTATTCAAGGCTTTAGAGCATGTATGTGGACGGCATGGGTGTCTAGGGGGGTGGCCGTATGTTGTTAGGTGGTTTGGGGGGGAATAGTTGGCCAATTTTTCCTTTTGAACATCTTTTTGCATTTTGTTTTCCCTCTCCAAAAACCCTTTCTTTGGCCGAATGTTATTGTGCATTTTGTGCAAATTTAGCTTTTGTTTTAGCTCTTGTTTTATTGAACCAAAAATGCTATTTCCTTTCTTTCATCTTTGCTTTTGAAACCAAAACTTCATTTTGGTATTTTTGCACTTTTCTTTTAGGCAAAATAGGTGTTGGCCGAATCTCATCTCTCCCACATCTCTCTTTTCTTTTCTTTTTGACATTGGTTCATAAACACTTTTCTTTTACACTCTCTTGGCCGGATATTTCTCCATCTCAAATACCATTTCTTTTTCTTTTGTTCAAAGATAAAACATTTACTTCCATTCTATTTCTTCTTTTCATTTTTTTTTTCACTTCACCATAGCCGAATCTTCTACTTTCTTTTAGTCTTTGTTTTGGTCGAATATTTAAGGGTAGATTATGTTTGAGTTTTCTTCAATCGATTTTGGAAAAGGGTAAGTGTTCATGGCCGATTTTCTTTCAATTCTTTTCTCTTTTCCAAGTTATTTTCTTGTGGACAAAAGCCGAATCTTTGGGCTTTGTTTTGCAAGGTTCTAACCATTTTTAGGATTCGATTATTCTCTTAGGCTCTTTGGGATTTCGGAAGCAATCGATTTAAGTCATTCCTTTAGCGAATCGGAGTTGGTAAGTCAAGTGGTAAGGATTCTATACTTCTAAAGTGGTTGAGGAAGCCTAAGGTTTTATTGGATTAAGATATGTTGTTGGCCGAATGGTTTTCATTAAAATATTGTGATATGGCCGATTGTAGGACAAGGATCTAGTGCGGTAGATCTGATCTTCGGAAGTTAGTTTTGCTTTGGTGAAAGGTGTGTATCTTACACACTTTATAACTTGGGTTATATATGTATTCATGTGTGTTTTATAACTAATCATATTATGAAAGTGGGAAAAACGATGAGTTTTGGATATGATACCTTGATGGTATAAATGAGGATTCGGGTAAGTCCGTTTCGATATGTTGTTAATACATGTGGATTGAAATGATGATCTATGATTTATGGTATTATTATATGATTCATATTAAAGTGTATTAACATGATTTGGTTATCTATTGCATTGGTATGGGCAATATGAGAGGAGGGGGAAGATTAATATCGTGTCGACGGACACCAGAGATTTGGTATCTCCAGTGATTTGGTATCACATTCGTGTCTTCAGACACCAGAGGTTTGGCACCTCATAGCGTCTCGTCCCTGTGGTTAACACCACCGTGGGTTGGCCCCACTTTTGAGATATGGGATCGACGCCAGTGATTTGGTATCACACGTGGGTTGGCCCCACAACTTGATGATTTGTGACTTCGGTCACCAGCGGTTTGGCACCACCAGTGATTTGGTATCACATTAGTGTCTTCGGACACCAGAGGTTTGGCACCTCATAGCGACTTGTCCCTGTGGTGAACACCATCGTGGGTTGGCCCCACTCTTGAGATATGGGATCGTCTGCCAGTGATTTGGTATCACACGTGGGTTGTCCTCACAGATGGATTATTCGTGACTTCGGTCACCAGTGATTTGGTATCACATTTTTGTCTTTGGACACCAGTGGTTTGGCACCACCAGTGGTTTGGTACCACACGGGGTAGAAAAGGAGATATGGATGGCTAGGTTGGGTGCATTATACATATATATTGCTTTGTTATAATCTGTGTAAGTATGTGGTAATTACCCGGGAGAGGGAATATGCACTGAGTCTTGGTGACTCACCTTCTCCCTTATCATTTCAGGTGATTCGTGAGATCACGGATATGGAACCGGATGAACTCGAGGAGGCCATGCAATAAAAGTTGGTTTTATATGAACTTCCATTTGGGTACTTTACTTTAATTTGGTTTTCATATTTTATGGGTTTGTAATAAGGCCTCTTTAAATTATGTTTTGGATTATTTTTATGTTTTGATTATGTTTTAAATATGGTTATAAATTCTTGATTGTTACAATAAATTGAGCACCAAGTTTTCTAAACTACACAACGCGATGGTTTTTAAAACGTTACATCGGGTAACATAAATCATTTGATAATTTTAACAACTTAAGTGTTTTCGATAATTTAAATGATTTTCAAATATCTAGTTTCTACATTCAAATGCAATTGGTTTTCAAAGTAATAATTCGAGTTTTTTTTTTAAAATGATATAAATGTTTTCTAACCTATGATTTATTCACTTATTTTAAAGTTTTACGTAATTTCAAAGTAAATTATCAGTTTAAACTTATTATACATCTGTTTTCTACAAATATAGAATTTTAAAAGAGTTTTTCACTAAAATTTAATTCTTAATTCGATTTTCTCCAAAATATTTTCCTCAGTGACATACCAGATTCGGTCGTGGCGTATTGACCGGGTTTGGGGTGTTACACCCCGTGACTTAAATTATTTCCATAGTCATTAAGAGATTGTGCTAGAGTATGATTGAATGCTTTGTCGTCAGGGACGGTGGCATCTTGGAATGATCTTTGTCAAAGGTTTTGTCTATGGTATAATCCTCCAAATATGCATGCAAAGTTAAGGAATGATATCACATCTTTTCAGCAATCTGAAGATAAGACGTTGTATGAAGCTTTGGAGTGATTCAAGGAATTACTTAGGAAATTTGATGCATGGTTTCCAACACTAGACACAGATGGAAATGTTTTAAAATGGATTAAATACATATACAATGATGGTAGTTGATGCATCTGCCAATGGCACTTTGTTGGATAAATTATATAATAAAGCGTATGAGATTTTGGAACAGGTTGCAAACAATGATTATCAATACCTTACTATTTGAGTGGGGACTGGCAAAAGATTTGCTGGTACAATAGAGCTTTAGGCAATCACTTCATTAATGGCTCAGGCATCAACTTTAGCTAATATGATCAAAACACTAAAGAGACCAACTACAGTTTAGAAGATGAAAATAGCCGAGCTATCATGTGTTCATTATGGGAAAGATCATGTTTTTTATGAATGCCCATCAAACCCAGCCTCTATGTATTACATGGGTAATTTCAACCGGAACAATAACCCATATTCCAACACCTACAATCTAGGGTGGAAGCAACATCCAAAGTTTAGTTGGAATAATCCAGGAATGGTGAACTCCAACAATGTTGTTCAACAGAATGCCATAAATGCACCACTTGGTTATAATCAACCCATGCCAAAAAAAAATGTGCAAGAAAGTTCAGCATCATCTTTTTCATATATGGAAGCCCTATTGAAGGACTATATGGCCAAAAATGATGCCATGATCCAGAGTCAAGTTGCATCCCTAAGAGTTTTGGAAAAACAAGTAGGGCAAGTTGCCAATGCGTTAAACTCCAAACCTTAAGGAGCATTATCAAGTGACACTAAAAATTCAAGATCTCAAGGGAATAAGCATTGCAAGGCCATTATGCTTAAAAGTGGTACTCAGTTACCTGGAGCTGTTAATGATGCCATTACAGACGAGGACAACTCAGATCTCACACATAGAAAGAACTTAGGCCCATCTGTAGAGCAGTTTACAACTGAGCGAACCAATCAAAAGAATGTTGTAATAGAATTAGATTGTGCAGCCTGTAACACCCCAAACCCTGTCAAAACGCTACGACCGAATCCGGCATGTCACGGAAAAGGAAAAAATTTTAGAAACCGAGTTAAAAATCATGAGTCGAGAAAAAATCTTTGCAAATCACTATGCCTTTGGTGAAGTTCAAAAACAATTCTGTAACATCCTAAATTAGGGCCTTTGTATTTTATGTGCTTGTGTGTGAATGCTATGTCTATCATGCTAGTTTAGGGTACTTTAGGGTCCAGGAATGATTTAGGGGTAAGCCGGAGTCTTGGTGAAATTTTTGCTTTTGGCACTTTTAGGGGAAGCTAGCTGAATTGGGCCTTAAGGGATATTGTTTGTGTTGGATGACACAAAGAAGTGCCTTAGTAAAGTGGCAAGGAGGCGCTACTTAAGGGTTGAGGTAGGTGACGCCACAAGGGAGCTGGAGAGAGCAGGTTCAAGTCACGTATTCCTCATTTCAAGAATTCTATTTGGCATCAAGGGTAGCAGAGGTGGAGTTCGGCCGGGATGCTTGAAAAGGGGAGAGTTGATTGAGTCAAACAATTCAAATGTATGGATAGGAGTAAGAAGTGGGTTTTGAAACTTTCAAACAATTTTGAATGTGTGATCAGGAGAAAATTAAGGAGAAAAAGAAGGGGATTGAAGAGGTGTGAAGTGTTAGCCGAATTTTGAAGGTGTTAGGGGGGTGGCCGAATTTTGGTGATAGCTTTGGGAGTGCTAGGTATTTCGGCTAGCTAGAGAGCACCTAGTGTATCTTTTTTTTCATTTCTTTTGTGCCAAAACCGAAACACTCCCACACTTCTTGGTTTGCATTTTCTTTTCTCTCAAATACCAAAACCGAATTACCTCCTAAGTTTCTTCTTCTTTTCTTCTTTTGTGTTGGCCGAAACCTACATTGCCTTCCACTTATCATCTTTGTTTTATTTTCTTTGCCATTAACATCAAAGCTGAAACCCTCTGAAGGCTTACCAATTGCCGAAACTCTGTTATTCTCTTTTCATTTTCTTTTGAACACCTTAGCCGAATACCTCTGGGTAGATAACACCTTTCTTCTTCATCTTTTCCTTTTCAAGAGTAGAACATTTTCGACATTCGGTAAGTTCTTTTTGCTTTAGCCGAATCTCTCTAACCATCTCATCTCTTTTCCTCTCGATTTCTTTAAAAAGAAAAGCCGAAACTTGTCATCTTTTCTAGGTAGTCCTTATTTAATTGTTAGCCGAATGTCTCTCTGGCATTCAAATCTCCTCTTTCAACTCCTGTTTGCAGTGGATTGCCGTTACTGATCTTCCATCACTCCCAATCGGTTTCTCTAGTGGTTGTGGTAAGAGGTTTCTTTTCGTTTCAATCATCTTTCTTGCGTTTGAGTGCCGAAGGCAGTAATCCCATTCTTTAAACTCTTGGCCTAATATAGGTGGGGCTGGTGTCACATTCTTTTGGAGATTTTTCAGGATTCACTCGACTTGTGATCCAAGCATATAGCTTCCGGCTTTTGTCGATCTTGGTAAGTAGATCTATTCAGCTAAACGCGTAAATCTATTCATATCTTACTCTATGTGTTAACTCGGTCTTCTGACCAAGATCTGTTCCATGGACTCGAATGCCAGCAATTCTAAGGAGGGGGTTGGACCCGTAAACCCAGCCCCTAAGTTTAAGAAGCGAGCAGTGTCGGCAGTTCGAGATTGGCCACTGGGTTGTGGGCCGGCTTCTGAGCAGAGTCGTAGATAGATAGCAGTAGTTCCGATTAGCGATAGTATCAATATAGAGAGCGTGGTATTACGGGTTATCAGATGTGTAACTTTCACACACTTCGTATGTTATTTTGTTAGTAACTATTATGTCTGAAAGCCAAAGTGACGTTATTGGTCACTAAAATACCCTTGTGGGTAAAAGCGAGGACTCCAGGTAAGTTCTACTATGCTCGTTATCAATGAATGCATGTATTGTAAGCTTGAGCATACCATGTTAATTAGCTGTTAAACATGAGTATGAAATTGGAATATGATGTGAAGATGGAGGAAATATGATCTTTTAGACTGTCACCAGTGGTTTGGTACCACAAGTGGGTTGGCCCCACATAATCTTATTATTTGTGACTAAGTCTTAGTGGTTTGGAACCACCAGTGGTTTGGAACCACCAGTGGTTTGGTACCACATATATGATGATTTGTGACTCGTCCCAGTGGTTCGATACCACAGTCGGTTGGCCCCACATATATATCTATTACGGGATTGTCACCAGTGGTTTGGTACCACAAGTGGGTTGGCCCCACGTATTATTAATTGTGACTCTTGTCACCAGTGGTGTGGAACCACCAGTGGTTAGGTACCACCAGTGGCTAGGTGCCACAGATGTTGGGTAGATTCAGGAGATGGAGGATGAACATAGTAGGTGGGTTGGGCTGCATTGCATACTTGTATAATTTATGAAATTGTGTGAGGGCCCAAAGCCCATTTGGACGGGGATTTACACACTGAGTCTCGGTGACTCACCCCTCCATTAATTTTTGCAGGTAACCCTTAGACCGCGGGTATGGAGCCGAGGTGGCCATGCATAACGTTTTGAGTGATTTTACCTTTAATAATTATTTTGGGATCATTACTATTTTAATTTGGATTTTGGTATTGTAATAAGGCCTTTTAAACATTAATTTGGTTTCGTTCTTTCGATTTTGTTTCAATTGTTATAGCATGCCTAATAAATAATCTAAGTGGATGTTTTTCTACAAGTTAAATACTTTAAATTTTAAGATTTTATAATTGGCTAATTAAGATCGGGATTTTGTAACAAACTAACTCAGATTTTCAAGCTAAGACTAAAAATAGTTTTCAACTGATCGCTCAATATAGTTTTTCTTCGGAATCCATCTGTGGATTACGAAACTTGAACTGTACTATGGCTTAAGTAAACAATTGTTTTTGAACTTCACCAAAGGCATAGTGATTTGCAAAGATTTTTTCTCAACTCATGATTTTTAACTCGGCTTCTAAAATTTTTTTCCTTTTCCGTGACATGCCAGATTCGGTCGTAGCGTTTTGACCGGGTTTGGGGTGTTACAATTGTGGTATCAGAGCCAAGTTCAAAAGCTAGGCTGTGAGTAAAAGGCCTAAATTATTTTTTCAATAGATGGGTTTGAAAAATGGTTTTTATAAAATACATGTTTTCAGGAAGCATGGCACCTGAGTCTCCGGCACCGATCCGCGACGGTAAGTTTTCTAATTATTGATTGTATGATTTAATTGCCCTGTGATGTGTTTGCTAGTATTAGGAAATTTACCTTAGAGACTGAAGCCTGTAGGAATGTATGCATTCGCGAAAACAACTACTTTGATAATATACTTATAAGACAGTTCCGTAATAAACAGTGGAAGAAAAACTAACTCGTAAAACTCTTAATCAGATCAATCGCAAACGTTAGTCATGAGCACTTGAGGACGTGGGCGTAACGTACGTGGTCGTGGTAGGGGTAGGATTACTGTTTCGGAACCAGTAGGGTCTAGTCATGGGTCAGGAAATGAGGTGTCGCCACCGCCAGCTGCGGAAGCAGAGTTTCAGGACCAAACGGGTGGAGACGATGCGGTGTCTCAGGCGATGCTACGGGTTTTGGAGAGAGTTGCTGGAGCAGGCATGGGTACGGGGGCCCGGAAATCTATGTCTGAACGACTCCGAGCCAATAGAGTGGAATTATTTAGGGGCGTTTCTGGTGTAGCTCCCAACGCAGCTGAATACTGGTTAGAAGCGACTGAGCGTATAATGGATGATCTTGACTTCACGACAGAGGAGTAGTTGAAAGGGATCGTGTCTCTTCTGCAAGACGAGGATTATCAGTGGTGGCTCACGGTCAGGGATGGTACGATGGTTGATGATATCACCTGGGATCTCTTCAAAACAGCATTCCAGAGGAAGTACGTCGGATTAAGTTATGTGGATGCGTAGCGTAAGGCATTTCTCAGCCTGGTTCAGGGGAATAAGTCGGTGTCCGTATATGAGGCGGAATTCTTACGGCTAAGCCGTTATGCCTGGGGTATTGTGGCCACGGACCATGAGCGTTGTGTTCGGTTTGAGGATGGGCTGAGAGATGAGCTGCGAGTGTTGGTTGCTCCACGGTGAGAGAGGGAATTTGCCGTTCTTGTGGAAAAGGCTAAGATAGCCGAGGAAGTGAAGCAGTCTGAAAAGCAGAATCAGGAGAGGAATAGAAATAAAAGGAGTTTTGGGCCATTAGGGTCTGCTGGGGGTTTTCAGAAGAGGGCTAGATTAGGCGGGCCGAGTCAAGCTGCAAAGCCTGTTGCTGTTCAGTGGCCACCGCAGTGTGCTCGATGCGGAAAGTTTCATTCGGGAGAGTGTTGGGCAGGTAATAGAGGATGCTTCGAGTGTGGGTCGATGGATCATCGGGTAAAGGATTGCCCATGGAGGCCAGTTAGGACACAGTCTGAGGGTCAAGGACGTGCACAATTCAGAAGAGATGGTCAGCAACCGCAGAGGGGTCGTGGTCCAGCCAGAGGAGGTAATGGTTTCGGTCGGGGCCGTGGAGCACCGTGTAGAGGTGCTGGGAATACAGATGCAAGACAGCCTGGGTTAGTCTATGCAGCTAGGTGTCTAGAAGAGGGCGACGCACCGGACGTCATAACCGGTACGTTCCTAATTTATGGTTTGCCTTATACTGCCTTGATTGATATTGGTTCGACGTACTCTTATGTTGCTAGTACTATAGCGAGAACTCTAAATTTAGACTATGAGACTTCTTCTAGGGAGATGGCTGTAGTTAGCCCTCTAGGACAAACTGTAGTGGTGAACAAACTGTATAGGGATGTACCTCTGGAAGTTCAAGGGGTAGTTTTTTCGGCTGATCTGATGGAACTGCCGCTTGGGGAGTTCAATTTGATCGTAGGTATGGATTGGCTAGTGAAGTATCAAGCGAATTTGGACTGTGCTGCTAAGCGTATGGTGTTAAGAACTGTTGAGGGTGTAGAAGTGGTGGTGATAGGCGAGAAAATGAATTACCTATCTAATGTGGTATCCGTTTTAAAGGCCAAGAGAATGGTGAGAAAAGGATGTAAGGCGTTTATAGCTTATGTTTGTGTGTTGGAGGTCAAGGAATCAACTGTGGAGGATGTTCGAACGGTGAGGGAATTTTTCAATGTTTTCCCAGAAGAGCTTCCGGGATTGCCACCGGATCGCGAGGTGGAGTTTGGTATTGATCTTCTACCCGGAACAGCGCCAGTGTCTATTGCCCCATATAGAATGGCGCTGAAGGAGTTAGTGGAGTTGAAGGCGCAGATTCAGGAATTGTTAGACCGGGGTTTTATCCGGCCGAGTGTATCACCTAGGGGAGCACCGGTGCTATTCATTAGGAAGAAGGACAGATCAATGTGAATGTGTATTGATTACCGTTAGTTGAATAAGTTAACGATAAAAAATAAGTACCCGTTGCCGAGGATAGACGACTTGTTCGACCAACTTAAGGGAGCATCAGTCTTCTCCAAGATAGATTTGAGGTTGGGGTATCACCAGCTTAAGGTCAAGGAGGCGGATATTCATAAGACGGCGTTTTGTACTCGCTATGGTCACTACGAATTTTTGGTGATACCGTTTGGATTGACCAACGCGCCAGCAACGTTTATGGATATGATGAATCGGGTTTTTCAACCATATCTGGATCGATTCGTCGTAGTGTTTATAGACGATATCCTGGTGTACTCGAAGTCTGAGGAGGAGCATGATTCATATCTTCGAGTGGTTTTGCAAATTCTGAGGGAGAAGCAGTTGTTCGCTAAGTTTAGTAAGTGTGAGTTCTGGCTAAGGGAACTTACCTTTTTGGGTCATGTAGTGTCAGCTGAAAGGATTAAGGTTGACCCTCGGAAAATTGAAGCCGTGTTGGATTGGAAACCACCTAAGTCTGTGGCGGAGATTCAGAGTTTTCTTGGTCTGGCTGGGTATTACAGAGGGTTTTGGAAGGGTTCTCTGTGATTGCAGCACCGTTAACCAAGTTGCTAAGGAAAGGGGTTCCGTTTGTGTGGTCTGACAAGTAACAGGAAAGTTTTGAGAAGTTAAAGAAGATTCTGACAGAAGCTCCGGTGTTAATTTAGCCTGAGGCAGGGAAAGAATTTACTGTCTATTGTGATGTGTCGCATACAGGGTTAGGATGTGTGCTGATGCAAGAGGGGAGAGTAGTAGCGTATGCTTCTCGGCAACTGAGACCCCACGAAGTAAGTTATCTGACACATGACCTGGAGTTGGCTGCAGTGGTTTTTGCCCTAAAGATCTGGAGACATTACTTGTATGGGGAGAAGTCTATCGTCTACACGGATCACAAGAGCTTAAAATACCTCCTTACCCAGAAGGAGTTGAATTTAAGATAGCGGAGGTGGATCGAGCTGTTGAAGGATTATGACTGCTCGATTGAGTACCATCCGGGTAAGGCTAACGTGGTGGCAGGCGCGTTGAGCCGTAAGGTAATATCAGACTTGAGACCAATGTTTGCCCACCTTGGTTTGTATGACGACGGAAGTTTAATAGCGGAACTGCATGTGAAGCCGACATGGGTGAATTAGGTTAAAGAGAAACAATTATTAGATGATGTCTAGAGCGCTCGACTTCTGCAAGTGCAGAATGGTGGATTAGAGGAGTACAGTTTGAACAGTGATGGAGTTTTATGTTTCCGTGGGAAGGTTTGCATGCCAAGAGATGTGGATTTGAGGCAGAAGATTCTTCAGGAAGCACATAGCAGTCCATACGATATGCATCCTAGAGGTAGTAAGATGTACCGAGATTTGTGGGAATAGTTTTTATGGCCAGGTTTAAAGTGAGAAGTAACTGAATTTGTGAGTAAGTGTTTAACGTGTCAGCAGGTAAAGGCAGAACATCAGTTGCCTTCGGGGTTATTGCAACTGGTCAAGATTCTGCAGTGGAAGTGGGAAAGGATCAAGATGGATTTTGTTAGTGGGCTACCCCTTACGCCTACGGTTTGGGTAATAGTTGATTGATTGACAAAGTATGCTCATTTCATACTGGTACGGGTCGACTACTCCTTACAAAAGTTGGCTAAGTTGTATATAGTAGAGATCATAAGGTTGCACGGGGTACCGGTGTCTATCATCTCAGACAGGGACCCTGGGTTCACGTCAAGGTTTTGGAAGGCGTTGCATCAAGCGTTGGGTACAAAGTTGGATTTCAGTACAGCGTTTCATCCACAGTCTGATGGACAGTCGGAGAGGGTAATTCAGATTTTGGAGGATATGTTGAGGAGCTGTGTCTTAGACTTCAGAGGTAGTTGGGAAGAATTTCTACCGTTAGCGGAATTCGCGTATAACAACAGCTACCAATCTAGTATTCAGATGGCACCGTATGAAGCATTGTATGGACGAAAGTGTCGTACTCCTACATGTTGGACGGAGTTGAGTGAGCGTCAGTTGTTGGGTCCAGAATTGGTTGCTGAAACGGAAGACAAGGTTAAGTTAATTCGGGCTCGACTGAAGGAAGCTCGGATAGGCAGAAGTCCTACGCGGATCTAAAGCGTAAGGACATAGAGTTTGAGGTGGGTGACCAGGTGTTCTTGAAGGTGTCACCGTGGAAGAAAGTGCTTAGGTTTGGGCAGAATGGCAAGTTAAGCCCCAGATTTATCGGACCTTATCGTGTGTTAAAGCGTGTGGGACCAGTAGCCTATCAGCTCGAACTACCTTCAGAGTTAAGTCAAATCCATGATGTGTTTCACGTCTCGATGCTTAGACACTACCGTTCGGATTCGTCTCATGTTGTACTAGTGGAGGAAATTGAAGTAAGCCCATACTTATCTTTTAAGGAAGAACTAGTACAGATCTTGGATTGGGATGTCAAAGTATTGCGTAGGAAATCAGTTCCTTTGGTGAAGGTGTTATGGCGGAACCATGGAGCAGAAGAAGCTACGTGGGAACCAGAGGATGTCATGCGGCGGCAATACCCTCATCTCTCTTAACCAGGTAATTTCGAGGCCGAAATTATTTTAAGGGGGTAGAACTATACCATCCTGAATTGGGGCCTTTGCATTTTATGTGCTTGTGTGTGAATGCTATGTCTGTCATGCTAGTTTAGGGTACTTTAGGGTCCAGGAATGATTTAGGGGTAAGCCGGAGTCTTGGTGAAATTTTTGCTTTTGGCACTTTTAGGGGAAGCTAGCTGAATTGGGCCTTAAGGGATATTGTTTGTGTTGGATGACACAAAGAAGTGCCTTAGTAAAGTGGCAAGGAGGCGCCACTTAAGGGTTGAGGTAGGTGACGCCACAAGGGAGCTGGAGGGAGCAGGTTCAAGTCGCGTATTCCTCATTTTAAGAATTCTTTCTGGCGTCAAGGGTAGCAGAGGTGGAGTTCGGCTGGGATGCTTGAAAAGGGGAGAGTTGATTGAGTCAAACAATTCAAATGTATGGACAGGAGTAAGAAGTGGGTTTTGAAACTTTCAAACAATTTTGAATGTGTGATCAGGAGAAAATTAAGGAGAAAAAGAAGGGGATTGAAGAGGTGTGAAGTGTTAGCCAAATTTTGAAGGTGTTAGGGGGTGGCTGAATTTTGGTGATAGCTTTGGGAGTGTTGGGTATTTCGGCTAGCTAGAGAGCACCTAGTGTATCTTTTTCTTTCATTTCTTTTGTGCCAAAACCAAAACACTCCCACACTTCTTGGTTTGCATTTTCTTTTCTCTCAAATACCAAAACCGAATTACCTCCTAAGTTTCTTCTTCTTTTCTTCTTTTGTGTTGGCCGAAACCTACATTGCCTTCCACTTATCATCTTTGTTTTATTTTCTTTGCCATTAACATCAAAGCTGAAACCCTCTTAAGCCTTACCAATTGCCAAAACTCTGTTATTCTCTTTTTATTTTCTTTTGAACACCTTAGCCGAATACCTCTGGGTAGATAACACCTTTCTTCTTCATCTTTTCCTTTTCAAGAGCAGAACATTTTCGGCATTCGATAAGTTCTTTTTGCTTTAGTCGAATCTCTCTAACCATCTCATCTCTTTTCCTCTCGATTTCTTTAAAAAGAAAAGCCGAAACTTGTCATCTTTTCTAGGTAGTCCTTATTTAATTGTTAGCCAAATCTCTCTCTAGCATTCAAATATCCTCTTTCGACTCATGTTTGCAGTGGGTCGCCGTTACTGATCTTCCATTACTCCCAATCGGTTTCTCTAGTGGTTGTGGTAAGAGGTTTCTTTTCGTTTCAATCATCTTTCTTGCGTTTGAGTGCCGAAGGCAGTAATCCCATTCTTTAAACTCTTTGCCGAATATAGGTGGGGGTGGTGTCGCATTCTTTTGGAGATTTTTCAGGATTCACTCGACTTGTGATCCAAGCATATAGCTTCCGGTTTTGTCGATCTAGGTAAGGAGAACTATTCAGCTAAACGCGTAAATCTATTCATATCTTACTCTATGTGTTAACTCGGTCTTCTGACCAAGATCTGTTCCATGGACTCGAATGCCAGCAATTCTAAGGAGGGGTTGGACCCGTAAACCCAGCCCCTAAGTTTAAGAAGCGAGCAGTGTCGGCAGTTCGAGATTGGCCACCGGGTTGTGGGCCGGCTTCTGAGTAGAGTCGTAGACAGATAGCAGTAGTTCCGATTAGTGATAGTATTGACATAGAGAGCGTGGTATTACGGTGTGTAACTTTCACACACTTCGTATGTTATTTTGTTAGTAACTATTATATCTGAAAGTCGAAGTGACGTTATTGGTCACTAAAATACCCTTGTGGGTAAAAGCGAGGACTCCGGGTAAGTTCTACTATGCTCGTTATCAATGAATGCATGTATTGTAAGCTTGAGCATACCATGTTAATTAGCTGTTAAACATGAGCATGAAATTGGGATATGATGTGAAGAGGGAAGAAATATGATCTTTTAGACTGTCACCAGTGGTTTGGTACCACAAGTGGGTTGGCCCCACATAATCTTATTATTTGTGATTAAGTCTCAGTGGTTTGGAACCATTAGTGGTTTGGTACCACATATATGATGATTTGTGACTCGTCCCAGTAGTTCGGTACCACAGTGGGTTGGCCCCACGTATCATTAATTGTGACTCTTGTCACCAGTGTTTGGAACCACCAGTGGTTAGGTACCACCAGTGGCTAGGTGCCACAGATGTTGGGTAGATTCAGGAGATAGAGGCTGAACATAGTAAGTGGGTTGGGCTGGATTGCATACTTGTATAATATATGAAATTGTGTGAGGGCCCAAAGCCCATTTGGACGGGGATTTACACACTGAGTCTTAGTGACTCACCCCAACGTTAATTTTTGCAGGTAACCCTTACACCGCGGATATGGAGTCGAGGTGGCCATGCATAACGTTTTGAGTGATTTTACCTTTAATAATTATTTTGGGATCATTACTATTTTAATTTGGATTTTGGTATTGTAATAAGGCCTTTTAAACGTTAATTTGGTTTCGTTCTTTCGATTTTGGTTCAATTGTTATAACATGCCTAATAAATAATCTAAGTGGATGTTTTTCTACAAGTTAAATACTTTAAATTTTAAGATTTTATAATTGGCTAATTAAGATCGGGATTTTGTAACAAACTAACTCAGATTTTCAAGCTAAGACTAAAAATAATTTTCAACTGATCGCTCAATATAGTTTTTCTTTGGAATTCATCTGTGGATTACGAAACTTGAACTGTACTATGGCTTAAGTAAACAATTGTTTTTGAACTTCACCAAAGGCATTGTGATTTGCAAAGATTTTTTCTCAACTCATGATTTTTAACTCGGTTTCTAAAATTTTTTTCCTTTTCCGTGACATGCCTGATTCAGTCGTAGCGTTTTGACCGGGTTTGGGGTGTTACACAGCCAATAAAAATGCCATAACAAAACAATACCAGCAATCTGAAGGAAGACCACCGCCACCTTTTCTTCAGTGATTTCAGAAATCTAAGTAAGATTTTTAGTTCAAATATTTTTTGGATGTCCTGAAGAACCTCCACATCAACATTTTGTTGGTGGAAGATTTGGAGCAAATGCCTAACTATGTAAATCTCATGAAAGGTATCTTGTCAAAGAAGCCAAGATTAGGGGAATTTGAAACTATTGCTCTCACTGAAGGGTGCACAATAGATGTGATCATGGGCCGGGCCGGCGGGGTTCAGGCTGGGCTCAACTAAAAATTTAGGCCCATTTACTAGGCCCTGAAAATGGGCCTAAAATTTTACCCAAGCCTGACCCAGATAAAAATGCTAAAACCCGAGCTCGACTCGGCCTGCCCGTATTAATTTTTTATATTTATATAATTTTTAAATATATAATAAATTAAAATACTAGAAACATCAAAATAAATATTTTCCAACAATTTGAAAATAAATTTTAAAAAATATGTAGACTTAAATAACACTAAGATAAATACAACTTAACAAGAAAATGCCTCTAAAAATAATAAATTAACAAATGCCTTTAAAATAATAACAAAATTGTAATATCCCGAGTTAGGGGGCTATTTTGTTGTTGCATGGTATTGCATGTGTTGGTGTGCTGTGTTGTTGTTTGGGTAGTCTCGGGGTTTAAATGTAGGCTGGAAGTGTGCCTGAGTAGGTAGGAAAAATTTAGTTTTTTAGCCTTAGGTGTAGGGAGCTGGAAGAGTTGGGGTTTAAGAAAATAATTTGGAGTTTTATTCCATAAAATGAAGAGCTGGCAAAGTGGCAAGGCATGTACTACTTGGGAGCTTGGTGTGGCGTCAAATGCATGGGGTGGAGGTCTAGTGTTCGAGCTGCAAAGACCTCACATTTTGGCTCATTTTGGACGGCATAGGAGGAAGGAGTTGGATGAAGTTCAAATTCCTCCTTGGACTTGGTCAAATGGTGGCTTGGATGGTGGAGAGCAAATAGTGGAGGAAGACTTGGTAAACACTTTTGAATTGTGTGGAGTGGAGTGATTGGGGGGATTATGGCCGAATTTGAGGGAGTGGGGAGTGGGGAAGTGACGGCTTAGTGTGGGATAGGGGTAGGCCGAATGTACCTTGGCATTTTGGTACATTTTCGGTCAAGCTTTTAGTAAGCAAAAACTCTCTTTTGTCCACTTTGAAAACCGAAAGCTTTAGCACACTTGCCGAATTTTTCTTTGTTTATTTTCTCCTAATTTTCCCTTGTTAGCCGAATGTCACCTTGAAGACACACCCTTGGTTTGTTTTCTTTCACTTTTGCTTTTGGCCGAACTTAGCATTCCACTTGCATTCTTTTTTTCTCTTTTGAAACTTCAGTAGCCGAAAGTTCTCTCCAAAGCCTTATTCTCCATTTCTTTTTCTTTCCAAAACCGAAGGTGTTCTCTTCTTATTTTCTTCCCATTTCTTTTCTCTCAAAAACCGAAAAGCATCTACCTCTTATTCATTTTCTTTCTTCTTCTCAAAACCTTGGCCGATTATCAATTCATTTCTTCTCATCTACCTTTGTTCTTTTCTTGTTGCACAAAGCCGAATTTCCCTTCTTTCTGTTGAAGCTTTGGCCGAATATCAACCCCTCCCTTCTCCATCTTTTCTTGTGTTTTTTTGTGAGTAAGGCCGAATCTCCATTCCCTCCTAGTGTGGTGATGGCCGAATCTTTGTTGGTGTTGGGGTAAGTGATTGGCCGAATGGCCATTCTTCTCTTCTCTAAGTACTAGGTTGTTTGCGTTTTGTTCAAAGCCTATGATCGGCTTTGGTTGGAAGGAATTGACCATTGGTTATCATCTTGTATAGGGCTTTTGGATAGTGGAGGCGATCAAGAGGAGTCTTCCTTCCTTGCTAATCGATTAGTAAGTGAAGGGTAAGTAATTGGTATACTATTGTTAGTTCAATCTTTAGATTTCGGTTAAGTTAAAGGTGATTGAAGATTAACTATTTGTTTATTAGGGTGCCGATTGTTAAAGGGGAATCACTGCTTGATTCGAGATTTGGTAGGAAACCAAATCAAGTATAAAGGTAAGGGTTCGATATTAACCCTTTTGGTTAATTGATGTTGGCCGAATGTTATAGATGCCTAACCCCTAAGTTTGGCCGATTCTAGGAGCAAGGAGTTTAAAGATTGTAGATCGTTTCTTTGGGATTAAGGCCTTCGTTATACCAGGTGTGTAAACTAACACACTTCTATTTAGTAAGGTGATTGATAACCTTGTTGTAATTAGTGAAACAGTGATGATTGATGTGATACCCTGTTGGGTATGATCTTGGACTCGGGTAAGTCAGTATTATTATGAGCTTACTGATGATCTATATGGTCCATGATTATGGATGTATGTGATATGGGATAATGATGTTAAACATATTAGCATGATATGTATGACTTGTATGATATGCATGATCACATGAGTTGGTATGATGATGGGTGATATGAGTGGAGGGGGCAGTGATATTTTGTGCTGACGAGCACCGGTGTTTTGGTAACACAAGTTTGTGACTTTGGGTCACCAGAGGTTTGGCACCTCCAGAGGTTTGGCACCTCAGCGTCTCGTCCCCGTGGTTTTTGCACCACAGTGGGTTGGCCCCACAAGGCGGTATTGAGGGATTGACGCCAGTGATTTGGTATCACACGACGGGTTGGCCCCATCACTCGATTATTGTGACTACGGTCACTAGTGGTTTGGTACCACATTTGTGTCTTTGGGACACCAGAGGTTTGGCACCTCATTGCGACTCGTCCCTATGGTTTGACACCACCGTGGGTTGGCCCCACTTGAGATATGGGATCGTCTGCTAGTGATTTGGTATCACACGATGGGTTGGCCCCATCAATTGATTTGTGACTTCGGTCACCAGTGATTTGGTATCACAATCGTGTCTTTGGGACACCAGTGGTTTGGCACCACATTGACGGATATTGTGTCTTTGGGACACCAGTGTTTTGGTAACATATTGTGACTATATGTCACCAGTGGTTTGGCACCACCAGTGGTTTGGTACCACACGGGGTAGAAAAGGCAATACGGATGGTTAGGATCGGGTTGCATTAATTATGTTGCTATGTGTGATGTGTGTTAGCATGTTGTTTTACCGGGAGCGGGATTTACGCACTGAGTCATTCGACTCACCCTCTCCCTTGACATTTCAGGTGACTCGTAGACGCGGACATGGAGCCGGGATGGACTCGGGGTACTCATGCCATGTTTAATAAAGTTTTACTCAGCCTCTATCATTTGGGTACTTTAGTTTAATTACTTTTATTTGGGTTTTATTTTGGATTGTAAAAGGCCTTTAAATTATGTTTTATGATGTTTATGCTTTAAGATAGATTTTTAACATGCTTTAACAAAATAAGTTGGTATGAATTTTACTAAAACTTGGAAAGACAACGTTTTCAAAACTGTAACGCAATGTGTTTTCAATTATACCATCGGGTATTACACTATGTTTTGATATTAGTAAACTCAAATGATTTTCAAATCAAACTCGATTTTCTACCAAGTTAAAAATGTTTTAAGTAACCCTAAGAAACTACTTGAAACTTTAAATGAAATAAACTCATTTTTCACTACACCCTTTGATTAAGTTTTCAAAATTTCCGGGTTTCAAATACACCATCTGATTTCAAACAAGTCTACTCGAATTTTCTTCAAATACACTATGTTTTCATCCAGCTTTTAAACGAAAAATCCTAACCTCCCAAATACGTTTTTCCTCGTAACATACCAGATTCGGTCGTGGTGTTTTGACCGGGTTTGGGGTGTTACAATTGTGGTATCAGAGCCAAGTTCAAAAGCTCGACTGTGGGCTTAAGGCCCAAAGTATTTTCAAAGGTCTGTTTTAAGTGTTTGTTGTGAAAGTATGGTTTGAAAGGCATGGCACCGAGTCTCCGGCACCAGTTCGCCCAAGTAAGTACCCCGTACTATTGCTTGTGATTTGGTTGGATGTGATATGATTTGATGAATAGCAGTAGTATATTACTTTAGAGACTGAAACTGATAGGACTCTGTGAACTTGCGAGAACAAATCTCCTTAAAAATTCATAAGACTTGCTTTAAAACAGTGGAATAAATACTGATGCATAAAACTCTTAAATCAGATACGTAGAAAGATTAGTCATGAGCACTCGAGGCGGACGTGGTCGTAATACTCGTGGTAGAGGTAGGGGTAGGATGACAGTTTCTGAGCCCGTAGGATCTGGTCAGGGTTCAGAAAATGAAATACCGGTTCCGCCACCATCTGGAGGTGTGAGTTCCAAGATCAGACCGGGGATGACGCAGTGTCACAGGCGATGCTATGAGTGTTGGAAAGGGTAGCTGGTGTAGGTGGTGGTGCAGGAGGTAGGAAATCTGTTCCTGAGCGACTTCGGGCAAATGGGGCTGAATTCTTTCGAGGAGTATCTGGTGTTGTTCCTAGCACTGCTGAGTATTGGCTGGAGGCAACGGAGCGGATCATGGATGATCTGGACTTGACTGCTGAAGAGAAGCTGAAGGGCATCGTATCGCTTCTCCGAGATGAGTCATATCAGTGGTGGCTCACGGTTCGGAACAGTGTGGCAGCAGAGGATCTGACATGGGATTATTTTAGGGCTGCATATCAAAAGAAGTACATCGGAGCTAGTTATATTGACTCCCAGCGAAAGGCATTTCTGAGGCTTGTTCAGGGGAGTAAGTCTGTTTCTGAGTTCGAGGCTGAGTTCTTGAAGCTGAGTAGGTATGCCAGAGGCATGGTGGCCACTGAACATGAGAGGTGTGTTCGTTTCGAGGATTGTTTGCGAGACGAGTTGAGACTGCTGATTGCTCCACAGCAGGAGCGCGAGTTTGCTGTCTTAGTTGAGAAAGCTAAGGTAGCCGAGGGTGTTAAGGAGTCAGTGAGGCAGGGTATGGACAGAAATAGGCATAAGAGGAGCTTTGGGTCTTCTGGATCGTCGGGTAATCCGCAGAAAAGGGCTAGACCGAGTAGGCCGAATCAGTCTGCTAGGTTTGTTGCTGCTAGGCAGGGACCGCCGCAGTGCAATCAGTGTGGGAAATCTCATTGGGGAGGTTGTTGGACCGGCGGAAAAGGTTGCTTTAAGTGTGGTTCTCTGGATCATCGCGTGAGGACTGTCCGCGTAGGTTGGCCAGGATTCAGTCTGAGAGTCAGGGCCGTAATCAGTTCAGGAGTAATGGACCGCCACCGCAGAGGGGTCGTGGTAATGGCAGAGGTGGTAATGGTTCTGGTCGAGGCCGTGGAGCACCGGGCAGAGGTGTGGGTAGTTCTGATGCCAGACAGCCTGGGTTAGTGTATGCTGCGAGGGCCGAGAGGAGGGCGACGCACCGGACGTCATAACCGATACATTCTTGATCTTTGGTTCTCCTTATACTGCTTTGATTGATGTGGGTTCGACGCACTCTTATGTTGCTAGTAGTATAGTAGAGACCATGGATCTAGACTCTGAGATATCTTCTAGGCAGATGACTGTAATTAGCCCTCTAGGTCACTCTGTAGTAGTAGATAAACTGTTTAAAGATGTACCCCTAGAACTCCAAGGGGTAGTGTTTGCTGCTGATCTGATGGAACTGCCGTTTGGGGAGTTCGATCTGATTCTTGGGATGGACTGGTTGGTCAAGTATCAGGCGAGGTTGGATTGCGCGGCTAAGCGCATGGTTCTTAAGACGGTTGAGGGTGATGAAGTGGCTATGATATGTAATAGGAGAGATTACTTATCTAATGTGGTATCTGCTTTGAAAGCGGAGAAGATGGTCAGGAAGGGCTGTGAAGCGTATGTGGTTCATGTGTATGCCTTGGAGGCTAAAGAGTCTGCTGTAGAGAAGGTTCGTACTGTTAAGGAATTTGCTGATGTGTTCCCTGAGGAGCTTCCGGGTTTGCCGCCGGATCGCGAGGTAGAGTTCGGGATAGATCTGTTACCCGGAACTGCGCCAGTGTCTATTGCTCCGTATAGGATGGCGCCAAAGGAATTGGTGGAGCTTAAGGCTCAGATCCAGGAGTTATTGGATCGAGGTTTTATCAGGCCAAGTGTTTCGCCGTGGGGTGCGCCGGTACTCTTTGTCAAGAAGAAAGATGGTACGATGCGGATGTGTATAGATTACCGCCAGTTGAACAAGCTGACGATTAAGAACAAGTATCCGTTGCCACGGATAGATGATTTGTTTGATCAGCTGAAGGGTGCTGCGGTATTTTCGAAGATCGACTTGAGGTCTGGGTATCACCAGTTAAAGGTTAAGGAGGCTGATATCCATAAGACAGCGTTTCGGACTCGATACGGGCACTATGAATTTCTGGTAATGCCGTTCGGGTTGACTAACGCACCGGCAGCGTTTATGGATATGATGAATAGGGTGTTTCAGCAGTATCTGGATCAGTTCGTTGTGGTCTTCATAGACGACATCTTAGTGTACTCAAGGACAGAAGAAGAGCATGATGCACATTTACGAGTGGTGTTACAGATTTTGAGGGAAAAACAGCTTTATGCTAAGTTTAGTAAGTGCGAGTTCTGGCTTAGAGAAGTGACTTTCTTGGGTCATGTAGTGTCGGCTGAGGGGATTCGAGTAGATCCTCGTAAGATTGAGGCAGTTTTGGATTGGAAGCCGCCTAGGTCAGTGGCTAAGATTCGGAGTTTTCTGGGTTTGGCCGGATACTACCGAAGGTTTGTTGAGGGTTTCTCGTTGATAGCAGCGCCAATGACCAAGTTGTTAAGGAAAGAAGTTCCGTTTGTATGGACAGAGAAACAGCAGGAAAGCTTCGATAAGTTAAAGAAGATTTTAACAGAGGCTCCGGTTTTGATTCAACCTGAGGCTGGTAAGGAATTCACAGTCTATTGCGACGCATCACATACGGGCTTGGGTTGTGTGCTGATGAAAGAAGGTAAGGTTGTGGCTTACGCTTCTCGACAGCTGAGGCCACATGAGGTCAACTATCCGACGCACGATTTGGAGCTAGCGGCTGTAGTCTTCGCCTTAAAGATTTGGAGGCACTACTTGTACGGAGAGAGATCAATAGTCTACACGGATCATAAGAGTTTGAAGTATCTCTTGGCTCAAAAGGATTTGAATTTGAGGCAGCGCAAATGGGTTGAGTTGCTGAAAGATTACGACTGTTCGATTGAATATCATCCGGGCAAGGCTAACGTGGTGGCAGACACGTTGAGCCGTAAGGTTGTTTCAGACTTAAGAGCATTATTTGCCCACTTAAGTTTGTATGACGACGGGAGTATTCTGGCAGAGTTGCAGGTTAAGCCTACTTGGGTTGAACAGATCAGAGAGAAATAGTTAGAGGATGAGGTTCTGAGTGCGCGAAGGTCACAAGTGCAGGATGGTGGTTTGGAGGGTTACAGCTTGTCTAGTGATGAGGTGTTGTGTTTTCAGGGTAAAGCTTGTATGCCAAAAGATGTTGAGCTGAGGCAGAAGATTCTTCAGGACGCACATAGCAGTCCTTATGCTATGCATCCTGGAGGTAGCAAGATGTATAGGGATCTTAGAGAGCAGTTTTGGTGGCCTGGTTTGAAGAAAGAGGTGACAGAATTTGTTGGGAAGTGTCTGACTTGTCAGCAGGTCAAGGCTGAACATCAGTTGCCATCGGGTTTGCTTCAGCCTGTGAAGATTCCTCAGTGGAAGTGGGAAAGGATAACCATGGATTTTGTCAGTGGGTTACCGCTTACGCCAAGTAAGAAGGATTCAGTTTGGGTAGTGGTGGATCGACTGACTAAATCAGCTCACTTTATTCCGGTGAGGGTTGACTACTCACTTCAGAAGCTAGCGAAGTTGTATGTGTCAGAGATAGTGAGGTTGCACGGTGTACCAGTTTCAATAATCTCGGACAGGGATCCCAGATTTACGTCAAGGTTTTGGAAAGCATTGCATCAAGCTCTGGGTACTCGTTTGGATTTCAGCACGGCTTTTCACCCGCAGTCTGACGGGCAGTCGGAAAGGGTCATTCAGATCTTAGAGGACATGCTGAGGGGTTGTGTCTTGGATTTCAGAGGTAGTTGGGAGGATTTTCTACCATTAGCTGAGAAACTTTTTCTAAATATTTTTCGCAAGCATTTGTTTATACAAATGATATAGGAGAAAAAACTCCTGCTATCAAATTTCGATTAAATCATGAGCCATTTGATATAACCAGTATTGAGTGGGATCCTTATGGTGAATTCAAACCAAAGAAATATTGGGAAAATAAATATCTAATTGAACTAAAATAGATAATTTACAAAGAGAGATCAAGAAAGATTTCTTGATTTCTTAAGCAAAACTAAAAACTCTAATAAGCTATTCTAAAATCCGATTCAGGATTCGATCATCTTAAAACTCTAATAAACTATTCTAAAGGGAGAAACACTCCTATTATTAATAAGATGTTTCGAAAATGTCTATATAACAAATGTAGACAAATTTTACCCTCAGAAATATTTTCGAAAATAAAAGGAGTTATTTGCAAACAGCAAGCTCTATTTTTAGAAATGTTTTCGAAATATTTTTCACAAGCTTTTGTTTATACAAATGATATAGGAGAAAAAACTCCTGCTAATCAAGATGGCACCGTATGAGGCATTGTATGGTAGGAATTGTCGCTCACCTACGTGTTGGACGGAGTTAGGTGAACGCCAGTTATTGGGACCCGAGTTGGTTGCTGAGACAGAAGACAAGGTTAAGTTGATTCAGTCTCGTTTGAAGGAAGCTTCGGACCGGCAGAAGTCTTATGCCGATCTTAAGCGGAGAGATATAGAGTTTGCTGTGGGGGATCAAGTTTTTCTGAAGGTCTCACCTTGGAAGAAGGTGTTGAGATTCGGAAGGAAAGGCAAGCTAAGTCCGAGGTTTATTGGGCCGTATAAAGTATTGAGACGTTGCCAGCAGAGCTTAGTCAGATTCATGACGTTTTTCACGTTTCGATGCTTCGGTGTTATCGTTCAGATCCGTCACATGTGGTAGCAGTGGAAGAGATCGAGGTGAGTCCAGATTTGACTATGGAAGAAGAACCTGTGCAGATTCTTGATCGGGGTGTGAAGGTTCTGCGTAGGAAGTCTGTGCCTTTGGTTAAGGTACTTTGGCGGAATCATGGCGTAGAAGAAGCTATGTGGGAACCCGAGGATATAATGAGACAGCAATACCCGCAACTCTTTTGATCAGGTAATTTCGAGGCCGAAATTATTTTTAAGGGGGGTAGAACTGTAATCTCCCGGGTTAGGGGGCTATTTTGTTGTTGCATGGTATTGCATGTGTTGGTGTGCTGTGTTGTTGTTTGTGTAGTCTCGGAGTTTAAATGTAGGCTGGAAGTGTGCCTGAGTAGGTAGGAAAAATTTAGTTTTTTAGCCTTAGGTGTAGGGAGCTGGAAGAGTTGGGGTTTAAGAAAATAATTTGGAGTTTTATTACACAAAATGAAGAGCTGGCAAAGTGGTAAGGCATGTGCTACTTGGGAGCTTGGTGTGGCGTCAAATGCATCGGGTGGAGGTCTAGTGTTCGAGCTGCAAAGACCTCACATTTTGGCTCATTTTGGATGGCATAGGAGGGAGGAGTTGGATGAAGTTCAAATTCCTCCTTGGACTTGGTCAAATGGTGGCTTGGATGGTGGAGAGCAAATAGTGGAGGAAGACTTGGTAAACACTTTTGAATTGTGTGGAGTGGAGTGATTGGGGGGATTATGGCCGAATTTGAGGGAGTGGGGAGTGGGGAAGTGACGGCTTAGTGTGGGATAGGGGTAGGCCGAATGTACCTTGGCATTTTGGTACATTTTCGGTCAAGCTTTTAGTAAGCTAAAACTCTCTTTTGTCCACTTTGAAAACCGAAAGCTTTAGCACACTTGCCGAATTTTTCTTTGTTTATTTTCTCCTAATTTTCCCTTGTTAGCCGAATGTCACCTTGAAGACACACCCTTGGTTTGTTTTCTTTCACTTTTGCTTTTGGCCGAACTTAGCATTCCACTTGCATTCTTTTTTTCTCTTTTGAAACTTCAGTAGCCGAAAGTTCTCTCCAAAGCCTTATTCTCCATTTCTTTTTCTTTCCAAAACCGAAGGTGTTCTCTTCTTATTTTCTTCCCATTTCTTTTCTCTCAAAAACCGAAAAGCATCTACCTCTTATTCATTTTCTTTCTTCTTCTCAAAACCTTGGCCGATTATCAATTCATTTCTTCTCATCTACCTTTGTTCTTTTCTTGTTGCACAAAGCCGAATTTCCCTTCTTTCTGTTGAAGCTTTGGCCGAATATCAACCCCTCCCTTCTCCATCTTTTCTTGCATTTTTTTGTGAGTAAGGCCGAATCTCCATTCCCTCCTAGTGTGGTGTTGGCCGAATCTTTGTTGGTGTTGGGGTAAGTGATTGGCCGAATGGCCATTCTTCTCTTCTCTAAGTACTAGGTTGTTTGCGTTTTGTTCAAAGCCTATGATCGGCTTTGGTTGGAAGGAATTGACCATTGGTTATCATCTTGTATAGGGCTTTTGGATAGTGGAGGCGATCAAGAGGAGTCTTCCTTCCTTGCTAATCGATTAGTAAGTGAAGGGTAAGTAATTGGTATACTATTGTTAGTTCAATCTTTAGATTTCTGTTAAGTTAAAGGTGATTGGAGATTAACTATTTGTTTATTAGGGTGCCGATTGTTAAAGGGGAATCACTGCTTGATTCGAGATTTGGTAGGAAACCAAATCAAGTATAAAGGTAAGGGTTCGATATTAACCCTTTTGGTTAATTGATGTTGGCCGAATGTTATAGATGCCTAACCCCTAAGTTTGGTCGATTCTAGGAGCAAGGAGTTTAAAGATTGTAGATCGTTTCTTTGGGATTAAGGCCTTCGTTATACCAGGTGTGTAAACTAACACACTTCTATTTAGTAAGGTGATTGATAACCTTGTTGTAATTAGTGAAACAGTGATGATTGATGTGATACCCTGTTGGGTATGATCTTGGACTCGGGTAAGTCAGTATTATTATGAGCTTACTGATGATCTATATGGTACCATGATTATGGATGTATGTGATATGGGATAATGATGTTAAACATATTAGCATGATATGTATGACTTGTATGATATGCATGATCACATGAGTTGGTATGATGATGGGTGATATGAGTGGAGGGGGCAGTGATATTTTGTGCTGACGAGCACCAGTGTTTTGGTAACACAACTTTGTGACTTTGGGTCACCAGAGGTTTGGCACCTCCAGAGGTTTGGCACCTCAGCGTCTCGTCCCCGTGGTTTTGCACCACAGTAGGTTGGCCCCACAAGGCGGTATTGAGGGATTGACGCCAGTGATTTGGTATCACACGATGGGTTGGCCCCATCACTCGATTATTGTGACTACGGTCACCAGTGGTTTGGTACCACATTTGTGTCTTTGGGACACCAGAGGTTTGGCACCTCATTGCGACTCGTCCCTGTGGTTTGACACCACCGTGGGTTGGCCCCACTTGAGATATGGGATCGTCTGCTAGTGATTTGGTATCACACGATGGGTTGGCCCCATCAATTGATTTGTGACTTCGGTCACCAGTGATTTGGTATCACAATCGTGTCTTTGGGACACCAGTGGTTTGGCACCACATTGACGGATATTGTGTCTTTGGGACACCAGTGTTTTGGTAACACATTGTGACTATATGTCACCAGTGGTTTGGCACCACCAGTGGTTTGGTACCACACGGGGTAGAAAAGGCGATACGGATGGTTAGGATCGGGTTGCATTAATTATGTTGCTATGTGTGATGTGTGTTAGCATGTTGTTTTACCGGGAGCGGGATTTACGCACTGAGTCATTCGACTCACCCTCTCCCTTGACATTTCAGGTGACTCGTAGACGCGGACATGGAGCCGGGATGGACTCGGGGTACTCATGCCATGTTTAATAAAGTTTTACTCAGACTCTATCATTTGGGTACTTTAGTTTAATTACTTTTATTTGGGTTTTATTTTGGATTGTAAAAGGCCTTTCAATTATGTTTTATGATGTTTATGCTTTAAGATAGATTTTTAACATGCTTTATCAAAATAAGTTGGTATGAATTTTACTAAAACTTGGAAAGACAACGTTTTCAAAACTGTAACGCAATGTGTTTTCAATTATACCATCGGGTATTACACTATGTTTTGATATTAGTAAACTCAAATGATTTTCAAATCAAACTCGATTTTCTACCAAGTTAAAAATGTTTTAAGTAACCCTAAGAAACTACTTGAAACTTTAAATGAAATAAACTCATTTTTCACTACACCCTTTGATTAAGTTTTCAAAATTTCCGGGTTTCAAATACACCATCTGATTTCAAACAAGTCTACTCGAATTTTCTTCAAATACACTATGTTTTCATCCAGCTTTTAAACGAAAAATCCTAACCTCCCAAATACGTTTTTCCTCGTAACATACCAGATTCGGTCGTGGTGTTTTGACCGGGTTTGGGGTGTTACAAAAATTAACAATAAAATAAGTTTTATACAATATCTAAACAATAACAATAAAATAATAGCAACATAATAGTAAAATGGTAGCAAAATAGGGAGAAAACAACAACAAAATAACATTCAAAAACAAAAAAAAAAGAGTAGATTTTTTTGTCTTTTAGTAAATTCGGGTCAGGCCGGGCCCGGGAAAAAATACCTTACCCGAGGCCCGGCCCGTTTTTTAAACGGGCCTTATTTTTTTGTCCAAGCCCATTTTTTGGGCCTATATTTTTGCCCAAATCCTTCCACATTTTGGGCGGGCCTTTGGGCCGAGCCGGATGGCCCGACCTATGATCAGGTCTAGTGTACAACGATGCTGATGAATAAATTGCGTCCAAAGTTGAAGGACTTAGGGAGTTTTACTATTCCTTGTTCAATTGGAAATCATCATGTTGGTAAGGCATTATGTGATTTAGGAGCAAGTATAAATTTAATGCCTATGTTTGATTTCAAAAATCTAGGAATTGGAAAGGCAAGACCCACCATAGTCACATTGCAACTAGTTGATCATTCTTGTGCACATCTAGAAGGTAAAATTGAAGATGTGCTGGTAAAAGTAGATAAATATATTTTTCCAGTAGATTTTATTATTTTAGAATGTGAAGATGATAAAGATGTACCAATTATTCTTGGAAGACCTTTTCTACCTACAAATAGAATGCTAATTGATGTGTAGAAAGCTGAGTTAACAATGAGCGTTAATGACTAGCAAATTACTTTTAATGTTTTTGATGCCATGAAGTGTGTAGATGAAAATGAAGAATGCCACGCCATTGGGTTTATCAAAACGACAGTGGAAGTAGAGTTTGCAAAATTTTGTCACAGCAATTCTGATGATGATCATGCAGATCCATTTGAGTTGAGTGGAGTAGAATGACTGAAGAACTTGGGGAACTTATAGAGACTAAAAGGCTTGAAGATAGACCAGGGAAGAGTTTCGAATATTTGGATTTATCAGCTCGTTCTTTTAAGCCTCCTAGACCTTCTATAGAGGAACCTCCCGCATTGGAGTTAAAGCCTTTGCTGTTACATTTAAAGGACGCCTACTTGGGAAACAACAACACTCTGCCAGTAGTTATCTCTGTAGAGTTGACACCTGATCAAGAGACTAAATTACTAGATGTTTTGAGGAGATCTAAGAGGCACTATGGTGGACAATAATCGATATCAAGGGAATCAGTCCTGCTATCTGCATGCATGAGATTTTACTAGAGGATTGCCATAGCAATTATATTAAGCAGTAGAGAAGGTTGAACCCCATCATGAAGGAAGTTTTCAAAAAGGGGATTATCAAATAGCTCAATGCTGGCATAATATACCCTATTTTTGATAGTTCATGGGTGAGCCCTATTCAATGTGTGCCCAAGAAAGGGGTGTCACTGTAACACCCCTAACCCGTATCCGTCGCCGAAATAGGGTTTTGGAGCATTACCAGACCATTTAGAACATTTATCGATTAATTCAGGCAAGTTACTATTTATTCACCGAGGTCATTCAACATGTCCCTTAAATGGACCCTCGAGGCCCAATACGAGCATTAGAATCAAGTCGGGACTAAATCAGAAACTCAGGAAATTTTTCACGAAATTCCAAAATTTTCTAAGGTACAGGGCTCACACGCCCGTGTAGTCCAAGGGACATGCCCGTGTGACCCTGGGACACGCCCTTACTGTAGGTCGTGTTCAAAACTAAGTAGCTCTCTAACTTGTGCCACACAGCCATGCCACACGCCTGTGTGTTAGGCCATGTGGTTAATTAATTCAATTTGAATTAGGTACAGGTTTCACACGGCCAAGACACGCCCGTGTTCAAGGCTGTGTCACCCACACAACTGAGACACACACCCGTGTCTTTGCCCGTGTGCTCAATTCCGAGCATTCTGTTTTCTCAAATTTAAGGTGCATGGGACACACGGCCTAGCTACACGCCCTTGGGGTAGGCTGTGTGTCACACACGCCCATGTGTTTGCCCGTGTGGACAAAATAAATCCATTTCCTAGCCTCATTTGTCACCCAAATTTACCATTTTCCTGCACCAAAACATACCAAGTACAATCCAACCATTCTAAGCATTCTAATAAGCAAATTTCATCATTCAACATGGCCTATCATTGCATGCATACATGCTTACTATCCTACCTTGGTTCAATTCATGTGTTAAACATGATTTAATCAACTACTTAACATATACATATGATTTCCATATCATAACATTACAAGTATATCAAAACAACCATTACTAGCCATTCCAATGGCTAGATTACAAGCATCATTTATATTTACATGCCAATATGGCTAACATATCCTATACCTGCCATTACAAACGTAATTGATTTACCATATTGTACCGACATGGGCCGATGGATAGTGTGAGTGATCTCCGTCGAGCTTTCAATCCAACGAGCTTCCGATTTACTCTAAAACAGGGGAAAATAAAATGGGGTAAGCATTGTATGCTTAGTAAGTTAGTATAACATGGTACTTAACTTACCATTCATCCTATTTGAGGTAAGTATGTAAGGCACGTTCATTCAATTTGACTTCAAGCCCTACACATATCCTCATTACCCTTGTTAGTCATATTTTCCATAATAACCTCAAAACATGTTTGGGCTCAACAACAATCAAGTTTCCATGCGTATTTGCATTCCATAACATTTGTTCATTTAACATGCATAAATCATCTCTATATATTACAAGTATAATTTCATAATAGTTCATCTCAAGTTCAGATTATTTCATATCAGAACTTTATTCATATTTCTCGAAATATCAATGTACGAGTAATAGTATACTCAAAGTATGCAAGTCTATAATCAAGGACGACATATTCATCAAATGAATTTCATGTAAAAGTATCACCATCTCATGTTTTCTTATATAATTTGTCATGTATCATCGTTTTCTTGCATTTCATGTAATATTCTTTCATGTCATATTTCCATATCATATGTATTATTCCATGTCAATTTGTTTTTAATTCATCTTTGCTCTTGTTAGAACTTTACCCGTTGAATTTATTCGAAATATCGATGGATACAGAGGTAGTACACTCGAGGTGTACAAATCAGGACCCGTCAATCCATATTCAATGGTACCCATAAGGTACTATCTCATAGAGTACACTCTCGAGCCACACATGTAAATAGCAGGACTACCAGTCCAGGCTAAATCCTTTTTATGACATATTCTCTAAGGAGCTTGATCTGGATTACCCGTTCAGGCTAAATCCAATTTTAAATATATGCTCGAGAGGACTCACATCAGGTTTACCCATCCGGGCTAAATTCTTTCCGTAATGAAGTCATTAGGATTGCTCATCCGAGCCTAATTCATTCTGCAACAAATGTAGGACCTCATTCATTTCGGCAATTACATTTATCCATAGATATTCATTTATTCAAATAGTATTTAAACATTTTTCAAACATTATCAGGCATGTGATTATTTCATACCTCCATAACATTTATGTAATTCAAGTAAAACACATTCCACATTTATGTCAAGCATACAAGTAACATTTTATTCATTTACGATTTTATCGGGCATTTTCATTTATCGAGCTATATCAAGTAGGTGATAATTTCACATATTTATGACATTGATAAAATTCACAAAGACAACATTTAAATCAAGCATAAAAACATATACAATTTAGTTACACGAACTTACCTCGACAAATGTTCGTGTACATAAATCCACTAATTCGACATTTTTCTCGTTCTAACTCCGAATATGGTCTACCCAGATCTATACGAGTAAATTTAATGTCAATTTATCACATTTTACACTTATTTGGACTCAATTTTTATCCTAAGCAAAATTATCATTTTGCCCCTAACTTTTCCATAAATTACCGTTGTCTCTAGGCTCGGAAAATGAAATTCATGAAATCCGACCCTCCACCCAAGCCTAGCCGAAATATACATACAAATTTTACAGCACATACATTTCACAAATTTCAGCATTTTCCATGGATTTTCACCAATTTTCATTTTAGTCCCTAAATCAAGTTTTCATGAAAAATCACTTTGTAAAAGTTGTTTATCTATCATCAATCTTTCATTTTCTACCATCAATTTCAAATTTCCAGCATATTCATCCTTGAACCAATTTTTATACTTTGATAAATTTTCAAATTAATCCCCCAAATAGAGAGATTAAGCTATCTCGATTCCAAAAATATCAAAATTACTAAAACCGGGACAAAGAAACTTACCCAATATGGCCATGAAAGTCTCTTCTCTCTCCCCTAGGGTTTCCATGCTTATTTTTGGGGAAGAAGATGACATAAAATAAGATGATATCTTTTATCATCTTTTTAATTAATAAGTATTTTACTATTTCTAATTTAGTCCTTGCCCTTTTTCTATATTTCCATGGATGAGTCACCAAGAAAAATCTACATACTTTTCTTAATGGTCTAATTACCATATAAGGACCTCTAGTTTTGAATTCCATAGCTATTTGATCCTTCTAGCTACTAGAATCCAACTTTTTCATTTTATGCAATTTGGTCCTTCTCGTAATTAAGCACATAATCGGTAAAATTTTCTTTTCAAATTTTTCACACGACATTTCTAGTATACTATGGATCATATAATAAAATAAAAATAAATGTTATTTTTTGGCTTGGATTTGTGGTCCCAAGAACACTGTTCCAATTTCACCAAAATTGGACTGTTACAATCACCATGATTAGCAATGATAACAACAGACTCATTCCAACTTGTATTGTCACGGGATGGAGGGTATGCATGGACTATCGCAAGCTTAATAAAGCAACTCAGAAAGACCATTTCCCCTTACCTTTCATAGATCAAATATTGGATAGATTAGCTGGGAAAGTCTTCTATTGTTTCTAGGATGGTTACTCGGGGTATAATCAGATTACCATAGCTCCTAATAACCAAGAGAAGACCACTTTCACATGTCCATACGAAACTTTCACATTTAGATGAATGCCATTCGGGTTGTGTAATGCCCCGGTAACATTTCAGTGTTGCATGATGGCAATATTCCCAAACATGATGGAAAAGTTTCTTGAAGTATTCATGGAGGATTTCTTTATTTTTGATGATACTTTTGAGAATTGTTTGAAGAATTTCGATTAGCTTTTTGTCAATGTAAAGAAACTAATCTTGTTTTGAACTCAGAAAAATGCCACTTCATGGTTTGTGAAGGCATTTTCCTCGGACATAAAATATCACAGGAAAGGATTGCCGTGGACAAAGCAAAGATTGAGGTGATCGAAAATTAGCCACCATCTACCACTGTCAAAGGTATTTGAAGTTTCCTAATTCATGCAGGATTTTATCGAAGATCTATTAAGGATTTTTCGATGACATCCAAACCCCTTTGTACCTTGTTAGAACACAATAGAGTCTTCAATTTTGATGACCCTTATTTTGTAACGCCCCAAACTTGTAGGGTCTTTAATTTTGCATGATCTGACACAAGTTTCTTGTTTGCTTTAAAGGCTAAGTGATTTGGGTGTGTATGGGAGTGTTTGAGAAGTCTGGGTTCACGTCTTGGCTTTTGCAGAATTTTTAAAATTTGCTCTTAAAAGAATCTGGACAATGGCACATAGGTCTTATTCATTATCATAGGTCTTATTCATTATTATGCTTGTTTTAAGTAACAAAAAGCCTATTGGTGCAGTCATTGTGGCGTTACAAGTGTGGCAATGGGTCTAAGGTTCGAGTGTTGGAATAGCATGAAGGGGGTATTTATTTTGCTGATGGTTTGGCTAGTAGTTGAGTTGCAATAAAATTCTGACAGATGAGAGATTGGAGAGATTTGAGGAGTGGATTGTGGTGCAAATCGTGGAGAGGATTGGGGAGAGATTTTAGGATGAAATCAAGGAGTTTGCTTGTGGGAAGAGTAGTGCCGAATTGGGTGTCTAG
Source organism: Gossypium australe (assembly GCA_005393395.2). Lineage (NCBI taxonomy): Eukaryota > Viridiplantae > Streptophyta > Magnoliopsida > Malvales > Malvaceae > Gossypium > Gossypium australe. The sequence goes on from CM016623.1 coordinate 28,578,995, forward strand.
CTACTCACAAATTCGGCAGAGACTTCTTTTGGTATAGTCCTTGTCCGATTTTATTTCTTTTGGCATTTTTCTTTTTTTTTTTTTGTTTCTTCCTGGCCGAATTGGTTTTTTTTTTTTTTGTGTTTTGGCATCGTAAATCACTTTGGCCGAATACACTATCTCTGGATCATTATTGCTTTCGCCTCTCTTCCTCTTTTCTTAAAGAAATAGCCAAACCTTTCTTTTTTTTTCTTCTCAACATTTCTCTTTTCCTCTTTGACTGAGTGGCTGATTCTCTCTTTTTCTTTCTCTGCTGTGCTAATCGATTTTGGTAGTGGGCGGTGAATTCTTCTTCTGTTCATAACATTTTGGTAAGACAAATACTACATTTTCTCTTTTCCCCTCTCTTTTGTTTCTCTTCTTTTTGAACATTGACTGAATATCATAAATCTTGTCTTGTTATTTCAAAACCATTTGGATGATAGTCTCTGACAATCAGTGGAGCATCGAATGTCTTGCTTCTCTACACATCTCTTCTTTCTTCTTCGAATACTTCTTTGGCCAAATACTGTGGGGTAAGTAGGTTTGTTTTGTAGTATTGGCTGAATACTCAATCTGCTCTAACTCTAATTGTTTGGTCTATGGGTATCAATTCAAGCCTTGTATTAAACGATTATTGCTAATGAAATCAGTTATATGCACAGTCAATTGAGAAGAATGGTGCGATCGTTTTCAACCAGCGATCTAAGAATAATAATCGCATAACTTTTGGCCAAGGTAAGTGGTAATATTGGTTTGGGGCTTTAGTGTTAATGATCATGAAAGGATGAAAGTTTGACTGTTTTGGGATGATTGTAGGTTGACCGCGCGTGAGGTAATCTATTCGTTGCGCAAACAGGTGTGTAGTCACACCCCTCTTTTCTATGAATCGGCAAAAGTCGAAAAGTCGAAACTTCGACATTTGAGGCCTCACGAGCGTGCGATCACTCGTGTGGTAAACCGAGCCTAAAAATCATGGGCGATAGACTGTAGAGGCCACCACGAGCGTTCTCGTGCTCTTAGGCTGATATGGGCCTCATTTGGCTGAAATGGGTCGTGTGGGCCTAATGGGCTCGTGGGCCCCACACGGATAAAATCCATGATAAGTGGAAAATACTAGATTGGGCTATGTAGTTCGCATAGCCGTGACAGAATTTGGGCTAAATGGGCCACACGAGCGTCTGGGCCCACTTTGGCCGAATAATGGGCCTTGGGCCCATTTACACTGTTATGACCATTTAGGTTATTTGTGTCGCTCGAGGCGACTGTAGACCTTCGAAGAGGTCGTTATCTGCACCAAGACCCCAAAATAAGTAATGTGACCAAAATACCCCTAAAGGGTAAAATTACTATTTTACCCCTAATAGATGGAAATGACTATCTTACCTCTAGAGGTAGGTTGACTGATGAATGTATGATTATTTGTAAGATTGTACTGAGTAGGACACTTTGCATACATGAACTATTTATGACATGACATACTGCATGGGGTTGGGATTCTGATATAGAGGAAGTACTGTAATGGTGGCTCTGTCACATTCACTGTTACTGGCAGCTCTGCTGCGTTATTATTGCTGGCAGCTATGCTGCGATAGTGCTGGCTGGGTGGGTCGATTTTATCCCCACATGGTGTGTTGGTTGGTACGGGTGGTGTGTTAGCTGGATTGGGGTAGGTTGCATATTTGCACCGTATTGATACTGTAATGGGCTAAGGCCCATGAAACACCCCAAACCCGACCCATGAGCCTTGACCGGATCTGGCATGCTCCTTGAGTAAAACATGTCAAAAGCTTGTTTGTCATTTGGGAAAATTCTGGGTGGTTTTGAAGAAAAGTTTATTTGTGTTGTGATTAAATTGAAAATCGTGATGTTATATTTTATTAAAACGTTATTTTCGTACTTGAAAACTATAAGTTAAAAGAAATGCCAAATTTTAGAGCGTAGCATTAAGTTGAAAATCTTGGGGTTTAGGTGTCAACACATTTGAAATTATTTTGAAGAGAAGTTGTTTAACCTTTTTATTTAATATCGATCGTTTCATAGTAAAAAGTAAAACGCATGCATAAAATAGTTTAACAGTAATGGCCTTATTACAACAATAGCAAAACCCGAAATAAATCCAAAACTTAATATAAAAACCCAGAATAAAGTAAATATTGAGCTGAGCATGGCCATCACTAAGTTCCTGTCGACCCGGTCCAATTACTGAGTGTCACCTGCAAAATGTTAGCCACGAAGGTTGAGTCAACAGACTCAGTGTATAGCAACCAACACAGACTCCCAAACGATTTAGGCATATCAATTCACATTTAATAAATATAAGCAATGATGCAAACCCAAACCCAAACCTAAACAACCATCCTCTACTCATCACCCGTACCTGCCAATCACACCGTGGGGATTACTAAATCGACCCTCCATCCGCTACACACCATCGAAGGTAGTCGCTGCAGTCAACTGCACATCGCCCTTATAATCGTGGCATAGCCACCAGATAATGTGACAGAGTCACCAGATAATAATACGTGACATTAGTCACCAGATTCAGATTATGTGACTGAGTCACCAGATAATGTGGTAAAAACCACCAGATCACTTCCCCTTTTCATATCACCCATATGCCCATGCGTCATACAAAACATGCAGAAATCATGCAATATACCTTATTCCATATTCATAACGAATTCACATATGTGTCATATTCAATGTTCATAACATTATTAACAGAGCATTAAGGGTAACGTACCTGCATACACTGTACCATTGAATGGTACCTTTTAGCCACATTTTTCATATTTCCATTAACACATGCACAATATTATTACCATAAATCTATCAGGAATTAGTGTAGGGCTACACACCTAGTACTAACACGATTACTGAATCCCGAAAGTCTACCGAAACAGATTGTACTCCTCCCTAAAAATCATAGTCAGAATCGGCCAATCACTAACACTTAATATGGCCTTGGCCGAATATTAATACTCCCTTACCTTGCGGATCTAAATCCCGAAATCGTCACTTGTCTTATGGAGATGTCGAAATCCCTACATGGTACATATTAGGGTTAACCTATTGTACAAGATCTATGAAAATGGCCCTTGGCCGAATACTACACATGGCTTACCTTGGATCTTGAAATCCCGAAGATTTCCCTCTTGTAGTCGACAATAACAGAATCCCGAAATTCCCCCTTCAAAGTTCGGCCAAAGAGCATTAATGGGATTAGAGTCTTGATTTCGATAGACCAAAATAGAGAAAAGAGCCTTTTAAACCCAAGAGAGATCCCTTACCAAATAGAATGACCAAAACGCAATTGGTTCACCAACTCTATGTGTCGACAAGAGGAAAGAGATGTTGAGTTTTCGGCTTTTAATGTTTATGATCAAATCGACTTCAACAGGGTAGAGGAGTAATCGGTTATGGCCATAAAATAGAGGATTTGGCTTTTGAAAGATTCTTGAGAAGAGAAAGTAAATGATGGAATGTGGTGCGATTTATCTTGGTGACAAAAGGAGATTCGGCTTGAACAAAAGAAATGAGAAGAGAAGATACTTTCGGTTTTTGGTCAACAGAGAAAAAGAATTTCGGCAGAGGCACAATTGAAAAGAAAAGAAAGAAAATGGCCTCCTTTCCTCCCTTTGGCCGAAATTAACATCAAGAAAGTCCCTAGGCCGGCCAACTCTCCATTTCTCTACTCAATCCCTTGTTATTCTCCTAAAACTTCTCTTCTTTACCCATTCAAAATAATCTGAATAAATCAACAATTATCTTTCTACCTTAGCCGAATGTAACACCCCAAACCCGGCCCATGCGTTTCGATCGGATCTGGCATGTCACTGCTTGTACTTTGAAAACTTTTGCTTTGTTGGTTTTTGAAATTGTGAGTTAATTAGACAATATTTAAGTAAATAAGCGGCATTTTAAAAAAACTAACCTTGTATTAATTATTATTAAGTATAAATAAACCTTATCATAAAATTCATAAGTTGCTTAAATTGAAAACGACTTAGTTGAATGTAAACTAGGGCCTTATTACATAAATATCCTCGAACTAACATTGAAATAAATTAAACTTAAAGAAATCTCAAAAGAAAATAACTTGTAGAAATAGAACTTGATGGCCCCTCGAGTCCGTCTCGGCTCCCATGTCCACGATCTACTATTCATCTGGAAGAGTAGAGAAGGAAAGCGTGAGTCACAAAGACTCAGTGTATAAATCTCAAAACACACATCGACCTGAGCCCACAAACACATTATGGGTCCTGGCCCATACAGGAAGGCATCAATCATAATCACATAATAAACAATAAAGAATGAATAACCCAACCCATCCTAGGTTTCCATCCTCTACACACCAACCCGTACCAACCATCACACCTTGGGGATTTCTACAATCAACCCTCCATCCGCTACACACCAAAACGACAGCCGTACTGCCTATTCCTATTAAGTAGGAATCATTAAACGTGGCACAGCCACCGATCACAATGTGACCTAGCATTTATATTTGTGGGTTTTCTACCACCGATCACTGCGTGACCTATCATGCACTTCCCCTTCATCATATCAATATCCCATCCCATGCATACACACATAATGAAAACATCATGCAGTCATATATATTTTTCGATACACATAGGGAGTTCTATGTTTGCATACCTGGCATCCTTGCCTAACCCTTTTAGGGTTCCATTCGACTGTCTATACAGCCTCATTCCGGCTTTTAAGCCCATAACATACATAAATAGATATACATACAGGTTTATTAGTAGTGTGTTAGAGATCTACACACCTGATTAATGTTGATACCCTTGCTAAACCGATCTACAACTTTGCTCAAAAAGCCGGAAGGATGTGAAACTAGGGCCTCTCCTATATTCGGCCATGGTTAGTGTTCTAGCCAATTTTATGTATTTGAATAAACAACTCTTCTTACCTTAAAATCCCGAAATTGAAGACTAATGATTTTCGGCTTTTAGATCTAGTCGACCTAGCGTCCTTCAAATCTCGAAAACCATTAAACTATTAGATTTCGGCTTTTGCTTTTCAAAAACAGGGAATAGATTATGAGAACTAAATAAAAATCGACTTTTACCTTAGCTTAGGAGATTCGGCTAGCACTTAGAGAGAGGATTCGGCAACACCAATGGAAGATTTAAGTGCCGGAAGTATAGAATAATTTCTCAAATAGGATGAATAAAAGAAAAAGCGATGGATGCTTCGGCTTTTTAGAGAAATCGGCACAAGGGAAAAGAAAGTGGGGAAAAGTTTCTGCTTTTGAAGAAATTGAAGAAATAAATTTGGAGAGGGAGAGGCTAGGGAATTTCGGCACCAAGGGAGAGGATTTTAGGGTTTTTCAATGTCAGAAACAAGGAGCTAGCCCCCCTATTTATAGATTTTTGACACCTACTGCTAAATACCGAAAACGCCCTTAAAATTCAAGCTAAAAGAGAGGAGAATTTCGGCACCCTCTATGCCATTCAGTAGCCGAATTTTACACTCCTCTAGGTGGTGGATTTTCGGCAACACTTCCTTTGAAGATAAGCTCCTAACTTTTCTCCTTTTTATCTATGATATTATCACTTAAAAATCCATATATATCTTCCTATTTTTAAGCCTTGTATTCGTCCACCTTATTAATTCTAAATGCCGAAATTTAACTCATTTAAATTAAAAGATTTGGGCTTCATTAAACTTACATTTTTGGGCCCCTAAATCCCTTGTGTGTGGTGTCACCCTATCTTCATTTAGAGTGCCGAAATTGGCCTAAAAACATGGGCTCCTTGCGACCCAAAACTTGTTCCTTTTTAACTGTTAATGATGCCACCTTAAAATAATTTAATCTGGGCCTTTGCCTAATTCTAAGCCCAAATTTAGACCCCTATCACTTAAATTAACAAATTAATTCTATCTCTACACTAAATGCATAGGCCCATAATTTTAGGATGTTACACCGAATTTTAAAAAGAATTTGACCACATCTAAAGCTCATCCATCCAGTCTCCCCATGCCGTCCAACTCCCTTCCTCCCTGACGCAAAAACAACTCCACAATTGCTCCCCTTGCTGCTCGAACCTAGGCCCCTCTTGCACTGCTTGTGGCGTCACTTTTTAAGGCTTTAAGTGGCGCCTCCTAGCCACTTTACCAAGCCCAATCTTGTGTCCAAATTCCCCTACCAATTTTCTTAAGGCCTCATTTGCCTAGCTCCCCTTTAAGACTTAAAATCCAATATTTTCCTAAGACATCCTCCTACATTTTAAAGTTCCCAGAACTCTCAAAACACATTCAAACAACACATAAGCATGCTTCCACATATATTTAAGCAAAAATGCACAACCCCTAAATCCCAGATATTACAGTTCTACCCCCCTTAAAATAATTTCGACCCCGAAATTACTTGGCTAAAATAAGTGAGGGTATTGCTGTCGCATTGCTTCCTCCGGCTCCCAAGAGGCTTCTTCCGATCTATGATTACGCCATAGCACTTTGACTAGAGGAACTGATTTCCTCCGCAACACCTTCACATCTCGTTCCAAAATCTGAATCGGCTCCTCCTCGTAGGACAAATCTGACCTTAGCTCCACCTCTTCAACCGGTACTACATGAGATGGATCCGATCGGTATCGACGTAGCATAGAAACATGGAATACATCGTGCATCTGTTTCAACTCCGGAGGCAACTCTAACTGGTATGCCACTGGTCCAACTCGCTTCAAAACCCGATAAAGTCCTATAAACCTGGGACTTAACTTCCCTTTGCGACCAAATCTCATTACCTTCTTCCAAGGCGAAACTTTTAGAAACACCTGATCTCCCACAGCAAACTCTATTTCCTTCTACTTAAGATCTGCGTACGACTTTTGCCTATCAGATGCTTCCTTCAATCGTGCCCGAATTACCTTAACCTTCTCTTCAGATTCTGCCACAATTTCTGGACCCAAAACTCGACGTTCCCCCAATTCCGTCCAACACGTAGGAGTGCGACACTTCCGTCCATACAGTGCTTCATACGGTGCCATCCGAATACTGGCTTGATAGCTGTTATTATATGCAAATTCCGCTAAAGGCAAATATTCTTCCCAACTTCCTCTGAAGTCTATCACACAGCCCCTCAACATATCCTCTAACACTTGGATCACTCGCTCAGACTGACCGTCCGATTGCGGATGAAATACCGTACTGAAATCTAATCTAGTGCCCAAACCTGATGTAGTGCTTTCCAAAATCGAGACGTAAACCTTGGATCCCTATCTAAAATAATCGACACTGGCACTCCATGCAACCTTACAATTTCTGCCACATATAACTTCGCCAACTTCTGCAAAGAATAATCAACCCGTACTGGAATGAAATGTGCAGACTTCGTCAATCGATCCACTATCACCCAAACCGAGTCCTTCTTAGTAGGCGTAAGGGGAAACCCACTAACGAAGTCTATGGTGATTCTCTCCCACTTCCACTGCGGAATCTTTATCGGCTGAAGCAATCCTGACGGAACTTGATGTTCAGCCTTGACTTGCTGACACGTTAAGCACTTCCCTACAAATTCTGTAACTTCCCGCTTAAGACCAGGCCACCAAAATTGTTCCCGTAGATCTCTGTATAACTTGCTACCTCCAGGATGCATAGCATAAGGACTATTATGCGATTCCTGTAGAATTCTCTGCCTTAACTTCTTATCCTTAGGCATACAGACCTTACCCTTGAAACACAATACTCCATCGCTGTTAACACCATAATCCTCCAACTTCCCATCCTGCACATGCCGTAACTTAGCACTTAAATCATCATCTACCAACTGTCCTTCTTTCACTTCATTCAACCATGACGGTTTGACCTGCAACTCTGCCAGCAAACTTCCATCGTCATACATGCTAAGATGTGCAAACATCTCCCTCAAACCCGACACTACTTTCCGACATAGGGCATCTGCCACTACATTCGCCTTGCCCGGGTGTTACTCTATAGAACAATCGTAGTCCTTCAATAACTCCACCCACCTTCGCTGTCTCAGGTTCAACTCCTTCTGGGTCAGCAGATACTTAAGACTTTTGTGGTCTGTGTGGATCACTGACTTTTCTCCATATAAATAATGCCTTCATACCTTAAGAGAAAAGACCACTGCTGCCAACTCTAAGTCATGCATCGGGTAATTCACCTCATGTGGCCTTAATTGCCGAGACGCATAAGCGACTACCTTCCCGTCTTGCATCAAAACACATCCTAATCCCGTGTGAGAAGCATCATAGTACACCATAAAATCCTTCCCAGCCTCAGGCTGAATCAAAACTGGAGCTTCAGTCAAAACTCTCTTAAGCTTCTCAAAGCTCTCATGTTGTTTATCTGCCCATACGAAAGGTACCTCCTTCCTTAGCAACTTCGTCAAAGGTGCAGTTATCGATGAAAACCCTTCTACGAACCTTCTATAATAGCCTGCTAACCCCAAGAAACTGCGAACCTCAGCCACAGACTTAGGTGGTTTCCAATCTAATACTGCCTCAATCTTCCGAGGATCCACCCTTACCCCTTCTGCATACACCACATGCCCTAAAAATGCTACCTCCCTCAGCCAAAATTCACACTTGCTGAATTTGGCATATAGCTTCTTCTCCCTTAACACTTGCAACACTATCCGGAGATGCTCATCATGCTCTTCCTCAGACTTGGAGTACACTAGGATGTCGTCTATGAACACAACAACGAACTGATCCAAGTAAGGTTGAAAAACCCGATTCATCATATCCATGAACGCAGCTGGGGCGTTCGTCAATCCGATCGGCATTACTAAGAACTCATAATGCACGTATCTTGTCCGAAAAGCTGTCTTATGGATATCCACTTCCTCCACCTTGAGCTGATGATATCCAGACCGTAAATCTATCTTTGAAAATACCGCAGCCCCCTTAAGCTGGTCGAACAAATCGTCTATCCTCGGCAAAGGGTACTTGTTCTTGATGGTCAGCTTATTCAATTGACGATAATCTATGCACATATGCATAGTCCCGTCCTTCTTTGCCACAAACAAGACCGGTGCTCCCCACGGAGACACACTGGGTCGGATAAACCCACGATCAAGCAACTCTTGGATCTGAGCCTTGAGCTCAACCAGTTCCTTTGGTGCCATTCTATATGGAGCAATTGACACAGGAGCTGTACCCGGTAGTAAGTCAATTCTGAACTCCACCTCCCTGTCCGGGGGTATCCCATGTAGCTCCTCCGGAAAAACATCCACAAATTCCCTTACTGTTCTAACTCAACTAACTCCTTCTTCTTTTGCATCCAACGCACTAACGAAGGTCAAAAATGCCTTGTACCCTTTCTGAACCATCTTATCAGCCTTTAACGCGGAGACTACGTTAGACAAATAGTTCCTTCTTTCTCCTATCATAATTATCTCCTCATCCTCCGGGGTCCTTAACTCCATTCGTTTAGCTGTGCAATCCAATTTCGCCCGATGTTCCACTAGCCAATCCATGCCAAGAATGAGATCGAATTCTCCGAAAGGTAGTTCCATCAAGTCAACAGGGAATACCACTCCCTGAATCTCTAAAGGTACACTCCGAAATATCCTATTCACCACTACCGTTTGACCTAACGTGCTCACTACAGTCATCTCCCTATTAGACAGTTTAGATGCTACACCTAGCGTTTCAACTACTCTACATGCAACATATGAGTGGGTCGAGCCAATATCAATTAAAGCAAAGTAAGGCTTATCAGCTATAAGGAACGTACAGGTTATGACGTCCGGTGCGTTACCATCCTCCCTCCGGCGAACTGCATACAGCAGACCTGGCTATCTTGCCTCTGTATTACCAACACCTCTGCCCGGTGTTCCTCGTCCTCTTCCAGAACCATTACCTCTACCAACCGAACCACGACCTCGCGGTGGCTGCTGTCCACCTCTTCCAGCCTGGTTAAAACCATGACCTGTTGGTCGACTCCCGTCTGTTTTCATAGGACAGTCTCTAATCATGTGATCCTTGGACCCATACTTAAAACATCCCCCTGTCTTCTTCCAACACTCTCCTAGGTGCATCTTTCCACACTGTACACAAGTGCGGTACTGTCCTCCCGTAACAACCTACTGACCTCGCGGCCCATCCACTATATGTCTCTTCTGAACATTCCCGGATGACCCTGATGATCCAAAACCTCTCTTTTGCCTATTCCTATCCGTATTCTGTCTCACAGATTCCTTAACTCCTTCGGCTACCTTAGCCTTCTCTACCAACACTGCAAACTTCTGTTCCTGCTGTGGAGCTATCAACAATCTCAGGTCATCCCTCAGTCCGTCCTCAAACCGGACACATCGCTCATGCTCCGTAGCCACGATACCTCGAGCATACCGGCTCAACCTTAAGAATTCTGCCTCGTACTCCGCTACGGACTTACTCCACTAAACCAGCCTCAGAAATGCCTTCCTCTGCGCATCAATATAGCTAGTCCCAACATACTTCTTCTGATACGCCGCCTTGAAATACTCCCAAGTGAGATCCTCAGCTATAGCACTATCCCGAACTGTGAGCCACCATTGATATGACTCATCGCGAAGTAGTGACACCACTCCTTTTAGTTTCTCCTCAGCAGTCAGATCCAGCTCGTCCATGATTCGCTCCGTCGCCTCCAACCAATACTCAGCCGTATTGGGCGCCACACCAGATACACCACGGAACACCTCAGCTCCATTGGCTCGGAGTCACTCGGGTACAGATTTTCGAGCTCCCATACCTCCACCTGCTCCAGCCACCCTCTCAAGAACCCGCAGCATCGCCTGCGATACTGCGTCATCCCCCATCTGATCCTGATGTTCAACCTCAGCAGCTGGTGGTGGTGGTACCTCGTTCTCGGACCCTTGACCAGACCTAACGGGTTCCGACACGGCCATTCTGCCCCTACCATGCCCTCGTACATTACGACCACGTCCCCTAGAACTCATGTCTACGATCGCGATCTAATCTGGTTTGAAAAAGTTTTATGCATTAGTTCTTGTTCCACTGATTACCCACGAATAAGTTTTATATAAAGAAGTTTAGTAGTAGTTCTTTCGATCATTTCAGAGTTTTCGTTTCAAGTCTTCTATCCTAATTCAGAGAAACACATTCATTCAATAGTATCAACCACACATATTCACCACTCGAACCTTTTCGTCCATTCCAAACCCAGGGGTATTTCCGTAGTTTGTCCTATAGGGGTATTTTGGTAATTTTCCAAATCAGGGTATCTTGATGTTTCACAAAATAGGGATTTTTGGTATTTTTGTAAAGTAAGGATACCTTGGTAAAAATCGAGGGTAGTATGGCAATTTTTATAAACCAAGGGTATTTTAGTAATTTTACAAACCAGGGGTATTTGGGTAATTTTGTAAACCGGGAATATTTCAAAATCTAAAATAGTTTCTACAACTTAAAGGGGTAATTTGGTGATTTTAAAACTAAGGTTTTTATAAAACAGTGTAGCTAGTCCCTTTCGGGTTTTAATTATTGGATTTAGCCCGTGAACAAGTCCTCTTGGTTAGGGTGAACCGTCACTACACAGCAGGTAGGATTCGAGTGAAGAGGAGGTGAGTCACTAGGACTGCTTAAATACCAAGCTCTCCCTGAATCCAATCCTAGACATGCGCACAATGGTTGCCACACCCTTAACTCGGCGACTTTCTCACGGGTTTGTTTAATTAGGCCTTAAATTTTATGTGATTCTGTGTTGGAGTAAGCTAATCCTAGGGTTCATTAACTCCTAATGTACTAATCTACAATCCTGTAATACCCCCATACAAATCATACAATAATACAAATCATACAACAGTTAGGGGTACTTACCTGGTGGACTTTGGGTCGGAGACTTAGGTGCCATGCCAAAAAACCTGCTCCATTTCAAAAATTTTCACAAAAAACTTACTTGGGCTTTATTTTGAAAACGTTGTGGGCTTTAAACCCAAGGCCGAGAGTTTAAAACTGGGCTCTGATACAAAATTGAAACACCCCAAACCCGGCCCACGAGCCTTGACCGGATCTGGCATGCTCCTTGAGTAAAACATGTCAAAAGCTTGTTTGTCATTTGGGAAAATTCTGGGTGGTTTTGAAGAAAAGTTTATTTGTGTTGTGATTAAATTGAAAATCGTGATGTTATATTTTATTAAAACATTATTTTCGTACTTGAAAACTATAAGTTAAAAGAAATGCCAAATTTTAGAGCGTAGCATTAAGTTGAAAATCGTTGGGGTTTAGGTGTCAACACATTTGAAATTATTTTAAAGAGAAGCTGTTTAACCTTTTTATTTAATATCGATCGTTTCATAGTAAAAAGTAAAACGCATGCATAAAACAGTTTAACAGTAATGGCATTATTACAACAATAGCAAAACCCAAAATAAATCCAAAACTTAATATAAAAACCCAGAATAAAGTAAATATTGAGCTGAGCATGGCCACCACTAAGTTCCTGCCGACCCGGTCCAATTACTGAGTGTCACCTGCAAAATGTTAGCCCACGAAGGGTGAATCAACAGACTCAGTGTATAGCAACCAATACAGACTCCCAAACGATTTAGGCATATCAAATCACATATAATAAATATAAGCAATGATGCAAACCCAAACCCAAACCTAAACAACCATCCTCTACACATCACCCGTACCTGCCAATCACACCGTGGGGATTACTAAATCGACCCTCCATCCGCTACACACCATCGAAGGCAGTCGCTGTAGTCAACTGCACATCGCCCTTATAATCGTGGCATAGCCACCAGATAATGTGACAGAGTCACCAGATAATAATACGTGACATTAGTCACCAGATTCAGATTATGTGACATGAGTTACCAGATAATATGGTAAAAACCACCAGATCACTTCCCCTTTTCATATCACCCATATGCCCATGCGTCATACAAAACTTGCAGAAATCATGCAATATACCTTATTCCATATTCATAACGAATTCACATATGTGTCATATTCAATGTTCATAACATTATTAACAGAGCATTAAGGGTAACGTACCTGCATACACTGTACCATTTAATGGTACCTTTTAGCCACATTTTTCATATTTCCATTAACACATGCAGAATATTATTACCATAAATCTATCAGGAATTAGTGTAGGGCTACACACCTGGTACTAATACGATTACTGAATCCCGAAAGTCTACCGAAACAGATTGTACTCCTCCCTAAAAATCATAGTTAGAATCGGCCAATCACTAACACTTAATATGGCCTTGGCCGAATATTAATACTCCCTTACCTTGCGGATCTAAATCCCGAAATTGTCACTTGTCTTATGGAGATGTCGAAATCCTTACATGGTACATATTAGGGTCAACCTATTGTACAAGATCTATGAAAATGGCCCTTGGCCGAATACTACACATGGCTTACCTTGGATCTTGAAATCCCGAAGATTTCCCCCTTGTAGTCGACAATAACAGAATCCTGAAATTCCCCCTTCAAAGTTCGGCCAAAGAGCATTAATGGGATTAGAGTCTTGATTTCGATAGACCAAAATAGAGAAAAGAGCCTTTTAAACCCAAGAGAGATCCCTTACCAAATAGAATGACCAAAACGCAATTGGTTCACCAACTCTATGTGTCGACAAGAGGAAAGAGATGTTGAGTTTTCGGCTTTTAATGTTTATGATCAAATCGACTTCAACAGGGTAGAGGAGTAATCGGTTATGGCCACAAATAGAGGATTTGGCTTTTGAAAGATTCGTGAGAAGAGAAAGTAAAGATTCGGTTATGACCCACATTGCACTGTTACTGAATAGGGCTCAGGCCCAGACTGTTACTGCATATATTGTTACTGACTGAATGATAGGGGATTACACACTGAGTTTTCGTAAAGTCACCCTTTCTTTTAACTGTACAGGTAATCACCAGCCTTAGACGATTTAGAGCCGTGAGGGACTCAGAGGTGGCCACACGATCGCTGATATTCTGCTTTAGATTTATTCATTTAAATTTTATATTGGGCTTTTGATTATGTAATAAGGCCATTGGTGGATTTAATCTTTAATTGGGCTCTGATTTCTTGTTTTAAACTGCCAAACTGACATAAATGAGTTTTCAAAATAATAACTGTTTTCAAGAAAAACATGCATTTTAGAGGTCAAGGTTTTAATTAGAGAAGCTTCTGCGATTTTATTCAGTTTAAGAAACCAACGGTAACAAATATGACAATCGATTTGATAAGTTATTTTCAAATTGTAATAACTTTATTTTCCGAATTTTCTCAATCAATAAAAACTAAATGGGTTTTAACTTAAATACGGATTTTGTTATCAATAAGTCCAAATTTCGAAAATCACTTCGATGTGACACGTCAGATTCGGTCGTAGCGTCTAGGCCAGTTTTAGGGTGTTACATTTAGTGGTATCAGAGCCAGGTTACAAAACTCAGCTGTGGAATGGGTTTTTGAAAAGCTTTTCTGAAAGTGGATTTTAAAGATTGGAAACATTTTGGAAGATTCACAAGTGTGGCACATCGAGTTTCTGGAGCCAAATCTGTAAGTTCTCTAATACTATTTACTGTTACAGACTGAGACGTTATACTAAGAAACTACTATGGATAGTAGGACTATATTGTGAAACTCTAGATAGAGGAAACTGAGACCGTAGAAGACTTAAAACTATAGTGAGATCTCGATCTGCGAAAACAAACCCCTAATGACTGTCTTTCATAACACATTTGTTATTAATTACTGAAATTATGATCTAATGCATAAGACTTTTAAAACAGGTAAAGCGTATATCGAAATGAGCACAAGAGGTACTCATGGAAAGGGTACACGGGGTCGCGATTGAGGCCGAGTATGTGCTCGGGCTAGGTCTTCAGCATCGAGCTACATGCCTGCTAGGGAGGCACCAGCTTCATCGGTGATCGAAACGGGGTCTTACGATCGAGTAGCTGGGGATGATACCCTGTTCCATGCTATGCTTTGCATTTTAGTGAGGGTTGCTGGATCTAATACTGGTGCAGTGGGCCGGGGGTCAATTTCAGAGCAACTCCGGTCTAATGGAGCGAAAATTTTTAAAGGTATTTCTGGAGTAGCCCCAAATGTGGTAGAATACTGGCTAGAGGCCACTGAAAGAATAATGGATGACCTCGACTGTACTGCGGAACAAAAGTTAAAAAGAGCAGTGTCGTTACTGCGAGACGAGGCCTACCAGTAGTGGCTCACTATGAGAGAGGGTACGCATGCCGACCGATTGACATGGGATTTCTTTAAGGTGACCATTCAAGGGAAGTATGTAGGCACATATTATGTGGACGCCCGAAAAAGGGAATTTCTGAGCCTGACCCAAGGGAATAAGATAGTGGCGGAATATGAGGAAGAGTTCTTGCGGTTGAGTCGTTATGGTCGTGGGATAGTAGCAACTGAGTATGAATGTTGTGTGCATTTTGAGGACGGCTTTCGAGATGAGTTACGTGTATTGATAGCTCTGCAGAGGGAGCGAAATTTTGCTGCCCTTATAGAAAAGGCAAAAATTGTTGAGGATGTGAAGCGCTCTGAGCGCCAGAACTGCAAGAAAGATAGGGGCAGAAATAAGAGGGATTCTGGGCCCTTAGGTTCTTTTGGAAGGCCCATAAAGAAGGCCGAGTTTGATGGGTAGTTCGAGCTGGAGTTCCTCTTGTTATTGCTAGACCGCAACCTTGCGTTGATTGTGGGAGATCTCACCAGAGTGAGTGATGGAAGAGGATTGGGGCATGCTTCAGATGCTGGTCCATGGATCATCAGGTTAGGAATTGTGCTCAGAGGCCTGTTCAGATGCAAGCTGCAGGACAAGGTCATGTTTAGCCAGTGAGAGGTGGTCAGCAGCCACCGAGAGGCTGTGGGTAGGCCAGAGGTGGAAACGGTATGGGACGAGGTCGTAGAGCACCAGGCAGAGGTGCTGGTAATACTGAGGCGAGGCAGCCAGCTCTGGTTTATGTTGTTCGTCACTAAGAGGATGGTGAGGCTCCAGATGTCATAACCAGTTTGTTCCTAATTTATAATGTACCATACACCGCTTTAATTGATATTGGGTCTACACATTTGTATGTTGCATGCAATGTGTCTGGGACATTGGGTACTCAGTTTGAAAATATTGTTAGTGAGATGACTGTAATAAGTCCACTAGAACAGTCGGTTAGGGTAAATAAGTTATTCAAAGATGTGCCCTTAGAGGTTCAAGGAATAATATTTCTAGCAGATTTGATGGAGCTACCGTTTGGTGAATTCGACCTAATCTTGGGGATGGATTGGCTGGTAAAACACTGTGCAAGGTTAGATTGTGCCGCTAAACGTATGGTGTTGAAGACTACGGAGGATGAGGAGGTGGCTGTGATTGGGGAGCGAATAGAATTTTTGTCTAATGTGATCTCTGCATTAAGGGCCGAAAAACTGGTTCACAAGGGTTGTAAGGCGTTTCTAGCCTATATTGGTGTATCTGATTCTGAGGGTCCTTCTGTTGGAGATATCATAGCAGTTAAGGATTTTTCTGATGTACTTCCTGATGAGCTCATTGGGTTGCCTCCAAACTACGAAGTTGAATTTGGTATTGAGCTTCTTCCTGGAACTGCTCCAGTGTCCATCGCTCCTTATAGGATGGCACCAAAGGAACTGGTGGTGTTAAAAGCTCAAATCCAAGAACTGCTGGACCGAGGATTCATTCTACCGAGTGTGTCTCCATGGGGAGCACCAGTGTTGTTTGTGAAGAAGAAGGATGGATCCATGCGCATGTGCATCGATTATCGGTAGTTGAATAAACTGACTATCAAGAATAAGTATCATTTGCCGAGGATAAATGATCTATTTGATCAGCTACAAGGAGCTTCGGTTTTCTCCAAAATAGATCTTCGTTTTGGGTACCATCAGCTGAAAGTTAAGAGGCTGATGTGTATAAGACTGCGTTTAAGACTCGTTATGTTCATTACGAGTTCCTAGTGATGTCGTTTGGGTTGACGAATGCACCAGTTACTTTCATGGATCTGATGAACTGAGTGTTCCAGCCCTATCTGGATTGGTTCGTAGTAGTATTTATAGATGATATCCTGGTGTATTCGAGAACCGAGGAAGATCATGATGCACATCTTCGAATTTTTCTGCAGGTTCTGATGGAGAAGCAGCTATATGCGAAGTTCAGCAAGTGTGAGTTCTGGCTGTGAGAGGTGACATTTCTGGGTCACGTGGTGTCTGCCGAGGGGATTAGGGTTGATCCTCGAAAAATTGAAGCTATACTGGATTGGAAACCATCGAAGACTGTATCTGAAATTCGAAGCTTTCAGGTTTGGCTGGATATTATAGACGTTTTGTCGAGGGGTTTTCTGTGATTGCTGCACCTCTGACTAAGTTACTGTGTAAAGGGGTACTGTTCAATTGGACTGATAAGTAGCAATAGAGTTTTGAGAAACTGAAGAAAGTTCTAACTTAAGCCCCTGTTTTAATACAGCCAGAGTGTGGGAAGGAATTTATTGTCTACAGTGACGCATCACACATTGGATTGGGTTGTGTGCTGATGTAGGAGGGTAAGGTGGTTGCATATGCGTCTCACCAGCTTAAGCCTCATGAGGCGAATTACCCAACTCATGACTTGAAGTTAGCTGCAGTGGTTTTTGCACTAAAAATTTGGAGGCACCACTTATACGGTGAGAAGTGTATTATTTACACAGATCACAAAAGCCTCAAATACCTCTTTACTCAGAAAGAGATGAATCTTAGGTAACTGAATCTTATTTGGTGAGAACGTGGTAGCTGATGCACTGAGGCGTAGGGCTATGTCTGATTTGAGAGCAATTTTTGCTCGTCTCAGCTTGTATGATGATGGTAGCTTATTGGCTAAGCTTCAAGTGAGACCAACGTGGACTGAGCAAATTAAGGGGAAACAATTGTTGGATGAGTCACTGGTTCCTCATTTCCGGCAAGTTGAGAATGGAGAGACTGCAGATTTTGGGTTGAATGGTGAGGGAGTATTGTGTTTTCGTGGGAGAATCTGTGTACCGAGGGATTCTGAGCTGAGGCAGTCTATACTGCGAGAGGCGCATAGTAGTCTATATGCTATGCATCCTGGCGGAAACACGTTATACAGAGATCTTCGTGAGCTATATTGGTCGTTAGGGCTGAAACGCGAAGTTACTGATTTTGTGATTAAGTGCTTAATGTGCCAGCAAGTTAAGGCTGAGCATCATCTGCCTTCTAGGTTACTGTAGCCAGTTAAGATTCCACTCTGGAAGTGGGAAAGGGTAACCACGAATTTTGTGAGTGGGCTACCCTTGACGCCTACTAAGAAGGATTTGATATGGGTTATTGTAGACCGATTAACTAAATCTACCCACCTTATACCGGTCCGCATTGATTATTTGCTGTAGAAGTTGGCAAAGTTGTATGGGGCTGAGATTGTGAGATTGCATGGGGTACCGGTTTCCATCATATCCAACAGAGACCCTCGATTCACATCTTGGTTCTGGAAGAAATTACATGAGGCTTTAGGTACTAGGTTGGACTTCAGTAATGCGTTCCATCCTCAGACAGATGGTCAGTTAGACAGGGTAATTCAGATACTAGAGGACATGTTAAAAAGTTGTGTAATAGATTTTTGAGGCAGCTGGGAAGACTATTTGCCGCTAGCAGAGTTCGTGTATAATAATAGCTACCAGTCTAGTATTCAAATGGCACCGTATGAGGCGTTATATGATCGTAGGTGTCGCACTCCTACTTGTTGGACTGAGTTGGGCGAGCAGTGAGTTTTGGGGCCAAAGTTAGTTTCTGATACCGAGGAAAAGGTAAAGTTGATTCAAGATTGGTTAAAGGAAGCGTCTGATAGGAAGAAGTCATATGTAGACTTGAAGTATAGGGAGGTTGAGTACTCTGTGGGGGATTATGTTTTCCTTAAGGTCTCACCGTGGAAGAAAATTCTGAGATTTGGACGGAAGGGCAAGCTGAGCCCTAGATTTATTGGGCCTTACCGAATACTGAAGCGTGTGGGGCCAGTTGCCTATCAGCTTGAGTTGCCTCCAAAATTAGACAGGATTCATGATGTGTTCCAAGTCTCCATGCTGAGACATTATCGCTCTGATCCTACTCATGTAATGTCTGTTGAGGACATTGAGGTTAGGCCAAATCTGACCTTCGAGGAAGAACCAGTACAGATATTAGACCATGAGGTTAAGGTATTAAGGAAGAAATCTATTCCACTGGTTAAAGTGCTTTGGCATAATCACGGTACGGAGGAAGCCACGTGAGAACCTGAGGGGGCAATGCGACAACAATACCCTCACCTATTCTAACCAGGTAAATTTCGAGGCTGGAATTTCTTTTAGGGGGTAAAGTTGTAACGCCTCAAAAATATAGGGTCTTTAATTTTGTATGATCTGACACAAGTTGCTTGTTTGCTTTAATGGCTAAGTGATTTGGGTGTGTATGAGAGTGTTTGAGAAGCCTAGGTTCAAGTCTTGGCTTTTGCAGAATTTTTAAAATTTTGTCTTAAAAGAATTTGGATAATGACACATAGGTCTTATTAATTATTGTGATTGTTTTAAGTCACAAAAAGCCTATTGGTGCAGTGGTTGTGGTGTTACAAGTGTGGCAATGGGTCTGAGGTTCGAGTGTTGGCATAGCATAAGGGGGTATTTATTTTGCTGATGGTTCGGCTAGTAGTTGAGTTGCAGTAAAATTCTGATAGATGAGAGATTGGAGAGATTTGAACAGTGGATAGTGGTGCAATTCGTGGAGAGGATTGGGGAGAGCTTTTAGGAGGAAATCAAGGAGTTTGCTTGTAGGGAGAGTAGTGTCGAATTGGGTGTCAACTACTCACTAATTCGGCAGAGACTTCTTTTGGTATAGTCCTTGTTCGATTTTCTTTCTTTTGGAATTTTTCTTCTTTTTGTTTCTCCTTGACCGAATTGTTTTTTTTTTTGTGTTTTAGCATAGTAAATCACTTCGGCCGAATACACTATCTCTAGATCATTACTACTTTCGCCTCTCTTCCTCTTTTCTTAAAGAAATAGCCGAACCTTTCTTGTTTTTCTTCTCAACATTTCTCTTTTCCTCTTTGACTGAATGGCCGATTCTCTCTTTTTCTTTCTCTACTGTGCTAATCGATTTTGGTAGTGGGCGGCGATTTCTTCTTCTGTTCATAACACTTTGGTAAGCCAAAGACTACATTTTCACTTTTCCCCTCTCTTTTGTTTCTCTGCTTTTTCAATATTGATTGAATATCATAAATCTTGTCTTGTTATTTCGAAACCATTTGGATGATAGTCTCTGACAATCGGTGGAGCGTCGACTGCCTTGCTTCTCTGCACATCTCTGCTTTCTTCTTCGAATACTTCTTTGGCTGCATGTGCTCTTGGGCCGATATGGGCCTCATTTAGCTGAAATGGGCCGTGTAGGCCCAATGGGCTCGTGGGCCCCATCTGGATAAAATCTACGATAAGTGGCAAATACTGGATTGGGCTATGTAGTTCGCATAGCCGTGACTGAGTTTGCGCTAAATGGGCCACACGAGCGTGTGGGCCCACTTGGGCCCATTTACACCATTATGACCATTTAGGTTATTTGTGTTGCTCGTGGCGACTGTAGACCTTCGGAGAGGTCGTTATATGCACAAAGACCCCAAAATAAGTAATGTGACCAAAACACCCCTAAAGGGTAAAATTACTATTTTACCTCTAATAGATGGAAATGACCATCTTACCTCTAGAGGTAGGTTGATTGATGAGTGTATGATTATTTGTAAGATAGTACTGAGTAGGAAACTTTGCATACATGAACTATTTATGACATGACATACTGCATGGGGTTGGGATTCTGATATGGAGGAAGTACTGTACTGGTGGCTCTGCCACATTCACTGTTACTGGCAGCTCTACTGCGTTATTATTGCTAGTAGCTATGCTGCGATATTAGTGTGCTGGCTGGGTGGGTCGATTTTATCCTCACATGGTGTGTTGGTTGGTACGGGTGGTGTGTTGGCTGGATTGGGGTAGGTTGCATATTTGCACCGTATTGATATTGTATTGGGCTTAGGCCCACGCTGTTACTGTAATGGGCTAAGGCCCACACTGCACTGATACTGAATAGGGCTCAGGCCCAGACTGTTACTGCATATATTGTTACTGACTGACTGATAGGGGATTACACACTGAGTTTTCGTAAACTCACCCTTTCTTTTAACTGTACAGGTAATCACCAGCCTTAGACGATTTGGAGTGGCGAGGGACTCGGAGGTGGCCACACGATCGCTGATGTTCTGCTTTAGACTTATTTATTTAAATATCATATTGGGCTTTTGATTATGTAATAAGGCCATTGGTGGATTTAATTTTTAATTGGGCTTTGATTTCTTGTTTTAAACTACCAAACTGACATAAATGATTTTCAAAATAATAATTGTTTTCAAGAAAAACACACATTTTAAACTTCAAGGTTTTAATTAGAGAAGCTTCCGCAGTTTTATTCAGTTTAAAAAACCAACAGTAACAAATATGGCAATCGTTTTGATAAGTTGTTTTCAGATTGTAATAACTTAATTTGTCGAATTTTCTCAATCAATAAAAACTAAATGGGTTTTAACTTAAATACGGATTTTGTTATCAACAAGTCCAAATTTCGAAAATCACTTCGATGTGACACGTCAGATTCGGTCGTAACATCTAGGCTAGGTTTGGAGTGTCACATATTTGAAAGCTTTTGAAGAATTAAAAAAGAAATTGATGTAGGTGTAAGAGCAGTTAATTGAAAATATTTATATTTCAGGCCTCTAGACTTGGTTAATTGTCCGTACTTGAGTAAATTTAGTTGCATTTTAGAAAATTATATTAGTTTTTTTTATAACATTGCATTGTGAAGCTTGGATTGTGCTTTCAACGTCACTATATGTTACTTTTACTTATAGGAGGAAAGGGATTGCGTGTTATTTATAGTAGGTGCAAAAAGGAGGAAAAAAGTGAAGGATTTAAGTTTTGTCATGACAAAAGGTTGGATAGATTGCTAGCATAAATGCCATGGCAATTCTAGCAAGATGCTGACTCAGTTGTCAATTCGTGCCACTCTCAGCCAACTATTCTTGTACCAGAAATATCCACCTGAAAAAAAGGGAGAAAAGAGTGTATTGGGAGGGGGACCTACCCTATAAAAAGAAGAAAGAGAAAGAAAGGAAGGAAGCAGTTTTTCCTCTCACACAATTTCTCGTGGGAGATCCAGAGACGTAAGGAAAAAAGGGTAACAGCTAAGAAACAGAGCAACAACACAAAGAGTAAGGAGAAGCATTCAACCCTGGGCTTCACAAAATATTGTAGCACTAGAGTTGAAGGCTGAATTGGTGAAAGCTTCCTGAAGTTCTTCATTCATTATCTTAATTGATTTCTGTGAATTTTAACTGTGGAAATATGTTGTTGAATGATACTTTAATTTTGGATTTTAATTTCCAACTCATGAGCTAATCTCATCGGGTTGGGATTACCAGATAAATCTTTAGTTCCTTTAATGACCAAGGCATTATCCTGATTAGATTTACTAATTCGATTTGCGCTATTTTAAAATATATGCATGCAGTCTCTAGACATAAATGAATGTATGGTATGTCCATTAACTTGATTTAATTCTAAAAAGGTTAGATGAGTTGGATTGTGATCGAATAATACAACAGAGTATTTGACAAAATATTTTTAGCACTCTAGACATAGAGCTGTGCTTTGTACAGAGAAAGGAAGAAACAACACTGGGTATCCTTCTTAAGGCTTGTAGACATGCAAAGCCTTAAGTAGGGTAGCTTGAAGTCTGACTCTCAAAAGAAGCAGACTACCTTGGATTTAATCTGAATAATAGATTGGTTAAAATTTTTCCATGGCATTATTGTGGTATGAGGAAAGAATCTTAGTAATCCCAACCTTCCCATTAAATAGTGTAGGTCATCTCGTTTTGTCTCCGTATCTTTACCACAGTATCTTATGTTAATTATTTGATTTTAATATTGCATATGTGATTATTCATCACAAATTGTTATTCTATTTTGCCATAGCCTGATTCATATAGTTTATAGTAATAAATTAACCGAATTAATCCTATCTGATCCCTAAGGAGACGATCTTACTTACTACTTTATTACTTGATTCAACGTGTACACTTGGACATTCCCATATTATATTCACACGTGACAACGACGCACGGATGAAAATTAAACCAAGTATTGACTGTTCCTACCACTTGTATTCTCCAAACATAAATTTGTACTTGTGTATTTGTTTAGATGGAATCATATGCTTGACACTCTTGAATTTGTTTGCCTTGTAACTTAGTGAGCTAACGTGTTTAATATTGAAAATCGGGAGTGTAACGCCCCAACAACCTTAAGTTTTGATTTGTTAGATTCTACCATAAGTTAATATTTGCTTTAATGGTTAGGGGTCTCGGGTTTGTGTTTGAGGTCTTGGGTTCAAATCTTGGTGTGAACAAAAAGGGTTTAGTTTTTGCAATTTTTTGTTAAGGGTGCATGGGGTGGAATTGGATTGGAAATCAAATACTGGGTAGTTATCAAACTGTGGGATAGGGTTGTTGGGATTATTTTGGTTTTTTTTTATTTTTTTCTTTCTTTTCTCCTAAAACTCAACTTTTCTTTCCCACGTTCATTTTTTTCTCTTTGGTTGACTACTCCTTTTGTGTTTTCCTTTCTTCTTCCTCCCTATTCTGTTGTTCCAAACCAAATCCAAGTGTTACTAATTTATTTAGTTAGTATTGTTGTTTCGCTCATCATCTATTATTATGCCAATTTCCAGTTGTGGTTCAACTCAGTAAGTTATTGGGGTAGGTGTAGTTCTATTATTTTTATGGTTGGTGAATAATTAGGTGTAACACCCCAAATCCGGCCCATGCGTTATGACCGGATCAGACATGTCACATGAAAAAAACGTGTTAAATCTTTTTTTTTATTCGTACTAAAATAGGTATTATTTTGTTATAATCAAGAAAACAAGTTTGGTTTAAAATATTTGTAAAAATACTACTAACCTCGAAGGTTGATAAATCGATAATTGAACTAGTGATCTTATAAAACCATGACTTTTGAAAATATCATTGATAATTCGAGAGAAAATTTCCAAGTCAAAATACTTGTAAAAGTTTGTTATGAAATCCATTTGTTAATTTGGAAAACCTTTATTTAAGTTTTTAGAAAAATTTCCCATTTAAAACAATTCAAGCAAGATAAAAAGTATGTCAAACATAAAGCAAGAATAAAATATTCCAGAGGCCTTATTACAACTTTAAAACCTAAAATAGTAAAGGTAACGAAATAATACGGAAATGAAGTTTACTAAAGTTCGCAAACATCATTTATAAAGTATGGCCTCCACCAAGTCATCCATGGCCCCAAGTTCTCGTCACTAAGCGTTACCTACAAGGATTAAGAAAAGAAAGGGGGTGAGTTACAAGAACTCAGTGCATAATCCCCTTATCGTCATCCACTGGGCCTGAATCCATTTAGCAGTAACTTGGGCTTAAGCCCTTTCACATAACAAAATATATATATATATATATATATATATATATGTGCAATGTATGCAACCCAACCCATCCATCCATCACACCCCCGACCAGCCAATCACACCTGTGGGGATCAAGTCAACCCACCCCGCCGCTCACACCAATTCGCAGGCAAGTTGCCATTTATAATATAATTATTGTGGCCATGCCACCGATTCACGATGGCACAAAGCCATATTTACGATGGCACAAAGCCATATTCACGGTGGCACAAAGCCATATTTAGGTTGGCACATAGCCATTATCAGAATCTGTGGCAGAGCCACCGAAATCATAATGAAACATAATAATAAACATTTTTGTGGCAATGCCACCAGGCTACACTTCTCTTCAACATTTTTCCCAACCCATGCAAAATATGTAAATGCAACATACATAATAACGCATAATATCCACATAAACAACAATCATTAATCCAGTAATCTATTACGGTAAATCGGCCAATTATAGAACTTTGTAATTCGGCCCACTAAAGCATTCTAGCAATTCTGCCCATAGGGGCATTTTAGTAAATCGGCCCATAGGGGCATTTTCATAAATCGGCCCATATGGCATTTTCGTAAATCGGCCCATAGGGGCATTTTCATAATTCAACACTTTTAAAGATATTCAAGCAATTCAGCCCGTTAAGGCATTTTGATAAAAATGGCCCATTGAGGGTATTTTTGTAATTTTACAAATTAGCTCCGATTTTGTCAAATCTCTAGAAATAATTAATTTAAACAAATTTCTCGTTTTATGCCATATTACGATTTTTAGTCCTATAATAATAACGATCTATTATCCAACATGTTATCAAAACATGAATCTACGGGATTTCGGTGTGAGATTACACACCTGATTACGGTAAGTATTAAACCCTCTTGATCGTCGGCACCTATGACAACATAATACTCGATTAACTAAATAAGAGGTTTTTCTTAACCCGAATCTAAATCAATGATCTAAAATACTTACTCTCAATATCGTGAACGACCACGATTTGTTTATTCTCACCGGATGATGGTCCACAACCCGGTGGGAAACCTCGAATCGCCGATACCGCTCTACACTTGAACTTAGGAGTAGGAATCGCAAATCCACTCCTTTTGTGTTCTCCAATCACTTCTCCTTTCAAATCGGTTCCACTTGCCTCCATTGGAAAAAGTCTTAATCAAAACGATATTACGATGATATAAATCGATTGTCTAAGGAAAAGGTTCGGCTTACCACTATTTCCGTAGGATCCACAAGTGAATAAAAACGAGCGATTTAGTCCCTAAAATAAATGATTAGTTACAACCATCATTCTGTTTAGCTAACTAATCAAGCAACGAGATAGATCAAAATGAACCATGACGAATCCCTTACCTTAACGATGGTAAAACCGATTCCCAACGATTGTACTTATGGCTACGGATGAATCAAATGTATAAGATTCGGCTTTTCCACTATTACACTACAAAAAGAAAAATGATTAAAATATGAAAGAGTATGGGAAACACCATTTCGTTTTAGAAACAAAATGAAACAACCGAATGACGAGGAACACTAATTCGACTAGAGAGAAAAAAGAATGAAAGGATTAGAATAGAGTCATTTACCCGATTTAATTAAGGAAGAAATGTCCAACTTGCGAAATAGAAAAGAGAAGATGATCAATATTCGGCTATTGAAGAAAAAGAACAAGGATGATTCGGCTACTAAGTAAAATCGACCAAAGAAAAGAGAAAAAGGATGAAGAATTAATGAGGAAAAAAAAGAAGAGATGGACAAAAGAAATGTCAAAGTTTCGGCTAACACTATGAAAGAGATGAACAAAAACAGAGACTTGTGTTTCGGCAACCAAGAAAAAGATTGGAAGAAAAAGGCACCAAAATAATAAAAGAATAAAAGATGGCTAAGGCAAAGATGAAAAGAAGAAAGGAAAATGCTCCCAAATGGTCTCGGTTTTAGGCAAGGAAAAGGGGTACCAAAATGAACAAAGAAAAGACTTTCAAAAAGAAATCAAAAGCTCTTCAAAATGCCTAACAAAATTCAACACACACCTCTTATCAAAACCGATTACACCTTTACCAAAAAGATCCATGTTGACCAAAAATAATCTTTCCAAAACATTCTCCACATAATAGGCCAACATGTTCCCTTCTCTTACCTTTTCTTTCATGTCTTTCCTTCTTTTTTCCCTTATCTTCCTCCTTACCATATTCCTTAGCCTCCTTTCGATAATTAAAAAGTCTTACTTACCTTATTCAGAGCCTTGTTCAACACTTACCATCTTCCACAAGATGAGCATAAAATTAAATCCCAAAAGTTGCAATAGGTGGGATTCGAACCCCTTCCCTCTATGCTCTCCACTTGACGCCACACCACTCCACCGTGTGCTCCACTTGTGCTAGCAAAATACACACGTATTTTCTTAAGTCTTGATGCCACTTGCCTTCTCTCCTTAAAGTGCTTAAACACAAAATTTTACTAAGGCCCAACTTGAACCCGGAACTTCCTAGAAACCTCGTAACTTTCTAAAATCACCTTCTTAATAAGTCCAACTTGAAATAATGTCATTCTCTTCTTCTCAAAAATTTTAAACACTCCTACGCCCAAGGCCCATTGGGCCCAATTCTACTAGGCCCAAATTCGGGTCATTACATCAGGGGTTTTCGTTATTCTTGTAATGGAAAGAATTATTTTTGATGGTGTTGTTCGTTTAATGCTCAAATAGGGGAACATTAAGAGGCTCGGGACTTTCTTTCGGCGACTTAATTGTGTTAGGAACTGCTGTGGACATTGGGTAAGTGATTCTACCAATTTTTGGTATGTTAGGAATATCGAGGTTTTCAGTTTAGTAAATGGAATGCTTTTTTGGTTTTATTAGCTGAAGTTTGGTTTTTTAGGTACTAGTTGTCTCATGAGGTCGATCAGATCAAATCTAAACCAGGTGTGTAACAAGAAACCCGAAAAATAGCAAACGACGAAAGCCAAAATTGGGCTCTGTCGATGCTACATGACCATGTGCAACACACGACCGTGTGACAGGCTATGTGCTAGGTCGTGTGTGACACACGATCTAGGCCATTTTGGGCCGTTGGACCCAAAAGTTAGAATTTCCCTAGGGTCGTACATGTCGTCCTGATCAACTGTGGGCCTTCCGTGGGGTCGGTATGTGGTTATATAAGCTATAAAACATGAATTTTGTTAATCTGTTAGTATGAAACTTGACACATATCACGTTTAATATGAAAAAGGTTCACGTTTTGTGATGCGATATGTATTATATGTTTTGTATAAAGCATGTTCCACATCTATTATACGAGCATGTATGATATGTAAATTCTGGCATCTGTTACTTTTATTTATATCTGATTATGGGGTGGGACATATATTATTTGGATGAAGTGTTCTATGTAAGGCGATATCTTGCCATTATACTAGCAGCATTGTTGTGATTATTCTAAAAAGTTCGTACCGACACTAAGTGGTGTGTAGGGATGGTCGGAGATGGTGTGTAGCAGATGGGGGTAGGATTGTAATTTGCATATGATTCTGATTCTATATGAGAAATATGTCTTTATATGTTCTGCCATGTAATTAAATCTAAAATTATGTTTCCGTATGAGTTACACATTGAGTTATAAAAACTCACTCTTTAATAATCTGATAATTTCAGGTAACCCTCAAGCTTAGGCGAATTGGTGCGACGGGAGCTCAGTTATGTCCACATTTTCATACACTCTATTTACTTAAAGTTGACTTATTTAAATTTCTGATTTGAGAGTTTTGTAATCTTTGGACTCTCTGGACATTGGGGTTGTTTTTGTTTTGGATTTTTATTTTGGATTTTTGGCATGACACTCGATAAAAAGACTTTACGAAAACAACTATTTTTCTACAATCAACTGTTTTTGAGAAAACAAACTCGACTGTCCAAAATAAAGTGTTCTAAGAATTTTCGCTGCAAGATACTTTGTAACACCCCAAACCCGGCCCAAACACTACAACCGGATCTGGTATGTCACTAAGGAAGTTTTGTAAAAGATGTCGCAATTTCGGGAAATATTTTCTTATTATATTCAATCTTTTATTCGAAAAAACTTAATAACTTGTTAGGTTTAAATAATATATAAACTGCACTTGTTGTTTTATGAATTAAAAACCAAAGCCTTAGTTTAATTAAAATTTAAGTATCCAACAATACTAAAAGCCCAAAATAAAGTATAATAGTCTAATGGCCCATGGCCTTATTACAATAAAAATTTTAAAACCCATTAAATAAAAATATAAAATAATAAACTAAAGTCTTTATGCTGAATCCAAATGCGCTGTCGCATGGCCACCTTGCTCTCTTCCCCAACCCGGTCCGATGCACTAAGGGTCACCTGAAATGGTTAAAATAATTGGGTGAGTCACGAAACTCAGTGTGCAACCCTCATGCACCATCAGATTGGGCCTTAGCCCACAAATCAGCATATAAAACATAATATAGCAAATAACATACATAACCCAACCCAATCCTAGGTTTCCATCCACTACACACCACCCTTACCTGCCAAGCACACCATTGGGGATTTCTACAATCAACCCACACTGCTACACACCATCGATGGCAGTCATGCTGTAGTTAGCTGCTCATCATCAAAGTTGTGATAGAGTCACCAGGCTGAAATGGCATAAGCCACCAGAAACAGAGTTGTGACAAAGTCACCAGGCTGAAATGACATAAGCCACCAGAACATATCACTTCCCCTTTCATCATTCACCCAACCCCAAACATACAGAGAAATTGGCATACAAAGCATATTACTGAAGTAGTGTAACACCCTGGGTTAGGGGCTGTGCAGATCGGGTAAATCGAGTGTTAGTAGGTTTTTGGAGCGCTTGGATGAGTTGTAGAGGTTTTCAGAAGGTTTGGATGAAACGGGAAGAGCTTGGAAAATTTTTAGAATTTTAGTGTGAAAGGGGATCGGGTCAAGGGAGGTTTTAAGGATTATTTTTGGTAATTTGTGGCACAAGAAAGGATCTGGCATAGTGGTTCATGCGCTGCATTGGGGGGCTGGAAGTAGCGCCCTTGGGGGCCTGGGTTCGAGACCAAGTGGCAGCAAAAGGGTTTTAATTTTTGGGGTATGGCGCTACGGGGTAGAAGGCCTTAAATTATTTTGGGGCGAGTTTTGTCGTAAGGAGCAGCTAGTTCAGGTGGTGTCTGTGCGGAACTTAAGCGCTGAAGGTGCGTGTGGGCGCTGGTTCGAGCAACGGAAGCAGCATTTTGGCGTTTCATTTTATGTGCGGCTGTGGGGCTGGGCTAGGAAGGGTTAAGATTTAATGTTGGGGGTTTTTGTCATAAAAATCAAGCTGGCCGAGTGGCCTGGGCGCTGGGGGGAAAGGAGCAGCAGCTTGGTCCCAGGTTCGAACCTGGAGAATGGCAATTGGAGTTTTAGTTTTTTATCTATTTTGGGCAGCAAATTGAAGTGGACGGCACATGTAGATTGAATTGGAAGATAAGGATGAGTTGGTTGTTATTTCTTTTGAATTCTGTGGGTTATGGATTAGTTTTTTTAGTTTTTATTTTATATTTTAAATTGGAGGGGTGGTAATGGATTAAAGGTGGGTTTTATTTTTTAAATTTTGAATTGTTTTAAAATGGTTGGCTGGGAGCAGATTTGGGGGTTTGATTAATTCAATTTCGGTTGAATTAGTGGTTAGGAAAAATTTTAGGAAATTGCCGGATGTTGGAGTCTTCAAGGGGAGGGGTTGCCGAATGCTTTAAATAGGGGAAGTGCTCACCTTTTTGTTCCTTTTTGACCAATTGCTCTTTTGCCGATATTGCTAGTATTGCTAAACACCTCTCTTCCTTCATAAAAATCACCTTAGCCGAAACTTTAAGTCATCTATTCCCATCTTCTAAAGTTGAAAAGCCTTTCTCCTTTATGTTGTGTTAGCCGAACCCCTTATTGAGCCTTACCCATACTTTTCCTCCTCTTCATTCTTTTCTAGAGCATTGATTCTCAAGGTTACTATCAAGCCGAATTTGGGGTAGTAAGGTGGTAAGGTTTCCTTTCTTATTATTGGTTTTCTCTTCTTTCTGTGGTTGACCGAAATCATGTAGCTAATCATGTATTCTTTTGTTTGGCCGAATCATGGAGGGCTAGGTGGGGGTTCTTTTGCTTTTAGCTAGCGTTAAAAGTGCTAAGGGGCTCTCGGGATTCGTTTTACCAGGGATTTTTCGACAAGGTTCTTAGTCAAGTATCGTTTGCGGGTTTTGATCGATTGTGCTAGTAAGGTGCGTAATCATCGCACTATTTCTCGGTTTGATTGCTAACGTTTAAAACCTGTGTGTTATGTGTGGTAGCCATTTATAATGGCTTAAGTGATGAGTACCTGATGGTGGTAAGATTATTTGTTATGTATATTTACATATGTGTATATTTATATTCCTATGTGATACAATGACTTAACATGTAGCATCCATATATTTGCATGAGGTGGGGCTTGATTCGATGAAGGAGGAAGTGTACACGAGGTGTACGTGGTCTAATGATAGCTCCGGCTACATTAGCGCTTGATGGTTAGCTTTGTGCTACCTCAAGGGAGATGTTGGCTTGGTGCCCATCTCGGCGGTTGATGGCTATGTGCATCACCGTAGGCAGAGTATGTTGTTGGATCATGTTGGTTGATCGGTGGCTCAGCCACGGCCTTGTGCAGCGAGTTGCCAAGGTAAGGTTCTGGATCACGATGTGGTCAGTGGTGGTTTATCCACGGCCTTAGGCAGGGAGTCTGCCAAGGTTGGAGTACGGTTGGTTTGTGGGTTGGGCTGAGATGCATATGTGCATGATTTACTATGTGAATTGTTTGGTATGGGCCAAGCCCATACGGATGGAAATTTGTGTTGTGGTTATGCACTGAGTTGGTGGACTCACTCTTTCATTAACCATTTCAGGTGAGGCGTAGATCGGACCGGGATCGGAGAGGACACATGGTGGCCCATGCAGGAAGAAGAATTTAAATACTTTTAAGTTTTTTTATATTCAAAGAATTTGGATTAAATATTGAGTAATAAAGGCCCTTTTTACTCTTATTTATTTTGAGTTATTATTTTATGGGTATTTATTATGTTTTGATGAATTTGAAACACTATGTGGAGATGATTATATTTTTCCAACCTACTTATTCAATTTGGGTTTGTATGTATATATTTTTAAAATGAGTATATTTTAATAACAAAGTTTTACTCATAAGTTTAAATAAACATGGATTTTCCAAAAGTTAGCAAGTTTTTTTTCTAAATTTTTCTAAGTTAAGAAGATTTTCAACCGTCTTTTCCTCAATAACATAACCAGATTCGGTCGTAACGAATGGGCCGGGTTTTGGGATGTTACAGATTGGTATCAGAGCCCGGTTCAAAACTCGGCTTTGAGGGTTTTGGGCCCAAAAACATTTTCAAAAATGGGCTTTTCAAAAATATGGGCTTTTAAGAAACTTTTTCAGGTTTTTTTGGCATGGCACCTGTACCTCCGACCCGAAGTCCACCAGGTAAGTACTTCGGACTTTCTTGAAGTGATTTGTTTGTATGAATTGTTTTGGGCTTAGGTTGGGCTCGTAGAATAGAATAATAGGATCTGTTGGACCCTAGGATTAGACTACTCAAACATGTGCATAAAACTTAAAGCTCTTAAACAAACCTGTGAAGTAAGTCGCCGAGTTAAGGTGTGGCAACCCGTGTGCGCATGTCTAGGATTGGATCCGGAAGAGCTGGGTACTTAAGCAATCCACGTGACTCACCTCCTCTTCGCAGGAATCCTACCTGGTGCGTAGCTACGGTTCACCTTAACGAAGAGGACTTGTTCATGGGCTAAACCGATTATTAAAACCCGAAAGGGAATTAGCCTTGCTGTTTTTTTTAAAAAAAAAACTTTCTGTTTTAAAATTTTTCAACTTTACCCCTTTGGTTTGTAAAACTCTAAATCAGATTTTGAAAGATGTTTTCTCGATTTATAAAATTACCAAAATGCCCCTAGTGGCAAAATTACAAAAATGCCCCTGTATTGCAAAATTACTGTGCTACCCTCAACTTTTGATAAAATGATTTTTACTTTACAAAATACCAAAGTTCCGAGGTTTCAAAATATCAAGATACTCCGATTTGGGGGAAATTTACAAAAATACCCCTGTGTTGAAAATTACTAAAAAGCCCTGACTTTTAAGATTTCCGGTTTAACCCCAATTTTAATAGAATTTTCTCACTTTGCAAAAGTATCCAGTTTTCTGTATTTCAAAATAATGCCCTGACTTTGGAAATTTACGAAAATACCCCTGGTTGATAAAATTACCAAAACGCCCTTAGTTTCTAAATTTTCAAATTTCTTTCGACTTTTATGAGAATATTCCTATTTTATCAAGTATCCGAAAGTCTTATTTTGTGAAATATTGTGATATTCCAATTTGGAGAAATTACGAAAATGCCCCTGATTTCCAAAATTTCAAAAATAACCCTGTTTTCTGAAATTTGGCAACACACTTTGTTTGAAAAACAAAATTTTTAAGACGACCCCTGAGATTTTGTAAATTTTGAAGTTGGAAAAACTATTTTCAAAATTGACTCTGAGTTATTACCAGAAATACCTCTCTTTAGAAAAAATGACGAAATTACCCCTGGGTAGGAAGGAAACTTGATTGCTCGAAAGAACTTCTCTCGGAAACTTCATTGCATAAAATTGCTCGTGGTTATAACAGTGAAACAATAATTTCTAATCCATAAAACTTTCTAAGCAGATTAAATCGAGGCTAGATATGAGTTCTAGGGGGCGTGGTCGCAATACTCGTGGTCGTGGTAGGGGCAGGATGTCAGTATCGGAACCGGTTGGATCACGCCATGGGTCAGAAAGCGATGCACCATCACCAGCTGTTGAGGTTGAACAGCAGGATCAGACTGGAGGAGACGACGTAGTGTCACAAGCTGTGCTGCGGGTACTCGAACGAGTGGCAGGAGCCAATGTGGGCAATAGGAATCGGAAGTCGGTACCCGAGAGACTTAGGGCGAATGGAGCCGAGGTTTTCAGAGGAGTGTCTGGGGTAGCTCTGAATGTGGCAGAGTACTGGCTGGAGGCAGTTGAAAGGATTATGGATGATCTCGACTTAACTGCGGAGGAGAAGCTTAAGGGTGTTGTTTCGTTGCTGCGGGATGAGGCCTACCAGTGGTGGCTCACGGTTAAGGAAAGTACCCCTGCGGATCAAGTGGACTGGGGCTACTTTAAGATCAAGTTTGAAGGGAAGTTTGTCGGAGCGAGCTATGTGGATGCTCAGAGGAAGGCGTTCCTTAACTTGGTGCAAGGTAGCAAGTCGATAGCGGAGTACGAAGCTGAGTTCCTGCGCTTGAGCCGGTATGCTCGGGGCATCGTGGCAACTGATTATGAGAGATGCGTCAGATTTGAAGATGGGCTACGGGATGAGCTGCGAGTTTTGATTGCCCCGCATCAGGAAAGAGACTTCACCGTTTTAGTGGAGAAAGCTCGAATAGCTGAGGAGGTCAAGAAGGCTGAGAGGCACAATAGAGAAAGGAACCGGGATAAGAGAAGTGTGGGATCGCCAGAAGGGGTTGAGAGGGTCCAGAAAAGACCGAGGGTTGAGACTCCTGTTCATATTGCTAAGCCGGCCGCCGGAAATCCAGATCATCCGTGTGCGCAGTGCGGAAGGTATCATATTGGCGAGTGCTGGAATCGAGTTCGGGAGTGCTTCAGATGTAAGTTCAAGACTCATCTGATTAAGGATTGTCCCCAGAATCCGAATAGGACTCGGACAGAAGGTCAAGGTTATGTGCAACCAGGCAGAGGTGGTCAGCAAGCGACGAGAGGTCGTGGTTCGAACCATGGAGGAAATGGTTCCAGCCAAGGTCGGGGAGCAGTAGACCGCGGTAATGGTGGCACTGAGGCAAGGCAGCTAGGTCTGGTTTATGCGGTTCGCTGGAGAGAGGATAATGATGTGCCTGGCGTGTCAGCTGGTAAGTATTTTATGTTTGGAGTATTTCCTGTTGTTTTGTTCGTGTGGGTGATTGTTTATTTTTGTTGTTGCTTGTAAAGTGTTGGAACCTTGTGTATGAACTTTGGATCGGTGCCTAAAAGGTATGTTAGCTCTTTAAGATCAGAGTGCGCAGCGATAGCGTAGTGTGGGAATTAATTTGTGGAGTCGTTGGTCTAGCCAAGTAATTTCGAGGACGAAATTATTTTAAGGAGGGTAGAATTGTAACACCCTGGGTTAGGGGCTGTGCAGATCGGGTAAATCGAGTGTTAGTAGGTTTTTGGAGCGCTTGGATGAGTTGTAGAGGTTTTCAGAAGGTTTGGATGAAACGGGAAGAGCTTGGAAAATTTTTAGAATTTTAGTGTGAAAGGGGATCGGGTCAAGGGAGGTTTTAAGGATTATTTTTGGTAATTTGTGGCACAAGAAAGGATCTGGCATAGTGGTTCATGCGCTGCATTGGGGGGCTGGAAGTAGCGCCCTTGGGGGCCTGGGTTCGAGACCAAGTGGCAGCAAAAGGGTTTTAATTTTTGGGGTATGGCGCTACGGGGTAGAAGGCCTTAAATTATTTTGGGGCGAGTTTTGTCGCAAGGAGCAGCTAGTTCAGGTGGTGTCTGTGCGGAACTTAAGCGCTGAAGGTGCGTGTGGGCGCTGGTTCGAGCAACGGAAGCAGCATTTTGGCGTTTCATTTTATGTGCGGCTGTGGGGCTGGGCTAGGAAGGGTTAAGATTTAATGTTGGGGGTTTTTGTCATAAAAATCAAGCTGGCCGAGTGGCCTGGGCGCTGGGGGGAAAGGAGCAGCAGCTTGGTCCCAGGTTCGAACCTGGAGAATGGCAATTGGAGTTTTAGTTTTTTATCTATTTTGGGCAGCAAATTGAAGTGGACGGCACATGTAGATTGAATTGGAAGATAAGGATGAGTTGGTTGTTATTTCTTTTGAATTCGGTGGGTTATGGATTAGTTTTTTTAGTTTTTATTTTATATTTTAAATTGGAGGGGTGGTAATGGATTAAAGGTGGGTTTTATTTTTTAAATTTTGAATTGTTTTAAAATGGTTGGCTGGGAGCAGATTTGGGGGTTTGATTAATTCAATTTCGGTTGAATTAGTGGTTAGGAAAAATTTTAGGAAATGGCCGGATGTTGGAGTCTTCAAGGGGAGGGGTTGCCGAATGCTTTAAATAGGGGAAGTGCTCACCTTTTTGTTCCTTTTTGACCAATTTCTCTTTTGCCGAAATTGCTAGTATTGCTAAACACCTCTCTTCCTTCATAAAAATCACTTTAGTCAAAACTTTAAGTCATCTATTCCCATCTTCCAAAGTTGAAAAGCCTTTCTCCTTTATGTTGTGTTAGCCGAACCCCTTGTTGAGCCTTACCCATACTTTTCCTCCTCTTCATTCTTTTCTAGAGCATTGATTCTCAAGGTTACTATCAAGCCGAATTTGGGGTAGTAATGTGGTAAGGTTTCCTTTCTTATTATTGGTTTTCTCTTCTTTCTGTGGTTGACCGAAATCATGTAGCTAATCATGTATTATTTTGTTTGGCCGAATTATGGAGGGCTAGGTGGGGGTTCTTTTACTTTTAGCTAGCGTTAAAAGTGCTAAGGGGCTCTCGGGATTCGTTTTACCAGGGATTTTTCGACAAGGTTCTTAGTCAAGTATCGTTTGCGGGTTTTGATCGATTGTGCTAGTAAGGTGCGTAATCATCGCACTATTTCTCGGTTTGATTGCTAACGTTTAAAACCTGTGTGTTATGTGTGGTAGCCATTTATAATGGCTTAAGTGATGAGTACCTGATGGTGGTAAGATTATTTGTTATGTATATTTACATATGTGTATATTTATATTCCTATGTGATACAATGACTTAACATGTAGCATCCATATATTTGCATGA
Source organism: Gossypium australe (assembly GCA_005393395.2). Classification (NCBI taxonomy): domain Eukaryota; kingdom Viridiplantae; phylum Streptophyta; class Magnoliopsida; order Malvales; family Malvaceae; genus Gossypium; species Gossypium australe. Next base: position 28,615,413 of record CM016623.1, read on the forward strand.
GGTGGGGCTTGATTCGATGAAGGAGGAAGTGTACACGAGGTGTACGTGGTCTAATGATAGCTCCGGCTACATTAGCGCTTGATGGTTAGCTTTGTGCTACCTCAAGGGAGATGTTGGCTTGGTGCCCATCTCGGCGGTTGATGGCTATGTGCATCACCGTAGGCAGAGTATGTTGTTGGATCATGTTGGTTGATCGGTGGCTCAGCCACTGCCTTGTGCAGCGAGTTGCCAAGGTAAGGTTCTGGATCACGATGTGGTCAGTGGTGGTTTATCCACGGCCTTAGGCAGGGAGTCTGCCAAGGTTGGAGTACGGTTGGTTTGTGGGTTGGGCTGAGATGCATATGTGCATGATTTACTATGTGAATTGTTTGGTATGGGCCAAGCCCATACGGATGGAAATTTGTGTTGTGGTTATGCACTGAGTCGGTGGACTCACTCTTTCATTAACCATTTCAGGTGAGGCGTAGATCGGACCGGGATCGGAGAGGACACATGGTGGCCCATGCAGGAAGAAGAATTTAAATACTTTTAAGTTTTTTTATATTCAAAGAATTTGGATTAAATATTGAGTAATAAAGGCCCTTTTTACTCTTATTTATTTTGAGTTATTATTTTATGGGTATTTATTATGTTTTGATGAATTTGAAACACTATGTGGAGATGATTATATTTTTCCAACCTACTTATTCAATTTGGGTTTGTATGTATATATTTTAAAATGAGTATATTTTAATAACAAAGTTTTACTCATAAGTTTAAATAAACATGGATTTTCCAAAAGTTAGCAAGTTTTTTTTCTAAATTTTTCTAAGTTAAGAAGATTTTCAACCGTCTTTTCCTCAATAACATAACCAGATTCGGTCGTAACGAATGGGCCGGGTTTGGGGATGTTACAAGTAGGATAGAATTCACTAACCTGATGATTAGCCTTTACCCTCCTTGAGTTTTCAATCATAATGCCGGGATTTCGGCATTTAACAGAGTGTAGCAGATTTATACATATATATATATATATATATATTAGCACCCAATCTAATAGTAGGAAAGGTTACACACCTGATTAATGTCGATACTCTTGCTAAACTGATCTACAACTTGCTCAAAAAGCCAGAAAGATATGAAAATAGAGCCTCTCCTATAATCGGCCATGGTTAGTGTTCTACCCAATTTTACACACTAAAATCAATAGATTTCCTTACCTTGGAATCCCGAAAGTACCACGATTCAAGTATTACTGAACTTATGACTTGGAGATTTACGCGATTGACTCCTCTTTAGATCCCAGAATGCCGAAAATAAGAGAGGAATAAGAGATTAGTTTCTAAATAGCCATCCTGCTAGAGACTTTAAAAAGCCGAAAAACATCGAAATCCTGAAATCGACACTTAGCTATTGTTTCCTTCAAAATTCGGCACAAGTAGACTCCACTGAAGAGAATTCGGCAACTTCAGGAGGTGAGATCCAAGAATTTCGGCTTTTTTAGAAGATTTAAGAATCGAAGAGATGGCTAAGAGAGATTCGACCAAGGAATATTAAGGAGAAGAATAGATGTAGTTTCGGTTTTTTTAGAGATTAGAAGAAGAATAACAATAGAGGTCAAAAGATTCGGCCAACCAGGAAATTTCAGAGAGGGAGAAAAGGTGAAGAAGATAATGGTTTTCGGCTTTTGAGAGGAAGAAGATGAGAAAAGAAAAAATAAAAGAGAGCTTCAAAATTTTGGCTCACCCTCTATATATATAGAAACTGATTCCTCCCCTTAGCAGAGGTTGATTTTCAGCCAACACTGCCATTCATGATAGCTCCTATCCCTTTTCCCTTATCTTAATCTGTTATCTCCTCAAAAATAGCCCTAATTCTTTTCTTCATTATCTGCCTATTATCCCCATAATTAAACATTAAAAATCCCTAAAAAGTAGCCTTGTGCCGTCCCCCTTACTCATTTAAGTGTCGAATTTTAGCCCTAAAACTTGGGCTTCAAGCTGCCAGAATTTGGGCCTTCCTCATGCACAAGTGACGCCAACTCCTCTTCCTCTTAGTGGCACCATTTCCTTTGGGCCACAAGCCCAATATGCCCATTAAACTACTAAAACTTCAATTTAAACCCCTAGAGTGTCTGAACAAAATATTTAAAACAAGGCCTCAGCCCAATTTGAGCCCTATTTGTAAACTTTAGTTCTCAAATTAAAGTTTTAAGCATTCAAACACATAAAATGCACAGACCCAATTATTCAGGATGTTACAGTTCTACCCCCTTAAAATAAATTTTGACCTCGAAATTTACCTGATCAAAAGAGGTGGGGGTACTGCTGTCGCATAACACCCTCTGGCTCCCACGTCACCTCCTCTGCACCGTGATTTCGCCACAAAACCTTGATCAAAGGGACGGACTTCCTTCTCAATACTTTTACATCTCGATCCAAGATTTGCACTGGTTCCTCCTCAAAAGATAAATCTGGCCTTACTTCAATCTCTTCCACTGGCACCACATGCGATGGATCAGAACGATAACGTCTTAGAATTGAGACATGGAACACGTCATGTATCTGCTCCAACTCTGAAGGCAACTCCAAACGATAAGCCACTGGGCCCACACGTTCTAGTACCCGATAAGGCCCAATAAATTGAGGACTTAGCTTACCCTTCCATCCAAACCTCATTACCTTTTTCCATGGAGAATCCTTCAAAAAGACTTGGTCTCCTACTGTAAATTCCACCTCCTTCCGCTTTAGATCCGCATAAGGCTTCTGCCGATCAGACGCTTCCTTCAATCGAGCCCGTATTAACTTAACTTTCTCCTCCGTTTCCAAAACTAGCTCAGGACCCAACACCTGATGTTCACCCAACTCCGTCCAACAGGTAGGAGTACGACATTTCCTTCCATATAACGCTTCGTACGGCGCCATCTGAATACTAGCTTGATAACTATTATTGTATGCGAATTCTGCCAAGGGCAAATATTCCTCCAACTACCCCTAAAATCGATGATGCAACCCCTTAGCATATCCTCCAATATCTGAATTACCCTCTCAGTCTGACCATCAGTCTGTGGGTGAAAAGCTGTACTAAAGTCCAACCTTGTTCCCATTGCTTGATGAAGAGCCTCCCAAAATCGTGACGTGAACCTAGGGTCCCTATCCGATATGATCGACACCGGTACACCATGTAGTCTTACAACCTCAGCCACGTACAACTTAGCCAACTTTTGCAGAGAAAAGTCCACTCGAACCGGTATGAAGTGAGCAGACTTCATCAATCGATCCACGATTACCCAAATCGAATCCTTCTTAGTGGGTGTAAGAGGTAACCCACTAACAAAATCCATCGTGATTCTCTCCCATTTCCATTGGGGAATCTTCACCGGCTGCAACAATCCCGAAGGCACTTGATGTTCAGCTTTCACCTGCTGGCACGTCAAACACTTCTCCAAATATTCCGTAACTTCTCGCTTCAAACCTGGCCACCAGAATTGCTCTCGCAAATCCCGATACATCTTAACCCTTCCAGGGTGCATAGCGTAAGGGCTGCTATGCGACTCCTGAAGTATCATCTGCCTTAACTCCACATCCTTTGGCATACAAACCTTTTTACGAAAACACAAAATTCCATCATCATTTAAACTGTAGTCCTCTCCTTCACTATTCTGCACTTGTCAGATTCGAGTACTCAGATCATCATCTAGGAGTTGCTTCTCTTTGATCTGATTTGTCCACAAAGGTCTTACTTGGAGTTCAGCCACCCAACTGCCATCCTCATACAAACTGAAATGAGCGAATATCGCCCTCAAATCCGCTATCGCCTTCCTACTCAGCGCATCTGGCACCACGTTAGCCTTACCCGGGTGATATTCGATCGAGCAATCATAGTCCTTTAACAGCTCGATCCACCTTCTCTGTCCTAGATTCAACTCCTTCTGAGTAAGGATATACTTTAGACTCTTGTGGTCCGTGTAAATAACCGACTTCTCCCCATACAGGTAATGCCTCTAAATCTTTAGAGCAAACACTACCGCCGCCAATTCTAAATCATGCGTAGGATAGTTCAATTCATGCGGTCACAACTGTCGAGATGCATATGCAACAACTTTTCTGTCTTGCATCAACACACATCCTAAACCCGTGTGTGACACATCACAATAGACAGTAAATTCCTTTCCCGCCTCTGGCTGAATTAACACTGGTGCTTCCGTCAAGATTTTCTTCAGCTTCTCAAAACTCTCCTGCTGTTTGTCAGTCCACACAAACAATACTCCCTTCCTTAACAACTTAGTTAAAGGTTCCGCTATTGAAGAGAACCCCTCAACAAATCTCTTGTAATACCTACCAATCCTAAGAAACTTCGGATTTCCGCCATAGACTTCGGCGGCTTTCAATCTAATACAGCTTCTATCTTCCGAGGGTTTACCCTAATTCCCTCTGCGGAAACTACATGCCCTAGGAAAGTCACTTCCTTCAGCCAAAACTCACACTTACTGAACTTTGCATACAGCTGCTTCTCTCTCAAAATTTGCAACAACACAAGAAGATGTGCATCATGCTCCTCCTCGGACTTGGAGTAAACCAAAATATCGTCGATAAACACTACCACAAATCGATCAAGGTATGGTTGAAACACCCGGTTCATCATATCCATAAATGCTGCTGGCGAGTTCGTCAAGCCGAACGGCATTACCAAGAACTCATAATGACCGTAGCGTGTTCGAAACACCGTCTTATGAATGTCCCCTTCCTTCACCTTTAACTAATGATAACCCGACCTTAGATCAATCTTTGAAAAGACTGAAGCTCTTTTAAGCTAATCGAACAGGTCGTCTATTCTTGGCAATGGGTACTTGTTCTTAATCGTCAACTTATTCAGTTGACGATAGTCCACGCACATACGCATGGATCCGTCCTTCTTTTTCACGAATAGGACCGGTGCTTCTCATGGAGACACACTCGGTCGAATAAATCCTCGATCCAACAGCTCCTGGATCTGAGCTTTGAGTTCCACCAACTCCTTCGGTGCCATTCGATAAGGTGCAATGGATACCGGAGCCGTACTCGAAAGTAGCTCTATTCCAAACTCCACCTCGCGATCCGGGGGTAATCCTGGCAACTCCTCCGAAAAGACATCCGTGAAATCCTTAACTATTCGAACCTCATCGACAGTCACCTCCTTAGCATCCAACGCACTAATAAAAGCTAAGAATGCGTTGCATCCTTTCCGAATCATCTTAACAGCCTTCAATGCCGATACGACGTTGGACAAATAGTTCCTTCTCTCTCCTAACACAACCACCTCCCCGCCTTCCGGGGTACTCAACACCACACGCTTGGTCTCACAATCCAACTTAGCACGATGCTTAGTCAACCAATCCATTCCTAGGATAAGATCAAACTCTTCAAATGGCAATTCCATTAAATCTGCCGGAAACACTACCCCTTGAGTTTCTAACGGTACATCCTTAAATAGCTTGTCCACTACCCTAGATTGTCCTAGGGGACTAACCACGATCATCTTCCTAGTAGTTGTTTCAGAGCCTATACTTAGGGTCTCAGATATCGAACATGCAACATAGGAGTGGGTTGACCCAATATCAATCAAGGCAAGTAAAGGGTTATTAGCAATGAGAAACGTATCGGTTATGACATCCGGTGCGTCACCATCCTCCTGTCGACGAACTGCATAAACTAGACCCGGCTGCCTTGCATCTACATTACCTGCACCTCTACCAGGTGCTCCACGACCGCGACCAGCCCTATTTCCACCTCTACCTGGACCACGACCCCTCTGTACTGGCTGACCACCTTTCCCAGCCTGGTCAGTACCTCGGCCCATTGGCTATACCTGATCCACTTGCGGACAGTCCTTAATCAGATGCTCCGTGGAACCACACCTGAAACATCCACCAGTTCTTCTTCTACACTCCCCAGAATGTGCTTTCCTGCACCAATTGCATAATTGATTCTGATTCCCCGCAGCAGGTGCCGGAGCACAAGCTGGCCCATCAAACCTAGGCCTTTTCTGTGAATTCCCAGATGCTCCTGCCGGCCCAAAATTTCTCTTATTCCTTTCCCGCTCCTTATCTCTTTCCTGTCTTTCAGTCTGTTTTACCTCCTCAGCTATCTTAACCTTCTCCACCAGAACAGTAAAATCTCTCTCTCTCTACGGTGCTATCAAAACCCTTAACTCATTCCGTAATCCATCCTCGAACCGAACACAACATTCATATTCGGTTGCTACCATTCCTCGAGCGTAGCGGCTCAAGCGCAGAAACTCCGCCTCATATTCAGCCACAGATTTACTTCCCTGTACCAAATTCAGGAATGCCTTCCTCTGTGCATCCACATAGCTGGCCCCAACATATTTTCCCTGGAACGACTCCTTAAAGAAGTCCCAGTCAATCCGATCTGCAGCAGTACCTTCCTTCACCGTGAGCCACCACTGATAGGCCTCGTCTCGAAGAAGAGACACGACCCCTTTCAACTTCTCCTCCACCGTGAAATCTAAATCATCCATTATGCGCTCAGTTGCTTCCATCCAATACTCAGCTGTGTTAGGGGCTGCGCCAGAAACTCCCCTGAACACTTCTGCCCCATTGGCCCTAAGCCGCTTCGGCATAGATTTTCGGGCTCCTGTGCCCATGCCTACTCCAGCAACTCTTTCGAGAACCCGCAGCATCGCCTAAGATACCGCATCATCTCCGGTCGCCTGATCTCGTAACTCTCCCTCCACAACTGGCAGATCCGGTATCTCGTTTCCTGATCCGTGGCTAGACCCTACTGGCTCAGACAAGGCAATCCTACCCCTACCGCGTCCACGCGGCGGACGTCCTCTACCACTTGTGCTCATTCTTTCGATCGACGTTTATCTGATTAAGAATTTTATGAATCATTAATTTTCTTCCACTAATTAACCACGAACAGTCTTATGAATAATAGTTTTAAGAGTAGTTCTTTCGAATTCACATTCACAATACAGTTTCAAGTCCATATCCTCTAATTCTAGGGAACACATACATTCAATCATCAACATACAAATAGCATCCAAGCACTTGCATTCATCACGTAAGGGTGTTTTCGTTGCTTCACTACCCAGGGGTATTTCCGTAATTTTATCGTACAAGGGCATTTTTAAAATTTTCAAAATAGAGTTTCTTGGTTATTTTGTGAAATAAGGGTATTTTGGTAATTTTGCAATTCAGGGGTATTTCAGTAATTTTGAAGTCTGGGGGTATTTCGGTAATTTTGAAGTTTGAGGGTATTTCGGTAATTTTGAAGTCTGGGGTATTTCGGTAATTTTACAAATCAGGGTCATTTTGGTCATTTTGCAAAACAAGGGTAATTTGGTAATTTTACAAACCATGGATATTTTGTTGTTGTTGTTTTTTAACAAAACAAGGGTACTTTTGGTAAATCTAGTTTCATAGTCCGGGTTACTCTTGCAAACATGAGATTTTCAGGTAACTTTTCGAAACATAGGTATTCTATAAATTCATGGTTGATTGGAAATTTTCACGAATCAAATGTATTTTGAAAATTTTACAAAACTTGGGGTTTTTCAAATAGGGTGACTGGTCCCTTTCAGGTTTTAACTATAGGGTTTAGCCTGTCAACAAGTCCTCGTGATCAGGGTGAACAGTCACTATGCACCTAGGTAAGATACCAGCGAAGAGGAGGTGAGTCGCTAGGACTGCTTAAATACCAAGCTCTCCCTGAATCCACTCCTAGACATGCGTATGCCCGTTGCCACACCCTAACTCGGCTAAGATGAACAGTCACTACGCACCAAGTAGAATTCTAGCGAAGAGGAGGTGAGTCGCTAGGACTGCTTAAATACCAAGCTCTTCCGGATCCAATCCTAGATATGCGTATGCCTGTTGCCACACCCAAGCCTTGCGACTCATTTACGGGTTTGTTTAGTGAAATTAAGTCTTATGAGCCTTTAAAGAGTGGTTCAAGCTAGGCCTAAAGTCCATCAAGTTCTAATCTAACTAATCTACGTCCCATAAAGTCCAACAAGCCCACAGAAATATATCACACAATGGTTCAGAGTACTTACCTGGCAGATGTGGACCGAAGACGCAGGTGCCATGCCGAGCTAACAAACCTGTTATTATTTAAAAACATGCATGTTTCAAAAACTCATCTTTAGAAAACGTTTTGAGCCCAAAAACCCCCAGAGCCGAGTTTTGAACCGGGCTCTAATACCAATTTGTAATACCCCAAACCCAGCCCAAACACTACAACCGGATCTGGTATGTCACTAAGGAAGTTTCGTAAAAGATGTCGCAATTTCGGGAAATATTTTCTTCTTATATTCAATCTTTTATTCAAAAAAACTTAATAACTTGTTAGGTTTAAATAATATATAAACTGCACTCGTTGTTTTATGAATTAAAAACCAAAGCCTTAGTTTAATTAAAATTTAAGAATCCAACAATAATAAAAGCCAAAAATAAAGTATAATAGTCTAATGGCCCATGGCCTTATTACAATAAAAATTTTAAAACCCATTAAATAAAAATATAAAATAATAAACGAAAGTCTTTATGCTGAATCCAAATGCGCTATCGCATGGCCACCTTGCTCTCTTCCCCAGCCCGGTCTGATGCACTAAGGGTCACCTGAAATGGTTAAAATAATTGGGTGAGTCGCGAAACTCAGTGTGCAACCCTCATGCACCATCAGATTGGGCCTTAGCCCACAAATCAGCATATAAAACATAATATAGCAAATAACATACATAACCCAACCCAATCCTAGGTTTCCATCTGCTACACACCACCCTTACCTGCCAAGCACACCATTGGGGATTTCTATAATCAACCCACACCGCTACACACCATCGATGGCAGTCATGCTGCAGTTAGCTGCTCATCGTCAAAGTTGTGACAGAGTCACCAGGCTAAAATGGCATAAGCCACCAGAAACAGAGTTGTGACAAAGTCACCAGGCTGAAATGGCATAAGCCAGCAGAACAGATCACTTCCCCTTTCATCATTCACATAACCCCAAACATACAGAGAAATCGGCATACAAAGCATATTACTGAAGTAGGATAGAATTCACTGACCTGATGATTAGCCTTTACCCTCCTCGGGTTTTCAATCATAATGTCGGGATTTCGGCATTTAATAGAGTGTAGCAGATTTATACATATATATATTAGCACCCAATCTAATAGTGGAAAAGGTTACACACCTGATTAATGTCGATACTCTTGCTAAACCGATCTACAACTTGCTCAAAAAGCCGGAAAGATATGAAAATAGAGCCTCTCCTATAATCGGCCATAGTTAGTGTTCTACCCAATTTTACACACTAAAATCAATAGATTTCCTTACCTTGGAATCCCGAAAGTACCACAATTCAAGTATTATTGAACTTATGACTTGGAGATTTACGCGATTGACTCCTCTTCAGATCCCAGAATACCGAAAATAAGAGAGGAATAAGAGATTAGTTTCTAAATAGCCATCCGGCTAGAGACTTTGAAAAGCCGAAAAACATCGAAATCCTGAAATCGACACTTACCTATTCTTTCCTTCAAAATTAGGCACAAGCAGACTCCACTGAAGAGAATTCGGCAACTTCAGGAGGTGAGATCCAAGAATTTTGGCTTCTTTAGAAGATTTAAGAATTGAAGAGATAGCTAAGAGAGATTCGGCCAAAGAATATTAAGGAGAAGAATAGATGTAGTTTCGGTTTTTTTAGAGATTAGAAGAAGAATAACAATAGAGGTCAAAAGATTCGGCCAACCAATAAATTTCAGAGAGGAAGAAAAGGTGAAGAAGATGATGGTTTTCAGCTTTTGAGAGGAAGAATGAAACACCCCAAACCCGGCCCACGAGCCTTGACCGGATCTGGTATGTTCCTCGATGTAAACCGGTTCAAAATTCTTTTGTTACTTAGGAAAAACATGTGTGTTTTGAAAGAAAGATTGCTTTTGGGTTGGGCTTGAGTTGAAAACGAGTTTACTTTTATTATTAAAAGCCTTTTCTTTAGGTGACAAAACGTTTAGGCTTTGTTTTAAAGTAAATTTACTTAAACTTTACTCGATAAAAATTTATACATAGTAAATGAAAGTAAAATAAAGTAATCCAACTATGGCCTTATTACATTAATAAATCCCAAAAATAATTAAAACCAAAGTACTTAAAATAAAATGGTCCAAATAAACTGAATTTCTTGCTGAGCATGGCCATCCCTAAGCTTCTGCCGGCCCGGTCCATCACTGATCGTCACCTGGAAGAAAAAGTTCCCCAACGGGGTGAGTCAAACAGACTCAATGTGTAACCAACACTAAAATTCAATAAATCAGGCATACATTATCATACATGTTCATATAACAGATAGAAAATAATGATGCATCCCGAACCCAAACCTAGATGCCATCCGCTACACATCACCCGTACCATCCTGCACACCGTGGGGACTACTAAGTCAACCCTCCATCCGCTACACACCATCGAAGGCAGTCGCTGCAGTCGACGTGCTCATCGCCCTTATAAAATTCGTGGCATAGCCACCAGATACATATTTTGTGTCAAGGGACACCATATTCAGATATCGTGGTCTTAGGTCACCACATTCAAATATCGTGGTCTTAGGTCACCACATTCAGATATCGTGGTCTTAGGTCACCACATTCACTTCCCCTTTTCATAATATCCCATATGCCCCCTATGATACATATCATGCATATCATTCCTTAATTCACATTCTTATCACTTTTTACATGTTAAAAATAACATATATTCATAATCCTAGTAGAAGTAGGAAACGTACCTGAGTACTTTTGTACCATAGCATGGTACCTTAGCCATATTCATATTCTTATAAACTTGCACATATTAAATATTGCCATAAATCTTATTAAAGATAGTGTGGGGTACACACCTGATACACTTAGCAGTTCACTTAATCCCGAAAAGCTTGCTTTAATGCCTTAGATCTCAATTCCTACATTCGGCCAACCTTAATATGTTAGCATAAAGCCTATTCGGCTATAAAACCAAATCCTAGTAGGATTTGTACACTTAAAACCTACCTTGGAAAACCTACCTTGGTGTCGATTTCACTACTAACCAAATCCCGAAATCTTTGCTATACTCTTCTTGCATTCGGCCAAGCATTGAATCACATCACAGGTTAGTTTCGGCTTTTCAAATAATTATGAAATAGATCTAGATATCAAAACAGGCCTTGGCCGAACATACCTATGTGCTTACCTTCCAAATCTTAAATCCCGGAATTGATCTTTTGTCTTAGGTGTCTGTCGAAATCCCTATAACCACATGTTAGATCGATTTCTAACACTTAATCACTATTAAATGGCCTATGGCCGAATATCAGATGTGCTTACCTTGATCCTTAAATCCCGAAATAGTCGACTTGGACAAATCCCGAAAGATTTCTTCAAAGTTTCGGCAACAAGATATTAATGGGGTTAGTCCTAGATTTCGGCAAATCTTAAAAGAATAAGGATGAAACCGAATGGGATCTTACCCTTACCTTAGAAATCGACAGCCCTTGCTTGAACCCTTTAGCAATATTCGACTATAGGATCTTGTTTTCGGCTTTCTTGAGTAATCGGCTATGGTCTCAAGAGGCTTACTTTCTTTTGGCTTTTGAGAGGTAAAGAAGAAGGAGAAGATTTACAATGGGGATTCGGCTTCAACAAAATTGAAAAGAGACAGAAGCACAATGACAGAGAGAATTCGGCAGAGAGAAAAAAAAGAAAAAGAAAGAATGTTGAATTGCCTCTCTTTTCCTCCTATTGCCGAATTTACTAGGCCAAGACTCCCTTACTTGGCCATCACTCTTCCTATGTGATATTTTATCTTTTAATTATCACTTTATTCAATATTAGAATTAATCCCTCAATTATCTCTTATCTCTTAATTAAAATATCAATAATAATCCATCATTTATCCATCTATTTACCGAATTTTAACAACAATAAAACACCTCCCTATAGAGCCTTAATGCCGTCTACTTCTCCTATTCCTTGCACCAAAATAAAATTCTTTTATTTGCTCCCCAAGTGACTCGAACCTAGGCTCCTTCCCCCTTGATTGTGGCGTCACTTACCTCGGCCTTAAGTGGTGCCTTCAAGCCACTTTAACAAGCTCATTTCCATGTCAAAACTCCCCTATTTATTTTCTTAAGACCACCTTGCTTCAGTTCCCTCTTTTAATACTTAAAACTTAACATTTCTTAAGCATTTCCTTACATTTCTAAGACATTTCCTTACATTTCCAAGTTTCCAAAAATGTTCATAATACATTCATAACACATAAGACATGCCATTTCGTATACTTAAATCAAAAATGCATAGGCCCATTCTCAGGATGTTACAGTTCTACCCCCCTTAAAATAATTTCGTCCTCGAAATTACCTGACTGAAATAGGTGAGGGTATTGCTGTCGCGTTGCCTCTTCTGGCTCCCACGAAGCTTCTTCCGATCCATGATTTCTCTATAGTACTTTGACTAAAGGCACTGATTTCCGTCGTAACACTTTCATATCTCATTCTAGAATCTGTATCGGCTCTTCCTCGTAGGATAAGTCTGGTCTTAGCTCCACCTCCTCGACTGGTACCACATGAGATGGATCCGATCGATATCGCCGTAACATGGACACATGAAATACGTCGTGCATCTACTTCAACTCCGGTGGCAACTCCAACTGATACGCCACTGGTCCAATTCGCTTTAACACTCGATAGGGTCCTATAAACCTTGGACTTAGCTTCCCTTTCTGACCAAATCTCATCACCTTCTTCCAAGGCGAAACCTTAAGGAATACTTGATCTCCCACAATAAATTCTATTTCCTTCCGTTTAAGATCTGCGTACGACTTCTGTCTATCAGATGCTTCCTTCAACCGTGCACGAATTATCTCAACCTTCTCTTCAGATTCTGCCACTAACTCTGGACCCAAAACCCGACGTTCTCCTAATTCCGTCCAACACGTAGGAGTTTGACACTTCCGACCATACAACGCTTCATACGGTGCCATTCGAATACTAGCCTGATAGCTATTGTTGTAGGCAAATTCCGCTAACAGCAAATACTCTTCCCAACTACCTCTGAAATCTATCACACAGCCTCTCAACATATCCTCCAACACTTGGATTACCCGTTCAGACTGCCCGTCAGACTGTGGATGAAAAGCCGTAGTGAAGTCCAACTTAGTGCCTAAAGCTTGATGAAGTGCCCTCCAAAACCGAGAGGTAAACCTTGGGTCCCTATCTGAAATGATTGACACCAGAACTCCATGCAACCTTACAATTTCCGCCACATACAGTTTGGCCAATTTTTGTAAGGAATAATCAACCCTTACCGGAATAAAATGCGCGGACTTAGTCAATCGGTCCACTACCACCCATACCGAGTTCTTCTTAGTAGGCGTAAGGGGAAACCCACTAACGAAGTCCATGGTAATTCTCTCCCACTTCCATTGTGGAATCTTAATCGGTTGAAGCAATCCTGACAGAACTTGGTGTTCAGCCTTGAATTGCTGACACGTCAAGCATTTGCCAACAAATTCTGTAACTTCTCTCTTAAGTCCCGGCCACCAAAATTATTCCCTTAAATCTCGGTACAACTTACGTCCTCCAGGATGCATAGCATAGGGGCTACTATGCGACTCCTGAAGAATCTTCCACCTTAACTCCTGATCCTTAGGCATACAGACCTTACCCTTGAAGCACAACACTCCCTCGTCATTAATACCATAACCTTCCAACTCCTCGTTCTGTACTTGCTGCAGCTTAACACTTAATTCATCATCAACCAACTGTCCCTCTTTCACTTCATTTAACCACGTCGGCTTGACTTGCAACTCTGCCAACAGGCTTCCATCCTCATACAGACTCAAGTGTGCGAACATCGCCCTCAGATCCGACACAACCTTCCGACTTAGGGCATCAGCCACTACGTTCGCCTTGCCCGGATGATACTCTATAGAACAGTCATAATCCTTCAGCAATTCCACCCACCTTCGCTGTCTCAAGTTCAACTCCTTCTGAGTCAACAGATACTTAAGACTCTTGTGGTCTGTGTAGATCACTGACTTTTCTCCGTAAAGATAGTGTCTTCACACTTTAAGAGCAAAGACCACTGCCGCTAATTCCAAATCATGAGTCGGGTAGTTAACCTCGTGTGGCCTTAACTGTCGAGACGCATATGCGACCACCTTCCCGTCTTGCATCAATACGCATCCCAACCCTGTATGAGAAGCGTCACAATACACCACGAAATCTTTCCCTGCCTCCGGCTGAATCAAGACCGGAGCTTCAGTCAAGGCCCTCTTAAGCTTGTCGAAACTCTCTTGTTGCTTATCTCCCCATACGAAAGGTATTTCCTTCCTGAATAACTTCGTCAAAGGCGCGGCTATCGACGAAAACCCTTCCACAAACCATCTGTAGTAGCCTGCCAAACCCAAGAAACTGCGAATCTCAGCCACTAACCTAGGTGGTTTCCAATCCAACACTGCCTCAATCTTCCTAGGATCCACCCTTATTCCTTCTGCAGACACCATATGTCCTAAGAATGCAACCTCCTTAAGCCAAAATTCACACTTGCTGAATTTGGCATAGAGCTCCTTCTCCCTTAACACTTGTAACACAATCCGAAGATGCTCATCATGCTCCTTTTCAAACTTAGAATACACCAAGATATCGTCGATAAACACCACGACGAACCTATCCAAGTAAGAACGCAGCTGGGGCGTTTGTCAATCCAAACGGCATTACAACAAACTCAAAATGCCCATACCTTGTCTGAAAGGCTGTCTTATGGATATCTGCCTCCTTCACTTTAAGTTGATGATATCCAGACCTTAGATCTATCTTGGAGAATACTGCTGCCCCCTTAAGCTGATCAAACAAGTCATCAATCCTTGGCAAAGGATACTTGTTCTTGATGGTCAGCTTGTTCAACTGACGATAGTCTATGCACATACGCATAGTTCCGTCCTTCTTCTTCACGAACAGGACCGGTGCTCCCCATGGAGACACACTGGGTCGAATAAACCCACGATCCAACAATTATTGAATTTGAGCCTTGAGCTCAACCAACTCCTTTGGTGCCATTTGATACGGGGTGATTGACACAGGAGCTGTCCCCGGCAGCAAGTCAATTCCAAACTCCACCTCCCTATCTGGGGGTATTCCTGGTAATTCCTTCGGAAACACATCTTCAAAATCCCTTACCGTTCTAACTCCACTAGCACCTTCTTTCTTTCCATCTAACGCACTAACAAAGGCTAGGAACGCCTCGCATCCTTTCTGAACCATCTTATCAGCCTTTAGTGCGGAAACTACATGAGACAAGTAGTTTCTTCTTTCTCCTATCATAGTGACCACCTCACCCTTTGGGGTCCTTAATTCCATTCGCTTAGCTGCACAGTCCAACACAGCCCGATGTTCCACTAGCCAGTCCATACCAAGTATGAGGTCGAATTCTCCAAAGGGAAGTTCCATTAAATCGGCAGCAAATACTATTCCTTGAATTTCTAAAGGCACTTTCCGAAAGATCTTATTCACCACTACAATTTGACCTAGTGGGCTTACTACAGTCATCTCCCTATCAGAAAGTTCAAAAACTATGTCTAGAGTCTCAACTACTCTACATGCAACATACGAATGGGTCGAGCCCACATCAATCAAAGCAAAATAGGGCTTGCCAAAAATAAGGAACGTACCGGTTATGACGTCCGGCATGTCTCCATCCTCCCTACGGTGAACTGCATAAACCAAACCCGGTTGCCTTGCCTCAGTATTATTATTAGCACCTCTGCTAGGTGTTCCACGTCCTCTACCAGCGCCATTACCTTCTGCCATTCGAACCACGACCTTGCTGAGGCTGCTGTCCACCTCTACCAGCCTGATTGACATTCTGAGCTACTGGTTTATTTCCCTCCGGCCTCATTGGACAGTCCTTAATCATATGGTCCTTGGACCCACATCTAAAGCATCCTCCAGTCTTTTTCCAACACTCTCCTAAGTGTTTCTTCCCACACTGATCACAAGTACGATATTGCCCTCTAGTACCAGCTTGCTGACCTCGCGGCCCATCAACTCTAGGCCTTTTCTGAGTATTCCCAGAAGATCCAAATCCTCTTTTCTGCTTATTCCGATCAGTGTTCTGCTTCACCGTGTCCTTAATCCCTTCCGCTATTTTAGCTTTCTCCACTAACGCAGAAAATTCCCGTTCCTGATGTGGAGCGACTAACAACCTTAGGTCATCCCTTAATCCGTCCTCAAACCGGTCACATCGCTCATGCTCAGTAGCCACTACGCCTCGAGCATACCGGCTCAACCTCAGAAACTCAACTTCGTATTCTGCTACGGACTTGTTCCCTTAAACCAGCCCCAGAAAAGCCTTCCTTTGCTCATCAGTATACCGTGTACCAACATATTTCCTCTGATATGCTACCTTAACATATTCCCAGGTTAGATCCTCAGTTGTGGCTCCATCCTAAACTGTGAGCCACCACTGATACGCTTCATCGCGTAGCAGTGCCACCATTCCTTTCAACTTCTCCTCAGGGGTCAAATCAAGCTTATCCATAATCCGTTCGGTTGCTTCCAACCAATATTCAGCTGTACTGGGTGCTACACCAGATACTCCACGAAACATCTCAGCCCCATTGGCTCGGAGTCGCTCGGGCACAGATTTTCCAGCTCCCATACTTCCACCTGCTCCAGCCACCATTTCCAAAACTCACAGCACAGCCTGCGACACAGCATCATCCCCCGTCTGAGCTTGCTGCTCAACACCAACAGCTGGGGGTGGTGGTGGTGGTATCTCATTGTCAGATCCTTGACCTGATCTAACGGGTTCCGACACGGTCATTCTTCCTCTACCACGTCCACGACGACCACGTCCTCTAGAACTCATCTCTAACGATTGCGCTTTAATCTGATTTAGAAAATTTTATGAATTAGTCCTTGTTTCACTGATTACCCGCGAAGAAGTTTTATGAAAAGAATTTTAGGAGTGGTTCTTTCGTATTCATACATGCACACAGTCTTTACATTCATACATTCATCAATCAATTATGAACTTTCGTTCATTCAGAGAAATGTTGTAGTTTTCATTGTTGTTGTTTTTCCACTACCCAAGGGTTTTCGTAATTTGCCCTACAAGGGTATTTTCGTAAATTTTTTTTTAAAATAAGGTTCCTTGTGGATTTTGTCAATAAGGGTATTTTGGTAATTTTTTGAGATCCCGGGAGTATTTTCAGAAATTTTTGAAATCACAGGGGTATTTCGATAATTAACCAGGGTAAATTTTGTAAATCTTACTAAATCAAGGGTATTTCAAAATTTTCAAAGCTTGAGGGTTCTTTTTGAGAATTTGTTTTCCAAATCGGTGATATTGCAAAATTTTTGAAAACCAGGGTCATTTTGGTAATTTTATAAGTTAGGGGCAATTTCGTAAATTTTCCAAGTTGGAGTATTTTAATATTTCGCAGAAGTAGAGTTTTTGAATATTTTATAAAATAAGGAAATTTTAATTAAACCGTGGGTAGTTTGGACATTTTCTAAACCAAGGGCATTTTTGTAATTTTACAACTAGGGGTAATTTAGTAATTTTTTGTAAGTCAAGAATATTTCAGGAAATTTTATAAAATCGTGTTGGCAATTTAAAAGGATAATTATTAAAAGTTTTAAAACTAGGGTTTCCATAAAAATGTGGCTAATCCCTTTCAGGTTTTAGTTAGGGGTTTAGCCTATGACTGAGTCCTCTTGGTTAGGGTGAACCGAAGCTATGCACTAGGTAGGATTCCTGCGAAGACGAGGTGAGTCACTAGGACTGCTTAAATACCAGGCTCTTCCGGATCCAATCCTAGACACGCGCACAGGGGTTGCCACACCCTAACTCGTCGACTTAGCCATAGGTTTGTTTACTTAGGCATTTAAGTCTTATGTAATAGTTGGGGTAAACTAGACCTAGGGTTCAAGTACTTAATTTTCTAATCTACGTTCCATTCCTACCCTTCTACAATTCATATTATAAATCACGCAAAGGATAGGGGTACTTACCTGGTGGACTTCGGGTCGGAGACTTAGGTGCCATGCCAGAAAACCTGCTTAAAACTTTCTCAAAATTCATTTGGGCCTTAATTTTAAAACATTGTGGGCTTTAAACCCCAGGCCCAGAGTTTAAAATTGGGCTCTGATACCAAGCTGAAACACCCCAAACCCGGCCCACGAGCCTTGACCGGATCTGGTATGTTCCTCGATGTAAACCAGTTCAAAATTCTTTTGTTACTTAGGAAAAACATGTGTGTTCTGAAAGAAAGATTACTTTTGGGTTGGGCTTGAGTTGAAAACGAGTTTACTTTTATTATTAAAAGCCTTTTCTTTAGGTGACAAAACATTTAGGCTTTGTTTTAAAATAAATTTACTTAAACTTTACTCGATAAAAATTTATACATAGTAAATGAAAGTAAAATAAAGTAATCCAACTATGGCCTTATTACATTAATAAATCCCAAAAATAATTAAAACCAAAGTACTTAAAATAAAATAGTCCAAATAAACTGAATTTCTTGCTGAGCATGGCCATCCCTAAGCTTCTGCCGACCCGGTCCATCACTGATCGTCACCTGGAAGAAAAAGTTCCCCAACGGGGTGAGTCAAACAGACTCAATGTGTAACCAACACTAAAATTCAATAAATCAGGATACATTATCATACATGTTCATATAACAGATAGAAAATAATGATGCATCCTGAACCCAAACCTAGATGCCATCCGCTACACATCACCCGTACCATCCTGCACACAGTGGGGACTACTAAGTCAACCCTCCATCCGCTACACACCATCGAAGGCAGTCGCTGCAGTCGACGTGCTCATCGCCCTTATAAAATTCGTGGCATAGCCACCAGATACATATTTTGTGTCAAGAGACACCATATTCAGATATCGTGGTCTTAGGTCACCACATTCACTTCCCCTTTTCATAATATCCCATATGCCCCCTATCATACATATCATGCATATCATTCCTTAATTCACATTCTTATCACTTTTTACATGTTAAAAATAACATATATTCATAATCCTAGTAGAAGTAGGAAACGTACCTAAGTACTTTTGTACCATAGCATGGTACCTTAGCCATATTCATATTCTTATAAACTTGCACATATTAAATATTGCCATAAATCTTATTAAAGATAGTGTGGGGTACACACCTGATACACTTAGCAGTTCACTTAATCCCGAAAAGCTTGCTTTAATGCCTTAGATCTCAATTCCTACATTCGGCCAACCTTAATATGTTAGCATAAAGCCTATTCGGCTATAAAACCAAATCCTAGTAGGATTTGTACACTTAAAACCTACCTTGGTGTCGATTTCACTGCTAACCAAATCCCGAAATCTTTGCTATACTCTTCTTGCATTCGGCCAAGCATTGAATCACATCACAGGTTAGTTTCGGCTTTTCAAATAATTATGAAATAGATCTAGATATCAACACAGGCCTTGGCCGAACATACCTATGTGCTTACCTTCCAAATCTTAAATCCCGGAATTGATCTTTTGTCTTAGGTGTCTGTCGAAATCCCTATAACCACATGTTAGATCGATTTCTAACACTTAATCACTATTAAATGGCCTATGGCCGAATATCAGATGTGCTTACCTTGATCCTTAAATCCCGAAATAGTCGACTTGGACAAATCCCGAAAGATTTCTTCAAAGTTTCGGCAACAAGATATTAATGGGGTTAGTCCTAGATTTCGGCAAATCTTAAAAGAAAAAGGATGAAACCGAATGGGATCTTACCCTTATCTTAGAAATCGACAGCCCTTGCTTGAACCCTTTAGCAATATTTGACTATAGGATCTTGTTTTCGGCTTTCTTGAGTAATCGGCTATGGTCTCAAGAGGCTTACTTTCTTTTGACTTTTGAGAGGTAAAGAAGAAGGAGAAGATTTACAATTGGGATTCGGCTTCAACAAAATTGAAAAGAGACAGAAGCACAATGACAGAGAGAATTCGGCAGAGAGAAAAAAAAAGAAAAAGAAAGAATGTTGAATTGCCTCTCTTTTCCTCCTATTGCCGAATTTACTAGGCCAAGACTCCCTTACTTGGCCATCACTCTTCCTATGTGATAATTTTATCTTTTAATTATCACTTTATTCAATATTAGAATTAATCCCTCAATTATCTCTTATCTCTTAATTAAAATATCAATAATAATCCATCATTTATCTATCTATTTGCCAAATTTTAACAACAATAAAACACCTCCCTATAGAGCCTTAATGCCGTCCACTTCTCCTGTTCCTTGCACCAAAATAAAATTCTTTTATTTGCTCCCCAAGTGACTCGAACCTAGGCTCCTTCCCCCTTGATTGTGGCGTCACTTACCTGGGCCTTAAGTGGTGCCTTCAAGCTACTTTAACAAGCTCATTTCCATGTCAAAACTCCCCTATTTATTTTCTTAAGACCACCTTGCTTCAGTTCCCTCTTTTAATACTTAAAACTTAACATTTCTTAAGCATTTCCTTACATTTCTAAGACATTTCCTTACATTTCCAAGTTTCCAAAAATGTTCATAATACATTCATGACACATAAGACATGCTATTTCGTATACTTAAATCAAAAATGCATAGGCCCATTCTCAGGATGTTACAAAGAAGATGAGAAAAGAAAAAATAAAAGAGAGCTTCAAAATTTTAGCTCACCCTCTATATATATAGAAACTGGTTCCTCCCCTTAGTAGAGGTTGATTTTCGGCCAACACTGTCATTCATGATAGCTCCTATCCCATTTCCCTTATCTTAATCTGTTATCTCCTCAAAAATAGCCCTAATTCCTTTCTTCATTATCTGCCTATTATCCCCATAATTAAACTTTAAAAATCCCTAAAAAGTAGCCTTGTGCCATCCCCCCTTACTCATTTAAGTGCAGAATTTTAGCCCTAAAACTTAGGCTTCAAGCTGCCAGAATTTGGGCCTTCCTCATGCACAAGTGACGCCAACTCCTTTTCCTCCTAGTGGCACCATTTCCTTTGGGCCACAAGCCCAATATGCCCATTAAACTACTAAAACTTCAATTTAAACCCCTAGAGTGTCTGAACAAAATATATAAAACAAGGCCTCAGCCCAATTTGAGAGAAACACCCCAAACCCGGCCCACGAGCTTTGACCAGATTTGGTATGTTCCTCAAGTAAACCGGTTTCAAATTTTTTTGTTACTTAGAGAAAAACTTGTGTGATTTTAAAAAAAAAATATTGTTTGGGTTGGGCTTGTGTTGAAAATAAACTGGATTTTTATATTAGAAAACCTTTTTTTTTATTTTAAGTAATAAACATATCGAGTATATTTTCAAATAAAATACTTAGTCTTTAACTTAATCAAAATTTGTAACACAATAAAACAACAAGTAGAAATAAAAATCGTTCATCATAGCCTTACGGCCTTATTACATCAAATAGTTTCCAAAATATTTCAAAGTACTAAAATAAATTCAAGAGTCCATAAAAATATAAACTTCATGTTGAGCATGGCCACCACAAGTACTGTCGTCCCGGTTCATCACTGTTCATCACCTGAAACATGGTCCTACAACGGGGTGAGTCAAACAGACTCAATGTGTACACGACAATAAATCATAATAGAATCAGGCATACAATAGTTACACATTCAAAACATAAAATACAAGTTATGATGCATTCCCAAACCCACACCTAATTGTCCATCCGCTACACACCCCCGTACCTGCCAGTCACACCGTGGGGACTACTAAGTCGACCCTCCTTCCGCTACACTCCAAATTGCGGTCTTAGGTCACCACATTCGTGGTCTTAGGTCATCACGTTCAGATTACTGTGGTCTTAGGTCACCACTTTCAGATTACTGTGGTCTTAGGTCACCACTTTTCACTTCCCCTTTCAAACAAACCCATATGCCCATAACATATTATGCAATTACATGCCCAAGTTCACATTCTTATCATATTCTCATGTTACGAATAACATTTTTCATATTCCTACTAGAAGTAGGAAACGTACCTGCGTACTTAGTACCATATCATGGTACCTTAGCCACTTTCATATTCTTAATATCACATATATTATTTAAACACAGCCATAAGACGTATTATGAAATAGTGTGGGGTACACACCTGATTCGCTTAATAGATTCCTTGAGATCCCGAGATCTGATCTACTGCCTTAGATCTCAAGTTCCTATAATTGATTAATCACTTTTTACCTTAATAAAAGGCCATTCGGCCAAAATTCCAAATCCTAGTAGGATTAGTATTCTTACCTTGTTGCCGGTTGGATCACCAACAAATCCTGAAATTGTTCCTTGTTTCCCTAGGAATGTCAAAATCCTTAAAACCTTACGTTAGACTTAATCTTAATCATCAAAACATAAATCAAGGCCTTTGGCCGAATATTCACATGTCTTACCTTAATCTTAGAAATCCCGAATACTCCTCCTTTTAGTCGACTACTCTGATAATCCCGAAAGATCCTTTGAAGAAATCGACAGCACCTATGCTTGAAGCCTTTCCAAGATTCGGCTTTTGAATGGATTGGTAAGGAGAAATAGGAAGGAAAGAAAGATGAAGAGATTGGCTTGCTTTACTAGGGTTTTTGGTTTTAACAAAATAGCAGAGAAAAGAGAGAATTGGCTAGGAAAATTTTGGCAGAGAGAGGGGAATGTCTTAGGGAATTTTCGGCAGAGAGAAGAGAAGGAAGAAAAAATTGATGAGTAGCCCTATTTTCCTCCTTTTATAGCCGAACTACTACTCAGAATCCCTTACTTGGCCACCACTCTTCTTTATTTGATAGCTTTATCTCTTTAATTTAAAATAATTAAAGAAATATCCTTTATTATCTCTTATCTCTTAATAAAAATAATACTAATAATAATCCTCTTTTATCTCTTCCTTATCTATCAAATAAAAGAAATAAATCCATATTTATCCATCTATTATCTCTTCAAAAAAAATAATCCAATTTAAATCCCTTATTTATCCCATTAATTGCCGAAATTTAAAGGGAATAAAACTCCCTTTTTCTAGAAGCCTTGCCGTCCACTCCTCTGCTTCTGGAAGCAAAAATAAAACTCCTTTTATTTGCTTCCCAAGTGACTCGAACCCAGGCCCAACACCTTGCATGTGGTGCCATTTCCAGAGGCCCTAAGTGGCATCTCCAGGCCACTTTTCCAAGCCTGTTTGTGTGTCAAATTTCACAAACTTTTTTTCTTTTAAGGCCACCTTGCCTTAATTTCCTCTTTTAAACTTTAAAACTCGACATTTCTAAGTCATTTCTAAGTTTCCAAAAATTTTCGTTCGGCTCTGTAAACTTGACATTTCCTTACATTTCCTAGTTTCCAAAAATGTTCACTTTCCATTTTTAAACTTAACATTTCTATACATTTTCAGGTTTCCAAAAATGTTCATTTCCAAATCATTTCCATTCATTTCCGGGTTTCCAGAAATGTTCGAAATTTATTCCTAGTACATAAAACATGTCACTTCGTACAATTAAACCGAAAATGCATAGGCCCTTTCCAGGATGTTACAGTTCTACCCCCTTAAAATAATTTCGTCCTCGAAATTACTTACTAACGAACAATCATACGGTCTAACTCACCCCACTACGCTATTGCTGCGCACTCTGATTTTAAAGAACTATCATACTTTCTAGGCACATTCTCTAGGTTCACATCCAAGGTTTCAGTCACGTCATTAGCAATACAAGAATAAGCTAACCCTATAACAAGCAAAGCAATTAAGGGTATTCCAGAAATAAGGAACGTACCCGTTGTTATATCTGGCACATCTTCCTCCTCGCGACGGCCAACTGCATAAACCAACCTTGGTTGCCTCGCGTCTGCACCTTCAGCATCTCTGCTTGGTGCTCCACGTCCTCGGCCCGAACCATTTCTTCCATGGTTCGGTCCACGACCTTGCTGAGGCTGCTGTCCACCTCTACCAGCCTGATTAACGTTCTGAGTTGCTGGTCGACTTTCATCTAGGTTCTTAGGACAATGCTTCATCACATGATCCTTGGACCCACACCTAAAACATCCTCCTGTTTTCCTCCAGCACTCTCCTAAGTGCTTCTTTCCACACACATCACAAGGTCGATACCGCCCTTCTGAACCAACTTGCTGACCTCGCGGCCCATCAACTCTAGGCCTCTTATTCCCAGATGATCCAGACGATCCAAAACCTCTTTCTGGCCTATTCCGATCAGTGTTCTGCCTTGCAGAATCCTTAATTCCTTCAGCCACTTTAGGCTTTTCCACTAATGCAGAAAATTCCTGCTCCTGATGCTGCGCTATCAACAATCTCAGATCATCCCTTAGTCCGTCCTCAAAACGGACACAACGCTCATGCTCAGTTGCCACTACTCCTCGAGCATACCGGCTCAACCTCAGGATTTCAGCCTCATATTCTGCAACGGATTTGTTCCCTTGAACCAGCCCCAGAAATGCTCTCCTTTGCTCATCCGTATACCTGGTTCCAACATATTTCTTCTGAAATGCTTCCTTAACATACTCCCAGGTCAGATCCTCAGCTGTGGCACCATCCCGAACAGTTAACCACCATTGATACGCCTCATCGCGTAACAGTGCCACCATTCCTTTCAACTTCTCCTCCTGGGTCAGATCACGCTCATCCATGATGCGCTCAGTTGCTTCCAACCAGTACTCCGCTGTACTGGGTGCCACTCCAGATACTCCACGAAACATTTCAGCTCCATTAGCTCGAAGCCGTTCAGGCACAGACTTTCGATTTCCCGAATTTCCTCCTGCCCCAGCCACCAACTCCAGAACTCACAGCACAGCCTGCGACACAGCATCGTCCCCCGTCTGAGCTTGCTGCTCCATACCAACAGCTGGGAGTGGTGGGGGCGGTGGTACCTCATTATCAGACCCTTGACCCGATCTAACGGGTTCTGACCTAGTCATTCTTCCTCTACCGCGTCCACGACGGCCATGTCCTCTAGAGCTCATTTCGATCGTCGCGATCTGATTAAAAAGTTTTATGAATTAGTCCTTATTTCACTTATTACCCGCGAAGAAGTTTTATGAACAGAGTTTTTAGAAGTGGTTCTTTCGTATTCATACATACACACAGTCTTTTCATTCACACATTCATCCATCAAACAATTATGAACTTCCGTTCATTCAGAGAAACGTTGTAGTTTTCATTGTTGTTGTTTTTCCACTACCCAGGGGTATTTTTGTAATTTTTCAAAAGAAAAAGTTCCTTGGTGATTTTGTCAAAAAGTATGTTGGAATTTTTAAATTCCCGGGGTATTGTGAAAAATTTTAGAATCCAGGGGTATTTTAGTAATTGTGAAACTCGGGGGTATTTTAGTAATAAACCAGGGTAAATTTGTAGAATCTACTAAATCAGGGATATTTTAAAAGTTGCAAAACTTTAAGGGTTCTTTTTGAGAATTGTACTTTCCAAAACAGTGGTGTTGCGAAAATTTTAGAAATCAGGGTCATTTTGGTAATTTTGTAAGTTAGGAGAAATTTTGAAATTTTCCAAAACCAAGGTATTTTTGATAGTTTGCAAATTAAGGTTTTTAAACACTTTTACAAAATAAGGAAATTTTGGAAAAACTATTGGGTAGTTGAACATTTTATAAACCAAGGGCATTTTTGTAATTTTACCACTAGGGGTATTTTAGTAATTCTACAAATCGGAAATTTTTCGGAAAAATGTTGTAAAACAATAGTTCTCACAAATTAAAAAGAAATTTTAAGAGTTTTAAAACTAGGGTTTTTATGAAAATACGGCTAGTTCCCTTTCGGGTTTTAGTTAGGGTTTAGCCCATGAATAAGTCCTCTTGGTTAGGGTGAACCGAAGCTACGCACCAGGTAGGATTCGAGTGGAGAGGAGGTGAGTCACGCGGACTGCTTAAATACCAAGCTCCCACCGAATACCAATCCTAGACATGCGCACAATGGTTGCCACACCCTAACTCGGCGACTTAATCACAGGTTTGTTTATTAGGCATTTAAGTCTTATGTAAATATTGGGGTAAACTAGTCCTAGGGTTCAAGTACTTATCATGCTAGTCTACGTTCCATTCCATCTCTACCCTTCTACAGATCATTTAATAAATCACACAAATGGATAGAAGTACTTACCTGGAGGACTGCGGGTCGGAGACTTAGGTGCCATGCCAGAAAAACCCTGTTTTATCTTCAAAAAACTCATTTGGGCTCGATTTGAAAACGTTTTGGGCCTTAAACCCCAGGCCGAGGGTTTGAAACTGGGCTCTGATACCAAATTGAAACACCCCAAACCCGGCCCACGAGCTTTGACCAGATTTGGTATCTTCCTCAAGTAAACCGGTTTCAAATTCTTTTGTTACTTAGAGAAAAACTTGTGTGATTTTAAAAAAAAAAATATTGTTTGGGTTGGGCTTGTGTTGAAAACAAACTGGATTTTTATATTAGAAAACCCTTTTTTTTTTATTTTAAGTAATAAACATATCGAGTATATTTTCAAATAAAATACTTAGTCTTTAACTTAATCAAAATTTGTAACACAATAAAACAACAAGTAGAAATAAAAATCGTTCATCATGGCCTTATGGCCTTATTACATCAAATAGTTTCCAAAATATTTCAAAGTACTAAAATAAATTCAAGAGTCCATAAAAATATAAACTTCATGTTGAGCATGGCCACCACAAGTACTGTCGTCCCGGTCCATCACTGTTCATCACCTGAAACATGGTCCCACAACGGGGTGAGTCAAACAGACTCAATGTGTACACGACACTAAATCATAATAGAATCAGGCATACAATAGTTACACATTCAAAACATAAAATACAAGTTATGATGCATTCCCAAACCCAAACCTAATTGTCCATCCGCTACACACCCCCGTACCTGCCAGTCACACCGTGGGGACTACTAAGTCGACCCTCCTTCCGCTACACTCCAAATTGCGGTCTTAGGTCACCACATTCGTGGTCTTAGGTCACCACGTTCAGATTACTGTGGTCTTAGGTCACCACTTTCAGATTACTGTGGTCTTAGGTCACCACTTTTCACTTCCCATTTCAAACAAACCCATATGCCCATAACATATTATGCAATTACATGCCCAAGTTCACATTCTTATCATATTCTCATGTTACGAATAACATTTTTCATATTCCTAGTAGAAGTAGGAAACGTACCTGAGTACTTAGTACCATATCATGGTACCTTAGCCACTTTCATATTCTTAATATCACATATATTATTTAAACACAGCCATAAGACGTATTATGAAATAGTGTGGGGTACACACCTGATTCGCTTAACAGATTCCTTGAGATCCCGAGATCTGATCTACTGCCTTAGATCTTGAGTTCCTACAATTGATTAATCACTTTTTACCTTAATAAAAAGCCATTCGGCCAAAATTCCAAATCCTAGTAGGATTAGTATTCTTATCTTGTTGCCGGTTGGATCACCAACAAATCCTGAAACTGTTCCTTGTTTCCCTAGGAATGTCAAAATCCTTAAAACCTTACGTTAGACTTAATCTTAATCATCAAAACATAAATCAAGGCCTTTGGCCGAATATTCACATGTCTTACCTTAATCTTAGAAATCCCGAATACTCCTCCTTTTAGTCGACTACTCTGATAATCCCGAAAGATCCTTTGAAGAAATCGACAGCATCTATGCTTGAAGCCTTTCCAAGATTCAGCTTTTGAATGGATTGGTAAGGAGAAATAGGAAGGAAAGAAAGATGAAGAGATTGGCTTGCTTTACTAGGGTTTTTGGTTTTAACAAAATAGCAGAGAAAAGAGAGAATTGGCTAGGAAAATTTTGGCAGAGAGAGGGGAATGTCTTAGGGAATTTTCGGCAGAGAGAAGAGAAGGAAGAAAAAATTGATGAGTAGCCCTATTTTCCTCCTTTTATAGCCAAACTACTACTCAGAATCCCTTACTTGGCCACCACTCTTCTTTATTTGATAGCTTTATCTCTTTAATTTAAAATAATTAAAGAAATATCCTTTATTATCTCTTATCTCTTAATAAAAATAATACTAATAATAATCATCTTTTATCTCTTCCTTATCTATCAAAATAAAAGAAATAAATCCATATTTATCCATCTATTATCTCTTCAAAAAAAATCCAATTTAAATCCCTTATTTATCCCATTAATTGTCGAAATTTAAAGGAAATAAAACTCCCTTTTTCTAGAAGCCTTGCCGTCCACTCCTCTGCTTCTGGAAGCAAAAATAAAACTCCTTTTATTTGCTTCCCAAGTGACTCGAACCCAGGCCCAACATCTTGCATGTGGCGCCATTTCCAAAGGCCCTAAGTGGCATCTCCAGGCCACTTTTCCAAGCCTGTTTGTGTGTCAAATTTCACAAACTTTTTTTTCTTTTAAAGCCACCTTGCCTTAATTTCCTCTTTTAAACTTTAAAACTCGACATTTCTAAGTCATTTCTAAGTTTCCAAAAATTTTCGTTCGGCTCTGTAAACTTGACATTTCCTTACATTTCCTAGTTTCCAAAAATGTTCACTTTCCATTTTTAAACTTAACATTTCTATACATTTTCAGGTTTCCAAAAATGTTCATTTCCAAATCATTTCCATTCATTTCCGGGTTTCCAGAAATGTTCGAAATTTATTCCTAGTACATAAAACATGTCACTTCGTACAATTAAACCAAAAATGCATAGGCCCTTTCCAAGATGTTACATTGAGCCCCATTTGTAAACTTTAATTCTCAAATTAAAGTTTTAAGCATTCAAACACAAAATGCACAGACCCAATTATTCAGGATGTTACATACTTGATTTATTTAGAAAATGTAAACAAACAATAGTTTAAATTAAATAAGTATGTAACATCCCCAAACCCGGCCCATTCATTACGACCGAATCTGGTTATGTCACTGCGGAAAAGACGGTGGAAAAATTATTTTTAGACTTAAAATAAAACAGTAAATTTATTAACCTTTGAAAATCCATGTTGATTTGATATTGCATGAAAAACTTTGATATTGTACAAAAAAAATTGTCCATATTAAAAACACTTTATTAACTTATGAATACTTTGAATAAGTAGATTAGAATATAATCATTTTAAAAGCTAGTAATTTAATCTTACCAAGTTATAATTAAATTAAAAATAAAATAGTACCAAAAATACTAATAAAATAATTCTAAGGCCAAAATTAAATAAAAATCACAAGGCCCTTATTACATCAATATTTAAACCCAAATACTTAATATAAATAAGCTTAAAAATATTCAAACTCCTCTTTCTGCATGGGCCACCATGTGTCTTCTCCGATCCCGGTCCAATCTACGCATCACCTGAAATGGTTAATGAAAAGAGTGAGTCCACTGACTCAGTGCATAATCACAACACATATTTCCATCCGTATGGGCTTGACCCATACCCACACAGCCATCGAAACAAATCATGCAAGAATGTATTTCAGCCCAACCTACTATCCAACCGTAACACCAACCTTAGCAGACTCCCCGCCTAAGGCCGTGGCTAATCCACCACTGATCACATCGTGATCCATAAACCTTACCTTGGCAAGCTCGCTGCTCAAGGCCGTGGCTGAGCCACCGATCAACCAAAGTGATCCCAAAACCATACTCTGTCTACGGTGATGCACATAGCCATCAACCGCCGAGATGGGCACCTAGCCAACATCTCCCTTGAGGTAGCACAAAGCTAACCCTCAAGCGCTAATGTAGCCTGGGCTAACATTAGACCACGTACATCATGTGTACATCCTTCCTTCTTCAATCAAATCCCCCTCCCATGTATGTATGTAAAAATGTAGCATGTCAGATCATAACAAGAGAGTAGGCATCACATGTTAATACCATATCATGTATATATTATAAATAACTTACCATTCAAGCCATTATAATCGTCCATCACACATCACGCATGTAAACACACTAGCAAACCAAACCACAGAAATAGTGCGATGATTACGCACCTAATTGATACAAATGACTCAAATCCCGAAATGCTACTTTATGCCTCTGCAACCGTTGACTAATCGCCTCTCGAAAGATCTCCTGCGTTAGGCTCTTCTCCCCCTACAATCGGCCTTAGCATCATATACTTAACAACCTTAGATTAATCAAAATACCATATACATAGCTTACCAAAAAGCCTTACCACCACTTACCAAGCCGACTGCAACTACTGAGACTAGACCGAAAGCCTTAAAATCCCAGAATACCCTCAACAATGATTGCAACGAAACCCGAAGAGGTCTAAGCTAATATTCGGCCAAGGTGCTCCCAAAATAAGGGAAAAGGAACACGGCACAAAGATGGGATGTAGGTTCGGTTAACAATTAAAGACAATCAAAGGAAAGGGAGTAGGGGTTTCGGCCAAAGGTTTGAGAAGAGGGAAAGAAAGGTGTGGGGGTGTGTTTTGGTTTAGCACAAAATGAGAGAAAGGAGAGATGAAAGAGTGGGTGGTTCGGCTAAGGGTTTAAAAGAGAAGGAAAAAGGGAAGCTAGCAATGGAGGTTTCGGCAACCAAAGGAAATGGGGAACAAAAATTCGGCAAGGGAGCACAAATGGTGAAAAGTCAAAAGGTGAGCACCCCCCTATTTATAACATTCGGCCAAGCCCCCTCTAAAGAAAACAAAATTCGGCCACTACTCAACCTCCCCACAAAATCCCTCAAATCTCTCCTAAATCACCTCCCTAACATCCATTCAAAAAGATTTGAATAAGTCAAACCTTTCTCCTTACCTACCTAGCCAAATTCAAAAAGAGAAGACCAAGTCTTCCTCCATCTTTTAAGCCTTTCAAAACCGTCCAACACCCTACCTTTATGACGCAAAAACAAAGGCCTCCTGCTGCCCTTGCGAATCGAACCTGAGCCCCCCTTCTCCTTCAAGTGGCGTCACCTTCCAAGCTCTAGAGTGGCGCCTCCTTGCCACTCTGCCACACCAATCTTTGTGCCTTATTTCCACCAAAAATTCTCTTAAGGCCCCCTCTATCCAAGCTCCCCTTTTAACCCCTAAAACTAAAAATTTTCCAAAGCATTCCACCACTACCTAGGGTTCTTAGGACCCCTAAAACTCACCCAACCACACACTGAAGTGTGCCAACACCTGAGCTAAGCACCAAAAATCTAACCCCTAAAACCAGGGTGTTACAAAGTATGACAAAAATGTTTTTAAAAAAAGCGAGATGTTTAAGGAAGAAAGATACAAGATCTTTTTAAAAAAAATGGAAGTTGAATTTATAACTATTTTATGTAACATTCCTCAATTGGACCATAACGTCTAGCCTAGGTTTGGGTTGTTATAGGGAGACAATTACATATCGTGCTAGAATTACATATTTCGTCACATTGTCTCATTTATAATGTTCCATATTAATCTCGTTTATGAAGCATGCTCAAGAACGGTTTTATTGTTTTATGTTCTTATTATTGTGTGTTTTTGTTCTGTTGCTTGAGGACAATGACCGAGTTAAGTCTGGGGGAGTTTGATCTACCACCATATGTAGTGGAAAATTAAAGTCTTTTTGGCACTTAATGAGCTTGTTTTCAAGTCATTTCAGATTATTTTGTTACATTTTCCATTTCTAGTAGTTTATGTTTAATTTTGGTGAAATAAGTGTATTTACGCATATTTTGGTAATATAATGACCTAATGGGCCAATACGGGCATATGGAAGGATTGAAAAGTCGATTTAGTATGCAGGACACTGTTTTCATGACAAGAACACTAGGGACGATGCTAGCATTGCGATAATGGCATGCGGTGTCACAACATCACACTTCAAAACCAAAGAAGTCCCTTGCCTCAGTTTCGTGACATCGGTCTTGTGGTGTCGCGACAATGGAGCAACGGAAGACAAATAAGCTAAGGGTGTTTTTGTCTACACAACATATTTTATTCAACCTTATGGCTTTCAATTGACCTAGTTAGGCCAGAAAACATTACTATATATATTCCTACTTAGGCTAATTTAATGAGGCCGTTTAGAGAGCCATTTTTAGAGTTGATTTTTAGGATTTAATTTTAGTTTCAGTTTATTTTCAATTTAGTCTTTTATTTTCAAAACATAATTTTTCTTCTTTTTCTAACTTGGATTCGATTTAGATCTAAGCTTTCATTTATTTAGTTCTTTAAAAATTTCTTTTGGTTCTCAACTGCAATCAGCGTTATGTTTGCAACTATCAAAGTAATTTTAGCTGTCGCGCACAACTCAAAATTAAAACGGGTCAATTTCTCTATTCCCTTTCTTTAGTTAAATACTTGCTTTGCATGTTTAATTTGAATTTAGGGAAATTTGCATCTAGATCCAAGAACAGATAAATTCCTTAGAGAGATTACCGACTGGATGTGAGAATAATTAACGAAAGAATTAGGGTTTGTTTTAGAATTAGTCTGCGTAAATTAAGTGTGCTTAAACCCTAGGATTGACGACCTTAGGAAGTAATCTAAGTAAACAAAGTCGAGAGAATAGTTTATTGACTAACTTTTATTTTATCTCAGTTTAAATAGAGAGGTCGAGAGATAACTTTTTTTTGTCGATTAATTAATTATTTAGAGGTCGAGAGGTAATAACTGGTTAGTTATTAGCTATTTCAATAAAACTCAAGTTCTAAAGTGAATTAGGAACACTGACGTGACTTAATCATCTGCTTATTTTTCTATATTAATTTCGATTGTTAATTTTTTTTTTTTAAAATTTTATCTAATTTATGCTATTTTCGTTATTTAATTTTAATTTGGTTTTTCATACTATAATTTTAGATTATTAATGTTTAGCCCTGTTAGTGTAGAGAAGTGAATTTTAGTTTAATTCAACCTCCCTTGAGTACGATCCTTGAAATACTTCCTGGAGTGTTTTGTTGTAACACTTTACTATATTAAAATTTGACTCGTATACTTGCAAACAATTTTTTTTATTTTATATATTTTTGTTACAGTATTTTTAGTCCAGATGTTCGTACATCTGGCAGCGGTCACACACCTAAATCCTGAGTGGATGACAGACAATGTATGCATGACTCGTACACTTTGATGTAAATAAAAGCCTGATTTTGAATAGATACAGAACCAAAAGCTGGTGTGGTGGGTGTATGACTTCTGCAATATGTAGCGTCATTCACAACAGTGGAATTCATAACCCGAGACATGAGTAAATGATATTCTGTCATTGGTATTACATGGTTGATGAAAAGTAAACATGGCCATGGTAATTTACCTTTGTGATGTATGTCTTGATTACTATTTGATAGCAATTGACTTTTCATGAAGTAAGATGTAATGGTTACCATGGGATAAAATAAGATCATATTGGGAGAACAAATATTATCCCAAATTGATTAAGGATATCTTATGAAGGTAGCACACTTATGACAAGGTTATTGGACGAACACTGATCAAGTTGCTTTCGTAATGGTATGTTGTTGGGAAGAGCTCAGTCACGATACTATAGTGGAATGACTTCATGACTAAATGAGTTTATAATTGATAGACGAAAAGCTGGAACTTAATTATAAATCATATGAGCCTCAATTGCATATGTCCAATTTGGTCTCTCTCCTAGCTTGTTAAAACCATAAATGAATTGTAAGATGAATCAAATGAACAAAAATGGATAGAAATGATAAAGTTAGAGAAATGAGTTATATTAAAAAATAAATGTGGTTTTCTCAGTAAATATGGAAATAACTTGAGAATTAATTTATAGTTTTTTGAATTATTAATTAATTAATTAATTAATTGAAATTCAAAAATGGATTTAAATTAATTGTTCATTGTAAATCAAATTAAATGAACAAAAATTAAATATATTTTCTTATAGATTCTCTTATTGTAAAGTTGTCATGATATTCACGGAATTAGAATTGGGTTGAGAAAATTATTTAATTTAGAAATTAATTTATATAAATTAATTGAGTAAATAATATTTAATTTGGGAAATTGAAAAAACATGTACTAAGTTGAAATAAATTATAAAGCGTTGGGTTAAAGTTCAGGAAGCACATATAATTAGATCCACTACAAGAGAGGCCCAACTCCTATTATATGGAAGAAGTGGGATGACAAACCATAGTATTCCTATCTAGGGTTGTTGCCGCTCTCCCTAAATAATAGGGAGTTGGAGATTTTTTCTATCAAATTAATATTATCTTTATTCTACCACTTCAACCAAGATTCTACCAACTCTCCGTATAAGTAGATGGCACTGATAGGCTTCAAAAGAACCCAACAGAAAGAGAAAAACACAAGTTTCTCTAAAGTTTTCAATATTATTATTCTGGTAGAAAATAGTGGAAATTTATTTTAAGAATAAATTCTATTTTCTGGGAATTGCAATTTTACCGGTTTCTATTTAAAGAGATTTACTTTCCCACTTAAAGTAAAGAAAATATTCCTAGTTCTGTGTTTGATTCAATTTATTCAAGCCCACACTCGAAACAGTTTGTGATACGAGAATAGCGGAGAAGATCGTTTGGTTGAAAGCCAGGAACAACAAGAACCTGTCTATCTAAAAACACAGGTACGATTTCGGCCTAGGATTTATTGTTATAAATACCACAAACTAGGTCGATTGTCAAAATATTTATTTTCTGTTGTGCAAGAAAACCATTTTTGAACCGGATTTTTTCCAACAATATGATCTTCATGGATGGGCTTGATATAGTCTACAATCTCAACTTAGCCCAAAGATACAGTTTAATAAATTCTCAATCTTCTAAATATGACACATTGTTGACTGTGTCGCAGTGATAAAGGAAGTGACCAGTTCCTCAAGTACATCGCAACAACTTCAAAAGTTTTCAACAATCCCCCCTTTGATAATTTGTTGAATAGAACTCATACAAAGCAAGAAGCTTAGTTATTAATCAACAATAGCTCCCCCTTAACATATGCCCTTTTATTTCAAAAAATTAGGAAATAATTAAGTGATTTAACCATCAATGCCAAGTTTGAATTTTGCATCAATAATGAACCAACCATAATTATAATCAAGCAAGCTAATGAACAAGGAAATAGCATGTAACAAATATAATAATCATCTATTCACCAAATAGAATCCATCATATGTAGTAATAACAAAATATAGTCCTCCAAAAACGAAAAGTTTAAAAAATCAATAATAGTTTCAAAAGAGAAAAAAAATATTAGCAGTAACAAAAAAAAAAGGAAGAGGAAGAAAACAACATCATAATCACCCCTAGCAATTTTTCCCTTGACAAACAAGGCAATAGCTCCACAGCTCTCATTAATCCCTCTTTTTGCTCAACAATATTGCCAAAAGACCACTCTTCATCAATAAGAGCCAAAAGATTTGCTCAGAGGACCTTCTGTTTGTCTCAGATTTTCTTGATAGTCTTGGTTTCAGTACCCCCAGACCCGGCCCAGACGTTATGGGCGAATCTGGTGATGTCACATCAAAGGGATGATTCCAAAATGACTTTGTTTATCCAAATTTTTGTTCAGTAAGAAATTTGCATAGTTGAAAACTTAAGGTTGAGATTTTAGAAACCCAAAACCCTTGTAACTTGTTAAGTTATGATAAAAGCCCATGTTTTAAGAAAATGTCCATAAGTTATAGTTATTTCGAAAACCATGTTAAACTTTAGAAATTTATTTAAGTTTAATAATTTGGCAGTTGAAAGAGTAATGAAACCCAAATGTAAAATCAAATTGGAGATACAAGGCCTTATTACAACCCAATGAAACTAAAGTAATTAAAATAAAGTCATTCGAAACTAATTAAAAACTTCTAAGTAACTTGTAGTATGGCCATCTCTGAGTCCTCTCCCAAGTCGAGCTGTCTACTGAGGGTCACCTGAAACATTTAATAAAAGGGTGTGAGTTTCCAAACTCAGTGTGTACGACCCTTGGTAATCCAATCAACATGCAATTATCACATTGGGCCTAAACCCTATCAAAATCGGTGGTCTTGGGCCTTAGCCCACAATGACCTCATATCACATTGGTATCACATGAATACAACGCTCCCATCCCAAATCCAACCCTGCTCTCCATTTCCCTTCCAACCCTACACTCTTGTGGGGATATAAATATCAACCCACCCATCCCTACACTCCAAAGGTAGCACCAACAGCGGCACTACTCAAACGTTGCAGCAAGGCTGCTAAGCATATAATGGGCTTAAAGCCATTGGTGGATCCACGGTCGTCAAGCGACTATGCGATCCTCACATATCTTCCTCCATATCATCAAACCCACCCAAGTGCAACATATATCTTATGAATGCATCATACACATTTTCACACATTAAGCACCTAGGGGTATTTTAGTTATTTCACTACCCAGGGGTATTTCCGTAAATCTACCCTACAGGGGTATTTTGGCAATTTTGCAAATCAGGGGTATTTTGGTAATTTTGCAATTAAGGGTATTTTGGTAATTTTGCAATCAATGGTATTTTGGTAATTTTGCAAATCACGGGTTTTAGTTATGAACTTTGGCCCATTAATAAGTCCTTGCGGCTAAAGTAAACAGACACTATGCACCAGGTAGGATCCAAGAGAAGAGGAGGTGGGTCGCTAGGACCGCTTAAGTACCAAGCTCTCCCTAGATCCAATCCTAGACATGCATAAGTCCATTGCCACACTTTAACCTAACGGCTCGTCCACAGACATGCTTGATAATTAAATTAAGTTTTATGATATTTAAGAATTTATCAGAACTAGGCCTAGAGTCCATAAACCCTAGCATGCATTTCTAAAATCCCACAAGGCCCACTAAGCCTATTTATGTCCATATAACCCTTTAAACCCCATCATGTTTATATGGCCTATTAGGCCCAATCTTATTCAAATCACACCACCATATCAATCCATCATTCAATTTTCACATGTCAATTCCTGCCGATTTGGGCCCATGAGCTCGGCAGGCCCATTTAGCCCCTTTTGGCCCGGTTGGCCAAATAGTAACCTGAGGCCATGAGATCGCTCTCTTGGCCTCGGTAATCTTATCGGTGTCCCCACACAAATGTTTGCACGCTTGTGTGGTTGCCGACGCTAACCTTTCAGCTTTTCGGCTTTTCGGCATTCCGGTTTTTCAGGATTTCGACTTTTGCCGATTTGTCGTGTGTGAAGTGCATGTACACACCTGGTTAATGCGATGTGCTACACTATCCCCAGCCTTGAACCTACAACCAATAGCAATATCCAATCAATCAACACTTAACCACAATATTTACCCAAAAAAACTGAAGCCTTACCATAACCTTACTGTGTGCCACCAGTTCTAGTAGCCCTTCATTAGCTACTATTCACAAATATCCCCTAGATCTGCACCCACACATATACTATCAAAAATCAAGTGACTCATATTCCACAGAAGTCACCTCTATAAGACACACTTACATTCGGCCACTTACTAATCCACAATTTAGACGAGTACAATTACCACTTGCTAGCGATCCTTACCACCTTGCGATCTTTGAACCCTACCCTTGTTAATACAAGGTTAACAGCAAGAAAGAGTTAGATAGCCCTCCGGCTTTTACCAAAACACACTAAAGGAGGTTGACTAAGTACTTACCGAATCCAACCTTTGATCCTGCGGTCTAGATAGCTACTGAACGAGATCCGGCTTTTAAAACTTGATTAAGAGTAGATAACAGCAACTGATTTGTGATGGAGGAAAAATAACAAGGAATCGGCAAAAAGATAGGGCTATTCGATTATAAGGGAATATTCGGCTTTCAGAGAAAGAAGAAGAACGCAACACCAATAAGGATTTCGGCAAAAAGGAATGATGGTTTTTCAGCAATGGAAGAATTCGGCAACGAAAGAAATAGAATGAGGAGGAGAAAAGAAAAGTAATGGAAAACCCAAGGAACCTCTCAAAGGAATTCGGCACCCCCCTTTTATAGCCAAAAGCCGAAACTACCTTCCCCCAAAGTCCCATTTGGCACCAACTCTTTACACTTCTCAGCTCCTAACTTTTCTCCCTGATAACACCTCAATTTCATCCTAAATTTCCTCCTCAACCATCTCACAAGACCAATTCAAACTCTCCAATGCAAGAGTTCAAATCCAACACAAACTCTAGCCGTCCAATCTGTAAAAAAAACACTCCAATAAAATACCATGCCACTACTCGAACCTTGGACTCCCTTGCCTACTAATGACGCCACCTCTCTGCTCCCTAAGTGGTGCCACTTTGCCACTACACCAAAAGCTCTTTTGTATCATTTTTATTCTTCATTTATTTAAAAGGCCTACTAACTGAAGTCACAGTTCCCTTGGGGATTAAACCAAATTTTTTCCTATACCCTTACTTGATCCCAGGACATCTCCAACACCTCTAGACACTCCAAATTCATTAACCCTCAAAGCCCACATGCCAATTGTCATTTTCTAGCTCACTTAAAAATTTTCTAAGACCCAAAGCCCAAAGCCCAATAGGCCCAATTCTACTAGGCCCAAATTCGGGGCGTTACAAGTATGGAGTCTGGCAATGTGCCTACCATTGGCTTCAATATATGTTGTAAGATCCTCAATCATCCTTTTACGAATACTAGAGGGAATGGACTTAGGGCTTGAAGAGTATGACATTTCCTAGGTCTAAGGTGATTCTTCTTGCTGAACATCATTATTGTCAGAAGCAACTGGTTCCTTATATTGATCATTTATGGTGTGCTTGCCTTCTATCCATTTGTGGAAGAATTTCAGCTCTGTACCGGATTCTCATAATATTTTGTGCTTTGAAAAATATGAGGATTTTGCTTATGAAAGGCATAAAGCATTTGATCTTCCATGAATTACACTATTATTTACATCTTTTTTACACATAACTTTAGCTTGTTTAATAGTTAAATCAAAGTATCTTAGTATATATTTAGGTTATCATACTTAAAGTAGTAATTTATGCTTCTTAGTAGTTTTTATTACATCTTAGATATCTAAATAAAATTACCTAGTATTGTAGGAAAAATTGGGAGCTAAAGATGCATATTTAGGCTGAAACTGATGCTTATGTCGTGACATCAAGACATTGATGTCTCAACATTAAAGACAAAAGCCAAAAACAAGTCTTGGAGTGAACATGCCTTTGATTTCACGACATGCCCCCTACTGTGTTGCGACACCCCCTGTGTTGCAACACTGCAGGCCTGTGTTGCAACACCGACCCTGCGCAGCCCAAAAAAATCCAACACATGAGAATTATGTTTTGGAGGGAAATTAGGTGTATTTTTCCTAGTCGAACTCTAAAAATCTCAATGATAATTTAGGAACTTTAATATTTCGAGTTTAACCTATATAATGGCCATTGTAATTAGTTTAAAGACATAATTTTATGGAGACAGAAAATATACTTAGGGTTTTTTATTTTGTTCTTAGTTTTTACTTAAGGTGTTTTATGTTCTTGTAATCGGGAGATTCTATTCCAAAGTGAGACTTTCGTGAGTGGAGATTGTTGCAAAGCCACGCTTTCATCGATAAATCCATGAGCATCTTTTTCCTGTATTCTATTCTTTATATATCTTTCTTAACATTGTTAATTGAATGTTTGTGTAAAAATTAGAATCAGTTTATACTTTATCTATAATTCGCATGTTTTAATTGTATTAATCTTATTAATTGATTGAAATGTAGATTTTTCTTAGCGGATCAACTGTTTAGGAGAGGAAGAACTTAAACCCTAGGCTTAAAGACCCTAGGAAGTCTTTTAGGTGGGAATTAACCAAAAATTGGTATGGTCTATCCGTGAACACCTTAGCCCTGAACTGGTCTGAATTGTGAGGTTGAAAGATAAGTAGTTCTTGCCGACTCATTAGGTTAGTTGAATGTCGAGAGGCACAACTAGGTTGATGACTAGCTGGTTGAATAGAGCCATACATCAATAATTAATTAGGCAAAGCAATTGGATCTAGGCTAATGGAACTCGCGTAGTCGACACAAGGGATAGGAGAAATTGATACATGAACTTAGGAGTAGATTTATGTTTAATTCAATTTATTTAGTTTATTAACATTATCATCATCTTGGTTCCATATTAACAATACTAATTCGTGACTCAAGTAGATTAGTAATTATTTTCGGTAAGTGGCTTGATAGCAGTTTTCCCCAAGCTACAATCCGTTGGGTACAATCCTCGAAGTACTTACCTACTTCATTATAACTATATTACGACCTAACCCATATACTTTTGGACACCATCTCAATTCCATATATTTTGTAGTAGTATTCACACTCTGAACGTTAGTACATCCGGAGGTGGTCAATATCTAGGTTGAACTTTTTTGGCGTGCTTCACAATCTCATCAAAGATCATTTGGCCCATGTCAAATTTGACCATATTAACCACTTTTCTCAACATAATTGCAAACTTTTTTCTAACTAAACCATGCTAACTATTGGGGGCTCAATTCCTTGTGGCTATTACATACAAGGTACATAAACCATTGAAAGTGAAGATGCATGAATGTTAACTTTCTCGGGCCAAGATAAATGCATATTTTTTGTTAAGCCACTACATTTTGGTCCAATGTCTTATCTAAGCCCACCATATTTTGATAGTAGCAATTAAGGACCTTCTTAATCTTTGCAGTGCCAAAATTATACCACTCTACATGCACGACCACCTTATTATACAACTTCTCATTCTTATTAGAGATACTACCAAGCTTATTAGCATAAAATTCCATGATAATATTACGAACATAAGCTTCACAAAGCTCATAGAACCTATCAATCCACTATTTTTAGAATTACATCTATATAATGATCAGAAAAACTTATCCACTTTACATTTTGTTCTTCTATAATGTTCTCTTTTTTATCACAGAGACATACCTCTTGGAATAGGCAACATCTAGAAACAACTTTTTCTTTATCTTCATCTTCGTCATCATTTTTTCTGGTTTCTTGGTAGCTTAGGTTACTTTAGCAAGAAGATTTGGAACACCTACTTCCCTTAACTTCTTATTCCTTTAACTAGAAGTAGTAGGAACATTAGGACGCTTAGCCTTAGGTTTCACCATGCTTCTTAAGGGAATGTCCTCATTAGTATTGGAATCAATGATAGTATTTAACTTATCAAATGATTCATTTATATTATCTTCTTGAATCTTCATTTTTTTCCTTTTTTTTTACAATCAGTGTTTCCCTTTGTCTTTGTTTTTTAGGCTGCGAGAGTGCCAAACTCATTTTCCTCAACCAAGCTTGTAACACATCCTACGAGTTCGCGTGGTTCTAGAGGAAGTAGGCACCTCCTCGGTGATCTTAACATCAGTATTAGAGGCACCAATCTTGACTTCTTCTTTACCAGTAGGAACATGATCTTTCTCAATTAATTCTTTAGCCTAATCTTGTTCTACCACAGGTTATTGGATCTTTGTAGTAAAAACCTCAATTTCCTTTAGGCTTTTTGGAGAGGACAATTCAGCTATTGTAGTAGCCACATTGACGAAAGTGTTATTAATGATTGAGACTAATTCACCTTGACTTGTAATCACTTAGATTAAGGCTTTTATTCTCTAATCAGAGAAACTAGTATATTCAAGAATTAGAGGGTTGTTTAAAAAAGGCATTAATTCAACTATTTTTTGCAAGATAACCCATGGTGGTCTAGTTGTTTGTGTTTCCATGGTGGCTGAAACACATTCATCTACGCCCTTTGGTGTGGTTAGAACAACAAATTTAAAAAAAGGATGTGCTTTGGGAAGTGGGCACTTTCTTATTTTCACCATCGTCTCTATGAACTTGGGGATTGGATGTTCCCTCACTAGTTGATTGTTGTAATTGTTGTTACTTTTGATATTCCTCTACAGACGTAGCTTTTACTCGAACTAAAGTCAAATAACAAAGTTTTCTTATGAACGGACTTAGGGTTTTAAGAAAGAATCAAGAAATTGAAAGAAGGCTAGTTGTTGGATCTAGTTCCCTAAGTGTAGTATTTTCGTCTATATGCACTTATATTTTTTTGAATAGATTGGTTTAATAAAATATTCATGAATTAGGTTAATACCCTTTGTATATTGTCCTTAATGGTTTCTACATGCAAAGCAAAATGGAAGCAAATATTACATCCCTGGTTGTCTAATGTTTAACTAATAGTAAGTTGTATTGCGTGGTTAGATCATAATACAAAAGCATAACTTATATTAGTAGACAACTTATATTAGAAGACAAACCTAAAAATATCCTTATTTTAATCAGAAATGAGCAAACCGATTGAAAGGATAATATCATGTCTATTAAGTCCAATTGATGAGATGAAATGATTTATAATTAAGTTCTAGTTTTTCACCTATTAATTATAAACTCATGTAGTCACAAAGTCATTCCACTATAGTATTGTAACTGAGCTCTCCCAAACGACATACCATTACGAAAGCAACTATTCATTGCTCGTCCAATGACATTTTCATAAGTGTGTTACCCTCATAGGATATCCCTAACCTCTTTGGGATAATATTTGTTCTCCCAATATGATCCCATTTTATCTCATGGTAACCATTACATCTTCTTTCATGAAAAGTCAGTTACTATCAAATAGTAATCAAGTCATCTATCACAAAGACGAATGACCTGTGTGTTGAAAAATGTGTCCATATTGTAGTAAACATGTAACTATTTTCTATGTATTTGAACGATGAATAAATAAAAAAAGTTAATTTCACATTTCACTATTCTATCTTTTGTGTTCTTATCTTTCATGTTTTGAATACATAGCAAAATTGTGACAAGCAAATATTAGCTCATTGATTGTCTAAGTTCAAACTGATGATACTAGCACTATAAGAATATTTACATTACGAGAAAGACAACTTACATTAGTAGATAATCTGAACTAGTCTGAAATCTCATAAAAGAATTAAAGTTAGCGTTTGATTCAAATACTTGAAGGATTATTATATCGTCTACGATTCCAATTAGGGAGATGGCTAGCCTTGGCTATCGGAGTAGTTGACTCCATGGGTAGAGACATGGATGCACTTATTGGAAGAATGATACATTGGACAACCCAAGTTAAATTAATTTTGAATTCATTTGTGAATTAATTCACTTGTAACGTTCATGGTGTGATTTACCTAAATCCTGAGTTAGTCACTGACCATGCATATGTAACTCATGTGCTTTGATATAAGTGGAGGCTTATGCTCTAAATATGATCGAGCTCATAGCCGGTATGTTGGGTACATGACTTTTGTATGGCATGACTTTACTAGCAACAATGGAATTCATAGCTCGATTAAAGAGTTAATGATATCCTCTCATTGGCATTGTGTGGTTTGATAAATATGGAACATGGTCACGGGTTTCTTGTTCTTGAGCGAGCAATTTATCAAAGTCACTTATTGATAGTGATCATATTAATTATTAAGAAGACACAATGGTGACAATGAGATAAAATAGAATTGTATTAAATGAACAGATTTAACTTGAAGGAATCATATGACGGTAACAAACACATGATGAGATCATTGGATGAAGTAGTTGGAAGAATTTCTTTCGTAAAGAGTATACAATAAGGAGTCTTCAATCATGATACTTCTTGTGGACTGACTCCATGATTAAGCAAATTGCGAATTATCAGAACGAAGCTTTTAGACATAATTACAATTGCTACAACATAATTGTATATTTCAGATTGGTCCCTCTGCTAACTCAATAAAAGCTTGATCGGACTGCATTTGAATCAAAAGGAAATTCTATAACTTTGTAAATAATTTAATTGAGTCGATTTATTCGATGTGGAATTAAATTGGGCGGTCGTGAGAATTGTTCAACTAGAGAATTTGGTTAAAGAATTTTCTTGAAAAATTAATTTTGGAAAATCACAGTGATTTTAGGGAAAATTAATTTTGATCAAGCAAAATTAAATTAATCAAAATAATTAAAATAATTTTGATATTTTTTTAAATTAATTTTCAAGTTAGACAATTGGCCAAATGAGAAATTAAACTTGAAATTTGGACTTGAGATCGAACATTGGAATCAAGAAACAAAAACTGAGAATGAGACCCAAAACTGGTCGAACTGGGTCTGATATGTGAAACCCTGTTGACGGTCCAACTGGTGGTAAGACCAGATCATTTGGGTCGTCACTAAGCCCGGACCTAACCGGCTCAGGGTGTCGTGCAGGTGTCGCACCTACGATGGCACCACTAAACACAGCAGTGTCGGTGACAACGACGGTGGCATTCCGATGGTCGGCGGGTGATCCTTTGGCGATTGAGCAGTGGAAGAATCACACTCCTACTAGAACTCTACCGGATAATTTAATTTCAGATTAACTATTTCAAAAATAATATTATTTTAATATATTTCATATTAAATTTAATTTGATATTATCTTGATAGTAGTTTGTTAATTTAATATTAAAGTGATTATTTTAATATTAGATTTAATTTAACATTTATCTTATAGATAAATATTTATTAATTTAATAGACTTAATCTTAAATTTAATATAAAATTTATCTTGATAAGTATTATATTAATTTATTATTAAATTAATTAAGTTTGATTTTAGTTGAACTCTGTAAACTTTTCCTATATAAAAAGAATCTTGGGTCATTATTTTTTCATAAACTTGAATTCAAGAGACAAGTTGTAGAGAGAAAAAATTATAAGAAGTTGTTTCAGAAGATTTCTCGAGATATTTTTCTCATTTACAACTGACCCAGAAAT
Organism: Gossypium australe; assembly: GCA_005393395.2. Lineage (NCBI taxonomy): Eukaryota > Viridiplantae > Streptophyta > Magnoliopsida > Malvales > Malvaceae > Gossypium > Gossypium australe. Next base: position 28,660,066 of record CM016623.1, read on the forward strand.
TTAGAGAAATTATGAAATTGTCCCCATGGTTATTTTGTGGAAAATTTTCTAATTCGAAGCAAGCCCACACTCAGCAGACACGATCTTGAGGCAAATTTTGTTCTTCTCTTCTTGCTTCTATTCTCAAACTCGGTCTTGTTTTCTTATTTTCTAACTCGATCTTGTTTTCTTATTTTCTAACTCGATCTTGTTCTTCTCTTCTTGCTTCTATTCTCAAACTCTAGCCGAATTTTCTATTTTCTCAATATTATCCCCTTCTGAGTCGAACTATCTTTTTCCCCAACACTAGTTTCTTTTGGTCGTAAGGAGTGCAGAAGTCGGATACCTCTACTCTCTCGCTATCAACTATTGTTGAATCTGTTCTCATTTCTTTCTCCTTCCATAAAGTTGCGGTTTTCTTTTCTGTTTGCCGAGATCGAGAGTAGGTAATAGTGATTCTTTTTATTTAGTTTTCGTTACTGGTATTATTCCTTTTCCTTCTGCCAAATCCCCCCTCTTTTCTCTTACTCTAATGATGGTTGGTACCTAGGGTTGCTTGCGGTTTGATAGAGGGGCAAGTGACTGGAAGCAATCGACATACTACTTTTGGTTCTTGACCAAAGTAAGTGTTCTTGCCTTGTTTTGGTTAGAGGCCGAATATTCTTGATGGCTCTATTAACTGCCAAGTGTGGTTTTAACTATATAGTTATAATCTCTTTTAATAAGGTTTTTGAACGCAAAATTCAATAAGAGGTTTATTAGTCGCTAACAGTTGGGGAGGACTTAGCAGAGCTAGTTCGAATGAGGTGCGGTGCTAGGGATTCGTAGTGCGCTTCGTAACAGGTGTGTACACATACCACCCAAACTATAGATCGGCAAATGCTGGAATGCCGAAATGCTGAAAAGCTGAAAGTACGACATCGGTTGCCATACAAGCGTGAGAACACACGTGTGGAGAATCCAATGCATAGTAGAGGCCACCATGAGGCTCTCATGGGCTTAGTGTAAGAGTATGCCCAAAGATCAATCATGAGATGGTTGTAATAACATACTTAATTTACCATGTTTATTAATATAAAGCGTTGTCATTATTATTTCAGTTTTTCTTTCTGTGTGTATAGATAAACTGTTTTATAATAATGTCCTGAGAATAATATGATTATTCTTAAAAGATCCTTAGTCGAGTATTATTGTTGACTAGGACAATAATAATGCATTAAGACTAACATGTAGTTGATTGATGATAAAGAGTTGTCATTGATATGGAGTGTCAAAATCAATGCATGAATATGTGTGTTAGAGAACAACATATTGGATTGACCCGCTATGAGTATGTTTCTTGGATTATTATGTAATTGTCACAACATTACTCATAGTGATTAATATGTATATAATCCTCAGACTTGAGATCATTATTATCCCAGCATCGTGAGTTGTATATTTTGATACAGTCAAACGTACACCGTAACAGGTTGTTCTATAAAGGCTGATGTTGGATATACCACAATCTATGTAGAGGGATATGGTTGATCAATAAAGGATAAGTCCCTCCTACATAATAGGAGTAATATCTTAGGCCACTTGATTGAGTGAGACTAGAAATGCATGGCCATGCTCAAATAAGTTGATATGAGATGTCATACTAATTTGTATATCATAGTCTACTCAAGATATCAAGAAACATGGGATGGATTATGCAAGTGTGACTATCCCATGACTTGTATCTGTTCCAGAGATAAAGGACTTAAGGATTAATGCATGAAAGGTTAATCACGAAAGGTTATGTCGAATCATGACTTCTTGTAACTTAGGTAGCAATGATGCATTGCTAGATGCCACTCATTGTCTGTGACAATAGAATCGTTCTAGTATTACTGCTAACGTTGCAAGAACCTACAGGGTCACACCCTATGGTTGAAATGAACGAAATAAAATATAGTTGGTATTGTGCTTGGTTGTCACATAAATTAAATTAATTAAAGAATTAATTTAATTGGGCAATCAAATATTGAACATATTATATGTACAAGGATGTTGTACACATAATGATAACATAATTTTATTAATATATGAATTTGATTCATATATAAATTTAAATAAATATAGTTTACCGGAATCCTTATTATAATTAATGTAATTGTAATTTTCAGATATAATTACTGTAATTATAATTTTCGGTTAAAAACTTTATTGTATTTATTTAATCTTGTAATACATTCAAGACATACCAATTATAAAAGGCCCAATTAAGAGGATACCTATTATAAAAGGCCCAATGAGAAAGGCACCCATTATAAAAGGTATTAAAAGGAGACAAAACTAAAGAAGAAAACCCTAAGTGATTGCTTGTTTGGTCTAGCAGCCGTCAAGCAAATAAGCCTCCAAAACAGTTTTGGAGATTTCTTCCGTTCATAGTCAAACCGGGTGGATTACGTAGAGGCCGACATCGGAAAAGGTTGAGGCTTGATTCGACAGTAGATCAAAACTCTTGTTGCCAAGGCGTCGCTGTCTACTCAGATTGAAGTTTTGGTAATTTCGAAACCTTTATTTCACCCCGATTCGTTCCTCACACATGGATCCATGATTTGGATCGACGGATCTAATTTTATTCTGCTGCGCCATGGGGTACCGGCGTTCCAACACTTAGGTCGTTTTGGACCGTTTTGGGTCGAAATGGGTCGTGTGGGCCCAATAGGCCTGTGGGCCCCACACAGATTAAATTTGCATATTGTGGTAAATGTTAGACAGAATCGTGTAGTCCACATGGCTAGGTTCGTTTTTGGGCAATGGGACGTGTGGGCCCACTGAGCTGGTGGGCCCTACACAGATAAAATGCATGTTATATGGTTGCTATTAGTTCGAATTGTGCTATTCGTATAGCTGAGGCTATTTCTGGGCTAATTGGGCCACATGAGCGTGTGGGCCTACTTAGGCTGAGTATTGGGCTTTGGGCCCAATTACACCGTTTTGACGATATATGTTATTTGTGTCGCTCGAGGCGATTGTAGACCTTCGGGAAGGTTGTTAAATGATCGAAATACCCCCACAGGGTAAAACGACTGTTATGCCCCTAAAGGGCAAAATAACTAAAATGCCCCTACATGTTATATGATTCTTATTGTATGTTATTTATGATATGGTTGCATTTATGAGATATTATGCTACATAGGGTTGGGTTATGTGATTGGAGGAAGTATTATGTTCTGGCAGCACTGCTGCATATTTCTGATGGCTATTAGCCTACCGTTCTGGCAGCTTTGCTGCAAATTCTGTTTAGTGCAGCATCGGTACTATTATGTGGTGTGTAGGGATGGGTGGGTTAATACTATATCCCCACATGGTGTGTACGGTTGGACGGAGCTGGTGTGTAGAGGCTGGATGGATAGGGCTTTTGCATGCTTGATTATTCTGATTCTGTTCTGTTTATGGTTAAGGCCCACACTGCATCTGTTATGTAATGGACTTAGGCCTAGTTAGACACTGCTTCTGAGATGGGCCCAGGACCACACTGATCTGATTGATCACAGTCTGTTTTTATTTGGGATGCACACTGAGTTTTCACAAACTCACCCAACTGTTTAACTTTGCAGGTAGTCCCCATGCGTAGATGGTTTGGAGCTGCGAGGGACTTGGATCTGGCCACACATTTAAACTTGCTTTGGATTTTATTTACCTTATTTATTATTTTTGGGTTGTAATAAGGCCTTTAATTTCTGGGTTTTAAATTTGGAATCTTATTTATAGGTTTATAATTGCTAGAAGTAAAACACCAAAATAACAACTATTTTTCGAAATATCACGTTTTCACAACTGTTTTAAATTAAGCTTCAGCAACAAATAAAGTTTTAAAGGTAATAGCGTTTTACAAGAGAATGACTTTTAATAAACCACGTTTTAAAAACAAGCAAACAAAACCTGAGGTTTTTAAATGGCAACAAGTTTTAATTGTAAAAAGGGTTGTTCAATGAAAACCTGGATTTCAAAAAACACTTCAATGTGACACGCCGGATTCGAGCCTAACTTCTAGGTCGGGTTTGGGGTGTTACAAAATTATATATATATGAGTTAAGTGTAATTACATGTGAGAGTATATGCTAGTTTTATGAATTAATGAAGCATGAACACGTGATTTTGACTCGATTAGAATACTATTGTAAATGTGCTGTAGTATGCTCTTACTTAAACTTTGATGTTGTGTATGCTTGTGGCTATTCTGACATTCACTAAGCTTGTTTAAGCTCACGCACTCTTTTTAAACCTTTGTAGACAATTAGCATTGTGGTGTGAGTGGTGTGGAAATTTCCAAGGGAGTGATCCAAGTAGATTTAGCATTTGTGGGAATAAGGTAATATGGTAGATTTATTGTAACACCTCTAACCCCGTCTTCGTTATCGAATTAGGGTTATAAGACATTATCGTACAAATCAAAACATTTAACTTTAATACAGAAAAATTATGCAACTTAATATAATCATAGTAAAAATAATCTTCCAAGCCTTAAATCGAGACTACGGGGCCCTAAAAATAACTTGAAAACAATCAATGATCAATTTGAAACAAAACAAAAACTTTTGGAAAAATCTTGAAAACAGGTAAACAGGGGTCACACGGCCGTGTGACATAGCCCAGACCGTGTGGACATTCGAAGTCTAGACACACGGTCATGTCCCAGCCTGTGTGTTCAATCGTATAGGCGTTCGAAATAGGGTCACATCTCCATGTCGTAGGCCATGCGCCAGACCATCTATGCATTCGATATTGAGTCACACGGCCATGTCGCAAGCCGTGTCTTCGACCGTGTAGCATATTGGCTTGAAACACACGGCCGTGTGGGGTGACCATGCTTGACACACAGTCGTGTGATAGCTTATGTCCCAGGACGTGTGCAACATAATTTGCCTCTAAAACAAGCCAAAACATGAACATTTTCTTGCACAACAAACCATACCATTTCCAATCATTTTCGCATGACCAAAACACTTTACAACATACCAAAAAAACATACCAAAATCAACCAACTTAGGTGCCTAACCAGTATACCTTCAATTGACACCACAATTTAACACATCAACTTGACTCAATTCAACATTTCAAGTTCATTCATTAAGCAAAAATCATATATACTAAATAACAGTTTCAAAGCATATCATTCAACCATATTTACCTACTTTCATATGAGAATACATAAATGTCACATACCATATATTTCCACTTTCATTTGCAATTCATCAACTAAGGACATTAAGACACATATAAGCTTGGCGCAAACTAAAAATATACCAAGTTATCAAATAAACATTCAAGCCCTATTACATGCCAAAATGCACCTATATCATTTAATTTAAATTTCTATTCAGTGTACCTTCATTGGTACACAAGTTAACATCCAAATCAACTCAAACTCAATGCCATAAATCCATGTTTTAAAATTACATCACACATCTACCATTTAACCACTTAATTCACACTTCAATGAACCAAAAGCCATCTAAATCACAAGGCATTCACAAGAGACTAAAACCCATACTTACATATACATTTATAAGCCAACATCAAGGCATATAGGCAAATAAACATCAAGGCATAAAATAAACTCCTATTACATGCCATTTATAATCGTTAACCAAAATAAACAAAACTACCAATATGACGAATAGATAGTATGATGGTGCTCTGACAAGATTCCAATCGATCAAGCTTTCCGATGACCTACAAGGAAGAGAAAAACAATTGCGTAAGTAACTAATGTTTAGTAAGCTTGTATAACAAAAACATAAACTTACCAAACACAAAATGATTAAACCATTAAACATTGCTCCTTAGATCATATGGATATTCTTCTTTCCTATCCACAACACTTCACATAGTTAGTAGATACATTTAAGAACATATCAACCAATGAAACATGGCACATATCATGTAAAGGATTTCAATATGTAAATCATCCATCATATAATCCATTTGTCACATTTTTCCTTTCAATTATACTATTACATTTTCCATTCCATATTCTCAATAACGTAGCTCATTTCATTTACGTACCTTTTCGTTTTAAACCTTAATTATCTGTTGAACCAAATGAAACAACATCAAATAATCAGAAAATACTCATATAACCATTTAATTCTCTAAACACACCACAACCACAACTAGATAACATATTTATAAACATATGAAACATATAATTACACCAAGGCATTAATATTCATTATCAAACTATACTAATCGAAATATTCATATCATTTTCATACTTATGATACATATCTCACCTGAAACATGTTACCTAAATAGTGAATGGTTGAAGGATGAGTTATCGACCTTTTCATTTATATCATTTTCGACCTTTTCATTTGATATCATTTTCAGATAACATTCATTTCAATCTTTTCATTGATACAGAAATACCGAATATAATGTCATGGTATCTTTCAACCATGGTCTTTTTCCTTTTTGAGTATAATACCATGATGTATTTCAATCATAGACTTTTCCTTTTCTCAATCAAGACAATCTCAAACACCAATTCATTTATACATATGTAAAGATATCAATTAATTTTATAAATTCAAATGTAATATTTAAAATAAAATATAAACTTACCTCGATAAATACAATTATAAAAACGAAGTCGACGTGTAACACCTTTAACCCGTATCCGTCGTCGGAGTAGGGTTACGAGGTATTACCGATCAATACACATCATTTAACATACATAACTTATACATTTATGCATTCATACTCAAATAACATTTAATCACAAACACATCGTCCCTTCTAAGGGTCTACGAGGCCTTAAACATGCTTTAGAAGTGGTTCAGGACTAAACCGATAACATACAAAAAATTTTAAAAACTTAGAAAATTTTCAACCATACAGGTGTAACGCCCCAGATTTTGGGCCTGGAAGTTTTGAGGTTTGGTGGTTAGGGTCATAAAGAAGGGTGTGCTTTTAGGTTTATTCTCGTGTTTAAATATCAGAATGGGCCTGCTGGTCTGGTGGTTGAGTGAGTGTTAATGTACCTTTGGCTTCTGGGTTCGAGTCACTGTGTGCGTATTTTGAAAGTCTTTTGATTTTGTTTTATTTTTATTGAGTGTTTATAATTATTTATTATTTTTAATTTGTCTCTGGGACGTTTTCTTTTGCTGGTTATTTTTTTATTTGGTTTGATTATCCTTTGTTCTTTTCCTTTTTCTTTCTGTCGCTTGGGGGAAAACAGTTTCTGTTGTGTAGATATTGAAGAGTTTCGCTCCTCTGGCGTTAAATAAGGTGTGGGATTCGAATCTTGTCTGTAACAGATCGATTTAGACCCTAGTCAGAACAGTGGTTTTGAGACCACAAATTCGAGGTCAAAAAAAATATTTTTATATTATTTTTGATGTTTATAATATGTGATCGAGCATGTGTGGAAATTTTATCGTTTGTGTGTCGAATTGAGAAAAATGACTTAATCGCATAAAAAGTAAAAGTTGTGTGCTAGTTGCTAAAGTGTTAGATTGTCATGGCTTATTAATTTTGGAGTCCTTAAATTGAAATTACACCATTTGAAGCATGCATGGACGGTTAAGGACATTAAAAATACATGTTTTTTATGTTATATTAAAAGGGATAAAATGGTAAAATGTGTATTAAGGTATAATAAATAAATAAATAAGGAATTAAAAGCCATTATCATCTTCCTTAGCCGAATTTGAAGAAGAAAAAGAAAGAGATAGGGTTTTGTAACATTCGACCATAGTTGCTCAAAATCAAGGTATGTTTTAAGCTCGATTTTTAGTAAGTTTTACGTTTTTGTGATCGTTGCTTTGTGTTCTAGCTAGCCCATGCTTTAATTTTAGAATTTGATGAAGATTTTGAGAAATTCCATTGATGAATGCTTGAGCTTTGTGATAGTTGGTGATGAAATATGAAAGATATGTGATAGATTAACATATTTTGTCTTTGAATTTTTGGTGAATTTGAGTAATTTGGGCTAAATTGAGAAAAGTGTAAATTGAAGGACTAAAATGTGAAATAAATGAAATGTATGGATTGGTATGATCATAGTGAACATTCGGATAAGCATGGGTGATATGAAATTATGTGTATTTGATGATTTTATGAAATAAGGACTAAAGTGTCGAAATGTGAAAATGTGGGGGATATTTTGTAAAATGCCCTAAATATTTGTGTTTGGACTAAATTGAATGAATTAGTGATTGAATGAGTTAAATTTGAATACGTATAGACCAAGAAAGGAGAGATTTGGATCGAGATCGAGGCAAAGACAAAGTGCTCGGTTGATTGATTAGTCTCAGTATTTCTACGTCTGAGGTAAGTTCGGATATAATACAAGTTGTTTAATTTATATCTATGTGATGTGAAATGAATGAACGTATAGTTATTGAATTATAAATTTTATATGTGATATTGATAAATGTGGCACTAAGTGTGCGAAATAAGAATCGGGACAGAGGTGATTAGCACTGTGTGTGCGAAATAATAGAAGCTACGGCTTTAATGATTGGCACTGTGTGTGCCATACCAAATTATGTTATGTTTTATATTGTGGCACTAAGTGTGCGATATTATATAAGCTTCAGCTATGAATTGGGCACTAAGTGTGCGATTGAATTGAAGAGATAGGGAACAGTGAATAAATTATGGTATCGAGCATTGAATAGCAAGAACGTTAGATAACTAAGTGTTGGCAAAGGTATGTTTCGAACCTATGTGGTTGATGTTATTGTTTAAAGTTGAGTAGATAGATGTATGAGTATATGGTTGAGGATGATATTGTTTTGAGTTGTGAATTTATCTAAGTGATGGTTTATTATGTATTGATATTGCATTATTGAGTAATATGTACTATATTACGAACTTACTAAGCTTTAGAGCTTACTGTGTGAATTGTTTCTCTGTTTTACAGTGTCAGTAAAGCTAGCTCGAATCTGGGGATCGTCAGCTACTCAATCACACTATCGGCTATCTATTTTGGTACTTTTGAAAGATGTATATAATTGGTATATGGCATGTATAGACTAGTAGATATGGTACATTTTGAGATGTTGGTCTTTGCTATGTGATATGGCTTGGAAGTTTAATGATATTGGCTATTATATATGGGCTATGAAAATAATGAATATGGTACGAAATAGTGAAAATGGAAATGGTATGCTTCATGCGTAAATTGGTTGATGAGTATGATGGTTCAAATGTGAACTTGTGGTATAAATACCCTTGTTTTGCAAAATTACCTAAATACCCCTGTAGAGTAGATTTACGAAAAAACCCGTGGATAGTGAAATGACTAAAATACCCCTAGGTGCTGAATGTGTGGAAATGTGTATGTTGCATTCATGAAATATATGTTGCACTTCACTGGGTTTTGATGATACAAAAAAAGATTTGAGGATCGCATAGTCACTTGACGACCGTGGATCCACCGGTGGCTTTAAGCCCATTATAGCAGCTTTGCTGCAACGTTTGAGTAGTGTCGCTGCTGGTGCTACCTTTGGAGTGTAGGGATGGGTGGTTTGATATTTATATCCCTACAGAAGTGTAGGGTTGGAAGGGAAATGGAGTGCAGGTGTAACACCCTGGTTTAGGGGCTATGCAGGTTGTGTGTAATTCGGGTGTTGGTAGGTTTTTGGGTGTGTTTAGAGGTGTTTTAGAGGTTTTGAGAATGCTCGGATAATAGGGGAAAGCTGTGGAAAATTTTGGATTTTTAAGTAATAAAGAGGGGGCTTGGTTTCTGAGGGTTTAAAGGAATTAATTGGGCGTTTAAGGCACAAGAAAGGATCTGGCAAAGTGACTTCATGCGCTGCTTTAGGGGGCTGGAAGTAGCGCCAGTGGGGGGCTTGGGTTCGAGTCCAAGCGGCAGCAATTTTGTTTTATTTTCGCGTCAGGGGACTGGGCTAGGTAGGCCTTAAAAATAAAAGGGCAGGTTTGATGGGCATGGAAGTCCAGTGGCAAAGTGGCACTCATGCGCCACTTAGGCGCTGGAGGGAGGAGAGAGCGCGGGTTCGAGGGGCTGGAGCTGCATTTGGGCGTTTTTATTTTGCTTTTTGGTGATGGGCTGAAGAAGGTAGGTGTTAAGAATAAATGTTGGGGACTTAGGGCATGAAGCAACGCCTGGCCCAAGTGGCCTGGGCGCTACTTGGCAGCAGGGTTCCCCCAGGTCCTGTGTTCGAATCCTGGGGGCTGTAGGTGGAGTGGTTTTTCTTTTTGTTGCCGATTGGGGTATTGGACGGCACATGGTTGTTGCATTTGAGGTGTAACTCTTGTTGGTCAGTAGCTGATAAGTGTTAGACGGCTAGGTAGGATTAGTGTTAAATTTTATCTTGTATTTGTTTTTTAGGATTATTTTTATTTTTATTTTTATTTAAATAGGTAGGGGATAAGTATTTGGGTTTTTTATTATTTTAGATATTATAGAGATAATGGCTGGGGGTTTAATTGTTTTAATAGGATTAAGTGATATTTTAGATTAATAAAGTGATAAAATATGGATAATAGTGGGGGAGTTGGCTAATTCAAATTGATTTGAATTAGTGGCCATAGGTGATGGCCGAAATTTGGGTTCTTCAGGTGGGGGGTAGCCGAATATTATTTAAGGGTGGTGTGCTCTCCTTTTTCCAAATTTTAGTTCACTCTTTGATTTCCTTTTTATATTTTTTTAGTTGACCGAACCTCCAAGCAATCTTTATTTCTTTTTGTGCTTTGAAACCAAAATCCTCCCAAACACCATCAACCCTTGCCGATTTCTCCTTTGGCCTTTGTAGTCAAATATTTCTTTTGTTTTCTTTTAATCCCTTGATAGCCGAAATCTTTAGCCCTCCATCTCTCTTCTACTTTATCAAGTTTGAAGCCGAACCGGTGAAGTGTGGTGCTGTCGACATCTAAAGATTGTAGGTAAGTATCCTAGTTAATTGGTTAGAGGCCAAAACCGAATGGTTGGCCTTAGTGTTGGTTGGCCGAATGCTCTATAGGTTATAAGTGATGTGTTTTGCTTGTTTGTAGCCAGCGCCAAGGAATCTAAAGGAAGGTCTCGAATTGTTTGGACTCATCAAGGTAAGAGTGGTAAGGTATTCGGCCTTAGGCCTTATTATGTAATATTGTGTTGACCGAAGAGTGGCTATGTTCTTTTTAGGGGCATATCGACAAGAGCAAAGGAAGCCTTCGGGATCTCAGATTATTTCGGTAAGGATATTAGTAAGTGACTTAGAATTAGTTGATTATGACTTCGTTGATTAATCGTGTGGTTCTGATTAAGTGACTTTCGATGGAGGTCAATACCAGTCTTGAAGGAAAAGGGAAAGTCCCCATCCCAAAGTTTAAGAAAAGAGCCGTCTCGGCAGTTCGGGATTGGCCACCGGGGTGTGGACATGCAACAGAAAACGATAGGCAGATAACGGTAGTCTCGCTAAGCGATAGCGTCGAAATCGAGGGTTTAGAGCTTCAGGTTATAAGGTGTGTAACTAACCCACTGTTTCCGGGTTTTTATGTGTTATATGTTTTACTAACAAGTGCAGTAATAAGTGTGCCATATATACCCCTAAAGGGTATAGCGATGATCAGGTTAGTATCGGACCTGTTGCAATGTGATTATTTGTTTATGAGTATGTTTATGGATATTATAAGCATGTGCATGCATTATCACGATTATATTTTATGTGGCATGTGCATGGGTGGGTTATGAAAAGAAGGTACGGGTGTACTTCGAGTACGTGGTTGATGTCAGCTTTGTGCTACATCGTGGATTGGCGCTGACTGAGGTCTCGTTGTGGATCTTTGCGATTTAGTTCGCGTGGTTACCTTGATTGATATCGGCTTTATGCCATATCGTGGCTTGATGGATTGCTGTGTGCTCCATCGTGGTTTGATGTTAGCTATACGCTACATCGTGGATGGCATCGGTTGCCTTTTTGGAGGGAAAAGGAGAGGGTGACTCGATAGTCCCCTGGTGTGTGGTAGGCTGGATAAGGGGGTGTGTAGCGGATGGACCCTAGGTTTGGGTTGGGAATCATGTTGCATTATTTTTTGTAATAATATGGAAGTGGGCCAAGCCCAATATGACATGTGGATAGGTATGTTTTGGGAACATACGTGGAAATGGGCCAAGCCCAGTTGATATGTGGTTTATTGAGGAATGGGCCTAGCCCAGTATTTGAGTATGATTTGAATGTGGGCCAAGCCCAGCTTGTGGTAATTGTTAAAATGAATATATATTACTTGTTGCATTTGATAATTGGGATATTATGTGGCTAGCATGTGGGTGGATTTCAGTGGTTAACTTACACACTGAGTCATTATGACTCACCCAATTATTTTCAAACATTGCAGGTGACATGATTGATCGGACCGGGTTGGAGTGGATACAAGGTGGCCCATGCAGAAGGAGATTTTCATGCAGAAGATGTTTTACTTTATTTAAGTATTTTATATTATCAGTATTTTGGACTTTTATTTGATGTAATAAGGGCCACTTTTGATTAAAGTACTCTATTTATAGTTGATAAAGGTTTTATAGTATTTAGTAATATTTTTACAAAGGATTTATATTATAATAAATTATGATAAAGTTTTCAATTCAAACCAAGCTTATAGTATTTAATAATTTTTAATGGACTTACTTCCCGAAAATAAACACGAATTTTCAAGTTTTACTCTAAAGACAAAGATTTTTAACCGTCTTTCCACAATAACATAACCAGATCCGGTCTAGACTTGTGGGCCGGGTTTGGGGGTGTTACAGCAGGGTTGGATTTGGGATGGGTGCATTGCATTCATCTGATACTGATGTGATGTGAGGTCATTGCGGGCTAAGGCCCAAGACCAATGAATTTGATAGGGCTTAGGCCCAATGTGATATTTGCATGTTGATTGGTTACCAAGGGTCGTACACACTGAGTTTTGAAACTCACACCCTTTTATTAAATGTTTTAGGTGACCCTTAGTAAACGGCTCGACATGGGAGAGGACTCGGAGATGGCCACACTACAAGATACTTAGCAATTTTGTTTATTTGTTTCAAAGGACATGATTTTAATTACTTTATTTTTCGCTGGTTGTAATAAGGCCTTGTACTCCTATTTGACTTTAGATTTTGTGTTTTGTTATCATTGTTCAACTGTAACATCCGGGATTTAGGGGCTCTGTATTTATCTTGTTTCTGTGTGTTTATTATACCTTGTATGTTGTTTGAGTGTGTTTGGGGTCTCTGGAAAGGCCCAGGGTTAAGCCGGAACCCTGGCTAAAATTTTAATTTTGGGCACTTTAGGAGGGAAGTTGGTTGGGGCAGGACTTAAGGTTTATTATTTGTGTTTGGAGACATAGACATAAGAATTAAGGTGGTAAAGTGGCAGGGAGACGCCACTTAGCAAGCAGGGAGGTGGCGTCACAAGAGAAACTGTGAGAGAGAGGGTTCGAAACTCATGGAAAGCGGGGGAGTATTATTTATTTTTTTTTTAGCTCAAGTAAGGGAGGTAACTGGATGGTAATCAGACTCTGGAGGAGAGAGGTAAGACCTGGTCAAACAATTCAAACTTGTGGTGGAGAGCTATTTGGGAGATTTGAATTAGTCAAATGGTTTGAATAAGTGATCCAGAGTGAAACTAGGAGGAAAACGTGGGATAGTATATGGGTGAAGGTGGTGGCCGAATTTTGGGCACTTGGTGTTGGGAGGGGGAATCGGTTTTGGCTTGTTGTAGGTGTGCCGAAAGTCTAGAGGTCTTAGGCTTTGTTGTCATGTGTGCATTTTCGGTTGTTAGGGGTGAGTGTCGGAATTGCGAAGCCAACTTCTTTTCTCCCTTCTTTTGCTCTTTAACCGAACTGGTAAGACTATTGGTGCACTTTTCTTCTTCTTCACTTTCTCTTTTCACCAAAGACTGCTAAGTCATAACCTTTGCTAGTCTCTACAGAATCTCTCCTTCTCTCCACTCATACTCTTAAGCCTCATAGCCGAAAGCAGCACACCGATTTCTTCTTTCCATCATTCCCTTATTTTTCTTCTCTACTTCCCTGCAAAAGTCAAATCATCTTCTTCCTCTAACCCTTCTCCAAAGTCGAAACTTACTTCCCATTCTCTTTGTGGATCGTTCTTTTCACTATAGCCGAAACTAGCCCATTCTGATTTCTCTTAGCCTTCTCATTCGGCTTCTCCCTAATTGTGGTAAGACTCTTCTCCTCTTTCAATATTTCTTCCTCTTGATTAGTTGTTAGGCCGAAGGGATGAACTTGGTTCCTGGGTGTCTTGGCCGAATATAGGTAGGGCTTTGTCTTCATATTTTTCTGGCATCTAGCCTTCGATTGAAGGGGGGCTTGAGGGACAATTGGTTTTGTCGAATTAAGGTAAGAGAGGCACTATCATCTATTCTTTTTGTTCTTTCAGTTTTTGGTAGCCAAAGCCGAATGGCTAATTGGCTTAGTGATGCTATCGTTTTGACTCATACTTCTTATCTTCTTTTCTCTTTGGGGGCGCCTATTCTGGGAAACTAAGCTAACCAAATCATCTGAATTGCAAGTCCGAGAATCAGTCAATCTCTGGACCCTACCTCTCTTTTCGGGATCTCAAGGTAAGGGTTTCTCTTCAGTTGTTTGATCGGTTTCTCTTTACGTTATTCGCTGCCTTAACCCAGGGCGTTGTTAAACAACCCATGTGTCATTATAGTATCTTCTGACCAAGATCATTTCAATGGAATCAAATGCCAGCCAAGCAAAGGAAGGGGTTGGACCCGTAAACCCAGCCCCTAAGTTTAAGAAGCGTGCAGTGTCTGCCGTTCGAGATTGGCCACCAGGTTGTGGGCTAGCTTCTGAAAGGGATAAACAGATTGTTGTGATCCCTGCAAGTGAGGATGTTAGCGAAATCGATAGTGTGGTTTTGCGTGTTTATAGGTGTGTAATTATCACACTATTTCCTTTTTGTTATATTAATTGTGTATATGTTGTGAAAGCCGGAAATCCCGGCAATGGTGATTGCGTTACCCTAGTTGGGTAAAACTGAAACATCAGGTTAGTATATCTTGGTTAAACCTTTCAATTCTGATAACATGATTATGTAGGTGATGTCATATATAATCTGTTCATTACGCTATGTTGCATATGCATGGGATATTGGGATGTTATGATATGAAGGGGAAGTGCTTATGGGTGACAATGTCACCCCAAATGATGGCGTGATGCCACATTATTATGTCGATGATTTGGTCACTTAGTGATCGGTGGCTAGGCCACGTTATATTTGGTCACATGGTGATCGGTGGCTAGGCCACGTTATATTGTCTTTGAGCAGTGTGTCTGTCAGCATGACTGCCAAAGTGGAGTGTAGAGGATGGCGGGTTGATTGTAGAAATCCCCAGATATGTTGCGGTTGGACGTACGAAGTGGAGTGTAGAGGATGGAAAACTAGGTTGGGTTGGGTTCCATATGAATCATTTGATTATGCTGTGTTAATTGGGCTTCGACCAAAGGTGCTCTGGGACTAAGGCCTATTTATGGAATATGTGGAAAATTGCACACTGAGTCTTGTGGCTCACACTTGTGTTTAAACAATTGCAGGTAATTCTTAGCTTAATGGACTGGGTTGGAGGGAACTCGAGGTGGCCACACATGGATTTCATGAGTAAATTTTATTTTATTTGTCGTTTATAACTTTTGGGCATTTTCTTTGGTTTGTAATAAGGCCACTATAAAAGTTGGAACTTTCGTTCGGGTTTTAAATTTTGAACACATCGATTATAGACTGCTCAATGGGGTGTTTTCAAAATAAAAACAAAAAGGGGTTAAATTACGCACTAAAGTTTCTTATAACCTGCCAAGCGACGTTTCCTATAATAAAAGGCATTTTTGTTAAAAACCTGATAATGGAATAATTGGCAAGTGTTTGCAAATATCACCTAATCGCAAAGCTCAACTAATTAGTTTTCATAGTTAACTAAACAACGGGTTTTCAATTGAACCATGACAATTGGGATTTCAAAATGACTCAGAATTTTTCCGAAACCAGTCAAACTTCCTAAACTTTTTCCCGGTAACATGCCAAATCCGGTTGTAGTGTTTGGGCCGGGTTTGGGGTGTTACATCAACTGTTTACTTAATTGTTAAACTTAAATAAATTTTCTTAAACATGGTTTTCGAAATACCTAAAAATATGGGCTTTTATCATTACTTAACAAGATTCAAGGATTTTGGGCTTTTAGGCCTTAAATTTTAACTTAGCAAAATCGTTTTGAATTATGCCTTTGATGTGACATTCCCAGATTCGGCCATAACGTCTGGACCGGGTCTGGGGGTGTGACATGGCTAATTTCAGTATTTATGGATTCCACACGGGCATGTGTTGTGGAACACACGGCCGTGCCTGGTGGGCACACGGGCGTGTGAGACCCTCACATGGTCATGTCAACCCTGTACTTAAATTTAATGCAAATGGACAGAGAGTTACACTGCCTGTTCCCACGACCATGTCCCTAGTCCACACGGGCATGTGCCTTAGCCATACGGTCGTGTGCCTCTTTTCACACGGGCGTATGCCTCTGTCACACGGCCATGTGCTCCTCCTCACACGGGCTTTTGATTGCCCACATGGCCTAGGTGTTACCACACGGCCAGAGTACACGGGCGTGTGGTCTTAAGTCACTTGTATTGATTTTGTATGCATTTCTGATATGAATATGTGCTTGTGTGTGTGTTCCGACCCTTAGCTATGTTTAGTAAGGGTGTTCAATACTTGATAACTGTAATGGTTGAGTGTGGTGTATGATTTTGAATCTAGTTTGAAGAGTGTGCTACGTAACTGTTCTGACTAACTGACTGTTAATGTGTAGCTGTTCTGTTAGCTTGAATGCATTCATGCATTTGCATGAACTGTTTTGGGTTGGGTTGTGAAGAGAAGGAAGACTGTACTGTATATACGACAATTCCGCTACGTACCTTTATCTGAACTGGTAGTTTAACTGCAAATAACTGGTATAGCGGTTTACCATATCGCACTGTACCGTACGTACGTTAGCTGTGCTACGTACTATTATCTGATCTGACAGTTTAACTGCAATATGACTGTATAGCGGATTACCGAATTGCACTATACTGTACATACGTTAGCTTTATTGCGTACCATTATTTGATCTGGCATGTACTGCGGTCTACCGCATTGCACAGTACAGCATATACGCTAGCCCTGCTGCGTATTATTAACTGAGTGGTTGAGTCCACATTTTCGGAGTGTAGGGTTGGATGGGCCTTCCAAGGTCCTAATTGGTGTGATTTGTTGGATGAGCATTAATAGCTTTTATGAGGTGTGATTGGGGGACGGAGAGGTATGTTGGCTGGATGGGTGGGTTATATTTATCTGACTGCATTTCATCTGCATCTATCTGTGTATTCTAACTACAAGACTGGTTGTCTGTAATCTGATTATCTGATCAGCATTTGAGCTGAGTATTTGAGTGAATTTGTTGTGCTCTGGTTGTTAAGTTCTGTTGGGACATTAGTCCCAAGTGTGCGTTCTGACTCCGTGAGTAATTGAAATTTTATTGTGCTACTGTTTTGAATTATGTGTCTCTGTTTGAGACTTGTTTCGGACTCACACTGAGCTCTAGTAGCTCACTCCCTCTTAGTGTTTCTTTTCAGGTACCCTTTCTGAATTCTGACGCTGGACTCAGTATGTGGAGGTTTCGGACAGTCTTGGAGAAACGATAGCAAACGTTATATTTTAGTTTTTATTTTGACATTTCAGATTTTGAACTGTAAGGATTTATAAAGCTGTGGTACAATTTTGAGTTAAGTTTTAATCATTTTTGTTCCGCTTACATTTACATATACTATCTTACCTGAAATTTTAATAGCTGGTTTTAAACGTTTAGGTATTATAGTTTGACTTGAAAATTGTTTTGTAAAAGTTTTCCTACGATCACTTCAGTGATCAATGTGACATTCAAAATTTGGTCTAAACTTCTAGACCGGGTTTTAGGTGTCACAACAGGGGTCACACGCCCGTGTGAACAGGCCGTGTGCCTCACATGGCTCCAGAGACGCCCGTGTCTCAGGCCGTGTCGAAACAGGGCATACATACTGGCTTGGGTCACACGGCCAACCACACGCTCGTGTGTCTAGCCTGTGTGCCCTTCGAAGTGGCCACACACGCCCATGTGCTAGGCTGTGTGCTAGGCCGTGCCAAACCTGTAGGGTATACTGACTTATGCAACACGGCCAAGTCACACGCCCATGTGCTAGGTCGTGTGCCATTTAAAGGGGTACACTGACTTGTACCACATGGCCAGTCACACACCCGTGTGTGAGACCATGTGGAGCATACTAACTTCAATTCAATTTCAACACCAAGGGACACACGGACATGTAACATAACCATGTGTCATACACGGCTGAGACACATGCCCATGTCTCTGCCCGTGTGGACAAAAATGGGCCATTTGCAAGGCCAATTAGCCACCCCATTTTTTGCACATACCCATACAAGTACAAATGGTACCATTTCAAGGCACAAATATGCAGCCAAAAGTCATTAACCAATACATGAATCTTACTATATCTATCTTCAACCATGCAAGTCACAAATACGTCACAACTTGCCATTTAATTACATACCTAATTCACATATACAATTCAATTTACTAATTCATTTCAAACATGCATTATCAAGCATAAATTCACAAACACATAACTTCCAAATTATCAACTTCAATCACATAACATAAGTCAATTTACCAAACTCAAAATAGAACCATTTGCACATTTATAAACATCATCATGTTCATCATCTTATGCCAACCCAAATGGCCTAAATATATATCCATAAAACATACCAAAATGACACAAGCCTATACATGCCATATACCATATTTACACAACTCAAAAGTACCAAATAGGTTTCCGATAGTGTGATGAAGTCCTTAACGATTCCCGGATCCGAGCTAGCTTTGAAATACTATAAAACATAGGAACAAATAAACAGAGTAAGCTATAAGCTTAGTAAGTTCGTATGTAAATATGAAATAATCTCATCATTCATTAATATTTCTAAATAGATAACATAAATTTCATTAAAGCATCAATCACTAAATTAACATAAAATTCTCGACTTCCATCAGCTCGTTACTCGAATAGTTTTCCGTACATTCCTGTACTGATACATATTTATTCTCACCAATCCACTTATCAAATCACTTTGAGTTTATAAATGCTTACGATACAAGTACGTCGATTTTTCGATGCCATAGTCCAACTATGGTCTTACACATACATTGTCAAGGCCCTGCCGTGGTCTTTCATTCACATGCCATAACCCGGTTATGGTCTTATTATTCGATTTTGCCATAGCCCAGCTATGGTCTTATTCAGAAAATCGTTTACTTAAACCGTGCATTTAATTTAATATCTCCACATTTATCTAATAGAATAAATACTATCTCAATTTCATTCATCAAATAAATAGATACACATTTAAGCTCAGTTATACGAACTTACCTCGTGTACGGATTTCACGAAACGGACCGACTACTCGATAACCTTGCTTTTCCCCCAATCTAAATCTGAATTCTTTCTTTCTTGATCTATATGAATTCAAAATTAAATTATTCAATCACATATTCTTTCAATTTAGTCCATATCACACTTTAAAGCACTTTTACACTTTTTCCTCAAGTATTTCACAACTTTTACAAATTAGTCCTTATTTCACAAAACACAAAATTCACATAATTTCAATAAACCCAAGCTTGGCCGAATTATTTATAGGTCCCTAGCAGCGTAAAACTTCCATTTATTTCACATTTCAACCACTCAATTTGCACTTTTCAGAATTTAATCCCTATTATGCATTTTCATCAAAAATCACTTAACAAAACATGTAAAACTATCATCAAGCTTTCATATTTCAACATTAAACATCAAAGAACACATAGATTCAACAATGGAAACTCTCAAAATCTTTAGCAGTTTCGAAATTAAAGGTACGAGCTAGCTAGATTGAGCTGTAACGATTACAAAAACATAGAAATCATCAAAAACCGAGCAAAAACGGACTTACTATTAAGCAATGAAATGACCGAATGCTTGAACACCCAACAATGGCTTCCCTTAGCCCTATTTTCAATTGAAATAAGAAGAAACAAAGATGATACTTTGTGTTTTAATAATTTAACATAACTTATTTTATAATTTACCATTTTAATCTTTGTTATAAACCTTTAAAAACATATAATGGATGACCATAATTGTCCACTTACACTAATCATGGACTAATAACATTATAAGGACCTTTGATTTATTAAATCATACCAAGTAAACACCTTTAACAAGTAGAATGCAACTTTTGCATTTTACGCGATTAAGTCCTTTTTATCAAATTAACCAACCAATCGATAAAATTAGCTCACGAAATTTTCACACGTCAAATAAAATGTTGTAAATGCCAAAAATAATATTAAAATAATATTTTTCAACATCAGATTTGTGGTTCCAAATCCACTATTCTAATTTAGCTAAAACCGGGCTGTTACACTACGACTAATCTGACACATTAGCTTTTCCTTGGTTTAGATCCGTTTGATTCATTTCTTGATCTAAATAATTATTTTTATTCAATTAAATCATTCAAATAACTTAATATAATTAATACAACTTATAACCCTTATCAATGAGAAATTTATAAAATTACCCTAATGATTTACTTTTTATGCAATTTAGTCCCTAAACCCGAAACTTACAAATTCACCATTTTTAACTAAAGACCATGCTAGCTGATTCTTAATAAGTTTACAAACAGCCTATATTTTAACTCATTTCACAAAATTTTCATTGAATTTTACTATTTCAACAATTTAACCCCTAAACATTAAAATCACTAAAAATCACTTAACAAAATACTTATATTTAACTACCAATTTTAATAATCTATCAATTAAAATTAAAAAAAGAACACTTCAAACTCATTAATGGAAAGTCCCTAAACTTATAAAAACTTTACAAATTGACTCCTAGGCTAGCTAATTTAAGCTAATACAAACTCAAACACATAAAAGATACTAAAAACAGCGATCAAACACATACCATGCACGAGAGATTAAGCTTGGCCAAAAGTTCTCCCTTCAACAATGGTGTTTTTGGCTTGGAGAAGATGAGAACAAAGAAAATAAAAATAATATGCTTTGTTTATTTTATTTACCCTAAGTTTCTTTTTAATTATTATTATAAAATTATAACATATAAATTAATTAAACAAAGCACTAATAGTGTGTGCCATTAAGATTTGGTAAAATTTTCATAAAAGCCATTGTAACTATATTAATTTAACCTTTTAGCACTTTTAACTTATAGAAACCAACTTTTGCAACTTTTACGATTTAATCCTTTTTACCTAATTAACTATTTAAATATTAAAATTTCTTAACCAAATTTTAATATGACCCTAATAACACTCTATAAATATTTAATAAAATATTTATGGATTTGGTTTATAGAAACGAGGTCTGGATACCTTCTTTTCTAAAACCACTTGACTTTAGGGATATACCACTTGAACTTAATTATTCGTTCAAATAACATAAATTATCAAATCAAAATTTATTATATTACTATATTTGACTCGTAAATATTAAATAATAATATTTATGAACTCACTGTCAAATTTGTGGCCTCGAAACCATTGTTTTCGACACTACTGAAAAACATGCTATTACATTTGTTGCATGAATATTGCCATGATGTTTTAGATGATTATTCGATTTACATTACTCATAAAATTATGGACATTGATATTATTTCATCGGTTTTCTTAGCTTAAATTATTGATGATGCATGGAACTGCAAAATTCAGATTTTTTTTATGCTAAACTTTGAGTTTTTAAATCCGTGATGAGTTGGTATATGTATGGTTGTGTTAAATGCATTGTTTTGGTGTTATTTTTGTTGTTTTGTGCACAGGTATCGATAATCGAGTATTTAGGATCGATACCTCCACGATATTTCGAATAAATAGGAAGTCAGTAACTCAATTTGGTATCGGAACCATTTCTCGAGTATCGATACTCAAGGTAATAATACCGATACTTTTTGGTTTATATCAATAATTTGCTGGGTTTTATTTTTTGTAGAGAAATGAAATGCTAAAATGGTACTAATTTTCTAAACGATATCGATACCATCTATGAGAAATATGGATGCCATCGAATGAGTATTGATATATTTGTGACTTTTTAGAAAATTATGTTAAATGGACTTTTTAAGCATGGTTTTAACTTGTTTTAAGGTCGATTATTGTATGTCTAGCGAATTTTAACTTCGTCCAGGGGAGATTAGACTTAAACCTCATATAATTATTTGGTTATGATGTTGATCGCATGTCAATGAGATGTTTTATGCTTTGTTGATAATGAGACGGTGCTGTAGCATCCTGTTCCTGGGCTCGACAACTGGGCCGGGTGTAGGGTGTTACAAAAGTATTAATGTAATTCATGAATAATTTTATTAACCAATCTATTTGAAAAAATTGTGTATATTGATGAAAATAGTACACTTAGGGCACCAAATCCAACAAAAGAAGGACGCAATGATGATGATGGTTCCAATTACTAGGGTGAAGATTTTAGTGATCCTGATCTTAATGAGGTCCCAGATGATATCGACAACGAAGGCACAAGTGACGATGATAATGTATATGCCCCTCCGCTTGGGACATTGAGTCGTGGCATTGTTATACATAATGATCCTTCAACCCACATGCTGAGCATAAATCCCAATGTTGCACATGCATTTGAGTTCCCAAAATACCCAGATATAATACCTTCCCACTGGTTGATGTCATATCCCGAATCAGAAGAGTTGGTTTTAGATTAACAATTCCCAAACAAGCAGGAATGTGTATTTGCCATCAAGAAGTATAGTATGAAAGTGTTACTTGACTACAAAGTCATTGTATCTAAACCAAAATCATATATCAGGGATTTTTTTTTGCAAAAGGTTACAACTGGTGGATACAAGTTGTATTGATGTAGAGGTTGCAACTGTGGGAGATTCAAAAATATGTAGGGTCTCAAATACGCACTGCTGCAAAGATGCCGCAAGATCATGGGAAACTTGATGCGAAAATAATTTGTAACTGCATCATGCCACTAGTGAAAGACATACCCACCATTCCTGTATTAGTATTGATTGTTGACATGCAATCCCTGTTTTAATACAAAGTGTCATGCAGGAAAGCATGGTGGGCTAAATAAATGGTGATGGAACAATTGTACGATGATTGGGATATGTCACACAATAGACATTATGGGTGTTAGCCACGATATAAAAGTATGTGCCAGGGACTATGATTGACTTCTAGACTTTGCTTGCTTATGGCTCGGATGAACAACTAGATCCAGGGAAAACAATTTTCCACAACTTATTCTAGACATTCAATCTATGAGTTACAGCCTTTCCCCAACTATAAGCCACTTGTGCAGGTTGATATAACCTGGATGTATAGGAAATATATGCAAATCCTCCTTATTGCAGTTTCACAAGATAGTAACCTGAACAGACTACCGATAGTCTTTTCCATTGTGGAGAGTGATAACATGGAATCATGATAATTTTTCTTGACGAACTTGTGGAGGCATGTTGTTAGATAATACAACATTTTCATTATTTTCGATCGATCAAAGGGGCTAATTATGACCACTTTCAGCTAGAAAATAATATATTATTATATTGAAATTGACAAATACGAGCAATAATAAAAGTCAACACGCATGTAAAATAAACTTAACATTACTTTGAAATTCTGCAGGCTCGTCAACTGTCTCCGGCACATTCGAAGATCCAATAGCTGTCTACTGTTCACTATTTCCTTCTTCCGAATTTGGAGTATTCTGGACAATACTTAAATTTCGTAATCTTCTTCTACGCATTTTTCCTACAATACACATAAAATAGTTGAAATTTTAGTAACAAATAGTTAAATTATATAACATGACCAATATTAAAATTATAATATTACATATATTTAAAAAATCGTAAAATCTTACTACATCATAATTCTTAAATATCTTCGTCCACATCCTTACGAACTCATTGAAATTTTCTACTAGTACTAGGGATATTTTCATTTAAGTTTTGTTCTGGAAAAAGCAAAGTTTCTGATCTTTCGACGATGTCATCTCTACTTCCATTGCCCATGTCAAATAAGTCTCTAGGGGTGTTTCAGAGTACAACGTACCAACCCTCATCAATTGGATCTTTCGAGTAAAAAACTTCCTTCACTTGAGAAGAAAATACATACGGCTCATCTATCAATTGTTGTCCAGTGTGAATCAATCGAGAGAAGTTCACCATTGTAAAACCAAATTGATTTTGTTTTATTCCGCGAGCAGTATTAACATCAGCCCAATCACCTCGAAATAAGACAACTTTTCATTTGCCATAATAATCCAACTCAATTATGTCAATAAGAAGTTCGTAATACTCCACATTTCCCTCAACTGGATTACAGTCCCTAGCACTAGCATAACTTGTAATTGAAGAATTAACAACAATTCCACAATTTTGAGTTCTCCTCAATCTCTCGCGATATTTTGTATGAAATCTGAATCCATTGATGAGGAAGGCACTATATCTTTTTACTATTCTATTTGGGCCTTGGGAAAGCCATTTAACTTCGTCATTGACGTCCTTCCGACTCCAAACCTATTGAATCGAAAGTAAATTGAGTAATTATAAATGTTATGAGAAAACATTATTATTTGTCAATGAAAGCTTCAATTGCATATTGTTTGGCTTAACCATTCATGAAAAGATTTTGTGAATAACTTATTAATTTCTTGTTGTTGTAATCTTCGGGACCATGAACGAGATCTCAAGATTTGTTTGTACTCACTATGTTAAAAAAAGATTTACTTTGTTAGAAGATAAACAAATTATAATTGATTAATATTTGTCAAATTTTAGAACTTACTTGTGTAATGGTTCCATTGAATCGTGGTGAAAAAGAACATATCGATGTGCTAGTACCCACAATCTATCATCTAATTCTGCAATTTCAACTTTGCCGATTGGTTCTCCATAACTTTAAAATAAATAAGTTCCGGCCAAGTTATGATCAGTGAGCCCAGCATTTCTACTTGGTTTGTTCAGTCTTGTTTCAACATCTTCCAAATATCTTGAACAGAAACTCATACATTCCTCTACCAAGTAGCCTTCAGCAATTGATCCTTCTGGATAACGCTTATTGCTGCAGTAAGACTTCAATTTGGATAGGAACCTAAACACGATATACAACATTATCAAAAGTTGCAACTAAAGGCATTAAGGTGAATGAAGGAATAATTTACAAATAAATTAACAGCTTTCTATGGGATACATCCATCGATAGAAAACAGGTCCACCAAGTATTGCTTCATGAGGGAGATGAATTATCAAGTGCACCATAATAGTGAAGAAGGAAGGTGGGAAGATCTTCTCCAAATTGCATAAAGTCAATGTGGCTCGATCTTGTAGTGTATCAAGTTCTTGAACATCCAAAACTTTTCCACAAATGCCTTTCATTATATTGGATAGTTCAATTATACAAGACGTCACCTTTTTCGACATACAACACCGCATAGCAACTGGCAGTAAATCTTGCATCAACATGTGATAGTCATGTGATTTTAAGGCATATAGTCTTCGATCTTTAAGACTCACACATCGAGATATATTTGGTGCATACGCATCCGGGACCTTTATATCCTTCAACACCATGCAGAACACTTCTTTATCAGTTTTTGACATTGAAAAAATAGAAAGCGGCAACCGATATTTCCTATTCAAAAGTGCTTGGGGATGAAGCTCACACCGAATTCCCATGTGGACTAAATCAAGTCGACTCTGAAGATTGTCTTTCGATTTTCTATCGACATTCAAAATAGTCCCAATGATGTTCTCGCAGACATTTTTCTCAATGTGCATGACATCAAGATTATGTCGTAAAATGTGATGCTCCCAATAAGGCAACTCAAAAAAATACTTCTTTTTTTTTTCCACAAGTCCACCTCATTAGGATCATCCTCTTCATCACATTCATCATCAG
The DNA here is from genome assembly GCA_005393395.2 of Gossypium australe. Taxonomy (NCBI): domain Eukaryota; kingdom Viridiplantae; phylum Streptophyta; class Magnoliopsida; order Malvales; family Malvaceae; genus Gossypium; species Gossypium australe. Next base: position 28,686,086 of record CM016623.1, read on the forward strand.
ATTCATCCATTGATCTTCTATTTCTTTGCGTGTTGGGCGGTTCATTCATCTTCTTATAAATGAAATTCATATCTTTCAACATGAATAAGATTTCAGATCCACCGGTCTACAAAGGAGCTTCTCTGAACTCTTTAGTACCGTCAAACAGAGTACTCTGAAATCTAAATCTATGATTTCTCGGTAACCACCGATGATGCCCCATGTAAGAGAACTTCTTCCCATTATATAACCATTGCGAACATGTTTGCGCAACACAACAAGGACAAGCATAACATCCCTTGGTACTCCAACCAGATAAATTGGCATAAGCCAGGAAGTCATTAATAGTCCACATCAAAGCTGCACGTAAATTAAAGTTCTCCTTTCTCATTACATCATATGTCTCAACACCAGCCCATAATTGTTTTAACTCTTCAACAAGTAGCTGCAAATAAATGTCAATATCATTTTCGGGACATTTCTCTCCATGGATAATCATAGATAAGATAAAGGATGATTGTTGCATGCAAATCCATGGAGGCAAATTGTAAGGAACAAGCACTACAGGCTAAGTACTATTCGCAGTGCTCATGATTTTGTAAGGATTAAATCCATCAGATGCCAGTCCAAGCCTCACTCCGAGGATCGCTTGCAAAGCTTGGAAATTTACTATCAAATGATTTCCAAGCTAAAGAATCTGCAGGATGCCTTAACAATCCATCATCGGTTCGTCCATCATGGTGCCACGTCATAGACTCGGCTGTCTCCGACGACATGAAAAGCCTTTGAAGCCTTGGTATTAACGGAAAACACTGCAAAATCTTAATTGCCTTCTTCCTTGACTGTGCATCATTTTCATCCCCGTTACCATCTTTTGTATTTCTATTCATCCAACAGATTGACCGCATACATGATAGCACTGTTGGTTTTTCCGATCGCCCTAATACAACATGCAGCCATTTGGGCAACTATGAATTTTGTTGTACCCAATGCCTAAATCTTTTATCAGTTTCTTCATATCTTTGCATGAATGAGGGATTTTTGCAAATGGAAACATATCTCTCAAAAACTCTAACAGCATTGTCAAAGAGCTTCCAATCCACCCTCCCAAACATTTTAAGTGAAAAAGACGAATACAGGACATTTTTGAAACTTTTGATCCCTTATAAAGTTCTTCATTCATTTCACCAAGTAACTTGTAGAACTTCGCCGCTTCTTCATTTGGCTGTTCATCAGGTACACTTCTTCCTGTTTGGGTGAAAGTATTTCCACCAAAACTATAATCACAGGATGCCATCAAATCAGATGGAAATGATTGCAAACCATCACTGCGCATATTAAATGTATCCCGCAACATACCTTCCATGTCATCTTCTCTAATAGACTGATGGTAAGCACTATGCGGATAACCCAGATTAATCGTTGAAGATGTTCTACTAGGTGTACACTCTCCATGGAAAATCCATTGTTTATACCCTCGAATAAAGCCATCAACAATTAGATGTTCGTAGACAACTTCACGATAATGCCAATTGATATTGCCACACTTCTTACACGGGCAAAGAATCATATTCTCTTGGCTTGCATTTTGAAATGCAAAATTTAGAAAAGTTTCTACTCCATTTCGATTGCCGTTGCTTACCCTTGACAAATTCATCCAAGTCCTATCCATTTCGTAGTTGTTGAAGTCTAAAGTTGACAATAAATTACACGGGTAAGTTGTTTATTTATAAGTGTAATTTAAGTTATGTAAGTTATGATATGATATATATTTATGTATCATGTAAGTTATGTAAATTATGTAAGTTATGAAATTTGATCTTAAAATTATGTAAGTTATGAAATTTGAACTTTAAATTATGTAAGTTATGTATTATGTAAGTTATGTAAATTATGCAAGTTATGAAATTTGACTTTAAATTATGTAAGTTACGTATTATGTAAGTTCTGTAAATTATGTAAGTTATGAAATTTTATCTTAAAATTATGTAAGTTATGAATTATGTAAGTTTTGTAAATTATGTAAGTTATGAAATTTGAACTTTAAATTATGTAAGTTATGTATTATGTAAGTTATGTAAATTATGTAAGTTATGAAATTTGATCTTTAAATTATGTAAGTTACGTATTATGTAAGTTATGTAAATTATGTAAGTTATGAAATTTGAACTTTAAATTATGTAAGTTATGTAAATTATGTAAGTTATGAAATTTAAACTTTAAATTATGTAAGTTATGTAAATTTGAATTTTAAAATAAATTAAAATATTTAAAAAAATTGTGATTAAAATAAAATAAAATATTTAAATATAACTTTAAATACAATTTATTTAATTAGGTAAATTAAAAATAAAACAAAATATATTTTCGTGATTAAAATAGCATAAAATAAAAAAAAGATAAAGAAAAAAGGAAAACATATAAATATTTGTATAGTTTGGACCAATTTAATTATAAATATTAATATTATTTACACATTTAAAATGGGATTTTGGAAATGAATTACTTGAGAAATGGAAGAAGATTTAAACAGGGATATCATAATTGATATTAATGAAAGTGAAATGTGAAAAGAAAGTGGATTGGAAAAGGATACTTTCAATTTTATAAAATTATGTAATTTAATAATTTATTATATTTGGGTCCCTAGAATCCTATGCAGTAGCTGATGCTGTAATTAACGTCAATGGTGATGGCAGGACACATGGAAACATTATATTTAGATTCCTTTAGTAAAAGTATCATCAATTAGTCCCTATAAATTAATATACTGTCTTTGATTTGTGAAGGACCAAAATAATTTAATAAAAAAGCATGGCAAACCGGATGCCAGATTATAACAGAAAATATAAGGCGGAAAACTAGATGGCAAATTTAAGTAAAATGATCCAATATTTGAAAGGAAAACCAGCAATTAAATCTATACAAAATCGGAGCCCCAAAAGATTAAATTTTCAAAAATCATCATGATAAAACTATTATTGATTAGAATTCTGAACTAAAAGGTACCTTTATAATTTCAACAACCTGGTCTACTCCACTCTTGTAACATCCCAAAAATTAGGGGTTCTGGTTTTTGTTTAATTTTATGTTGTGGTTGCTCAGCTGGCTATTTGAGTGCATTTGGGGTTTCTAGGGAGGCCTGGGTTCGAGTCGGAGCCTTGGAAAAATTTTAGTTTTTGGCCCTTTAGTGGAGAGGGCTATTGGCTGTAGGGCTTAAGTAAATTTGTGTGTGTTTTAGAAACACAAGTTGAGCATGTGGTGGGGTGGGGTGGCGTCAAGTGGAAAGCAAGGAGGAGAGGGGTTCGAATCCCACAAGTTGCAAATAAAGGCTTTTATTTTGTGACTTAAGAGGGGAGGAAGCAGAGTTCGGATCAAACTCTTCAAGGGATGTTGGAGACTTGGTCAACAGGTTTGAATGGGAGGCTAGGAGTGATTCAAGGAGAGGATAGTGGAGAAAATCAAGGGATGGAGGAGAGTGGGAGAGTTGGCCGAATGTGGGATTGTGGCTAAGGGGAAGATTCGACTAGGGGGTGGCTTTTGGAGGCAATTTTGGCAGCTTTAAATTTGTGTAGAAACTGAAACTTCTTTGTACTACTACCTCTTTTTTATTCTTTTCGAGTTTGTTTCATTTAGGCATTTCGGCTGAGAGTCTTTTGGAAGCATTTCCGGATTTCTCCTTAGCAGCATTCGTTCACTTTCTCTTTCTCGTCTACTTACCTTTCGTACATTTTCATTATTTCTTCTTTCTTTTGCTAATAGCCGAAACTTTTGGTAGGCCGAATCACTTCCCTTTTTCTCAGTTCTCTTTGCACCTTGTTCATCCCTTGTCTTTTCTCTAGCCAAATACCTCCACTTCTTTCCTCTTCTCACATTATTTTTTCCTCTCTTGAACCGCCTCATCTCCATAGCTGAATCTATTTCCTTTTCGTTTATTCTTCAACTAGTTTCTTTTCTCTTCTTTTACGGTTCTGCAAGGGAGTGTGACAATCGGTAAGTTATAGTTCTTTCTTGTCAGTAACTCTATTCCCATTCGGTTCTTCTTTAATAATCATATGTTCTTTCTTACACTCTGTGGCTAAAAATATGTTTCTTTCTGCGTTTTGGCCATCGTCGGGTTTAGGGATTTCTATAAGGCGAAGGGGAGCAAATGGTTTGTATTAATCAAACCTTTATTGTGGATTCATCGTTCAACTGAGGTAAGAACGTTTGACATAATACTTGGTTTGGCTGAATGTGCCATATGTTTGTGTTGAGTGGTATGCGGATTTTAGTCACACTTATGGGTATCGTTTTGTACAGATTCTTGTTAAGGACGTGAAGCCAATCGTGCTTAGTAATCTTGGTGTTTAGAGTCGTTTGCTCAAACAAAGTGAGGAGAACATTTTGGGCTAGTTCTCTAAATGATTAATCTTAAGCAACGTTTAGCTAATAGGGTAATCTGATGATGTGTAGGTTTGATACAAAGGGTTAATAGTGCGTCTTGCTGAGGTGTGTAATCTCACACCACTGTTTAATTTGCTGTTGCTATGATTGTGAATCGGCTAAAAGCCGAAATACTGAAAAGTCAAAATACAGAAAACTGAGTTCACTTGAGCGTGCGAGCGCTCGTAGAGATAAACCGAGCCACCAGTGATGGCAATAGACCGTTGGGAGTGTCACGAACACTCTTGTGGAACTGAGGCCGTAATGGGCCTTGTTAAGCCGAAAAGGGTTAACGGGCCCACATGAGTGAAAACGATGAAAAGTATCAAATGATTGATACGACTGCGAAGTCTGCAGAACTGAGACCGAAAATGAGCTAAATGGGCTACGCGAGCGTGTAGGCCTATTTGGGCTGAAAATGGACTTTAGGCCCAATTATACCGTATTGACCCAAAATGGAACCTGTGTCACTTGAGGCGACAGTTGACCTCCGGAAAGGCGTAGATGAGCAAATTATCGAATTACCCTTGATGGGTAAATTACCGAAATACCCTTGATGGGTAAATTACCGAAATACCCCCAAGAGGTGAAATTACTATTTTATCCTCAATGATCGTTTGCCCTTAGTGGTAGGATCATCGATGCATGAGTAGTAACTGTATGATTGATGTCGGTGTTGATGCACTGATTACATGATTTAATTATTACATGGTATACTGCATTGGTTGGGTTATGCATTTGGAGGTAGCACTGTACTGGTGGCTCTACCACATTATACTGATATAGTGGCTGTTGCCACGTTATACTGATTTAGTGGCTCAGCCACGTATACTGTTATTAGCAGCTAGTCTGCGTTATTGGTGTGCTAGTTGGGCGGGTTGACTTAGTCCCCACAGGTGTGTTGGTTGGTACGGGTGGTGTGTTGGTTGGACTGGGTTAGGTACATATTCGTTTTACATGACATAGGGCTTCGGCCCAGACTGTTATTGAACAGGGCTTCGACCCAGACTGTTATTGAATAGTGCTTCGGCCCAGACCGTTACTGAATAGGGCTTAGGCCCAGATTGATACTGTTTGAGCATGGGCCCAAATTGTGGGTGTAATATAGGGATTACACACTGAGTTCTTGTAACTCACCCTTTTCTCTTTAACTGTGTAGGTAATCCCCAGCCTTAGAGGATTTGGAGCTGCGAGGGACTCGGAGATGGCCACACACGTCCTGTATGTTTAAGGGGTTAAATTACTTATTTTATTTTCGTTTACTTTACTTTAATTTTTAGGTTAATAATTTTTGTAATACGGCCATTGGAATTGTTTTAACTCTTATTTAGTATTTCTTTACAAACTACTAGTTTACTTAACACGGGTTTTGAAACAATAACTGCTCTTTTTAAAACCTCACGTTTCCGCAACTGTTTAAACCAAACTTCTGTAACAGGCAAGGTTTTAAAAACAAACTAATAGATGCATAACAATATTTTTTTTAAAAGGAATGATTTCGAGTAAAACTTGATTTGTTAATAAGCAACGCCAATCAGGATTTTGAACGATAGGAAGTTTTTTATTCGTAGATGAGTTTTCAAACGAACACAAAGTTTTCAAACAACACCTAATGTGGCACACTAGATCTGGTCATAACGTCTAGGCCAGGTGTGGGGTGTTACAACTCTCACCAGCAAACAGAGACTGGAGTCAGAAAAATAGTATTTGTTAAGTAATTTAAAGGGAAAATGCATATAAATAAGCAAAAAAATTTTGCAACGAAACATGTACCTACCCAAGCAATAGCTTAGCCAAAACACAGCCAGCAGACCAGATGTCAATGGCTGTGGTGTATTCAGTTGCACCAAATATTAAGTCAGGTGCTCGATAGTACCTAGAGTAGATGTAAGATTATAAGATTAGCACCAAATATTATTAATTCAGTTGAACCAAATATAAAAACTTTATCAATATCACTACCAAATATTAATTCGAAGATTAAATGGTTGCTTCAGTTGAACCAATAGTTGCAGGAGGAGCAGGAAGCAGTAACTGATTAAATGCAGCAGAGGGTTATCGACAATTCCACATGTCAGAATATATACAAGAATAAAAATAATATAGAAGATTTAAAGGAGTAAAAAAATGCAGCCAACTCAAAGAATTATAAGGTAATGCCTATTCCTAGTTTGAGCATTATATTTAAAGGCATGGAATAATAAACTACTTAGTGAAATCTAAGGTTAGAAAACTACTAAGATAAAACTTTGGTTTTAGCATATGAACCAAAAACAACAATATTTTGATAGTTCAGTGCATCAACAACTGCAACTTCAATAATATTTCCTATTAACTAAAACTATAGACATACGAATGGCTCTAGTTTTATGATATACTTAGACCTACACATGTTAAATTTCATTTGTTGTTTTGGACTAACAATGTAACACCCCAAACCCGGTCAATGCGCCATGACCGAATCTGGTATGCCACAGAGGAAAACGTTTTGAAGAAAATTGAGTTACCGATTTAATTTTAAAAAAAGTAGGTGCATGATGGTTTACTTTTAAAATCCCGTAAGTAAATCTTAAAAACTTAGTTGCATTTTTAAAGAACCCGAATGGTAAATTTGAAAACCATTACTAATTGAATTTGGAAACCTAAGTTTGGAAACCGTTTGAGTTGTCGAAAACAATTAAGTTGTTAACTACTTATCAAGTGATTTAAAATACCCGATGGTAAAGTTTAAAAATCCTTTGCGTTTTGTAGTTTAGAAAACTTTGTGCTCAAATTAATATATAATCATATAATTTCTAAGCCATATTTAAAACATATCCAAAGCATATAAATAATCCAAAATCGTAATTTAAATGGCCTTATTACAAACCCAAAATAAATATGAAACCAAATTTAAATAAGGTAAAGTACCCAAACCAAAGTTCATGTAGAACCAAATTTATTTAATGCATGGCCACCTCGAGTTCATCCGGCTCCTCATCCGCGATCTACGAGTCACCTGAAAAGATAAGGGAGAAGGTGAGTCACCAAGACTCAGTGCATAAATCCTTCCCCCGTTTGATGCAACATTCTTACACAATTTATAACCAAGCAATGTATATATATATGAAAATGCACCCAACCTAGCCATCCACAACACCTTTTCTACCCCGTGTGGTACCAAACCACTGGTGGTGCCAAACCACTGGTGACCCAAAGTCACGATATCCAATAATGTGATACCAAATCACTGGTGACCCAAAGTCACGAATAATCCATCTGTGGGGCCAACCCACGTGTGATACCAAATCACTGGCGACGATCCCATATCTCAAAAGTGGGGCCAACCCACGGTGGTGTTAAACCACAGGGACGAGTCGCTATGAGGTGCCAAACCTCTGGTGTCCCAAAGACACAAAATATCAACGATCCAAGTGTGGGGCCAACCCACGTGTGATACCAAATCACTGGCGACGATCCCATATCTCAAAAGTGGGGCCAACCCACAGTGGTGTTAAACCACAGGGACGAGTCGCTATGAGGTGCCAAACCTCTAGTGTCCCAAAGACACAAAATATTATGGTACCAAACCACTGGAGGTGCCAAACCTCTGGTGTCCCAAAGACACGAATATCAAATCCTTCCCCCTCCACTCATATTCCCAAACCAATGTATTAAGAATATCAATCATGCCATCATACTTTGATATGATCATATAACATATTTAAATCGTAGATCATGATATCAATCAACATATATTAACATCATATCGAAACGGACTTACCCGAATCCTTGCACATACCCATCAAGGTATTTTATCAAAATCTCATAGATTCCCACTTTAATAACATGATTAGTCAATATATATACATATATAACCGGATTATAAAGTGTGTAAGGTACACACCTTTCACTAACGCAAATACTAACTTCCGAAGGCTCGATCTACCGCACTAGATCACCTTGTCCTACATTCATCCAAATCACAAAACTTTAAGCAACACTAATCGTAATAACACCTTAATCCCAATAGCTTTAGTCTTTTCAAAAGAATGATGAATCGTCAAGAATCCTTACCCCTTGACTTACCAACCTTTGATCGCTAGAGAAGTAAGGCTTAGATCGATTGCTTCCAAAGTCCCAAAGAGCCTAAAAGAATAACTGGTTCCTAATAATAGTTAGAACCTTGCAACAAATACCCAAGGATTCGGCCTTTGTCCACAAGAAAACGACTTAGAAAAGAGAAAAGAATTAAAGGACATACGGCCATGAATACTTACCTATCTTCCAAAATCGATTGAAGAAAACCAAAGAGAATCTACCCTTGATAATAATCGGCCAAAATAACCCCAAAAGAGAGAAAGAAGATTCGGCTATGGTGGAGTAAAAAGAAAAGAAAATGAAAGTGAAAAATGAAATAGGAGAAAGATGATTCGAAAATGGAAGAAAGAAGAAAATAGAAAAAGAAAATAGAATGGATATGGATGTTTTTCACTTTGAGCAAATGAAAAAGAAATGGTATTTGGGAAGGAGGAAGATTCGACCAAGAGGAAGTGAAAAGGAAATGTGGTTTTGAGCAATTGCCAAAAGAAAGAAAAGAAAGAAATGAGAAAACAAAAGGTTCGGCCAAGCACCTAGTTTGCCGAAAAGAAAAGTGCACAAAAATGCAAAATGTGGTTTCGGTTTCAAAAGGAAAAATGAGAGAAAGAAAATAGTATTTGGTTCAAACACAAATGAGAGCTAAATCAAAAGCAAAATTGCTCAAAATGCCTAAGGTACAATCGGCCAAAGAGGGAGTTTTTGGAGAGGAAAAGAAAATGCAAAAAGGTGCACAAAATGTTAAAGTTGGCCAACTATTCCCCTCCAAACTTCCTATCAACATTCGGCCACCCCCCTTAGCCACACATGCCGTCCACATTCATGCACTAATGGCCTTGGAATAGTTTCCAAAACAACTTCCTTAAGCCAAGCCTTATGTCCCCCCATCCTTCCGTAAACCTCAAGATTTTATCCCAAAATACAAGCTTTCCTATTTTGCTATTCAACTTACCATAAAATTGAAAGTCCACCCTATCATAATTCGAGTTTGACCGACACTTAATGCTAGGATACATAAAAATAAAGTCTTCAAAATGCTCTCCAAGCAACTCGAACCACTTCCCTCAAACAACTCCTCCTGCGTCCTAACCATCTTGCTACTAGCTCCACATGTGCTAGAATTTAACACTTAAATTAACTTAAGTGTCAAGTTCACCTAATCCACTTCACTAAATTTTTAATACTAAGAATTATTCTAGCTACATTAATAAAATCAATCCTTCACAAGACTATGCTAAACACAAAATTCATACCCGAGCCAACACAAATAATGCTCTAATTTTAGGATGTTACAATTCTACCCCCCTTAAAAATAATTTCGTCCTCGAAATTACCTGATCAAAAGAGTTGAGGATACTACTGCCTCATCGCATCTTCCGGTTCCCACGTAGCTTCTTCTACGCCATGGTTTCGCCATAAAACCTTCACTAAAGGAACTGACTTCCTACGCAAAACTTTTACATCTCGATCTAAAATCTGCACAGGTTCTTCTTCTATCGTCAAATCTGGACTCACCTCTATTTCCTCTACTGCCACAACATACGATGGATCAGAACGATAGCGTCTAAGCATGGAGACATGGAACACATCGTGAATCTAACTCAATTCTACTGGCAACTCAAGCTGATAAGCTACTGGTCCCACTCGTCTCAACACTTTAAACGGCCCAATAAACCTTGGACTTAACTTGCCTTTTCTCCCAAATCTTAACAGTTTCTTCCATGGCGAGACCTTCAAAAAGACCTTGTCACCCACGGCAAACTCTATATCCCTCCGCTTGAGATCGGCATATGACTTCTGTCTATCCAAAGCTTCCTTCAGACGAGCCTGAATCAACTTAACCTTATTTTCAGTTTCTGCAACCAACTCTGGTCCTAACATCTGACGCTCACCCAACTCTGTCCAGCAAGAAGGTGTGCGACATCTTCTACCATACAACGCCTCATATGGTGCCATCTTAATGCTTGCCTGATAACTATTGTTGTACGCGAACTCAGCTAATGGCAAAAACTCTTCCCAACTGCCTCGGAAATCCAAAACACAACCTCTCAACATATCCTCTAAAATCTGAATGACCCTTTCCGACTGCCCGTCAGACTGTGGATGAAATGCGGTACTGAAATCCAACCGCGTACCCAAAGCCTGATGTAACGCTCTCCAAAACCTCGACGTAAATCTAGGATCTCTGTCTGAGATGATCGACACTGGCACACCGTGCAACCTCACTATCTCCGCCACATACAACTTAGCTAACCTCTGAAGCGAGTAATCCACCCTAACCGGAATGAAATGAGCTGACTTAATCAAACGATCCACAATCACCCAAACTGAGTCCTTACTAGGCGTAAGAGGTAATCCACTGACAAAGTCCATAGTGATCCTCTCCCACTTCCACTGTGGAATCTTCACCGGCTGAAGTAATCCAGACGGCAACTGATGTTCAGCCTTGACCTGTTGACACGTCAAACATTTACCCACAAACTCAGTTACCTCCCGCTTCAGACCTGGCCACCAAAACTGCTCTCTTAAATCCCGATACATCTTGCTACCTCCAGGATGCATAGCATATGGGCTGCTATGTGCGTCCCGAAGAATCATTTACCTCAACTCAACATCCTTCGGCATACAAGCTCTCCCTCGAAAACACAATACTCCATCACTGGACAAACTATAATTCTCTAAACCACCATTCTGAACCTGTAACCTCCGATCATTCAAACCATCATCCTCTAACTGTTTCTTCTTGATTTGCTCTAACCAAGTCGGCTTGACTTGCAATTCTGCCAAAAGACTCCCATCGTCGTATAAGCTTAGACGAGCAAACATCGATCTTAAGTCTGATACCACCTTACGGCTCAACGCGTCTGCTACCACGTTAGCCTTGCCGGGATGATACTCGGTCGAACAGTCGTAGTCCTTCAACAACTCAATCCATCTACACTGCCTCAAGTTCAAATCCATCTGAGTCAAAAGATACTTAAGACTCTTGTGATCCGTGTAGACTATCGACTTCTCTCCGTACAAATAGTGTCTCCATATCTTCAAAGCAAAAACCACTGCTGCTAATTCCAAGTCATGCGTCGAATAATTAACCTCATGTGGTCTCAACTGTCGAGATACATAAGCCACTACCTTCCCTTCCTGCATCAGCACACATCCCAAGCCAGTATGTGATGCATCACAATAAACCATGAATTCCTTGCCTGCCTCAGGTTGAATCAAAACCGGAGCTTCAGTCAGAATCTTCTTCAACTTGTCGAAACTTTCTTGCTGCTTCTCGGTCCACACAAATGGAACTCCTTTCCTTAATAACTCAGTCATCGGTGCTGCTATCAAAGAAAATCCCTCTACAAATCTTCGGTAATACCCCGCTAGACCTAGAAAACTCCGAATCTCAGCCACTGACTTAGGCGGCTTCCAATCCAACACTGCCTCAATCTTCCGAGGATCCACTCTAATCCCCTCAGCTGATACTACGTGACCCAAGAAAGTCACCTCCCTAAGCCAAAACTCGCACTTACTAAATTTAGCATAAAGCTGCTTTTCCCTCAAAATCTGCAACACTACTCGTAAATGCGCATCATGCTCCTCCTCTGACTTTGAGTATACCAAAATATCGTCTATAAATACCACAACAAACTGATCCAAAAACTGCTGAAATACCCGATTCATCATGTCCATGAATGCTGCCGGCGCGTTAGTCAACCCAAACGGCATCACCAGAAACTCGTAGTGCCCATACCGAGTGCGAAATGCCGTCTTATGAATATCAGCCTCTTTCACCTTTATCTGATGATATCTAGACCTTAAATCAATCTTGGAGAAAATCGCTGCCCTTTTAAGCTGATCAAACAAGTCATCTATCCTCGGCAAAGGATACTTGTTTTTGATCGTCAGCTTATTCAGCTGGTGGTAGTCTATACACATCCGCATCATACCATCCTTCTTCTTGACAAAAAGTACTGGCGCTCCCCAAGGCGAAACACTTGGTTGAATGAAACCTCGATCCAACAGCTCCTGAATCTGAGCCTTCAATTCCATCAATTCCTTCGGTGCCATCCTATACGGAGCGATAGACACTGGCGCAGTTCCGGGTAACAGATCTATACCAAATTCGACTTCACGATCCGGAGGCAGTCCTAAAAGTTCTTCTGAAAATACATCAGCATATTCCTTTACCATTCGGACATTCCCCACAGAAAATTCCTTAGCTTCCAAAGCACACACATGGACCACAAATGCCTCACAGCCCTTCCTGACCAACTTCATAGCTTTCAACGCAGATACCACGTTGGATAGATAATCTCTTCTATTACCTATCATGACCACCTCTTTACCCTCATCTGTCTTCAAAACCATGCGCTTAGCAGCGCAATCCAAACTTGCTTGATACTTGACCAACTAGTCCATCCCAAGAATCAGATCGAACTCCCCAAACGGTAGTTCCATCAGATCAGCCACAAATACTACCCCTTGGAGTTCTAGGGGTACATCCCTATACAGCTTATTTACTTCTACAGAGTGACCTAGAGGGCTAAGTACTGTCATCCTCCTAGAAGCAGTCTCAGAATCTAAGCTCATGGTCTCAACTATGCTACTAGCAACATACGAATGCGTCAAACCCACATCTATCAAAGCAGTATATGGAACACCAAAGATTAAGAACGTACCGGTTATGACGTCCGGTGCATCGCCCTCCTCTCGACGTCTCGCTGCATACACCAAACCAAGCTGCCTAGCCTCAGTGCTGCCTGCACCTCTGCCCGATGCTCTGCGACCTCGACCAGAACCATTACCTCCTCTACCATTACCACGACCTCTCTGCGGTGACGGTCCCTTCTTTCTGAACTGAGCGCAACCTTGACCCTCAGTCTGATACCTGGCTAGCTTACGTGGACAGTCCCTCACACGATGATCCAGCGAGCCACACTCAAAACATCCTTTCCCTCCGGTCCAACATTCGCCCCAATGAAATTTCCCGCATCAGTTACACTGTGCTGGTCTCTGATTAGCAGTAACAGGCCTTCCAGACTGATTCGATCCACTCTACCTAACCCTCTTCTGAGAATTACCGGCTGACCCAGATGATCCAAAACCTCTCTTATGCTTATTCCTGTCGTGACTCTGCCTTGTAGATTCCTTTATCCCTTCAACAATCTTAGTCTTTTCAACTAGCGTAGCAAACTCTCGCTCCTGATGTGGAGCAATCAGCAACCTAAGTTCGTCTCTCAAACCATCATCGAACCGAACACATCGCTCGTGCTCCAAAGCCACAATACCTCCAGCATATTGGCTCAATCTTAAGAACTCTGCCTCATATTCTGATACGGACTTACTCCCCTGAACCAAACTCAAAAATGCCTTACGCTGCACATCAACGTAACTAGCTCCAATATATTTCTTCTGATACGCTGCCTTAAAATAGTTCCAAGTGAGATCTTCCGCTGCAGCACTATTCCTCACCGTGAGCCACCACTGATATGACTCATCCCGAAGAAGCGACACTATCCCTTTCAGCTTTTCCTCAGCATTCAGATCCAGATCATCCATGATTCGCTCCGTCGCCTCTAACCAATATTCAGCCGAACTAGGAGCTACACCCGAAACACCTCGAAATACCTCGGCTCCATTGGTCGGAGTCGCTCAGGTACAGATTTCTGAGCTCCCGCGCCTCCACCTACTCCAGCTACCCTCTCAAGTACTCGCAGCATCGCCTGAGACACTGCGTCATCCCCCGTTTGATCCTGATGCTCAACTCCAACCGCTGTGGTGGTGGTGGTGGGGGTACCTCATTCTCGGATCCTTGACCCGACCTCATTGGCTCAGACACAGCCATCCTACCCCTACCGCATCCACGCATAACACGACCTCGACCTCGACTACTCATATCTAAAGTCTCGACTTATCTGATTTAAAAGTTTTATGAATAATTTAATAAGAGATTGTTTCGCGAGTACATCCAACCTATAGTTTTGGGTCTCAAAAGTAGTTTCTACTACTATACAGTCATGCCATCATCATATCATCAAAATCAACAGTTTGAAATACTTACCCGGGCGGATTGGTGCCGGAGACTCGGTGCCATGCTTTTCCAACCATATAATTTTAAACAATAACATTTTAAAACTATACTTTAAATCATTTTGAGCCTTGGGCCCATAGTCGAGTTTTTGAACTTAGCTCTGATACCAATTTGTAACACCCCAAACCCGGTCAATGCGCCATGACCGAATCTGGTATGCCACAAAGGAAAACGTTTTGAAGAAAATTGAGTTACCGATTTAATTTTAAAAAAAGTAGGTGCATGATGGTTTACTTTTAAAATCCCGTAAGTAAATCTTAAAAACTTAGTTGCATTTTTAAAGAACCCGAATGGTAAATTTGAAAACCATTACTAATTGAATTTGGAAACCTAAGTTTGGAAACCGTTTGAGTTGTCGAAAACAATTAAGTTGTTAACTACTTATCAAGTGATTTAAAATACCCGATGGTAAAGTTTGAAAATCCTTTGCGTTTTGTAGTTTAGAAAACTTTGTGCTCAAATTAATATATAATCATATAATTTCTAAGCCATATTTAAAACATATCCAAAGCATATAAATAATCCAAAATCGTAATTTAAGTGGCCTTATTACAAACCCAAAATAAATATGAAACCAAATTTAAATAAGGTAAAGTACCCAAACCAAAGTTCATGTAGAACCAAATTTATTTAATGCATGCCCACCTCGAGTTCATCCGGCTCCTCATCCGCGATCTACGAGTCACCTGAAAAGATAAGGGAGAAGGTGAGTCACCAAGACTTAGTGCATAAATCCTTCCCCCGTTTGATGCAACATTCTTACACAATTTATAACCAAGCAATGTATATATATATATGAAAATGCACCCAACCTAGCCATCCACAACACCTTTTCTACCCCGTGTGGTACCAAACCACTGGTGGTGCCAAACCACTGGTGACCCAAAGTCACGATATCCAATAATGTGATACCAAATCACTGGTGACCCAAAGTCACGAATAATCCATCTGTGGGGCCAACCCACGTGTGATACCAAATCACTGGCGACGATCCCATATCTCAAAAGTAGGGCCAACCCACGGTGGTGTTAAACCACAGGGACGAGTCGCTATGAGGTGCCAAACCTCTGGTGTCCAAAAGACACAAAATATTGTGGTACCAAACCACTGGAGGTGCCAAACCTCTGGTGTCCCAAAGACACGGATATCAAATCCTTCCCCCTCCACTCATATTCCCAAACCAATGTATTAAGAATATCAATCATGCCATCATACTTTGATATGATCATATAACATATCTAAATCGTAGATCATGATATCAATCAACATATATTAACATCATATCGAAACGGACTTACCCGAATCCTTGCACATACCCATCAAGGTATTTTATCAAAATCTCATATATTCCCACTTTAATAACATGATTAGTCAATGTATATACATATGTAAATGGATTATAAAGTGTGTAAGGTACACACCTTTCACTAACGCAAATACTAACTTCCGAAGGCCCGATCTACCACACTAGATCACCTTGTCCTACATTCGTCCAAATCACAAAACTTTAAGCAACACCAATCGTAATAACACCTTAATCCCAATAGCTTTAGTCTTTTCAAAAGAATGATGAATCGTCAAGAATCCTTACCCCTTGACTTACCAACCTTTGATCGCTAGAGAAGTAAGGCTTAGATCGATTGCTTCCAAAGTCCCAAAGAGCCTAAAAGAATAATCGGTTCCTAATAATAGTTAGAACCTTGCAACAAATGCCCAAGGATTCAGCCTTTGTCCACAAGAAAACGACTTAGAAAAGAGAAAAGAATTAAAGGACATACGGCCATGAATACTTACCTATCTTCCAAAATCGATTGAAGAAAACCAAAGAGAATCTACCCTTGATAATAATCGGCCAAAATAACCCCAAAAGAGAGAAAGAAGATTCGGCTATGGTGGAGTAAAAAGAAAAGAAAATGAAAGTGAAAAATGAAATAGGAGAAAGATGATTCGAAAATGGAAGAAAGAAGAAAATAGAAAAAGAAAATAGAATGGATATGGATGTTTTTCACTTTGAGCAAATGAAAAAGAAATGGTATTTGGGAAGGAGGAAGATTCGACCAAGAGGAAGTGAAAAGGAAATGTGGTTTTGAGCAATTGCCAAAAGAAAGAAAAGAAAGAGATGAGAAAACAAAAGGTTCGGCCAAGCACCTAGTTTGCCGAAAAGAAAAGTGCACAAAAATGCAAAATGTGGTTTCGGTTTCAAAAGGAAAAATGAGAGAAAGAAAATAGTATTTGGTTCAAACACAAATGAGAGCTAAATCAAAAGCAAAATTGCTCAAAATGCCTAAGGTACAATCGGCCAAAGAGGGAGTTTTTGGAGAGGAAAAGAAAATGCAAAAAGGTGCACAAAATGTTAAAGTTGGCCAACTATTCCCCCCCAAACTTCCTATCAACATTCGGCCACCCCCTAGCCACACATGCCGTCCACATTCATGCACTAATGGCCTTGGAATAGTTTCCAAAACAACTTCCTTAAGCCAAGCCTTATGTCCCCCCATCCTTCCATAAACCTCAAGATTCTATCCCAAAATACAAGCTTTCCTATTTTGCTATTCAACTTACCATAAAATTGAAAGTCCACCCTATCATAATTAGAGTTTGACCGACACTTAATGCTAGGATACATAAAAATAAAGTCTTCAAAATGCTCTCCAAGCAACTCGAACCACTTCCCTCAAACAACTCCTCCTGCGTCCTAACCATCTTGCTACTAGCTCCACATGTGCTAGAATTTAACACTTAAATTAACTTAAGTGTCAAGTTCACCTAATCCACTTCACTAAATTTTTAATACTATGAATTATTCTAGCTACATTAATAAAATCAAGCCTTCACAAGACTATGCTAAACACAAAATTCATACCCGAGCCAACACAAATAATGCTCTAGTTTTAGGATGTTACAAACAAAGGTATCAAGAGAAAATGGTTCATTCCAATGATGCATCCTCTTAAATGAGAAATAACAATAACAAATAAACAGTGCCTTCAACTATACAATGGCATATAAGGCACCATAAAATACAATAAACCTATTTCTATAAAATTGAAATTTCTAGGCCTCCTGTCAGCTATCAAATTTTGCACCTTGATCAAAATAAAAAACAGTTAACACCAAAAGAAACACAGTCAAGGCAGCATTAAACTAACTTGATACTCATCCATCAAAAGAACAAAGAAAAATAAGCTTTTTGTGGCATTAAGATTTTTCTTCTTATTTCAAATTTTTTTTAATTAATTACAAGTATAAGAAATGATGCTTATCTCAGCATAAAATAATAACTCCAAGAAGAAAAAAAGACTAATACCAAAGTAAATTTTTATTGGATGTTGAAATGACACATCATGGACATGTCCAAATTTGTCATGAGGGCACCATGAAGAGCACTTAACTTCTGTAAAACATAAAAATTTATTAAGCATAAAGGCATATGTACAAAAAAGATCACTTTTATGACTTGATATAATCAAAAAATTTAACACAAACATACATGCATAAGAAAGCTATATCACAAGCAAGGGCTATTTAAAAAAAAGGTTTTGTCAATATTTATTTGCATAAGTCGTAACAAATTTTATCTATTTAATTTAAATACAATATATCTATTCTTTCTACTGCATACAATATAATGTAAATATTGAATATCAAAGGGTCTAAAAACACAAAGAATACTTTTAAAAATCAGATGGAAACAACCAAATCCGCCTCATCTATCCATGTTGGACTCTGTTAATATGCTTTATGGTGTACATCATTTTAACTGACTTCAATCAAAGCTAATGCATTAGTTGCTTTTTTTCTATCTTTTTATCTTTTTCCCTGTGTTGACTCGATGGTCAGAATGTTCATCATCTCAAGTGTTGTCTGGATTTAAGTCGCGTTACTATTAGTGCTTTGCTCTTCTCTTGTAATTCACCAAAAAATAATTATTATTTACCCTTCTCATGTAAAGTATACTAATAAACAAAGTATATCCTTATTAGGGTATATCTAACATCAGAGTTAGAAAAAATTCTCAAAATAAAACAACATTATTGCTTCTGCATTACACTGTATATGAAATATACATAAAAATACAAATACATGCAAACTTCCCGACATACTTCATTTTAAAAAAGTAAATTAAAATTCTATACTAGCAGGAAAAAAAAGGAAGAACACTTACAACCCAAAAATTTGAAAGTAATCGATGGATAAAGCAACGGGTTGAATGCTCCTGCAGGAATCAAAATAGAGGAACGGCGCTGTTCCAGTCTTGTATGCGACGCAGTTCCAACACCTTTTTGTTGAAGAATCAAGCTTTGCGGTGGATTGGGAGCTTAAATTTTGAAAGGAAAAGTTTGAATTAGGGAGAAAATGGAGGGCGTAGCATGGAGGAACCCGATAATAAATAAAGGGATTTGGGAAATTGGGGGTTTGGACCACAAAGGGATTGGAAGTTTGGGAACTGGGGAAAATAATTTGGGGAAGAATAACTTAGGGAAATTTAGGGGAAACGAAGTTAGGAAATTGGGGAAATGAAGTCGGGGAAATCTGACTTGGGGAAAACTAAAGGAAATTCAGGGTTAATAAAACGATGTCGTTTAGGTTAGTTTTATTAAATTTTGCGGCGTTTATAAAAAGAGCCACTAATGCACAGAAAACAAACGGCACAGCCTCAGAAACTAAAAAAATTTTCTGCGGCATTTCCTAATAAGTGCCACTAAAAGCATAGGCAAAAACGGCACCGTTTGGGAAACTATTAAAACATATTTGTGGCGTTTTCTGCTGAAGCGCCACTAAAGCATAGTACTTTGCGGCGTTTTCCAAAAAATGCCACTAAAATCTTGCATCAAAATGCAACGTTTTGCAGTATCATGCACATATTTGCGGCGCTTTTTACAAAAACACCACTAATTTCTATCCTTTTGCGGCGTTTTGTTAAAAATGCCACTAAGAACACAGATCAAAACGCAACATTTTGCCTTTTCTGAAAAAACTTTGCGGCGCTTCTACTAAAACGCCACTTAAAGCTTATCCTTTTGCAGCATTTTTTCATAAATGCCACTAAAAAGACATAATAAAACGTCAACATTTTGCATAGTCTGACATATTTGTGGCTTTTTTTTTTACTAAAATGCCACTAATGCATAAACACTAAAATAAATCTTAAAACATATTTGCGACGTTTTAAGGAAAGTGCCACTAATAACAAGGGAAAACGGTGTCGTTTCCTGAACACCTAATACATATTTGTGGCGATTTTGAAAAGCGTCACTAAAAGCAAAGCACAAAACGGCGCCGTTTTGCAAACACTTAAAGAATATTTGCGGCATTTTTGGTGAAGCGCCACTAATGATACTACCATCACCACAAAAAACGACGTCGTTTTTTTATTAAAGATCATGACTTTTTGCGGCGTTTTTTACATAAACGCCACTAATGCCTTTCATACCAATAAATATTTAAAAATTCAACAAAATTTAAAATTGTTTATAATTTTTTAAAAATTATATCTACGCCAACAATAAAATACAAATATACTAGCACGTGAGTTATCAAATTAGTGTCATCCAAGATTGAAGTCAAATTGATCCAAAATTAAAACAAAAGTTATAAAATGAAATTATTAATTAATAAAAAAGGAGAGAATAATGCATTTTTAAAAAATAAATACACGTTTTAAAAAATAAATACATCAATATATTTTTATATTGAATAAATATAAATATTTATGTATGCAATACATAAATAAAAAATGATGTTAATTATATCAATAATTGGGTTAATATTTTACAAGATCTGGATCAAATTAAAGTTCATGTATACAATTGAACATTAAACCATTGTTCATGTATGCTTTTGGGATTTAACCCATTTTGATATATATATATTTTAAAATAATAATTTATATTTATCTTATTTAGATATATATTCTAAAAAATCCAAAATTAAACCTTAAACCCTAAACCTAAAACCCTAATCCCTAATCCCTAAACCCGTTGTAACACCCCAAACCCGGCCCATGCGTTACGACCGGATCTGACATGTCACATGAAGAAAATGTATAAAGAACTTGTGATTCGTATTAAAATAGGTGCTATTTGGTTATAGTTAAGAAAACAAGTTTGATTAGAAATATTCGATAAAAATACTACTAGACTCGAGAGGTTAATGGAAGAATCGATATTCAAATTCGTGATATTTTAAAATCGTGACTTTTGAAAATATTGTTGATAATTCGAAAGAGAATCCAAGTTAAATTATTTATATATTTTTGTTTTAAAATCCATTTGTTAATCAATTTTGGAAAAACCGTTAATCATGATTTTAGAAAATCCCCATTTAAAACAATTCAAGAAAGATATTAAGTATGTCTAAACATAAAGCAAAATAAAACATATCCCAGAGGCCTTATTACAACTTTAAAACCCAAAATAATAAAAGTAACGTAATAAAATGGAAAAGAAGTTTACTAATGTTCGAAAACATTATTTCCAAAGTATGGCCTCCACCGAGTCATCCATGGCCCAAGTCCACATCACTGAACATTACCTGCAAGGATTAAGAAAAATGGGGTGAGTTACTAGAACTCAGTGTATAATCCCTTTACCGTCGTCCACTGGGCCTTAACCCGTATAGCAACATCTTGGGCCTTAGCCCATATAGCATAATCTTGGGCCCAAACCCACTTACATAGTAATAATTAAATGAAATGAATGTAACCCAACCCATCCATCCATCACACCCCCGACTAGCCATTCACACCTGTGGGGATCAAGTCAACCCACCCCACCGCTCACACCAATTTGCAGCCAAGCTGTTAAAGTATAATATTTTCGTGGTCAAGCCACTGAAATCATAATTAAGCACATTAATGAACAAATTGGGGCAATGCCACCAGGCTACACTGCTCTCCATACAATTTTCCTATCCCATGCAAATTGTAAAAATGCAACATTCATAATTAAACATCCACATACATATATAACCACCAATAATCTAATGAATTGCTTTCGGTGAATCGGCCCATTAAAGCAATTTAATAATTCGGCCCACTAAGGCATTTTAGCAAATCAGCCCATTAGGGGCATTTTGGTAATTCGGCCCAAAGGGGTATTTTCGTAAATCGGCCATAGGGGAATTTTGGTAAACCGGCCCATAGGGGCATTTTCGTAAATCGGCTCACAGGGGCATTTTGCTAATTTAGCAATTTAATAACGATTTTGACAGATCTTTAGAAATAATGTAATTTAAGCAAGTTACTGATTTATGCCATATTACGATTCTTAGCCTTGTAAATAATAACGATTTATTTTCCAACATGATCTCGAATCTCGAATCTACAGGATTTCGGAGTGAGATTACGCACCTGATTACGGTAATTGTAACACCCCAAACTCGGCCCAAACACCATGACTGGATCTGGCATGTCACCAAGGAGATTTTAAAAGTTGTCGCAATTTCGGGAAATATTTTTCTTAAGTTTAACCTTTTAATCGGGAAAACTAAATGGTTGAATAATTTGTAAAAGATATACATCTTATATTAATTCCTTAGTGAATTAGAAACCGAAATTTGGTACATGCCTTAGCTTAATTAAAACGTAAAATCCAAATGTTTAATAATAATAAAAGCCCAAAATAAAACCGGAAAAATAAAAAAAACTAATGGCCCATGGCCTTATTACAATGAAATTTAAAACCCACTAATTAAAAATGTTAAAAATAAATAAACTAAGTAAAGTCTTCTGCTGAATCAAAATAATCTCTCGCATGGCCACCTTGCGCTCCTCTCCAGCCCGGTCCGATGCTCTAGGTGTCTCCTGAAAAATGTTAAATAATAGGGTGAGTCACGAGACTCAGTGTGCAACCCTCATGCACCATCAGATTGGGCCTTAGCCCCACAGGACAGATAACAAAATATAATATATCAGGTATTATGCAAAGCCCAACCCAATCCTAGGTTTCCATCCGCTACACACCACCCTTACCTGCCAATCACACAATTGGGGATTTCTACAATCAACCCACACCGCTACACACCATCGATGGTAGTCAAGCTGCAGTTAGCTGCTCATCGTCAGATCATGGCAATAGTCACTACAACAGATCATGGCAAAAAGCCACTACAACAGATCATTGCAAAAGCCACTACAACAGAGTACTTCCCCTTTCATCAATCACCCAACCCCGTGCAATCACAGAAACCGGTATACATGTTTATCAAATCAAATCAACAGAACCATTCACTTTAGAATGACAGAGATCACTAACCTGGTGATACACCTTTACCCTCTTCGGGTTTTCAACAGCCATGTCGGTATTTCGGCATTTAACAAAATATAATAGATTTATAAACATATACTAACAAACAATCTAAATGGTGTGAAAGGCTACACACCTGATAACACGTAGTACTACTCTCTATGTCTACAACTTTGCTCAAAAGCCGGAAGAACGCGGAGATAAGGCCTCTTCTTGAAATCCCGAAAGTGATACGATCCGAGTGCTACTGAACTCTGGCTTAGAAATCTAAGCGATTGAATCCCCTTCAAATCCCGGAATGTCGCAAATGAAAGAAAACACGAGATCAGAAAGAAAACGTTAAACTAAAGATGGCCCTAACCATCAACTAACTATTCGACTTTGGCTTAAAAAGCCGAAAATAATAACAAGAATAATAGCACTAGTCGACACTTACCTCTATAGGAAATTCGGCAACTCTTAGGAGTTTTCGGCTTTTGAGAAGATCAAGAAGAGAAGATAATAAGAAGGAATCTAAGTAGTTTCAGCTTTTAGTTGAAGGAATCGGAAAAAGAATAGGGAGTGTTCGACTATGGAGATGAGAAGAGAGTTCAGGGTTTCGGCTTTTGAAAGAAGGGATGTTGAGAAGATTGGGAGGTTTCGGCTTTTGAAGGAAACAAAAGAAAAGAAATTGTAGAGGAAGACTGAGAATTTCGGCACAAAGAATGAAGAAAAGAGTAGGGTTCAATTACCAGAATTGATGAGATCTCACCCCTATTTATAGAGAATTTTGGCACTTACTTAAAAACCCGAAAGTGCCCTTCCTGATATCTAATAGTTAAGCCAATAGTAGGGGAAATTTCGGCACCCCTTTGCCATATCAGAAACCGATTTCTCCTCCCCTTCAGAGTCAAAATTTCGGCCACCACCTAGCCTTGCAGATAAATCCTATCTTTTCTCCTTATCCTCATCTGACTACTCATCCACGGTGTCATGGATAACTCCACCTCTTCCTTCCTTTATCAGCACATTATCCATCTTATTATCACATTAAATAAATTCCTAAATTTAAGCATCATTGTCGAACTCCACTACTGCTATTATAAATGCCGAAAATATTTAAAATAAAAGGTACCAGGCGACTCGAACCTTGGACCTTCAATTGACGCCAACTCCCTTCCCTCTTGGTGGCGCCATTTTGCCACTAGGCCACAAGCCTATTTGTGTTTTAAAGCACAACTAATATCTGTTATGCCCTAACTTAGCAAGCTTTCCACTAAAGTGTTCAAACAAGAATTTTAACTACAGCCTCGGCCCAAACCTGAGCCCAATTTGGACCCCTAATCCTCAAATTAACTCATTACACATATTCACCCATTAAACGCATAGACCCAAAAATTCAGGATGTTACAGTTCTACCCCCTTAAAGAAATTTCGTCCTCGAAATTTCCAACTAACTATTAATCGTACTACCCAAGACTCACCACTATGCTTTCGCTGCGCACTCTAATTCTAAAGCCAAAAGAAACACTTAGTATACTATGGTAGAGTACGCACCGGTATTCGCATCTAGAGCGTCCTCGTCCCCTTGTACTCATTCTACCGATTCGTGTTTATCTGATTAGAAATTTTATGAATTATTAATTTCTTTCACTGATTAACCCCGAACAATCTTATGGACAGTAGTTTCAAAAGTAGTTCTTTCGAATCTAAATTATATCTACGGGTTTCAGTCTCAAGTTTGTACCTCCTAGTTCTAGGAATCACATACATTCAACCATCATACATCAACATACAAGTAGCATCCACGAACTCACATTCATCACATAAGGGTATTTTCATCATTTCACTACCCAGGGGTTTTTCCGTATTTTATCCTATAGGGGTATTTTTCGTAATTTCCCAAAATAGGGTATCTTGGTGATTTTTCGAAATAGAGGTATTTTGGTATTATCGTAACACAGGGGTATTTTGAATATTTTTTTTAAAAATAGGGGTATTTTGGAAAATTTTATTTTGCAAACCAGGTACTTTTGGAAATCTAGGGGTTTTCGGGTTAAGTTGCAAAACATAGGTATTTTGGTAATTTTGCCAACCTGGGGTGTTTCAGTAATTTCACAAATTTTAGTAGTTTTACAAATCTAGGGTATTCTGGGAAATTTTCACAAATCAAGGGTATTTTGGAAATTTTACAAAACTAGGGGGTATTTTTAGTAATTTTGCAAAGTAGGGTGGCTGGTCCCTTTCGGGTTTAATTATAAATTTTGGCCCGTCAACAAGTCCTCATGGCTAAGGTGAACAGTCACTAAGCACCAGGTAGGATTCCAGCGAAGAGGAGGTGAGTCACTAGGACTGCTTAAGTACCAGGCTCTTCCGGATCCAATCCTAGACATGTGCATGCCTGTTGCCACACCCTAACCCAGCGTCTTGTTCACGGGTTTGTTTAGTGAGATTAAGTCTTATGAGATTTAAGAAGTGGTTTAAGCTAAGCCTAGAGTCCATCAAGTTCTAATTTAAAGAGTCTACGTCCCATTAAGCCCATCAAGCCCACATATATAACACACAGTGGGTTCAGAATACTTACCTGGCGGACTTGGGCCAGAGCTCAGGTGCCATGCTGAGCTAACAGACCTGTATCATTTATAAATATGCATGTTTCAAAAACCCAACTTTAGGAAACGTTTTGAGCCCCAAAACCCCCAGAGCTGAGTTTTGAACTGAGCTCTGATACCAATTTGTAACACCCTAAACCCGGCCCAAACACCATGACTGGATCTGGCATGTCACCAAGGAGATTTTAAAAGTTGTCGCAATTTCGGGAAATATTTTTCTTGAGCTTAACCTTTTAATCGGGAAAACTAAATGGTTGAATAATTTGTAAAAGATATACATCTTATATTAATGCCTTAGTGAATTAGAAACCGAAATTTGGCACATGCCTTAGCTTAATTAAAACGTAAAATCCAAATGTTTAATAATAATAATATCCCAAAATAAAACCGGAAAAATAAAAAAAAACTAATGGCCCACGGCCTTATTACAATGAAATTTAAAACCCACTAATTAAAAATGTTAATAAATAAACTAAGTAAAGTCTTCTGCTGAATCAAAATAATCTCTCGCATGGCCACCTTGCGCTCCTCTCCAGCCCGGTCCGATGCTCTAGGTGTCTCCTGAAAAATGTTAAATAATAGGGTGAGTCACGAGACTCAGTGTGCAACCCTCGTGCACCATCAGATTGGGCCTTAGCCCCACAGAATAGATAACAAAATATAATATATCAGGTATTATGCAAAGCCCAACCCAATCCTAGGTTTCCATCCGCTACACACCACCCTTACCTGCCAACCACACCATTGGGGATTTCTACAATCAACCCACACCGCTACACACCATCGATGGCAGTCATGCTGCAGTTAGCTGCTCATCGTCAGATCATGGTAATAGCCACTACAACAGATCATGGCAAAAAGCCACTACAACAGATCATGGCAAAAGCCACTACAACAGAATACTTCCCCTTTCATCAATCACCCAACCCCGTGCAATCACAGAAACCGGTATACATGTTTATCAAATCAAATCAACAAAACCATTCACTTTAGAATGACAGAGATCACTAACCTGGTGATACGCCTTTACCCTCTTCGAGTTTTCAACAGCCATGCCGGTATTTCGGTATTTAACAGAATATAATAGATTTATAAGCATATACTAACAAACAATCTAAATGGTGTGAAAGGCTACACACCTTATAACACGTAGTACTACTCTCTATGTCGATACCCTCACTAATCAGATCTACTACCCTTTGTCTACAACTTTGCTCAAAAGCCGGAAGAACGCGAAGATAAGGCCTCTCCTTGAAATCCCGAAAGTGATACGATCCGAGTGCTACTGAACCCTGGCTTAGAAATCTAAGCGATTGAATCCCCTTCAAATCCCGGAATGCCACAAATGAAAGAAAACACGAGATCAGAAAGAAAATCTTAAACTAAAGATGGCCCTAACCATCAACTAACCATTCGACTTTGGCTTAAAAAGCCGAAAATAATAACAAGAATAATAGCACTAGTCGACACTTACCTCTATAGGAAATTCGGCAACTCTTAGGAGTTTTCGGCTTTTGAGAAGATCAAGAAGAGAAGATAATAAGAAGGAATCTAAGTAATTTCGGCTTTTAGTTGAAGGAATCGGCAAACGAATAGGGAGCGTTCGGCTATGGAGATGAGAAGAGAGTTCAAGGTTTCGGCTTTTGAAAGAAGGGATGTTGAGAAGATTGGGAGGTTTCGGCTTTTGAAGAAAACAAAAGAAAAGAAATTGTAGAGGAAGATTGAGAATTTTGGCACAAAGAATGAAGAAAAGAGTAGGGTTCAACTGCCGGAATTGATGAGATCTCACCCCTATTTATAGAGAATTTTGGCACTTACTTAAAAACCCAAAAGTGCCCTTCCTAATATCTAATAGTTAAGCCAATAGTAGGGGAAATTTCGGCACCCCTTTGCCATATCAGAAACCGATTTCTCCTCCCTTTCAGAGTCAAAATTTCGGCCACCACCTAGCCTTGCAGATAAATCCTATCTTTTCTCCTTATCCTCATCTGACTACTCATCCACAGTGTCATGGATAACTCCACCTCTTCCTTCCTTTATCAGCACATCATCCACCTTATTATCACATTAAATAAATTCCTAAATTTAAGCATCATTGCCGAACTCCACTACTGCTATTATAAATGCTGAAAATATTTAAAATAAAAGGTACCAGGTGACTCGAACCTTGGACCTTCAATTGACACCAACTCCCTTCCCTCTTGGTGGCGCCATTTTGCCACTGGGCCACAAGCCCATTTATGTTTTAAAGCACAACTAATATCCGTTATGCCCTAACTTAGCAAGCTTTCCACTAAAGTGTTCAAACAAGAATTTTAACTATAGCCTCAGCCCAAACTTGTGCCCAATTTAGACCCCTAATCCTCAAATTAACTCATTACACATATTCACCCATTAAACGCATAAGCCCAAAAATTCAAGATGTTACAGTAAGGACTAAACCTTATTGATCATCGGCACCTATGACACCATAATACTTGATTAACTAACATAAGAGATTTTCTTAATCCAAATCTAAATCAACGATCTAAAATGCTTACCCTTAGTATCGTGAACGACCACAATTTGCCTATTCTCACCGGATGATGGTCCACAACCCGGTGGGAAATCCTGAACTGTCGATACCGCCCTACACTTGAACTTAGGAGTAGGAATTACAAATCCACTCCCTTTTTGTCCTCTTATCGCTTTTCCTTTAAAATCGTTACCACTTGCCTCCATTGGAAATAGTTTCGGTTAGAATAATACTATGATGAGTGAAAGTAGTTGTTTAGGGATAGGATTCAGCTTACCACTACTTCCGTAGGACCAACAAGTGGATAAGAACGAGCGATCTAGTCCCTAAAATAACCGATTAAACATAACCATCGGTCCGTTTTAGCAGAATAACCAAGCAATAAGAGAGATCGAAATGAACCTTGAAGAAATTCCTTACCTTAATAACGATGAATCTGATTCCACCGATTGGGCTTATGGCTACGGATGAGACAATGATATAAGATTTGACTTTCCCACTATAGCACTACAACAGAAGGAGAATACGATGTGAGAGAGAGTAGGAGAGAGTGATATTTTGGTTTAGAACAAAGTGAAATAACCGAATGATAATAGACACACATTCGGCTAGGGAGAAAAGAAAATGAAAAGAGAAGAATGAGACCACTTACCGATTCAATCAAAGAAGAGAGTGTCCAACACGAAAGAAAAAGAAATAATGAAGTGGTAAGGTGATAATAGGTTCGGCTATGGAGAGAAATGCACAAACAAGTTTCGGCCACAAGGTAATATCGATTTTAGAAAAGAGGGAAAGGTTGAAGAAATGGTCAAAAAGAAAAGAAGAGATGGGCAAAGGAATGTTAGATAATTCGGCTAACACAAAGGAAAAGGTGAACAAAATGATTTGAGTGTTTTGGTCATTTTGTGTTTTGGCAACAAAGGAAAAAGGTTGGAAAGAGCACAAAAAATGTTCAAAAGGGAAAATAAGCCTTTCATGCACAAACTTGCAAATGGGCTAGGAAAATTCAGCTCCTCTTTTCTCCCAACAAAACTATGTATTCCTAGCACCAACAAGATGAGAGTTGACCAAAATTTCTTTCACTAGGCAACTCCTAATATTCGGCCAACATGTTCCCCCACCTTATCCCTTTCCTTTATTTCTTTCCTTGTTTTTCCCTTGCTTTCCTCCTTACCATAATCCTTAGTCTTCTTTCCATCCTTAGAAAGTCTTCCTTTCCTTATTTATAGCCATGCCTGACACTTTGGAAAGAAGTACAAAAATTAATCAAAATTTTTTTGCAATAGGTGGGATTCGAACTCCACCCCTTAAGCCTCTTCATGTGACGCCACACCACTCTGCTACTAGCTCCACTTGTGCTAGCTAATTACATACTTATTTCCTTAAGTCTTGATGCCGCTTGCCTTTTCTCCTTAAAGTGCTTAAACATAAAAATTCTACTAAGGCCCAACTTAACCCCAAGCCTTTTTAGGACCCCTAAACATACATAATTAACATTCTTAACTAGCCTATCGCATGGTATAGTATAAAACATAAAATTCTGAATTTCAGGATGTTACACCCGTAAACCACAAACACCAATCACCAAACCCCAAAATCCAGCCCCCAATATACCATAAACCTTCAACCATAAATTTTAAACCCTAAACCCTAAACCTTAAACTCTGAACAGTAAACCCTAAACCATAATCATAAACCATATTTTTGGGAATTCGTGTAGCCAATGTTAGTGTAGTACAAAACATGTATTTTATATTCTTATATTAAATAATATGGGTGTAGTACAAATGGCATGAATAACAGTAAAATCCAAATATTCTTCAGTTTTCAAACAATATCCTTAAACCTTAAACCCTAAACCCAAACTTTAAATCATAAACCCTTAACCCAAACTAATAAATAATATACAATAAACCCTAAAACTCTAAACCATAGACATTAAATTTTAAATCCTAAATCCTAAACATTAAAATAAAATATATTTTTTACGGCGTTTTTATCAAAAACACCACAAAAGCTCTACAATAAATGAAGTCGTTTTGCTCAACATTTTGTGGCATTTTTCCAAAAGCGCCGCTATTGCTTGATCTATAGCGGCGTTTTCTTGAAAGCGCCGCTAATGCCACTGAAGCTCAAGATAAAACGATGTGTTTTGATTAACATTGTTGCGACGTTTTTAAAAAGCACAGCTAATTATCGATCTATTACGGCGTATTTATAAAAGCGTCGCTATCGCTCGAGCATTTGCGGTGCTTCTCTCATAAACGACGCTAATGCTGATCTTTTGCGGCTTTTTTAATACAAACGCCACTATAGCTCTAACCTTTTGCGGCATTTGTTTACTAGCACCGCTAATGTAAAACTTTTGCTGTAACAGCCCGGTTTAGACCTTAGTCGGAATAGTGGTTTCGGGACCACAAATCCAAGGTCGTAAAAATATTTTAATATTATTTTTGGTGTTGATTATATATGCTATAGCATCTGTGAAAATTCTGTGTGATAATTTGATTGTTTGTGTGTCAAATTAAGAGAAATGACTTGATCGCGTATAGAGTAAAAGCTATGTGCTAAATTTTAAGTACTTAATTGTTGTTGGCTTTTGAAGGTGGAGGCCTTATGTTGTTAATAAACCATTATTAAGTTAGTGGGTGGTTAAATGACAAAATAACCTTATGGTTTATTTGTCTTATATGTTTAATGGAAGGATAACTTAGTAATTAGATTAATAATATGTTTATTATACAAAAAAAAAAGATGAAAATAAGATGAAAGTGCTCATTTTTTATGCTGAAAAATCAAAGGAAGAAAAAGGGAGAAGAACACTTAGGTTTCGGTTGATGTTAAGCTTGATTTAAGGTATGTTTTGACTCGATTTTTGATAATTTCTACGTTTTTACAATCGTTGCTTTGAGCTCTTTAAAACCCATGCTTCAATTTTGTGAATTGGTGAAGATTTTGAGATGTGCTATTAATGAACATGTGAGCTTTGTGTTGATAGTTGGTACAATATGAAAGTTTAGAGTTGGATTAATATATTTTGTATTTGAGTTTTTGGTGAAATTGAATAAATTGGGCTAAATTGAGAAAAGTGTATATTGACGAACTAAAATGCAAAATAAATGAAATGCGTGGACTTGTATTAACATGGGAAAAATTCGGCTAGGCTTGTGCTAAGTGAAATTATGTGAATTTGATGATTTTCAGAAATAGGGACTAAAGTGTCGAAATGTGAAAATATGAGGGTTATTTTGTAAAATGTCCTAAATGTGTGTGTGTGGATGAAATTGAATGAGTTGGTGATTGAATGGATTGAATTTGAATGTGTATAGACCAAGAGAGGAGAGGTTCGGATCGAGATCGAGGAAAAGATAAAGTGCTCGATTAATCGACCGTTTCGATAGTTCGACGTCCGAGGTACGTTCGGATATAATACATGTTATTAGGATATATTTTTGTATTATGAAATGAATGTGTATATGTGTATGAAATCGAAGATTTGGTTAATGGCACTAAGTGTGTGCGATATTGAAATTGAAACAGAAATGAATAGCACTGTGTGTGCGATATTATGAAAGCTTCGACTTATTGATTTGGCACTGTGTGTGCGTTACCGAGATAAGTCGGTTGAAAGATTAGGCACTAAGTGTGCGATGACTAATATGTGCCGACTATGTATATGGCACTGAGTCTACGATGAAATTGAAAGAATATTAGAAGATAATTGGCAGGTGATATCGAACATTGAGTAGCTTGGAAATTGAATAACTATGTGTTAACTAAGGTATGTATTGAACCTTTGTGGTTGATGTGTTATAAACAAGTTATGATTGAGTGAATGAGTATTTTAGTTACAGATGAGAAGGCATGAATATGAAATATTAATCTATGTGATTGTTTATTAAATACATTAGTTTGATTTGATGAGATAATCTATTGTATATCGAACTTACTAAGCTTTGGAAAGCTTACTGTGTGATTTGTTTCTCTACTTTGCAGTGTCAGTAAAGCTAGCTCGGATCTGGGGATTGTCAGCATCTCAGTCACACTATCGGCAATCTATTTTGGGGTATTTTGGAAAGATGTATATAGTTAAAATATGGCATGTATAGGCTAGTTATTTGAATCATGATTGGGATTTGTAAGTAGCCATGAGATGTGGCTAGATATGTGCTAGTTTTAGAATGAATGACTTTGATATATATATGATGCATCTTTTGGTATGGATTGTGAGTTATGAATGGAAATCTTTGTGATGTTAAAAATGCTTATATGATTTAGTGAAATTGGGAAAGAATGATGTTTAGTATTGAATGTGTTTAAGTTGTATATGTTAGCTTATAAGTTGATAGGTTTGAAAATGAGATTGTATGAATTGATAGATAGATCATATGTTAGAAAATGGTTGCCAAATTGTGTGTATAGTGATGATCATATGTGCTTGTAGGATTGACCCTAAGTGGGTGGCATTTTGGCCTTGCAAATGGCCTATTTATGTCACACGGCCATGGCACACGGGCGTGCTTAGTGATCGTGTGTGAAAGTCAATATATGGCCTAGTAGTACACGGCCTTAGCACGGGGGTGCTGGATAACCGTGTTGGTTTTGGCAGTATCGACCACGGTCAGGGTACATGGGCGTGCTTTGTGACCGTGGGGGCCAAGTCAGGATAGTCCACGGTCAAGGCACACGGGCGTGCTTGGTGGCCGTGGGAGTATAGTCAGGATCGACCACGGGGAGGACACACGGGTGTGTCTAGCAGTCGTGGGTGGAACACGGTCTACCCCCACGGGCGTGTAAGCCCTGTAACTTAGAAAAGTTTTAATTTTCCATGAAATTTTGTATATGTTTCGTTTTAGTCCCAACTCGGTTTATAAGCATGTTTAAGGTCTCATAGACCTTGATAAGGGACATCGTGTTTGTAAATGAATGTGATTGAAGATGATTGACTTTGTGTCGTATTTTGGGCTGTAAATAATCCTGTTGTCCGGTAATGCCTCTTAACCCTATTCCGGCGACGGTTTCGGGTTAGGGGTGTTAGATTTGCGGCATTTTTAGTCTAAACACCACTAAAAACGCCGCTAAAAGTCTGTTTTGCTATAGTGTGAGTCTGTTAATGTCGTCTTGAAGTGTACACAACATCTGTCCATTTTAGTTATTTTCTTAGATACATTCTCTAGGTTAACAACCTAGATGCCAAGATTGAGGGAGAAACAAGCATAGCAATTGGAGGTAGGACATGTTCATTGCAAGGAGGTTAGAAAGGCGATAGCAGTCAATACACGGAAAGCGAGGTTGATGACCGTACAACTATATTCCTAACACTTGGAAAATTTTCAAGTTATCAAGTTTGTTAGTCATTGAGTGAGTATCCTGACCAGGTCCTACGGTGATCGCCAAACTAGGCGGTGCGACTGTAGGAGGTTCCAAACTCTTCAGTACCCATGTTCACATGTTGCTGCAGCATGTGCATGGGCTAAGGTTGATTTTGACCAATATATCAATAAGGTGTACACGTTGGAACATACATTACGTATTTGGGAAAACGAGTTCCCCACCTTCAAGGATGTCTCGACATGGGAAGTGCCTCCGCCTATATTCGAGTTAATCCCAAACCCGAGGCCACGTAAGGTACATAAAGGTTGGTCGTAGGCTAGTAGAATTCAAAATGACATGGACTTGAGGGAGAATGGAGAACCCAAATGTTATGGTATATGCATAAAAATTGACCACATTCAAAACATGTGCTCATATTGGAACTTCCATCCTGAACAATTGTTGTAGTCAAGTCAATAAATTTATGTAACCGAAGTTTGAATGTATTTTAAACATTATTTGTTGTATTTTATTGACACTAATCAAAATTAATTAATATAACCCCAACCTTGTCATGTTTAATATAATGAAAAATGAGGTTGAAGTTATAATACCAACATTGTCATGTTTATTATAAAGGAAAATAATGAATCCTTGTTACAAATTCAAATAAAATTTATCAGAAAAATGGTATAATTATTTCACATTTTACATTAATAAAAAATGATGGTTGGATGGAGTTGTTCATGGGGTGAAATGCTGTGGTACCCTTCATTGATGTCTGGGTTATTGGTGATGATCTATTAGAAGCTCAATGTTTTCCTCTCTTGAACCTGTATTCTTATCATCCATTGACGAACCTAGGGTTTTATCAAAGTAATTCAAAAAATGATGTCCCAATGGTTTGACTGGGAGGTGTGGAGTACTAGGTGTAGAGCTAAACATATCATCCATCATTGATGACCTTGGTTGTTGATAATGAGAACTGGAACCGCACATCTCTGGACGATAGTAGTATCCTTGGAACTCCGACACAAAACTGTCACTACATAACTCTGAATGATAAGAACTAGCCTCCGATTGTGTTTGTGTTCGAACTAGGTACTCTTGGGTAGTTGTATGTTCGGGCTTGGGAGTAGGAGGAGACAAATGTCTTTGACAAGGATGGAATTGACTCAGTACACTTTCCTGATGTCCACATCGGTGCATGTGTCTAGGGATTACCATAAACTGACCACCTGTAACACCCCTAACCCGCTTTCGTCGCCGGATTGGGTCACAGAGTATTACAATAACATACCAAACATTTAACAGTTCATACGATAATTATTCAATCATGATTACAATTAATCATGATTACAATTAATCAATCTCATTCCATTCATGAGCTAATATACATATACGGACCTAAAAACAAGTCTTTAAGGCCCTAAGAATAGATTGGAAACATTTCGGGGTCAAATTGCAACATATTGGAAAAGTTAGGAAAAATTGGAAAAAAATTTGGAACAGGGGACACACAGCCGTGTGGCCAGGTCGTGTGAAATGCCCCAGACCGTGTGACTTTTGAAATTGGGGCACACACCCTTGTGTGTTGCCCTTGTATGACACATGGCCGTGTGACAAACCGTGTTTGAGGCCATGTGCACCTAAATGTACCTTAAAACTCAAGTTTACCAAATTGTGATTTGTTGGACACTATGCAATTGATTCATCAATCATATAACGTATGCAAAACACAATTAAACATGCTCAAAGCATGCCAAAACAACTATCTTGAGTGCTTAACTAATATGTCATTCAAAGGCACCTCAACCATGTACTAAACAATCAAATAAGTCATTTGAATCAATGCATTATCTAACATCTACCATATGCACTCAAGCATCAACAAAATGACCAAACATAAATATATATTGATTCATTATTCTAACTTAAGAGTGATAAACATGTTATAAGGCTAATACCTAATTCAACACTTCCATGTCAACCAAATTAAATTAACAATTTCAATAGGACATCTAGCTTATTTAAAGAAAACACCATTTCCAAACATTTACATATATAATCATAATTATATCAAAATATATACATCATTTACCAATATTATAACTTATATATCATGCATGTAACATTCATGAAAACTATCCATAGATGAAAGATTTTAATCAACTAATACCCCCTAGGTACATGCCAAAAACAAAAAAGAGGACATCAAACGTTGAGTACGAGATTCTTGTAGGATGTTGAGTCCGAGTCTACTCTTTATCTAACCTATAAACATGGGAACCAATCTGCATTAAGTAGAT
This sequence comes from Gossypium australe, assembly GCA_005393395.2. NCBI lineage: Eukaryota > Viridiplantae > Streptophyta > Magnoliopsida > Malvales > Malvaceae > Gossypium > Gossypium australe. The sequence goes on from CM016623.1 coordinate 28,721,623, forward strand.
TTCACTTATTTGAATAACCACAAGTATATCTAAAGCATTTGAATTTATTTCACAACTTTAATAATCTAATTCAAGAAATATATCATATTTTCCAATGAATAAATGTATAAACATAAGTAAATATAATTTTTCCTTAGTAATACCTATAACCAACCTTCTTCAATGGTTCATATAACCTTGATGTATAGTCCAATCGATACATGGCACCCAGTGCGTAGCAGATAAACCGCGAAAGAGTTTGCGCTCAACATTAGTCAGATAAACCGACAAATGTGTGCCCAGCACTAGTCAAATAAATTGACAGAAGTTGCGCCCAACATTAGTCGGATAAACTGATGAATAAATAATTATTTATTTTCACAATTTCCTCATTCATTAATTAACATCATCATTCAAATATGAACATAAGATTGTATATCAAGTATTTAAATAACATCTAATTATTAATTACATAAATGATCAATAAAAAGGTTAAGTTCGAGACTACGAACTTACCCAAATACGACAGATGCTACGAATCGAAGACGTCTACTTAGTGATCTTTTCTTTCCAACAGTTGATACCCAATCTATTCTTCTCTTTATCAAATTAGCAAATTAATTCCATACCATACTTGCTTTTAATTAAATCAATTAACCTTAGATCATAATTTATACTTTTACTCTCTACAATTGACATTTACTCAACTTAATCATTAACATGAAAATTAGCTTGATTGCATCTTCATCTAGTTTCCATAACTAACTACATATACATATAATTTATTAACAATCCCTAAATTCTTGAATTTTATAACTTAACACCATGCTAATTTAATTTATAACATCTAACTCCTTGAAAGCTAATACTAATAATACTTATAACACAAAATATTTTACTTGCTCACTAAACTTAGTAATTCAACTCAAATTTCCAGCACAAAGAACCATCCACTAAAATAGTCCCTACACTTCCCAAAACTAACAATTTAACCCCTAATTCTATCAAAACAACTTCAAACATTAGAGTTTTTCAAAAATGGCAACTTCTACAAAAATTATAATTTCTCTAAATTTTCACATGGGTAATTTACTACATGATTTTAAGGTTCCAAAAATATAAAATTTAATTGAAAATAATCAAATCATACCAATAAAGTTAAGCTTGAAAAATGAAACGTAAAGGTCGAAGTGCTAACCTTTTTCTTCACCAAATCGGCATGCAAAAGAGATGAAGCTTTAATTTTGTTTCTCCTTATTTCTTTCCCCACTACTCTATTTGTTTCTTTTATTTTATTCATATTTTCATTTCATTTTCATTTTTATTATAACTTAACATAATTATTAATTTAAACATTACTATACAATTAACATATATTACATATATATAATTCCCTCATAATTTTTTTAGCAAAATAATTCCCTCATAATTATTCACTAACCAAAACTCATCAAATTAATGGACTAGTTATTTAAATAGTCCCTTATTTTAATCCCACTCTGAAATTTAATACTAATTACTAATTACTAATTTATCACCCACTTATTTTAACTTAATAATTCAACCCCCAAGAATATTTATACTCAAACTTTTAACCCTTTAAACAAATTTCACATCTTTGCATTCAATATATATACCATTAAATCCTTAATACAAAACCTCTAAATTTTAGTTTTCCTAAATCAATTCCCATCAAACCAATTTATACTATTTTCCAGCATTCCCTTAACCATAATAAATCATGATTTAAACGATGTTATTTTGAATTTACAACATTTAAGTCCCTAGAGATTAATATCAACAAAAATCACCACTCAATTTGACCAAATTAGCCCAAGACTTATAATTTACTCATCACCTCAAAGGCATTTAACATTTAAAAAAAACACTACCTACACTCTGCATGATTTATCAAATCAGTCCCTACTTAAGCTTGTGTCTAGTATCAACAATTTTAAAGGTGCAAAATTTACTGAAGTGGTAGCCCAAACACTTTCATATATATATAAATATAATTTCATAATTAGTCACAAATTTAACATCCAACAAAATAACACCAAACATTTGAATTTCTCATCAATAGTAACTTTTACAAATATCATTAATTCTTACAATTTCAACATGGACAAATCAACTCATAACATTAAGACTTCAAAAACATAAATTTCATGTAAAAATAACCAAAATTCACTAACCAAATTAGACATGCAACAAGAGCTCTTGGCCGTGCAACTTCTCCCCTCTTTCCTTTTTGTTTCGAAAAGAAGAAAATTAAAGAAAATTTTTTGCTTGGCTTTTCTCTGCCCACTAACCATTATCTCCCCGCTATTATTAATAATATATATATAATAAATTTTAACTTAATTATTATACTAACTTAACACATATAATACTTATAATACCTTATAATATTGTTATGCTATAAAATAAAAACCCAAAGTTTCTCTCCGTCAAAGCAAGATCCATTGTCATTAGCTTCTTTCTCTCTCTCGATAAAGGAAAAGAAAAGGTTTGAATTCATGAACCAGAGGAAGCTTCTTCTCAATGAGAGAGTCGAGGTAGTGCTACTCTTTCTTTTTAGGTATAAATTTTGATTCTTTTAAATAATCTTGTTTTTTCTTCACCTCTTATTATTCTGTTTGGTTTCTGAGTAAAGAAAATCGAGGGAAATTTGTTTCAAACTTGACATTAGTCTTTGTTTTTTTTTTTTGTTTTTTTAAATAATTACTGATCCACCTGTGAGTTGGCAAATTCTGTTCATCCTGCATTTTCCCGGAAGCCAAACAGGAGACTTAAATGTTCTTTATTTCGAAAATTTTGTTCTCTTACTGAATATTGAAAAATTACATGTCTTTCAGTTGATCCCTTAATAGAAGCTTCGAATTGTCTTGTTTCACTGCTTTCATTTGATTTTTAAAGAAATTAAGGTTTCAAATTTGAAATTAAATTTCCCGCATTTTCCGAGTAACCACGCGGAAGCGTATTTTATCTGGCAAATTGGTGATTCCCAAATCATTTGTAACTCTCTTGTTAGATAAGGTTTAATTCGCATTAGTTTCCTTCTGGGTAAGATGTCTGAGACTTGATTCGTAAACATAAATAACAGTTTCTTTCTTTTTATAAATAAAAAAACCGAAATCTTTTGAACTCCGGAAATCTTATTTTCTGGAGGCCAATGCCTTGATTATTAATTATTTTGAATATAGAGAAGTTCCAAAACTCAATTTTGATACCGAACTTGTTGTTAGCTTGGTCATGCAAGTTCTTCACAGTTTTCAAGTCAAACTCTTTTATTTATTTAATTTTTTGGTACCTTTTCCTATGAAGAAAGAGGATGCACCCAAGCTCCCCTATAAGCACAACATTGAGAAGGTCCTGATGTATGCAATCTTCCTCCTATTTTACACAATGGGCTATCTGTAAATGAATATTTTGAGATTTTAGTAATGTTTTCTTCATGTAGTGAAATGATTGTTACATTTTTTTTGCCACACAGTGTTGCATTTATTTGATTACCTGCTGTATTGATACGAGTTTCGTCGTGGACTTTTTTTAGGTTCGCCAATTTGAGGAAGGGTTGCGGGGGTCGTGGCACCCTGGGGTGGTTGTTGGAGTTTCACATTTATCCCGATCAATTGAATATGATGAGCTCTTGTGTGAAACGGGTGATTCAAAGCTCATTGAGTCCATCCCTGTGACGGAGGCAGTTGAAGGTCTTCATACCCGTCGCCATGTTCCATCAACCTATCGAGGGTATATACGACCTCTTCCTCCCTCATCTCAACCTCATTCTAATCAAAATCTGGGTTTTGGGGTTTGTGTTGATGCATTGTTTGAAGATGCATGGTGGGAAGGGGTTATTTTGGATAATGATGATAATGCATCTGAGCGGTCTGTGTATTTTCCTGATGAGGATGATGAGTGCAAATTCAGTGTGAGTCAATTACGTGTAGCTCATGAGTGGGATGAGTTTCTGGGCATTTGGAGAGACCGAGGTATATGGGTATTGGTGGAGCTAGCAAAAGAGCTTGAAGGTGATGTTCCCTTGGCTTGTTGTGTAAAGAAAGTTTGGTCCTCCCTACGTTTAAATTATGGGTTTGGAAAGATGATATCTGAGTGGACTTGTGGTGTTCGGACTGTTTGGAGGACCTACTTCATGGAAGTTGTTCAGGAGATTGCAGTTGGGTCTAGCCGGCGAAATCTTGCTAATCGCAAAATCTTGGCCTGGATGGTGGGAAGGAGAAGTAAAAAATCAAAGGATCCTGGGAAGACAAATTCCTATTTATCTGACATTTCTGCACAAGCAGGTAGCTGCACTGATTTCAAGGCTGTTGGGTCATGTCGAAAAGGAGAGGGAAAAGGCCCTCTTGGTAAGCAAAAAGGAAGGAGACGATCTGTAATGTCAAAACTGAAACATGAGGAGCTACCTAAAATGAATCCATCTACTAGAAAAAGTTCTGTGGCAGATAAATCATGTGGAGAAAAGCAAGTAATGGAGGAGTCTGGTAAACTTGATTATGGAATAGACAAGCAAAAGTCTCCTATACTTAGTGAGAATGAGGGTAATGAACTCTCTGTTGACTGCTCAAGAGGAAGTAAAACCATTTCTTTTTCTGTCTCTGATGGTCAAGACAATCAATCAATTTACAGGACTTTCACTAAGCATGGGCAGATTGATGGTAATCTTACTGTCATTTTCCCTGACTGTAGCAAAGTGCAGGCGAGCATGCAATCACTCTTCTCTGTTATTCCTAAGAAGAGAAGATCTTCATTAATTAGAAAAAGGTTTTCAAAGAACCTCCAAGGGCCTAATTCAAAGGTTAAAAATCCATCAAAGGTGAAGAAGGGGAATAACAAGGCTTCTTTCCTTGTTTATAAAAATGATTCAGTGTTGAGGAGAAGGTTTTCAAAGAAAACTAAGCAAGCTGATGCAAAAGTTGAAGGCAACCCTAAGAAAGAAGAGAAAGGCGTAGATGTCATAAGCAAAGATGATGCTTTACCTGATGGTCATCGTTGTTTAAGTCTTCCTGTTGATAATTGTGGAAAAAAGTTTAGGCTTAAAGACATGGTGTCTCGTTCTCGGAGGCGCAAGAGGAAGCGGCGATGTTGCGGTTCCCGACTGTGTGATACAATATGTAGTGTCTGTCACTATGGAGGAGATCTTATGATTTGTGGTTACTGCCCATGCTCATATCATTTAAGTTGCATTAACCTCAAGGTTTGTTCTCATTCATGCAACATGAACCTATTTAATTACATGTCTTGTTTTTCTATTGTTAATTTTATTGCTTATAAAATTTGTTTACAGTTGCCACAATTAAATAGGGCATAAATTTTGATTTGTTTTGGATGCTTGAATTCACATGCCAATACGGTTTATGTTTAATGCTAGATTTTTGGTGTTTTATGTAATATAAAATCTGTTAGCTAGAAAGGAGCTATGACTATTATATGACCAGGGATTTCCTTTATACTAGGAAGATTATGTTCAGTTAAATCATTAGGGTGGTTGAAGAAAAAGAAAGCTTCAGGTAGAAACTTGATTTCATTCTAGGAAAATAAATCTGAAAAAGAACTAATAGCAGTGGTAAAATTAATTTAGGGGTTACATGGTGACGTATGCTTATTTATTTATTTATTTCTGTGCGAGGTAAGAGGATATCTGACTAACTAATTAACCTTGGTTTTCTTAAGCACTGTTTTGATATCCTCCTACCTTACACAAAAATAAACAAATAAACAGGCTTCACCATGTAACCCCTAAATTAATTTTACCACTCCTATTTGTTAAATCAAGGTTAATTAGTTAGTCTGAGCAACTAACTAATAAACCCTAAAACCCTAAACCCAAGGGCAGGGAATAGAAAGACTACTTGCTTCTTTAATATAGTAGTGGGTAAAACCTAAACTACTTTTGATTACATCCATAAGCATGGTTTTTATAGCAAAAAGTCCTGATAAGACTAAACCCTAGCTCTTAATTAAGGGTTTGATAAAGCATTGAAAATTTTAAATGCATGGAAAAAGTAAATTTTCAACATTTAGTTTTTAAATGTTTTTGATCATTCAGATCAATTTTCACTTAACAGAAAATTTTCAACAAAAAATTGCAGAATGTGATAAGTCGGTGAGAGCTACTTATCACTTACCACAGAATATGTGAAGTCAAAATTTTTACTTTTCTAAATTTGAATTCAATTATCTTTTTTTGGGCTATAGAAGATGAGATATTTAAATTACCACTTTTTTTAATCCAGATGTATTCAAAATCATGTAAAATATGATGTTAATAAGATTAAAATTGTGAAATTAATAATTTTCATAATTTGAGATTTTATAATTTTCAAACAATATAAAGATATTCAATTCTTAAGTTTTAGTAATATACTAAACAATGTTGATAATTTAAATTCAGTGCTTATATATTTAGTATTTAGCTTTCAGCATTTAATTTTTAAGATTATAAAACAACACATAAGTTAAAGATAGTCATGGTAATCCAAAATAAAATAAAGAAAATAGCCCCCCAAAGCATAACCCTTTTAACAAAAATATGGTATATAGTGAAGTGTCATGTTGTGTATTTTCGATGCTATCACATTGGCTCAACCCTATACTAAACAATGTTGATAATTCAAATTCAGTGCTTATCTCTTTAGTAGATAATTTTCAGCATTTAATTTTTAAGATTCTAAAACAACACATAAGTTAAAGATAGTCATGGTAATCCAAAATAAAATAAAGAAAATAGCCCCCAAAAGCATAAACCCCTTCTAACAAAAATATGGTATGTGGTGAAGTGTCATGCTGTGTATTTTCGATGCTATCACATTGGTTCAACCCCTACCCCCTGTTCTCCAACTCTTCTAGAAAGACATTTGGCTCCTGAAGCAGTAAGGATGAATTACCATTAAGTTTTCTTCATGTTTTGCTTCTTAATCTGTTCATTTTTTTTTGAGTTAAAGTGTGTACATGATAAATTATATTATGAAGGTATTGGTTGGTGGTTAATTTTGATTGATATTTGCTTATCTATTTTTTTCAGGATATACCTAATGAAAAGTGGTTTTGTCCATCTTGCTGTTGTGGACTATGTAGCATGAGAGATTGCAAGGATGATAGTGAACATTTTACAAAAGCTTGTCTCCAATGCACCCGCCAATGTGAGTTAGATTCATGGGAAGTTTGTGATTCAATCTCCATGTATTTTATATATGTTCTTTTTTTTTCTTTGTAGATCATGTTGCTTGCCTAAGTGAAGCTCAGCATATGTCTTCTACAGACTACCTATTTGGGAGTTTTTGTAGTGAGGCTTGTTATAAGGTATAATTCCTTTATTGTGTCTAAGCTCATTTAAGGCTGTGATTGAATAGCTTTGAGGGCTTTGTTTTATCCTCCTCCTGGGTCTCTATAGTTGTCTCTTTCTCGTTTTCATGCTGTAGGTGGTTTATTCAATTGAGTTTGTTTTGGTTCGTGAATTCCAGAATTGAAGGGTCTTAATCTTGCTGAATATGATTGTCTGCTTATTGAGAACATTGGATTGAGGTTTTTTGACTTTCCAACTTGGTTATGATATATGGCAACATATATGCTCTTTTCAGTTATGTGCTCAACTTCATCAACTTTTGGGAATTTCAAATCCCACTACTGTTGATGGCTTAAGCTGGACACTGATGAGATCGTTGAAAAATGTGTATGGATTTCCTGATATGTTGAAAACTCACACCTGGATTAAGCTATCAGATGTACTAAGGGTTATCCATGAGTGTTTCGAACCTGTCAAGGATCCTCATACCAAGAGAGATCTGGTCAGAGATGTTGTTTTCAATTCAGGGTAAGGTTTCTCTTCAATTTTTAGTTTTCAGATGACTAATTAAATTCTTACTTGGAAGAATTTTTTTAAAAAAAAAAAAATTATATTAAAAAAATCCTTAAGATCATTGGTGAATGATATGAGAACTTACATCACTCTCTTATCCAGTCGGTGGCCTATGCTTCTTGCATTGAGCATTGGGCATCTTGGGTTATCATCATACAGTTGTCATGATTGGTTTTCTGTATATTATCACAGTTTGCTGCATGTTGCTTTACTATTTGCTAAATCAAAATTTTGCTTTACCAATATTTTCTACATGTTATTCATGCCAAAGTGTATTGATGGTCACAAGAGATGAGCACTACGCTCTAATGTGTTTCTCTGCCTCAACTTTGGCAGTCAATCACCTTAGCTAGGCCCTGTTTGACATTCACATTGTTAAACTGGAAATTTTCATTTATCCTTTCTTTTACCCTTGAAACATGGTTTAAATCTGATATGAGCTTCATCAGCATTTTCCTGGACTTAATGTTTGGAGGGATAATGAGTAGTTGAATTGTGACTCCGTTTGTTTGTTCCTTTTTTGTTTTCTTTTGATTTTACGTTGATGTTTCCTAGCAGGTCAATCTGCTGGGTTGAAGACCTTGGGTTGCCAGTGATTGTTAGCCTGCTCGTTTATAGTGCTTTTCTTTAAAAATGATATTTCTGGAGCTAGGTTAATACAATTGCTTTAATAGATTGGATAATTCTTCTTTTGAGTTGCTTTCTGTTCATTTTTGTTGGACATGATTAAAACTTTCTATGTTGAAATAAAGTCTTTATAAATGTATGATATATATAATATATAGTCCTTATTTAAAATATGCAATTCATGATTTCTGTTCATTATTAGATGCCTTAAAGCTTTGTACAGCAAATTTGGCTTTTCCTCCTTTGGTTAAAATCCTTTTAATCTGGGGGCAGAAAGGAATTCTGTTACTTACTGATTTGTAAAAGTTGGATCTAACATGAACTTCTAGTACTGCTATTTATCCTCTCTTACTTTCATATTTACTGGTGCAGGTCCAAACTTAAACGAGTAGATTTTCGTGGATTCTATGCCATGGTTCTCCATAATGGTCATGAAATTTTATCAATAGCCACAGTGAGGTACCTGATTTCCTCTTTTTTCCCTTTTTTGAGGGTTGTGGAATTTGCTTACCATCAGCTTCATTTTCTTTTATATTTGATTTTCAGGATACATGGACTAAAGGTTGCAGAGATGCCGTTAATTGCTACACCTTTCCAATTTCGTCGGCAGGGTATGTGTCGACTTCTTTTCAAGGAGTTGGAGAAGGTAGTTTCCTTGGTTGCCTCTTCCTCGTCTCTTCTTTGCATGGAAAAGGGGATTTCTTTTTTAAAATTTTAATAGACTATGAATGCACATATTTCTATTTGCAGCTGCTTGTTCAAATGGGCATTGAGAGATTAGTCTTGCCTGCAATACCTCAGCTTAGAGAAACATGGGAAAAGTCCTTTGGTTTCTTGGAAATGCCTCGTTCAGAAAGGCTGCAATTTTTGGGCTATCCTTTTTTGGCCTTTCAGGGGACGATAATGTTGCAGAAATTCCTTAGGAACTCTATTGTTAATAAGGAGATGAGAGGTACCAAGTGCTTTCCTTATTACTGAGTACTGACAAACAACTATATGCTTCAGTTTTTATTACTCTGTCCTGATTTTCTTTCTTGTAGATTTTTCTGGAAAATCTTCTGATTTTGGAGGAAATGCATCAAATATCTTTAAGGTTATCTTTTATTGTCCCTTCTTTGCCATTAATATTTTAAGATTTATTCCACGGTTCTTAAACCTACAACCATGTTATATAAGCACTTTGTTCTGGATCTTGCTAAGTTTATGTGCGCGCGTGTATCTCGGACAGAAATCATATTTTTTTTTGAAATTCATACAAATAATTTTGGACAAAGGTTATTGGTTTGTAATCCTGTTATATTTCTCTGCCTGTGATTTCAGTTTTTTTACATTGCATCTTCTTTTTGGATAACTAAAAAAATTTGGACTATTTCTTGATTTTGTGTGTAATCGTTATGCAGGGGCCATGCTAATTTTCCTCCATTGTTCCAATTTTATCAGATGTTCCTGAGGGGACAAACATTTATCAAGTTCAGTGTTAACGTTGGTTTTCTAGCTGTCTCAATTTTGCCAATACAGTCTTTTTTTAAAACAAAGTTTTTATTTTAGTCTTGTTTTAACCTTGTAGAAGCACACACAAGGGTCTGATAGCGAGGACAAGTTCTATGGCTTGTTGTATAAGCGCAGGCTGGAATTTGAAGTTATAGGGAAAGAAAACTTGGCCAACAATTGTGGTGGACGTACACGACTTTCTAAGAAATTGTGCAAGTAGAGATGAATACTGGCTAGGAGAGATTGAAATACTGATGAATTGGAGTAATTAAAAACTCACAGGTCAGCATCTATCTATACTGTTTTTAGGGGAATGCAATTCAATGAATTATTTTGTTGACTGTCATCATTCCTGTGGCAGTCAAATAGCAGGTCTAACCAGTGGATATTGGTCACCCTTTTTGTTTATGTGACTAATGGTTCAATTCTCACCATATCTTGAATTTTTCAATCACTAGCTCCTGACTTGCTAAGACATAACTCTTACCTTATGTTTATGAGAACTCAGATTAAAAGATTTTTGAATGGGACCTTTTAATTGTAGAAATATTGATCTATATATTCATTTATCTGCTTTTCCTTTTCTTATATAAACTGCAACATCTTGGCACTTTGCTAGTTGCTGTAATAGTTTCTGTCTGCATGTTGTTTTATTGAAGTTAAGATAAAATTCTGTTGCCAAATTGGAATTAGATATCCAGAAGTGTTTTCTTAGTCATAAAGGTACAACTTTCTTTGCTACTTTTACTTTTTGCCTAATTTTTCTTGCATTTCCGTAGTATTTTATTAATAAAACCATTAATTGTTTCATCTCATATTTTTACTTTTCTTTGAACTAAATTACTATCAGAATAAATATTTAGATATAGATATGGAAGCAATTTGTTTTTTGGACTTACTAATGTACTCTCTAGCATAGCATATCATGGAATGTTCGATCCAAGTTTTCAAAGGTGTTATTGAAGTTGATTTTCATAATGATCAAGTGTCGAGAAGTAATATGTCCTTAATTAGATTATATAAAGTTTGTCCAATATTTGCAAATTTGAGAAAAACAATTTTTACGTAAAAGTAGGAAAAGGATTGATTAGATTTTCTTAATATTTCTTTAGAAAACCACCTTATGATTATAAACCTAATCAATTCTTAGAGTTTTAATGCTTTAAATAAAATGTGATTTCCTTTTTTGATGAATTTTTCATTGTTTGAATTTCAAAAGTAAAAGTAAGCTTTAGTTGTTTTGATGGGAAACAATAATGTCTAAACTTCTTAGAGTTTTAATGCTTTAAATAAAATGTGATTTCCTTTTTTGATGAATTTTTCATTGTTTGAATTTCAAAGTAAAAGTAGGCTTTAGTTGTTTTGATGGGAAACAATAATGTCTAAACTTCAATTGCTAGGGATTACTATTAGAATTTTTAGAGTTGACATGGGATCTTGATTGATCAACTATTTTGGACGAGTCGAGTTCTATTTTTATTTTTATTTTTATTTTCAAATTTTTATCTTTTTAAGGGCAATTTCACTTGCTTGTCAAATCTATTAACTATTTTTGGTCAGTCTAATTTTGATTGTTTCTTGTTGAAGTACATAATGAAAATAAATTGAGGTAGACATGCAACTTCTTTTTCCCATTAAAGAATTAGAAATGTCTTTTTATTGTTATTTAATAAAACACATGATTTTAGTTTTTGGACTACATGATCATACTTGAATTAGTTTTTTATTTCCATCGTTTTAAATAAAATCCACCCTTGTTTTTGCTGTTTTATCTTATTGCAAACAATGTTTCAAGGGCATGAGTTGCAGTTCAGGTGCTTGAGTCCTTATATTGCTTAAGGTGCAAGATGTAAAAAAGGTATTGCTCGAGTGAAATAAGGTGCAATATGCACATGTGCATGCTTTTGTATGTGCTTTTGTGTATCTGCATAAAATAAGCTTAAGATGGTAACACTAAAGAGTTGTCCAATTTATCCTACAAAATATGCAAACTCTTCTATTTCTTTTGTTGGTTGATATGCATGATTTTCTTATAATTTTCTGTTTGTTGTTGAATACTTGAATCTTGAGAAGTAGAGTTTTGACAATATCCTTTTCTTACTAGTAAAGATGCATCTAATAAAATGTTGAAAACAAAAGAAATTATGGTAGACTTCAATTAGGCAAGCTTCTCAATCGATGCCTAACTCCTTACTAGGGATTTAAATTGCGGTCGCGGTTGCGTTTTCGGTCGCGTTGCGTTTATCGCGGTTGCGGACATAACGGATGCTACTGCGGTCACTGCGGGTATCGCGGTCGTGAATTTAAAAAAAAATTCACACGACTTATTGTAAAACATAATAGCGGTTTCGGCAATAGCGGTTTCGGACGATGCCGCTACCGCTATATAACGATCGCTATTTCAGTAACGGATCGCTATTTAAATCCCTGCTCCTTACAGAAAAGGTGTGCCTACGCTTGATTACATATGCCTAACTCAAAAGGTTTCAGGTGCTTTTGGTTTTTGGCACTAAAGCAAATGTTAAGGACTAAGTGCTCGCCTTTACAACACTAGCAAAAATAGGAAAACATAAAGTGACAAGAATGGTTATCATAATCTTGGTTGAGACAAATCTTATTGTCTCATGGGTCTTTCATTTAGTAAAATAATTTTGCCTTATCCAATAGCATGTTTGGGTTTATCCCATAATTAAAGACCAAGTCAAGTTACTCTATGTAAATTGTCATGTTTTCTTCTCACATCAAGAGATTTAACAAGAGAGTTCTTTTTGGGTTGTTGGATTTTGATGAGGTTGTGAACTACTTTTCTCTTAGATTTGATTGCTTTGAAAACCTATTGTGACTTTGTGAGGTTTAAGGGTTTTAACTTCTTTTATCAATTAGCCTTTAAAGAACCTTGATTCTCATATTGGCTCTCTTTTGTAATTTAGCTTGCTCCTTGAAACCTCAACAATTTGGGCATTGATTACCAAATCCCTACAACTAACCATCATTTAGGCTAATCACAGTATGACAACTCGAACTAGGCAAAAGATAGAGTTAAATTGATTGATCGAGAAAAGGATGAGTATTTATATGATCTTGGCGAGGATGGTAGATTAATGGCTTTAAAAGACAAATATAGCGAGTGGTTGATTATTAACTAATGATCATTGAAGTTGAGAAAGCAAGATACTAGGTTCAACAATTGGTGCCATCAAGGAACAAAAAGAACCATTAGAGTAGACTTGAGCAGGTTGAGTTTATGTCCCACTCTTTAGACTAATTGTCTAGCTATTGCAAAAAGGCACCATGCTAGTTTTCAAGAAATGGTGAATAGGAGGGTCAAGGTTGACTTTATGAAAGATATGCTCTCTTAGATGTGGTTGAACATTTTGTATAGAAAGCGCAATATAAGTATTAGATAATAAGGTAGTCTTGATCACTTGGTTTTGAAATTGTTTAGCTACTCTTTAAGATTGAAAAGGGCTTTGTTGGTTGCTAGGAAGCTAGTTGGAGTTGACAAGTTAAAATTTGGTGGATTGGCATGAAGAATGATCTAAAGGAAGGTGGCAGTCCTTTCTAGTCAATAATTTGTAGGATGGTAAGAAGAAGCCTAAGGACCCTAAAAAAATCTAAGTGCTTTTATTGCATCAAGGTTGACATTTTAAGAAGACTTGCCTAGAATTCTTAGCTGCCATGGGCAAGATTGGTAAGGACCTTCTGATTGAAATTGGTTTAGTGAAAGATTTAAGAGATAATTAGGTCATTGATTCAGGAGCTATTAATTATGCTTGCATTTCTCTACAAGGGTTCAAGGAAACAAGAAGTTTGCATTATAAGAGCCTCTCATTGAGGATTGATGATAGGAGCTTGGTGCTTGTAGTAGTATGAGATATCCATTTCCCTTTCGATGAATTTAGATACTTTTTATTAAAAGATTATTTTTATTTTCCTAGCTTTAGGAGGAATTTGATATCTGTTGCATGCTTAGATGAAAGGAATGAAAAATAATTTGTATTTCATCAAACCAAATATGTACCTTGCTTAATATGAAAATTGTGGATAGCTTTTAGAAATTTAAAACTTCTCAATTTAAAGTATGGTCATTTTAATCAAGAAAGGATCATGAGATTGTTTAAAGACAGTCTTTTGGAAAATTTGAGGATATGTCTGTTCCCATGGAGAATCTTCTCTAGTGGGTAAAATGACTAAAAGGTCTTTTAGAGTCGAAGATATGAATGTTGGTGAATTCCTAGAACTAGTGCACCTTGATTTATGCGGAGGATACAAAATTATTTTACCTTTATAGATGATCGCTCATAGTATGGATGTGTACCTAATGTATTACAAAAGTGAAACCATTATATACAATGTTTAATGTAGAAATGAAGAAGCAATGTAAATCCACAAAAGCACTAATGTGATTGGTTTGGTGAGTGCTTATTGGGTGAGTTCGTAGGACATCTCATAACGAATGAGATTCTACTTCAATTGATTGCATTATTAACTCCAGAACATAACAATGTAGTGGAGAGAAGAAATTAGGCCTTGGTGGATGTGGTTCGATCAATGTTAAGTTAGCGTCGGAAATTATGCACATTTGTAGGGTATTTGCTAGGAATAAGGGGTGAATTATTTTATAATTGGAAGGACAAAAAGTAGTTTATGCATGCAAATTTCTTATAGGAGAGTTGTATGGATTACTTTAAACTTATTAGTAAAATTGAGAAATTATTTGGAAATACATTAATTTTGTAGGTTTCGATCTCTGATCTCATGTGGAGTGTAAGATCCGTAAATGATCAAAATTGTTTGTGAGCTTTGATGCAATGGTTGAAGATCTCATTCTGTAAGAGTTAAGGATTATTGTGAAACTAATTTTTGTAAAGTGAATTAAGATACCTATGGATATATGCAACGAGACGCATTAACTCCTTAATGTAAATGATGTTTTCCATTTCTCAAGGAAATTAAGTACTTAAAGTTCGTTATTGGCATATTTTTTTATTTCAAGTTGGGGAGATGATGGTTTTTAAGCCCAAATTTTTAGAGGCAAAAATCTTCTTATCTAGCTTAAGGCTCATATGGTTGATTGAAGTGTAAATGAATATTTTTGGTTTAGGTATCATGAGAAAAGCACAAGTTACCACAATACCCTAAACCTTGATCATTGAGGGACGGGTAGTTAGGAAGATGAAAACAGATAAAACACTCATTTAGGTTCCTAGGGATAATTGTACTAATATAAGTTTATGTATATGTACGCATTTGTATAACAACATGTTTAATTTTAATGTGCAAAATGTAGTATTGTAATGACTAAATGCTTAACACTTGCTTGGAAGTTGGAGCATAGGTCATATTTATATAGCTCGTCACAAAATATATTACTCTGGAACTTGGTGAAAATTTTGCAAATAAGTTTGCTTGTTGATTTTTGAATCTCACTTGTTGTGTACAAATCACTGTGTTTATCTAGAATAAGACGGAAATCTGGTTTCATGTGTTTAGCTTAATGACTTGCTTGATTATCACAAATTAGTCATAGGTTATTCTTGCTTAAAACCAAGTTCTTTCATTATAATACCAAGTTTCAAAACTTGTTATTGCAACCACTCTCTTTCATACTTTTCCAAGATACCAAGTGCCTCTAACACTATATCCTGTGGTTGATCTCCTATCATGTGAAGATTTAGACCTATTTAAATAAGTGTAACCTTTAACATGAAGATGATCAGGTTGCAAAGTAGGCCACAACTTAAGAGTGCCCTTCTTATGACCAACTACACAATCCTAACGACTCATTGTTGGAGACTAAAAGTTGACTTCATCAACAAGACATACGACTCATCTTTTAGAGGGGAATTGGTGCTAGTATGTCACTGTTTTGAAAACGGAAAAGGGTTTGGGTATGAGAATAGAAATTTGCCACCAAGAATGTGTGGCTCTGATACCATGTTATTTGGAGAAAGTCTGAGCCTACTAATGTCGTAGTCTCATGCCTTTACATAAGAACGTTAAGTAGTGCACGTGACAATATACTTCTTAACTTAACCTAAATATTTGACGTACATGCATTCATCAACAATTTTGTTATTAAGGAAGATATATTCTTATGTTAAGTGGTAATGCTTTAAAACCAATTCTATATTAAACTAGCGCTTCGTTTGGTTAGCAATATATTAATTTCACTCGGTAATTTTTAGCCATTCACATGATATGTTTCCAGCAAAGATTCTCTATTAGTTTTTACTTATTTTGAAAAGGTTTTGTTTCTTTTTAATTGGAGTTTTCCTAATTTTAAGTTTAAATATTTGTACCAATTGTTCTTTATGTAATGAAAAACTGTTTTAATACTTCAGTTTTTCCTTGTTAATATACTAAATAACCAAACGAAGCATATGTGATAAAGCATCATCTTTAAAATCATTAATGATGTAAAATTGCTAGTGATTTTATATCATTGGTGATAATTTACTTGTAGGGCAATTGATACCCATCCTTTGTTCGATCATTTGTTTTTCTAATCCAAATCATGATATGTTCAAGTACAATTTCTAAAAGCAGTTGAGTGCTTATCACGGGAAATGGGTTTTTTAGTAGTAATACTCGGTCTTTGACATATTGGGTTTGGAACAGGTAAATGATGCATTATGTTGAGCAGTCCAGATTCATTCTTAAGTGACTCGAGGTGTTTGGACTTGATTGATTGAACAAAAAGGAGTATGCTTCTTGCAAATTTTGCTGGTGTATTTTGTGAGTCTAATGGCCATATTATTTGGGTCTTTTTATCCATGATTATTGACATAAAGGGTAGACTTCTAATTGTTACTTTCAAAACAGGTTGTTTGAGAACTCTATGCTAGAGGTTGGGTTGGATTTTTCGGGTTTCGTTATAAATGGTCTATGTTTGAAACCATTGTTATCAACCTGGTTGTAAGTGAGTTTTGATAAAGGAAAACTCAATGGCCAAAGGACGAGGAATACTATGCTTCATGCCTTCGTTCATTCTATGTGAACCTTACATGGAGTTTGTGTATGGTTGGTTGCCTAAAGCATTAAAGTAGTTTGATATTAAAGCTTTCAAGAATTATGCTTACATAGTTTTGCTTGAAACCATAATGTGAATTTCCGAGTAAATTTGTACAGAATTGTGTTGGATACGAAATCTGAGTTTGATGTAACACCTTGAATTTTCTTTAAGAACGCAACACCAGGTGAGGGCGTGCCAAGAAAGGTATAGATAGTCTTCTCATAAATAACCCTTTGAAGGTCTAGTTTCTATGCTTAACTATTTCATAAAACCTTTCCGACAAGCATCGATGTAGACACTAGAGTGCTCTTCGGAGGAACAACTCCAAGACCCCTTGGACCTAGCCCTTCCTTGTGGAACAATGAACCGCCTCAATGTCCAAGGACATCAATACCTATAACGGAAAATGTTTGCACTTATTTCACAATCTTTCATTTTGATGCTAGATCGGATCTTATTGCGTGGAGAGATGGATCAATTTAGTCGTTTATTTTGAATGGTGCATTATTATTTAATTTGTTTCATAAACAGTGGAAAGAAGATTTTGCATTATCTTTTAACCTGATATATGTGATATATGCTGATGTAACTTAATTTTTTGGTTCATTAAAAATGCTAATGCAAATGGTATTTGGAAACGTTATTATGTCACGGATCTCGTATGGGAAAGAGGAAAGTATTGAGGGCTTCCAAGTTAGGCTGCTGTTTTTTTGTTTTTTTCCTTTTTCGGTTGAGCATGTGTTTTGGGTATGAAACGTGGCATCAAAATTGATTTTTTTTATCCTGTAGACTTTCCCTTGAGAGATGCTAGCGTCGAGGTAGGTTCTAACCAAGTGGATTCTTTTTTGTAAAAAGTAGAGGTTCTTTTATATTTGATCCAAAGAATAATGAATTTTTTTTTGTATGTTCGGTTATTCTTGACCATTGTTATCAATTATTGGAAATCTGTAGAAATTGTAATAACTTTGTATACTTCCTCTGAAGATATGCATAAATATAACTTGATTCATTTTTAAAAAGAAATCCTAGTAATATACCATCAACGTCAAGGAATTAAAGAGTCACACGTGAGCTACAACCACAATTATCTTAATTATCCCAATCATTAATTAGGCACCGAGCAACTCAGCATCAAATTCTCCAATCATATATTCATTTAAGTTCATTTCTCATGTATAAGAAAAACATCCATTTAAACTCCACGTACTTTTACAATTGAACTTAGTTTTTCCTTTTTAAAACTTTTAGGAATTAAGTTTTGGTACTTTGTAGATATTCAAAATTCATGTCTATATGGAAATATCATTAATTTTTTTTTTTTAATTTTGTTGGTGAGATAGTTTGAAAAAAAAAAAAATCACTCGTGTAAAAAAAGTAATAAGTATGCATCTAATAGAAAAGTACTAATGATTTAAAAACTAAGACTAAACTCATTGAAATAAAAGTACAGGAATTTAATTTTAAATTTATGGAGATTACAAAGGCTTTGAGCTTATTTAATCAAAAGGTTTTCACAATTTGAAAATGTCCAAACGTTTTGTATGCCCATAGGTTTTCATAAGTAAGGTTTGATCTTTCAAATTTGAATTTAAACCATCAAAACTTAAAATATGGCAGATTTGTCAATTTTTTATACACAAATTGTTCAAAACATTTTGCAATAAAAATTATCAGTAAAATAAAATTTCACTTTTAAAATTTAATTTGCCAAAACGATCTCTAATGAAAATTTTGAATTTAAAAATTTATAATCCTTTTGTATACTTTCATATGTATAAACAACTTAGTCATTCAAGAATACATTTTGATATCTCAAAAGCATAATACTATGAAAGTCAAACAACTAAACGGATGGCCCTGCTTCAATTCATGCTTCTATCACAATATTAAATCATTTTAGTCATCGATTAATCACAGAATAATTGAACCTGAATAATTGAACATCAAACGCACTAATGAATAATTGAACATCAAACGCACTAACCGTACATTTATTCAAGTTCATTTCTTATGCAGAAGAGAAACATTCATTTTCGTTTAAAACAATTTTCATTAAACTGTAAATCGATATAGCTCAAAAATTTTAAAAAATACTTCAAATATTAGTAGACAACCACAATGGACACTAAATAAACATCAAGCTTATAAAAGTTTTGGATCTATTGGTTCAATAAACTAAACTTAATAATTTTAAAATTAAATCTAATGGTTACTTCTCTTTATGAAGGTGTTGGGTTTGACGATTCCTCTGTGGAAGGTTTGATCACCAAGAAAGTTCGATTTAAGGATAAAGTTGAGGGCTCTGATAGGGATTCGTTGGTGGATCGGACTACCATATCTTCAGTCTCTTGGAAAGATTTGCTTGTAGGCAATTCAAACCCAGATTCAAGGAGATCAGTTGCTCCTTTTGGTGTTGATGCAGATGAAGATTTATATCTGTTGGAAGGGGATATCAAGAAATTGTTTGTTAATGGTATCTTTTTCATTGAATTTTCTGAAAGGATTCAACAAATTCTGATTAAAGATATGGGCACCACAGCTGTTTTAAAGCTCATGGGACGTAATATAAGATACTCGGCATTGCAAAACAAAATCAATAGCCTTTGGAAACCAGCTTTATCGTTTCAATTGATGGACATAGAAAACGAGTACTTTTTGGCCAAGTTTCAAAGCAAGAGTGATTCAAATAAAGTGCTCTTTAAAGGCCATTGGATTATTTATGGACAATATCTAACGGTGCAACCTTCGACGATGAGTTTTAACCTTGCACAACGGTTTTCGAGTGTGGTCATGGTGTGGATCAAGCTTCCCGGTTTACTGGGTTATATGTATAAAAGGAAGATCCTACTGGAAATTGGGGGAATATTTGGGTTGGTTGCAAAACTAGATATGAACATCGATAGTAGGGGAGAGGGCGTTTTGCTCGTATGGCCATATACATAAGTTTGGACAAGCCTTTAGTTTCCCAAGTTTTGATTAACGACATTTTATAGAGAGTTGAATATGAATTTTTACTGAAGGTTTGTTTTGGATGTGGTAGATATGGGCATATGAAAGAAGCTTGCCCGAATTGAATACTCGAAACTAATGTTGGGACGTAGGCTCCATCGTTTGTTTCAACGTCGGTGAATTTGACGATGGTTGATGAGCGTTCGGGTGAGACAAGGGGGTCATATGGGTTGTGAATGCTTATGGAGCGAAACCCACGGCTTAAAATGAGGGACAGTAGGATGGTTGGTGTCAGAAATCCAGCGAGTAAATCTGAAGGATTTAAATTTAATGTTTTAATTTTTTTAGATAAGGAAATGTATGAGACTGTGGATAGCGACAAGGGATCGGAGGGCACTAGATGCAAAGGGAAAGAAACCCTAGAAAAAGGCTCATAAGGAGGGAGTTTTATTTTGAGAAAACTGGGCAGTGAAGGTCGTGGGGGCCAAATTGGAAAGTTTAATGCATTGGGCCATAACAGTGCTGCTGGCCCATCAAGCCAATTGGAGAAATTAGACCGTGTTATTGTTGGATCTTTAGAACCAAAAGGGGGTCATAACTTTGATGAGTAAACGGGGGAAGGACACGCTATATGGTAACAATCTTTTGGACAAACAACCAGGCCAAAATTCTAGGTTGAGTGTTGCTCTTGAGGGAGAGAATCCATCTTTGTTGGATCAAGTTGTGAAAGCTGGTAGGAGTCATCAAGCCCAGCTAGTGGATGTTGAGGAAATCGTTGGGGAAGAATTGCCCAGCGCGGTTGGTGATGCTCCAACAGTGAGAGTTGGAGTTAGTTTGATTTCTAGTATTCAATTGAGGACAACTCATTTTAATCCTACTTTTGAGGGGCCAGTACAGTTTGCGTTTCCAATTTTGGAGGGTGGTCTTGACCTTGGGAAACACACTTCAATTATATTTAAAAAAAACAGAAAAAACCAAATATTTGTGATTCAACAGATAGAGAGTTGGTGATGGACTCAAGTAAGGATTCTTTTCGGAGTTCTAGGCGTGGTTTGAGGGATAAATCAAGGGTTGGTCAACATGGTAGAAAATAATATAAAATAATTCATTGTCGAGGGAGCCGTTTTAAGACATTTGGCAGCCCGTACGTTCCATTATCTGAATCTTTGAATACTATGGCCAAAATTTTTTGCCTCTCAATCTGCAGCGGATGTTGGTACAAGTAATTCAACTGGGGTGGGAGAACAAAATGTTAGTCTAAAGAATCCTAGACAATGAGGTTCGTCTCTCTTTTCTCGTTTTTATGAATTTGAATTTAACCATTTTCTCGTGGAACTATCAATGATGTGCTAGTACCAAATTTGGTCGAGTTTTCATAGAATATAGTTTGGAGCATAAACCAAATATTGTGTGCTTACTGAAGCCTAGAATCAATGGTAAAAAAGCTGATAATGTTATTGCCACTTTGGGATTTCATTACTCTCATCGAGTTGAAGCTATTGGTTTTTCAGATGGTTTTTGGCTTGGTTGGAAGGATACTATTCGGGTAGAGGTGATTCAGAACCATCCTCAATTCATTTTTGTTCGAGTGCTCAGTAATGTCCCTTTCAATATTATTTTTATCTCCTTTATGTATGATAGCCTGGATAGGCAGAAGCGGAAGCTCTTTTGGGATGATTTGAAATTTTCCATGTTGAAAAAAATCGATTTGAAAATGATTTTCTTGCACATCAAAAAATAAAAATTTTGAAAACTTACTCGATTTGTGATATTTATAGCAATAAACCTTGCACCGAAATTGTATTGTGTTTTTGGATAAGCGGATCCTTGATGTTTTTCAGTTTTTAACCAAACAATCTTCTTTATTATTCTCATACCACGAACTACTTCAAGTGTGGGCTCGAACCAATTGAATCAAAACATAAAACTAGAAGAAGTTTTTCTTTTGGGTGAAAACAGAAATTCGCTCTTATTTAATAGAAATTGATAACTCTTGAAAAGAGTTATAATTAATGCCTTTAGACTAGGTCAATTGTCTGTACTTAAGTGAACTTAGTTGCATTTTAGCATATTATTTTAGCATTTTTAGAACATTGCATAAGAAGCTTGGACGGTACTTAAATAATAATATTTGTTACTTTTAATTGCATGTAGAAGGGTTGTGTTTGGTGATTTGGCAGGTGCAGGATGCGGAGAAAGAAATAAAGGAATGAAGATTTGTTGTGGCAAAAGGTTGGATAGTTTTCCAACACGAACGTCGTGGCAATTCCAGGAAGACTGAGTCAACACTCAATGCATACTAGGTTCAGCCCAACTGTACTTGTACCGAAAAATCTGCCTAAAATAGAAGAGAAGATAATCCTAGAATGTTGGTTTTTATCCTAGAAAAAAATTTAAAAAGGGGACAAGATAAACATGGTTTGTTGGAAAAAAAAGTTATAAAAAGCTAAAGGAGGAAACCTTAAAGGACGAACAAGGGTGAAGATCCATAGGTGAAACTAGAGGGTAGAGATTGAGTAGAGACGGAAAGAGGAAGATGAAGACAATCCCTCTCAACCATCACAGGACACTGTGTCGTTGGAGTGTGAAATGGACACGTAAAAGCTGTCTTCCCGTTGTTCTTCTATTATTTCTTAACTATTTCTCCGTGCATTAATTTGATGAAAACGATGTTGAATGATATTTTGGTTTTGAATTTTATTTGCCAACCTATGAGCTAAATCTCATAGGGTTGGGATTACATGATGAAGCATTAGTTTTCTTTAATGGTTGAAACATAGATCTAAATTAATTTACAGTTTCATTCAACTTTTTTTATTTCTAAATTGTATGCGTGTAATCCCTAGACATAGACGACTATGCAACATGCCTATAAACTAAGTTAATTCTAGAAAGGTTGGATTAGTTGGACCAAAATTGATTGATATGAGCAAGTATTCGACAGATACTTGTAGTAGACTCTAGACATAGAGCAGAATTCATATAGAAGGAAACAGTGCAGGGTACCGTATTAAAGGCCTATAGACACGGGCAAGGTAACTTGAGGTTTCTGCTCTCGAAAGAAGAAGACCACTTTAGAACTCTTTTGAGTAGCAGATTGATTACGATTTTGCCGAGGCATTTCTAATAGTAAGGGTAGATTCTTAGTAATTCCAACCTTCTATACCAACATCGTATATCCCTTATCCCTTTCCGTAGTATCTTTTCCATCGCATCCTTAGTTGTTTACTTGTTCAGTTACATATTATTCATATAATCATTTTCTTAATTGCCATTGCATTTTCACTCTTGCATTGCCATTGCATTTTCAATTATTCATCAGTTACACATATTGTGCACATTAATATTCCTTTTGTTTACCACTGCATTCTTATCATTATTTTTCTATAACATTAATCTAACTTTATCATAATAACTTGACCATTTGTATATCTAATCTGATCCCTGTGGAGACGATCTCACTTTTCACTTTATTACTTGATCTGACGTGTATACTTGCACAATTCGCATACAATTTCACATGCGATAGAAACTGGTAAAATTTTTATTCTGAAAAATATATTTATAAGTTGAGTACAAATTCTCTCTATTTTTCTGCCAAATAACAATCTTTCAGAAGTTGTCTTTGTAGCTCTACTAGTGCCATCTATTTAAAGGAAGAGAAGGTAGAACACTTGTAGAGTTGTAAAAGTTTATTTTCACTAGAAAAAAGATATCCTAGTTTAACTAGGATATAGGGGGCGAAAACCCAAGTTAATGATACTAGGGTTTTGCCGTCCCACCTCATTACATGAGAGGTTTTGGGCCTTTTTCACATCGAGTCCAATTACAAGTATTTTCTGGGTCTATTTGACCTAGTATTCTATAATATGATCCAAATAGATTCAGTTTTTCTATTTCCCAAAGTAAACTTTAATCTTTGAAGATTAAATAATTTTTTCATCCCAAATTTACCCCAGAATTTTTTTGACAATTTTACCTTTGGTAAAATTTTGACCATTTTACCCTTAGTAAAATTTCGAGAAAATTCATTTAATATATCACAACTCAACATGTTCACTATGACTGAATGGTTTATTTTCATTTTCGAGCCTCAAAATAGTCCAAGAAAATAAACTAATACTTCCATAATTTTTTATGTAATCCTATATAGGATTACAAATTTCCATTTTTGAACACCTACATTCATTTTCAAATGATTCCATTTATGAATTTTGGAGAAAACCATAATCATTTCTTTTTTGTTTCCCAATTCTCTTTTTTTATTCATTCCTTTCATTTTTAGTGTCAACGAGCTAGCAGAGGGATCGATTGGACATATGTAGTTGAGGCTCAAATGATTTATAAGATAAACTCATTTAGTCACAAAGTCATTCCACTATAGTATCATGACTGAGCTCTTCCCAACAACATACCATTATGAAAGCAACTACTCAGTGCTCGTCCAATGACCTTGTCATAAGTGTGTTACCCTTATAGGATATCCTTGATCTATTTGGGATAATATTCGTTCTCCTAATATGATCCTATTTTATCTCATGGTAACCATTACATCTTCCTTTATGAAAAGTCAATCACTATCAAATAGTGATCAAGTCATCCATCACAAAGATAGACGACTTGTGGCGACGTTTACTTTTCATCAACCATGCAATGTCAATGAGAGGATATCATTTACCCAAGTTTTAGGCTATGAATTCCACTATTGTGAATGACACTACATATTACAGAAGTCGTACACCCAATGCACCAACTTTTGGTTCCTTATCTATTTGAACTCAAGCTTTTACTTACATCAAAGTGTATGAGTCACGCATACATAGTTCGCCATCCACTTTGGATTTAGGTATGTCACACTATGAATATCACAATGAATAAATCCATAAAAGGATTCAGGATCTATTCTACTTGGGTCTTGTTTGATGTACTATCAATCCAGTCAATCACATCTATGTCTCTATCTTCTAGGAGTTATCTGCTCTGATGCCCAAGACAAGGCATCTCCCCAATTAGACTTGATAGACAACATATTAATCTTTCAATCGATTTTCTCATTTCTGATTAGACTAAGGACATATTTAGGTTCATCTACTATTACAAGTTATTTTTTTGTACTATGATCCGACCACGTAATATCGCTTAGTATTAGTTAAACATTTAGATAACCAATTAGAAACATTTGCTTCTATTTTACTTTGCGTGCAAAAACCATGTGAGAATAATTATACATATTATATTAATTTAATTCATGAATAAATTTATTTAATTCACTATTATAGTGCTATAGCTTTTCCATACCTCATATTTGGCCTTTATAGTAGAGTCGGTAGTACAAGTCTAATTTATACTTCTCCACACAATATACCTGTCGCCTAGGATAAAAACACAGCCCGCTATCGATTTCCTCAAATCTCGACATGTTTGGAAGTCAAAAGCAGTATATCTGATAGGATTAAGATCTCCTCTGGAATACACAAGCATATAATCCCTCGTTCTTCGTACATACTTGAGTATATGCTTATTTGCTTGCCTGTGCCTTGGTCCAGGATCGCCTGATATCGATTTACCAACCCCATTACAAAACAGATATCTGGGCGTGTGCATAACATACCTATCACCGAAGAATAAGGAACCTTTCTTATGTTCTCTTTTTCTTCCGCTGTCTTAGGACAATCCTCTAAAGAGATGAAATCCCGATACGGATGGTTAATTTCCCTTCTCCGAAGCAGTTATTGCATAACGTTTCAATATCTTGTCTATGTATGAAGCTTCAAATAGTGCTATCACTTTATTCTTTTGATCCCTTAAGATTCAAATACTTAGAGCAAAATTAGTTTCTCTTAAAGTCCTTCATCCTAAACTATTGGGTTAATCACTGTTTAATCGATAACAATATCCCTACATCATTTACAATGAGTAGAATGTCATTGACATATAGAACAAGAAAGACCACATTTCCATCCCCTAAACATTTGTAAACACAAGGTTCATTTTTATTTTTCTCAAATCCAAAAGTCGATCACTCGATCAAATATTTGATTCCATGAGCGAGATGCTTGCTTAAGTCTATACATAGATCAAAACAATTTACAAAATTTATGCTCGTTTCCTTTAGCTATATATCTGATAGGTTGCATAATCTAGATGCTCTTTTTAAGATAGCCCTTCAAAAACGCTGTCATGACATCTATTTGCTAGATCTCGTAATTGAGATTTGCCGCAATGGATAGTAATATACGGATTGACTTGAGCATGACAACTGGAGAGAAGGTTTCTTCATAATCGATACCTTCTTTCTGAGTATAATATTTTGCTACAAGTCTAGCCTTATAAGTTTCCACTTTTCCATTTACATTTTCTTTTCCTCTTGTAGATCCACTAACACCCTATGGGTTTTATCCCTTTCGGTAAGTCTACAAGTTCCTACACTAAGCTGGAATTCATAAAGTCCATCTCAACTTTTATAACCAGAGCTTGGAATTAGCACTCTACATCGCTTCATCATATGTGAGTGGGTAATTATATTCTTGTTTGGCAAACTTAGTGTTAAAAACACTTCCACCATATTGGAAGAACTTAGGCCTACGAGAGATGCTCCCACTGTGACGAAGTTCCCTATGCTGCTGATCGTTTGTAGGTCTACTATTAGGAGTTGATTCTGGAACCACTTTCGTAGGGTTTTGTATATGTCCCGAAAGCTCCTAGAGTACCCTTTGTACTCTGAGGTTTGAATTCATTCATTTAACTTTATTTAAGGAAAATAGCATGAGTTGACATTATATTAATTTACTCTTTTGAGATATAAAACAAACCACCTTTTGTTCCCTTTAGATATCCTAAAAAACATGCTCAATCCTGTCCGTGAGTCCAACTTCCTCGTATTTTTATCCAATACGTGGGTTGGGCATCTCCAAATCCTAAATGTTTTATACTTGGCTTCCTACCATGTCACAATTCGTATGGAGTTTTTAATGCTTCCTTAGTTGGCACATCATTCAGAATATAACAAGCCATTTGTGCCGCATATCCCTAGAAAGATATTAGCAGCTTTGAATTACTTAACATCAATGTACCATGTCTAACAACATTCGATTTCTTTTCTCTGCCACGCCATTTTGTTGTGGAGTGTTTAGTGCGGTTAATTGGGATAGAATCCCATTCTCTATGATGTACCCTAAGAACTCATCAAATAAATATTCCTCACCTTGACCAGATCGAAATGCCTTTATGAATAAACCTAGTTGTTTCTCCACTCTCGCACTAAACTCTTTGAATCTATCAAATGTTTCACTCTTGTGGTGTATCAGGTATACATACCCATATCTGGAATAGCCATCAAAAAATGTTACATAATATTCATAACCATCTCTTTTATTATCGCTCATGGGGCTACATACGTCAGTGTGTAGAAGTTTTAAGGGTTTTTCGGCCCTTGTTCCTTTTGCATCAAAAGACCGCTTAGTCATCTTACCTTCCAAGCAAGATTCACATTATGGAAGATCATATTCTTTAAGTGAACTTAGGATGCCAGTTTCACAAGTCTGGTGATTCTTTCTTGGTTAATATGACTAAGTCTCAAATGCCAAAGGTACGCCTCATTAGAGCGAGAAGTTTTAAGTATTTTATTCGATATTTCAATCTCAAACAATGTGTACATCTTTGGTTTGATAAAATAGAGATTATTTGACATCTATCCACTACAGATAAGATTGCAATTTCTAAATATTGCAATTCCATTATTAAATGCAACAGAAATTAAGTTTCTTTTGAAACTTGGTACATAGAAAATGTTTTTTTAAATAATATTCCTAAATTATCAAAAGAAAGATGTACATCTCCCACTGTTTCAGCTCCACACTTGTACTATTCCTAGTCCACAACGATAAGCTCTTATCTTTAAGATCTATTGTCTCCTTGAACCCCTGTAGATAAACACAAACATGATTAGGGGATCCTGAATCAATGACCCAATTGTCTACTGAGTTTTCCACTAAACAAACTTCTATAATCAGGAGCTCCATACCTTTGCCTTTAGTAGTTAAGTATTCCTTCCACTCTTTACAGTTTGCCTTTAAGTACCATTTCTTGCTGCAGAAGAAGCATTTAAACTTTGATAAGTTTTTAGGCTTTCTGGTTTTCTTCCTTTCCACTTGTTATGGCCTAGAGATCTTAGCCTTGTATTTCTTAGTACGCTTTCCCTTCCCTTTTGAGGAAGAAGTAACAACTATATTCGCTTTTGCTTTTCGAACTAGCTGATTGCTATTTAATATCAACTCATAGGATTATAACTCCTTCATGTGTTGTGTAAGCATAAGGTTTTTTTTGCCAAGGTTATATGTGACACGAAAACCAGCAAATCCTTTGAAAAGCTTTTGAACACCATCTCAATTTTAGTGTTCTGGTCCAGATTGAACTCATTGTCTGCAGCCTCGACAAATTAGGCCGTAAGAGTTATCATATGGCCTTTGACCAGAATGTCGGGCTTTTGCTAGGCATTCATCAAGCTAGTTATGGTAGACTATCGGGCTAAGACAGCTTGGCTTTCGAACATGTCTTCTAGCTTATCTAGAATCACTTTAGCAGTCTTACAGATCTCCAGTTATTCATATAGAGTACCGGTCACGCTTGCCAGCATATAGCAACGAGCTATCTCATCAAACCCTTCCTAGCGATTTCTAGCCTTAGCTTGAGTGGTCGGTGGGCACTTATTGTCAAGAACTGTTTAAGTTTCTCACAACTCATGACAATTATCAGTTTCTTTTCCTTATAGTTATTTTCGTTCAATTTGTTTTCAGTTAGTATGTTCAATAAGAGAGTTGGTACCATTTTTGAACTGAAAATAAAACATTGATTAATATCTTTGTATTAAGAAAATGTTTTGCAATATTATGGTATTCATTAAGATGATGCATGTGTCTTATATTAAACCTTGAAAACATTTTTTAAGTCATTGTAATGATAATTTCGACACCTATTGAATCAAGCCATTATGGGGTGATCATGATCAACTAGTAAGTACGTGGATTTTCATCCAATTAGTACATAAACCTAATTCTTTAGGTGTTCACACGTACTAATAATCGTGTAATGCTTGACCTATATTCTAACTTAAGTAGAACCCTGTGAGGAGTTACTTAACTAGAAGATCTTTAGTGTATAACCATCAACTCAAAACCTATCGGATCATGCACCACAAATGAATCATCGTAGGGCAATCTCACTGAGTAATATGCTTTGACTAGTTGTCCTTTTTTGAAAATAGAATTTCTTAATGTATTGCATGATAATACCTACCACAGAGGTTATTCCAACTATCATATGATCATAAGAAAGTTATGCTTACTTTCAGGAAGTCTCCTCAGTGAAATCCACATGACAACGTTTACCTTGGGGTATGTCCATTTCATTCCATCACAAAGAGGCCATTGATGGAGGTCGTAGGTCTTATTTAGGGACATTCTCCCACTCATTATTTTAAAAACATGCAAGGTTTTTAATTTCCGGTTTCAATCATAAATGATCAATATATGCATGACAAGTACATGTGACATTCTTTCCTAAAATATATGACATGATTATCTCATGTATACATGACATACTTTGACAATTTTATAATATTCACATTAATTCATTTACAAGAGTCAATCAAATAATTTTGATTCTCCACATTTTTTCTCTTAGGGAAAAATTGAAGAAGTGAATATGACTCGTGCAATGGTAGGTTTCCAGTAAAGGGACGTGAGTCATATTCTACCACTTAAAAACCAAGCCTTTCCTTTTCAGAGCCAATCCTAGACATGCACTTCTCATTACCACACTTCTCACAGTAATTGAATAACCTAAAGAAGTGAATAGAGCAATACAACTCATGTATTTTCTCATTACCACACTTCTTATATTTAATAGATCAATAGTGGATTATCTCATACATATATATCACAATTATATCATAAATTAATTATTAAACATATATATAAAGGGATGAGTAATAAAATAAAATTGTCAGCCAAGGTTTCCATGGTTTCTGATAAACCATAATTTATACATATTTTGACCCCATGCTTGGCTTATTTTTTGGATGAATTTTCATTAGATTTGATGAATTCGATGCTCCTAATCCGTTAATTTCATGTTTTATACTCAGGAGAGCCTAGGGAGTCGAAAAGAACGAGAAACGGGGCAAAAGGGACAAAATGGGCCTACCATGGAAATCAACAAGGCCTGGACTATTGCACACGGGCAGACTACACGGCCGTGTGTTACGAGCAGAATTGAGTACGACCTAAGTTATCGAACATGGCCGTGTGTGACCAGTAGAATCAAGCACGGCCTAAGGCTATCAAGCACGGGCGTGTCACTGCCGACCCCAAGTTTAATTCTATTCGAAAAAGGCTACTTGTGGCCCAAGAAAGGCGTCCCAAAGCCTATATAAACACCCTAGGGGAGAACCTAAGAGGAGACGCAGAGTAGAAAGCAGAGAATACTCGAAGACAGCCATCGGGAGTAGCTTGGAAGAAAGATCTCCATCAAGACTGAAGATCTCTTATCAATTTCTCTTGAAGTTTTTGGGTTTTCTTATGTTTTGTAGTTTTCCTTATTTTAAGATGTTTCCCTCTATCAGTATGAACTAAATCCCTTAAATACCTGAGGGGATGAAACCTAAGACGGATCTTATTACTATTTGATTTATAAGATAAATACTTATTGTTATTCTTAATTGTGAGTTCTTATTCTTGTTTTGATAATTCAGGTTATTGATTCAAGTCGAATGTGCTTATTCGGAGGAGCAAAAGTCATTGTTTAAGAGTAGATCAACACAATTAAGCGGAGTTGATTGCAACCCTAGAAATAGGGCAACATAAATCTGCCGGATTAGAGTAAAATATAATAAGGGAATCCATAGATCGAGTTAATGCGACAATAGGGGTTTTAATTAGAAAGAGATTTAAATTAATCAACCTAGAGTAAGTTGTTTTTAGTCTTGAAAGAGATATTAACATAAATCAGGGATTTCTACGGATTAAGTCAAGTGAATAAATTGTATGAATCAGAAGTAATAAGTGAAGTCTAGGTGGATTCTTCCTTGGGTATTGCCTCTCTCATATAGTTGTCTAAAAAGTATTTTCCCAACTCATTCTCAGTCGTGTTCTTAATTAGTTTTAGTTTAGAAAAAATCACTCCAATTCTTAGGCTAGATAATAGAGAGTTAGTAATTACTAGTACTCTTGGTCCTTGTGGATACAATATTACCGTTCTTACCATAACTATACTATTAAACGATAGGCGCGCTTGCCTTTATTGTGATCATAGTTAGTTAAAGACACATCAAGTTTTTTGGCGCCGTTGCTTGGGACTAAGATATTAGGAACACTAAATTTTTATTATTTTAGCCATTTTTATTTTATAGCAATTTATTTTTATTTTTATTTTTACTTTTGTAATTTTTCACTTTCTTTGCTTCTGACAGGAGTCTCTAGTTTATGACTAAAAGAAACCTGTCAGGACCATTGCTTTACGACAGTGAGATAGAAAGCACCGCTCGCAGAAACTGTAGGGAGATAAGGTGAAGTCTACAATACATAGAGAAAGAGCATGAGGACGATAATAATACTACCGAGGAGATGGCTGATAATAATCCGTTACCTCCTGTGGTTGCCGCAAATTCGGTGAATCAAAATCCTGCTGCTCGTACTATGTATGATTATGCTAAGCCTACTTTAACAGGAACTGAATCAAGTATTGTTAGACCTGCTGTTGCTGCAAATAATTTTGAACTGAAACCTAACACTATTCAGATGATTCAGCAGTTTGTTCAGTTTGATGGTTTGCAGGACAAGGATCCAAACAATCACTTGGCAAATTTTCTAGAATTTTGCGACACTTTCAAGATTAATGGCATTTCTGATGATGCCATTCGCCTTCGGTTGTTTCCCTTCTCGTTGAGGAACAAAGCTAAACAGTGGTTGAACTCGTTACCACGAGGATCAATCACTACGTGGGAACAACTGACCGAAAATTTTTTACTTAAATATTTCCCACCGACTAAAACGGCTAAGTTGAGGAATGACATCTCTTCTTTTGTGTAGATGGATTTAGAAACACTTTACGATGCATAAGAGAGATACAAGGATCTACTGAGAAAATGCCCTCGGCATGGGTTACCTTTATGGCTACAGGTTCAAACCTTTTACAATGGTGTGAACCCCTCAGCTAGGCAATTGATTGATGAAACTGCCGGTGGAACGCTAAATAAAAAAACTCCTGAAGCGGCTTATGAGTTTATAGAAGAGTTGTCACTGAATAATTATCAGTGGCAAGTCATGAGAACAAAGCCAACAAAGGCAGCAGGTGTTTTCAACCTCGACGCAGTGACCATGCTATCAAACCAGTTAAAGCTTTTAAATAAAAAGATTGATGGTTTGTGTGATTCTTTGCAGGGTCTGGCATGTCACATAAAAGGGTTGTTTAAAAACCACGCTTTCGTTAAAAAATTCGTATTCTTTTGAAACTCCGAGCTTTGTTGTTTGTGAAAATCCAGTTTTGGTTTTAGGGTTTTCTTGAAAAAATGTTATTATTATTTTCGAAAACTTTGTTCATTACCGAAGTTTAATTAAGAAATTGCGGAAACGTGATATTTTGAAAAACGGTTATTTTTTACTTAAGAAAACCCAGAGTTTAATCATTAGTATTTTAAAAATAGATGAAATGAAATTTAAAAAGAAAATAGAATCCAACGGCCTTATTACATAATATAAACACAAAATTAAATAATCATAAAGTAAAGTAAAACCGGATTTACTAATTATTGAGGAAAGTAACTCCAATGTATGGCCACCACCGAGTCCTCCGCAGCTCCAAATCTTCTAACGCTGGGGATCACCTGCAAGGTTAAAGCAGAGGGGTGAGTTACGAGAACTCAGTGTGTAATCCCCTAAACGGTCATTAACTGGGCCCGAGCCCATACGGATACAGACTGGGTCGAAGCCCATACAGAAGCAAACTGGGCCGAAGCCCTATTCAGTACAATCTGGGCCTTAGCCCTATTAACACGATAAAACAGATAATGCATGCAGCCTAACCTAATAATCCATCTGCTACACACCACCCGTACCTGCCTAACACACCTGTGGGGATTTCTAAATCGACCCATCCAGCCACTACACACCTCGATGGCAGACAAGCTGCTCATCATAGAATTTGTGGCGAAGCCACCAGAATAACAGAATATACGTGGCATAGCCACTGTACAGATTGTGGCAGAGCCACCAGATCACACTTCCTCCGATCATCAATATCCCAATCCCATGTAAAATTTCATGTATGCAAAGCATATATAAAAAATGATGTATGAAATGAATTACCATCATAACCAGCTAAACATAATACATGCAATCATACTAATCAGTCCCTTAAGGGTATAACAGTAATTTTACCCATCGAGGGTTTTTAGTAATTTACCCACCAAAGGTATTTCGGTAATTTACCCCCTTGGGGTATTTTGGTAATTTCGTAAATCGAGGTATTTTGATAATTCTGTAAACCAGGGGTATTTCGATAATTTTGCAATTTGAGGGTATTTCGGTAATTTCACAAATCAAGGGTGTTTCGGTAATTTTGCAATCTGAGGGTATTTTGGTAATTTCACAAATTAGGGGTACTTTGGTAATTTTACAAACTAACGATATTTTGGTAATTTTGCAAATCGGGGTATTTCGGTAATGTCGCTGACTGAGGGTATTTCAATAATTTTGTAAGCCAAGGGTATTTCAGTAATTTTTGTAAACCAAGATATTCTAAACAGAGATAACGATGCGAATGGGCCTAGGGCCCATTCTCGACCCAAATGGACCCACACGCTCATGTGGCCCATTTAGCCCAAATCTAGCCTTAGATATGAGACTCACATAGACCAGTTCACTATCTACTACACAATCATACAATTTATTCATATGGGCCCACTTGGCCCAAACAGCATCAACCCACAATAATACTCATGATGGCCTCAACTATCGCGTTGAAGCCCCCACACGTGCGCTCGCACGCTCGTGTGGCTACCATTGCTGTGTGACCGGCATTTTGGCATTTGCCGCTCTACAACTAGAGTAGGGTGAAATACACACCTGATAGGAATTTGAAGCTGCTAATCCACGCTCTGAGCACTCCTATGCCCAAACGCCCACCAAGGTATGTTTACTCTTCTCATAGAGTCACCTTTCCTCTTGATAGCTTTCCGATGTGGGATCTCTCCTTCAGTAGAGTTTTAAATCCAACACAAACTCTGGCTGTCCAATCCGCAAAATAAATACTCCCTTGCTTGTCATGAGATTCGAACCCAGGCTCCCTTATAACATAATCCACGCCGCTAGCCACTTTACCAACTAGCTCCTTGTTGTCTTAAAACATGCACAACTAAATATAAGTCAATGGGCCAAAGTCTAAGTTCACTTAAAAAGAAAATCAAAATGCAAGCGCCAAGACTTGAACCTTGGACCCCTTGCTTCCTTGTGGCGTCATTCCCTTGTCTCCCATGTGGCGCCATTTGCCACTAGACCACAACTCCATTTGTGTCATTTTTCTCCATATTTTATTCTTAAAGCCTACTTACTAACTCCCAGGGTTTTATTCACCTAAAACTAAAATTTTCCTAAAGCCCAAGTTTGATCCTAGGACTTCATGGAAGCCCCCTAACCTTTCAAAATCACTCACCTAATAGGTCCAACTTGCATTAGAGCCGTTCTCTTGTTCTCAAAAATTTTAAAAGCTTCCACGCCCAAGGCCCAATGGGCCCAATTCTACTAGGCCCAAATTCGGGGCGTTACAGTTTAAACAACTAGGTCTTGGGAAACCTAAACAAACTAGGATGGGCATTCAATTGGCTGATAAAACCGTTAGATTTCCTAGGGGTATAATTGAAGATATGCTAGTCAAAATTGATAAATTCATATTCCCGGTAGACTTTGTTGTTTTAGACATGGATGAGGATAGTGACGTTCCTTTAATTTTAGGACAACCCTTTTTAGCAACTGCTAGGACCATTATCGATGTTGATACAGGGGAATTAATACTTCGTGTAGGTGATGACAAGATTAAACTCAAAGCACTTGATTCTGTCAGAATATCTAGTGATCAAGATGATACAAGTCCTGTTAATGTAAGTGAACTTAATGTTCAATATTCTTTGCAGGAAATTCCACGGAAAAAGATGACAGAGACATGGACTAGCTCTCATATTGAGGACAGAACTGTTTATGAGGAATGAAGGCTTCAGATTGAGGAACTAGACGAATGGAAAACACAGTTTAAGGAGAAATTTAAAGTACACGATTAACTAAAGCAGAGCCATGACGAGCCTAAAAACAAAACAAGTCAATTTAAGGTTGGAGACCGAGTTCTAATGGATAATGCAGATCCTTGTATTACCACTTTTGAACCTAATGGAACAACTCCTTTCACGGTACTTAAGATTTTCCTATACGGTACAGTCCAGGTAACTCATTCCAAATTTGGCACCTTCAAGGTAAATAGTACACGTCTAAAACTTTATTTTAACAAAATTGATAGCAGGAATGAGGAGTTTCAACTCCTCAAACCACCATGATTATGGAAATGAGAGGTGAGTCGAGCTTAGACTCTAAATAAGCGCTTCTCCGGAGGCAACCTGAGCACTAACCTCACTAATGTCATTATTTTCGATTTTTAGCACCTAATTAAAAACTAACCAAATTAATAGGCGTAGGTTTCCCTACCCACACGGCCTTGCACACGGTCGTGGCTGTGGCCGTGTGAACACCACGACTAGGTACATCAGCATGGCGGAGACCGTGCGGACAAGGGATGAAATTTTCCCCAAAACACAGGCTGCGATAACAGGCCACGGCCGTGCGATGGGGCCGTGGTTGACACTGATAAACCCACACGGGCGTGTCTTAAAACCATGGGCAACAC
This sequence comes from Gossypium australe, assembly GCA_005393395.2. Classification (NCBI taxonomy): domain Eukaryota; kingdom Viridiplantae; phylum Streptophyta; class Magnoliopsida; order Malvales; family Malvaceae; genus Gossypium; species Gossypium australe. The sequence continues at coordinate 28,757,508 of CM016623.1, forward strand.
TAAGAGAATGACACTGGCTTGCAACACGCTCGTGCCCAGAGGCCGTGGATGAAACTGAGAAAGTTACATGGGTGTGCGAACCCCTACACGAGCGTGGGAGAAACGAACGAAGCATCACACGGCCGTGTGACCCAACACGGGCGTGGGCCAAAACTCATATACACCCTAAACCAACATTCACGAAACACACGGGCTAAAAAAAAGGGCACACGGGTGTGGGCCTCGACCGTGTGCCCAAACCCCTATTTAAACCCCCATCTCCTGTTCACTTTCTTCCCCAAATTTCCCCCAAACCCTAGCCACTGCAGCTGTAACACCCCAAACCCGGCCCAAATGCTACGACCGAATCTGGTATGCTACGGGGTTTACGTTAAAAACTTCACTTGGATGATCTTTGGAATTTAGTTTCTTTATTCAAGTATTCGTTAAATAAGTTATATTGGAAGAAAACCTTTGCTCTTTTAGTGGATATAAATTTTAAAAAAATAAATGAAGACATTAACAATTATAAATTGATAACCTAAGCTATGGAGGCCTTATTACATAAAATAGTCCCAAATTTTAAACTTAAAGAAAAACCGGAAATAGTTTATGAAAATAAAAAGACTTGATGGCCCCTCGAGTCCGCCTCGGCTTCCATGTCCACAATCTACTACTCATCTGAAAGAGTAGAGGCAAATGAAAGGGGTGAGTCACCAAGACTCAGTGCGCAAATCCCGAAAACACATAAAAGGCTTGGGCCCACAAACACATTATGGGCCTTAGCCAATCCACAATGGCAACAAAATATTTACATGCAACATGGCCCAACCCAACCTAAAAATCCATCCTCTACACACCAGCCCGTACCAACCAACACACCTCGGGGATTTCTACAATCAACCCACCAACCGCTACACACCATATCGACAGCCATGCTGCCTATTCCTAACAGTCAGGAATAAATTTAACGTGGCTTAGCCACCGATCACTATCGTGACCTAACTTTATAATTCGTGGTTTAACCACCGGTCACCAAGTGACCTTATAAATCATTTGTGGCAGAGCCATCGATCACTACGTGACCTTATCACTTATCTTCCATATTATCAACTATAATATCTACATTATCCCATTCACATAAATCCTCCTATTTTTGAGCCTTGTTACCGTCCACTCCACCTAACCCTAATGCCAAAAATTAGCTAACTTAAATTAGAAGAATTGGGCTCCATGAAACTTAAATTTGGGCCCCTTACTCCCCTTGTATGGCGTCACCTCCTTGCTCCCTAAGTGGCGCCACTGACCACTGGGCCACAAGCCCATTTTGATATTTTAAACTCAGATACCACCTTTTAAACCCTATAGTGCCCAAACAAAAATTTAACTAAGGCTTCAGCCCAATTCTGAGCCCAATTTGGACCCCTAATGCTCAAATTAACTCATTACACATATTCACCCATTAAATGCATAGGCCCAAAAATTCAGGATGTTACAGCAGCTTCCCCCCTTCCCACTTCCGGCCACCATAGACCAACCTCACCCTTCATTTCTCCTTTTTCTTTCTCCCTCAACCAAGAACTCTTCCCCTTTCCCATTCTTTCCCTCTTTCTCTTTCTCTCCCTTTTCCCTTTCCACTTATCCTTTCTTTGCACCGCCACCACACCGGCCACCATCCTTGCCACCGTTGGTCACCTTTTTCCCTTTTAGTTTAAATTCATATTTATTTGTTATTATTTATTTTTATCTTTTTTTTCTTTATTGTTCTGTTCTTATTATTCATTCCATTTAGATTTAGCTTAGGGTACCATAAGTTAGTATTGTTAATTTAAAAATACTACTTTTCGCTTAACTTTTAAAATTCATTATGGTAGGAATATCTTATTATTTAGGACTATTTAGATATTACATGTGGTGATGCTTGAATGTTTTTTAGGCACACAATGAATTTTACTCGAGGCAAGACCAAGACCACCATCCCCGCTTTGAAAAAGCGGAAGGATTCCGGCGCGGTCTCCCCATGCGCGACCACTGTACAGCAGGTATACCACAACTTCCTCATAAGTTCACGCCGGCTGCTTCATCGACTCAATAAGACAAGGACCTTTGAGTCCATTTATTTTTTCTTTTTCTTTTATTTTCATTTTTAAATTCTTTCCCTTTATCTTTCTTGTCTTTAATTTATATTAGTATATTTTGATTTGTTTATATCTCTGGCTGTTTCTTATCGAGTACCTATAACGAAGTAAATTACTAAAACTCCCTAAAACTTTACTGATGACTCCTCAGTTTCAAAAGGTTCAAGGTGCTATTAAGGAACGACCACACCACCGGAATATTCTCCCACTGTTCACCTCTGCCTAGTTCATCATGCTTATTTCTAAGGAGTTCATCCGTAATTTTGGAAGTTTCACTTCTCTCCCTATCTTATGATTTTCTTAATCTATTTTCATTATCTATCTTTGTACATTGAGAACAATGTACATCTTAAGCCTGGGGAGGTTAATTTTAGTATTATTAGAAAATCCCTGAATTATGTCTTGTTCTTAAGTAATTTTCTCATATTACTATTAGAATGAAACTTCTATTGATTTATGATTTTCATCGATATGTTTTGAATTAAGTCATAGGTAATTGTGCATTGATGGTTTAAACTTTAAGACATTAGAAAATCAAGCATGATAAGTCTATTTTTCGAATTAAAAAACTTATTAGGTTATTTCCCTAAATTTACATAGTACTTTGAAGTTTGAAATTTGCCAGGTTGACATCAAAAACCATAATTTTTGTGAGATTTTGAGCCTTTTAAGAGCATATATATTTTTCTTGCTCACTTTATTGTTGGTTATGAGTGTGTCAATATTGATTTGTTATTCTAGAACTTGCTTCGGTTATGTATGTTAAGACCACAACCTTGATTTGATATACTGAGATGATAAAGGCACCTAGGTTTTAACCCACTTATTCCATTAAAAGCATACCTTTATAATTAACCCCTAGTGAACCATTTTGAGCCTAATAAACTGTTTCTTGACTCACCCATTAATATTAACCCAAGACCCAATTTTACTTTATTGACTCCCCTTTTATCGAGATTTGATTTGATCAGTTGCCTAACTTTATTCTCTATTTCAGTTGTTAAATTCATATTATATTGTGATCTTATTCTAAAAAAAAAGTTGGAAATCTAGTTCTATGTTATTGAGCTTAAACTGTTAATTTCATATCTTTAGATGAAGCTCGTGTTATTAGTTATTCAGTATTAGTTCATCTTTTCTAATTAGGTAATTTATCAATTCAAGCTCGATTCTAACCTTTTAATTCAGCCTTTATCCACACCTCTAAACTAAGCCCTATTACAACCCTTTTTAAGACCTTTTGATTTATATATCATATTATTTCATAGTGGTGGAGATTTGATTTTCATGCAAGCTTATGGTAATAACTTCTCATGTTTGACTTTTGAGTGCTTAATTTGGACCTTAAAACACTTTGAGTGATTTGAGTGAATCTTTGTTGAGTATGTCAATTCTTGTTGATTTTAGATCAAAGGTAATTATTTAGATAAGGGGAAGCACCTATATTTTCATGCTATAAAAATTCATGACATAGACTATTTGAATCTTTAGGATTCTTTTAGTTAAATTATCAATGTATGAATTATCTGTGAATTATGATGAGACATTATTGACGAGAATTATAAATTGAGGAAGTTAATTTTAATTGTGAGTTGAGGATTTTGCTTGAGGGCAAGCAAAGGCTTAAGTGTGGGGATATTTAATAAACCATAATTTATAAATATTTTAACCCCATGCTTGGCTTATTTTTTAGATGAATTTTCATTAGATTTGATGAATTTGATGCTTCTAATTCATTAATTTCATGTTTTATACTCAGGAGAGCTTAGGGAGTCGAAAAGAACGAGAAACAGGCCAAAAATGGACAAAATGGGCCTACCTTGGAAATCAACACGGCCTGGACAGTCGCACACGGGCAAACCACACGGCCGTGTGTTACGAGCAGAATTGAGCACGGCCTAAGTTATCAAACACGGTCGTGTATGACCAGCAAAATCAAGCACGGCCTAAGGCTATCGAACACGGGTGTGTCCCTGCCGACCCCAAGTTTAATTCTATTCAGAAAAGGCTACTTGTGGGCCAATAAAGGCGTCCCAAAGCCTATATAAACACCCTAGGGGAGAACCTAAGGGGAGACGCAGAGTAGAAAGTAGAGAATACTCGAAGACAGCCATCGGGAGCAGCTTGGAAGAAGGATCTCCATCAAGACTGAAGATCCCCTATCAATTTCTCTTGAAGTTTTTGGGTTTTCTTATATTTTGTAGTTTTCCTTATTTTAAGATGTTTCCCTTTATCCGTATGAACTAAATCCCTTAAAAATTGGAGGGGATGAAACCTAAGACGGATCTTATTACTATTTGATTTATAAGATAAATAATTGTTGTTATTTTTAATTGTGAGTTCCTATTCTTGTTTTGATAATTCAGGTTATTGATTCAAGTCGAATGTGCTTATTTGGAGAAGTGAAAGTCCCTGTTTAAGAGTAGATCAACACAATTAAGCGGAGTTGATTGCAACCCTAGAAATAGGGCGACATAAATCTGCCGGATTAGAGTCAAATCTAATAAGGGAATCCATAGATCGAGTTCATGCGACAATAGGGGTTTTAATTAGAAATGGATTTCAATTAATCAACCTAGAGTCAGTTGTTTTTAGTCTTGAAGGAGATATTAACGTAAATCAAGGATTTCTACGGATTAAGTCAAGTGAATAAATCGTATGAATCAGAAGTAATAAGTGAAGTCTAGGTGGATTCTTCCTTGGGTATTGCCTCTCTCATATAGTTGTCTAAAAAGTATTTTCCCAACTCATTCTCTGTCGTGTTCTTAATTAGTTTTAGTTTAAAAGAAATCACTCCAATTCTTAGGCTAGATAATAGAAAGTTAGTAATTACTAGTACTCTTGGTCCTTGTGGATACGATATTACCGGTCTTACCATAACTATACTATTAAACGATAGGTGGGCTTGCCTTTATTGTGATCATAGTTAGTTAAAGACACATCAAGTTTTTTGGCGCCGTTGCCGGGGACTAAGATATTAGGAACACTAAATTTTTATTACTTTAGCCATATTTATTTTATAGCAATTTATTTTTATTTTTATTTTTACTTTTGTAATTTTTCACTTTCTTTGCTTCTGACAGGAGTCTCTAGCTTATGACTAGAAGAAACCCGTCAAGACCATTGCTTTACGACAGTGAGATAGAAAGCACCGCTCGTAGAAATCATAGGGAGATAAGGCGAAGTCTACAATACATAGAGAAAGAGCAAGAGGACTATAATAATACTACCTAGGAGATGGCTGATAATAGTTCGCTACCTCCTGTGGTTGCCACAAATCCGGTGAATCAAAATCCTTCTCCTCATACTATGTATGATTATGTTAAGTCTAGTTTAACAGGAACCGAATCAAGTATTATTAGACCTGCTGTTGCTGCAAATTATTTTGAACTGAAACCTAACACTATTCAGATGATTCAACAGTTTGTTCAGTTTGATAGTTTGCAGGATGAGGATCCAAACAATCACTTGGCAAATTTTCTGGAATTCTGCGACACTTTCAAGATTAATGGCGTTTCTGATGATGCCATTCACCTTCGGTTGTTTTCCTTCTCATTGAGGAACAAAGCTAAACAGTGGTTGAACTCGTTACCACGAGGATCAATCACGTGGAAACAAATGACCGAAATTTTTTACTTAAAGATTTCCCACCTGCTAATATGGCTAAGTTGAGGAATGACATCTCTTCTTTTGTGTAGATGGATTTAGAAACACTTTATGATGCATGAGAGAGATATAAGGATCTACTGAGAAAATGCCCTCGGCATGGGTTACCTTTATGGCTACAGGTTCAAACCTTTTACAATGGTGTGAACCCCTCAGCTAGGCAATTGATTGATGCAGCTGGCGGTGGAACCCTAAATAAAAAAACTCCTGAAGTGGCTTATGAGTTTATAAAAGAGTTGTCACTGAGTAATTATCAGTTGCAAGTCATGAGAACAAAGCCAACAAAGGCAGCCAGTGTTTTCAACCTCAACGCAATGACCATGCTATCAAAACAGTTAAAGCTTTTAAATAAAAAGATTGATGGTTTGTGTGATTCTTCACAGGTACATCCGGTGATGCAGTGTAATACAAATGGATGAGAGGCGAACAATACAGAATATCCATCCTACGACCTTAGCATAGAAAGCGAATAGATGAACTATATGGGTAATAATTCTAGACCTCAGAATAATCCCTATAGTAATAGTTACAATCCAGGTTGGAGGAACCACCCAAACTTCTCATGGGGTGGTCAAGGAAATCAGAGACAACAACCCCCTCCAGGCTTTCAACAACAACCATACCCATAAGAGAAGAAGCCGAACCTTGAAGAGATGCTAACAAAATTCATCTCGGTGTTAGAAACCCATTTTCAAAACACCGAAATAGAACTTAAAAACCAACAGGTATTGATTCAAGGGCTCGAAAACCAAATAGGTCAGCTTGCTAAGCTGATCTCTGAACAACCACAAGGCAACCTGCCAAGCAACACTGAAAATAACCCAAAGAAGCAACTTCATGCCATCACTGCTGACGATAGTGAAGGGTTAGATGAACCAAACCCGAGGCAAGAGAACGTGGTAGATAAAGGTAAGGTTGAGGTAAGCCATGATAAACCAAAACTGGTAAGTATAGAGTACAAACCTCGTGTGCCATACCCTAATGCGACGAAGAAAGACCGCACAGATGAACAATTTGGTAAATTTCTTAAACTTTTAAAGAAATTACATATTAACTTACCGTTTATTGAAGCTCTTTCGCAAATGCCCAATTCAGTAAAATTTTTAAAAGATATTTTGGCAAACAAACGAAAGTTATACAATGCGTCGCATGTAGAACTAAATGCATTGTGCTCAGCAATTTTACAGAATAAACTACTCCGCAAATTAAAAGTTCCAGGGAGTTTTACAATTCATTGCTTAATTGGTGGTTTATCTGTTAATAATGTTTCAGTTGATCTAGGGGCAAGTATCAATGTTATGCCTTATAAAATGTTTAAACAAATAGGTCTTGGGAAACCCAAACAAACTAGGATGAGCATTCAATTGGCTGATAAAACCATTAGATTTTCTCATATTACTATTAGAATGAAACTTCTATTGATTTATGATTTTCATCGATATGTTTTGAATTAAGTCATAGGTAATTGTGCATTGATGGTTTAAAACTTTAAGACATAAGAGAATCAAACATGATAAGTCTATTTTTTGAATTAAAAAATTTATTAGGTTATTTCCCTAAATTTACATATTACTTTGAAGTTTGAAGTTTGCAAGGTTGACATCAAAAACCGTAATTTTTGTGAGATTTTGAGCCTTTTAAGAGCATATACTTTTCTTGCTCATTTTATTGTTGGTTATGAGTGTGTCAATATTGATTTGTTATTCTAGAACTTGCTTCGATCATGCATGTCGAGACCACACCCTTGATTTGATATACTGAGATGATAAAGGCACCTAGGTTTTAACCCACTTATTCCATTAATAGCATACCTTCATAATTAACCCCTAGTGAACCATTTTGAGCCTAATAAACTGTTTCTTGACTCACCCATTAATATTAACCCAAGACCCAATTTTACTTTATTGACTCCCATTTTATCGAGATTTGATTTGATCAGTTGCCTAACTTTATTCTCTATTTTAGTTGTTAAATTCATCTTATGTTGTGATCTTATTCTAAAAAAAAGTTGGAAATCTAGTTCTATGTTATTGAGCTTAAACTGTTAATTTCATATCTTTAAAATAAGCTCGTTTTACTAGTTATTCAGTATTAGTTCATCTTTTCTAATTAGGTAATTTAACAATTCAATCTTTATTCTAACCTTTTAATTCAGCCTTTATCCACACCTCTAAACTAAGCCCCATCACAACCCTTTTTAAGACATATTGATTTGTATATCATATCATTTCATAGTGGTGGAGATTTGATTTTTATGCAAGCTTATGGTAATAACTTCTTATGTTTGACTTTTGAGTGCTTAATTTGAACCTTAAAACACTTTGAGTGATTTGAGTGAATCTTTACTGAGGATGTCAATTCTTGTCGGTTTTAGATCAAAGGTAATTATTTAGATAAGGGGAAACACCTATATTTTCGTGTTATAAAAATTTATGACTTAGATTGTTTGAATCTTTAGGACTCTTTTAGTTAAATTATCAATGTATGAATTATCTGTGAATTATGATGAGACATTATTAATGAGAATTATAAATTGAGGAATTTAATTTTAATTGTGAGTTGAGGATTTTGCTTGAGGAGAAGCAAAGGCTTAAGTGTGGGGATATTTGATAAACCATAATTTATACATATTTTGACCCCATGCTTGGCTTATTTTTTGGATGAATTTTCATTAGATTTGATGAATTCGATGCTCCTAATCCGTTAATTTCATGTTTTATACTCAGGAGAGCTTAGGGAGTCGAAAAGAACGAGAAACGGGCCAAAAAGGGACAAAATGGGCCTACCTTGGAAATCAACACGGCCTGGACTGTCGCACACGACCGTGTGTTACGAGCAGAATCGAGCACGGCGTAAGGCTATCGAACACGGGCGTGTTACACGGGCGTGTCATTGCCGACCCCAAGTTTAATTCTATTCGGAAAAGGCTACTAGTGCGCCAAGAAAGGCGTCCCAAAGCCTATATAAACACCCTAGGGGAGAACCTAAGGGGAGACGCAGAGTAGAAAGTAGAGAATACTCGAAGACAGCCATCGGGAGTAGCTTGGAAGAAGGATTTCCATCAAGACTGAAGATCTCCTATCAATTTCTCTTGAAGTTTTTGGATTTTCTTATTTTTTTGTAGTTTTCCTTATTTTAAAATGTTTCCCTCTATCAGTATGAACTAAATCCCTTAAATACCTGAGGGGTTGAAACCTAAGACGGATCTTATTACTATTTGATTTATAAGATAAATACTTGTTCATATTCTTAATTGTGAGTTCTTATTCTGGTTTTGATAATTCATGTTATTGATTCAAGTCGAATGTGCTTATTCAGAAGAGCAAAAGTCCCTGTTTAAGAGTAGATCAACACAATTAAGCGGAGTTGATTGCAATCCTAGAAATAGGGCAACATAAATATGCCAGATTAGAGTTAAATATAATAAGGGAATCCATAGATCGATTTAATACGACAATAGGGGTTTTAATTAGAACGGGATTTCACTTAATCATCCTAGACTTAGTTGTTTTTAGTCCTGAAAGAGATATTAACATAAATCAGGGACTTTTACGGATTAAGTCAAGTGAATAAATTGTATGAATCTGAAGTAATAAGTGAAGTCTAGGTGGACTCTTCTTTGGGTATTGCCTGTAACATCCTTAAATTGGGGTCTCTGCATTTTGTATGTGTTTGCATGTGTTGATATGTCTGCTGTGTTCGTTTGGTGTGTTTTGAGGTCTAGGCATGACCTCGGGATAGTCTTGGGCCGTGGCCAAAAGTTTTATTTTAAGTACTTGGGAAGAGGGAGCTAGGTGAGATAGGGGTTAAGGGAATTTATTGGGGAACTTTGACACAAGAGATCAATTGGAAAAGTGGCAAGGAAGCGCCACTTAAGCACCATGGAGATGACGCCACATGCAGGGAGGGAGTGCCTGTGTTAATTATTTCGGATAGGGATCTCAAGTTCACGTCGAGATTCTGGAAAGCTTTGCATCAGGCTTTGGGTACTAGGTTGGATTTTAGCACGGCCTTTCATCCGCAGCCGGATGGACAGTCCGAGAGGGTAATCCAAATTCTGGAGGATATGTTAAGAGGCTGTGTTCTGGATTTCAGTGGTAGTTGGGAGGAGTATCTATCTTTGGCAGAGTTCGCTTATAACAATAGTTATCAAGCGAGTATTTAGATGGCACCATATGAGGCGCTCTATGGACGGAAATGTCGTACTCCGACGTGTTAGACAGAATTGGGTGAACGGCGTATGTTGGGTCTGGAGTTGGTGGCAGAAACGGAGGATAAGGTTAAGGTGATTCAGGCTCGTCTAAAGGAAGCGTCGGACAGACAGAGATCTTACGCTGACCTCAAGTGCAGGGATATTGAGTATGCAGTGGGTGATAAGATCTTTCTGAAGGTATCGCCCTGGGAGGAAGTGTTGAGTTTTGGTCGGGAGGGTAAGCTAAGCCCTGAGTTTATCGGGCCATATACAGTGTTGAAGCGAGTGGGACCGGTAGCTTATCAGCTCGAGTTACCAGCAGAGTTAAGTCAGATTCACGACGTCTTTCATGTTTTCATACTTAGGCGCTATCAATCAGATCCGTCACATATGGTACCAGTTGAGGAGATAGAGGTGAGCCCTGACTTGTCTTTCGAGGAGGAATCGGTACGGATCTTGGATCGGGATGACAAGGTTCTACGACGGAAGTTGGTTCCCTTGGTGAGAGTATTATGACGGAACCATGGTACGGAGGAGGCCACGTGGGAACCAGAGGATGTGATGCGGCAGCAATACCCTCAACTCTTTTGACCAGGTAATTTCGAGGCCGAAATTATTTTTAAGGGGGTAGAACTGTAACATTCTTAAATTGGGGTCTCTGCATTTTGTATGTGTTTGCATGTGTTGATATGTCTGCTGTGTTCGTTTGGTGTGTTTTGGGGTCTAGGCATGACCTCGGGATAGTCTTGGGCCATGGCCAAAAGTTTTGTTTTTAGTACTTGGGAAGAGGGAGCTAGGTGAGATAGGGGTTAAGGGAATTTATTGGGGAACATTGACACAAGAGATCAATTGGAAAAGTGGCAAGGAGGCGCCACTTAAGCACCATGGAGATGACGCCACATGCAGGGAGGGAGTACCTGTGTTCGAGCAGCAGGAATTGCACTCCCTGCTATTTCTTTTTGACGCCACAAGATAGAGGAGGAGTGCTCAGGTGGGACTCTGGAAGATAAGGATGAAGGGGTCAACATGTTTGAGTGGATGGGGAGGAGAAAAATGTGGAGATGACTCATTCAAACCAATTTGAATGAGTGGGTGAGAGGATTTCAAGGAGGGGTAAGGGGGGACAGCAAGTGTTTGAGTAGGAATGGGTTTTGCTTAGCCGAATTTTTGGTTGTGGTATGAGTTTGGGAAGTAATCGATTTTGGTGTTGAGAAGGGGGGATGTGCCGAATTTGGGTGTGTGGTTTTGGTGAGGAGTAAGCATTCGGCTAGGTAGAGAACAATAGGCGACTTGTAATTGTTGCTTTTCTTTGGTGCCGAATGAGGGTGTGTTCGGGTGCACATTTTACATGCGGTTAGTTTCTTTTTCTCCTCTCAAAATGGTCATAGCCGAATCGCCTTTAGGCTCTTGTCTTTTGTTTTGTGCCATAGCCGAAATCATCTTACCATCTCTCTTGCAATTTCTTCATCTTCTTCTTTCAATCTCCTAGTGCCGAAACTCTATATCCACTTTCTCTTTTCTTTTTCGGTTTACTCTTTGTAAACAAAATCATTTCATCTTCTTCTCTTTGGATTTCTTTTCCTCAGCTTTGGATCATAAGCCGAAACCCTCTTGCTTAGCCGAATCCATCCATCTTTGTTCCACTTTCCTTCTCCATCTTTTCCTGAAATCGACCCATCTTCTTCTTCCTCTTCTTTACTCAAGAGCCGGATCACCCCCTTCCTATCCTTGTGATTACTTTCTTCTTTTTTTCTCTTGTTCCAAGCCGATTCATTTAGAGGAACTGCGGGATACTTCGTACGGTAATCCATTGTCGAATCATCTCATCTTTTGAGATATTGCTGAATTCTCTTAGGAGAGGAGTGTAGCGGATTCAGTGGATCTTCGGGATGGATTGTTGATTTAGCCGATTGCCAGGGAGATCATTGGGTGGCTTCAGGATTTGGTTGGAAACCAAATCGGCTCTAGGTAAGGAGTTATCTTCATGCGTTATATTTTCGGGATTTTGTGGATAAGCCGAAAGGCTATTAGCTTAATAGTGTTGTGCTTGGCCGGAAGCAGGGGAGTGTGGTGACGCCATCTTGTGTGAACATTCGGGGTTCATTGGTTGTGGGTTACGCTTAGAGCCTCGGGGTTTCGTCGACTTAGTTAAGGGATCTATTTATTTGGGTTAATTTCTATTCAATGTTAATCTCTGTGTTAATCCGATTTAGTGACCGAAGGCGTTATGGACCCTGTTGTTAGCCGAACGTTAGGGGGGGTTGGATCTGAGACCCCAGCTCCTAAGTTCAAGAAAAGGGCGGTGTCGGCTGTTCGCGATTGGCCACCTGGGTGTGGGCCGGCATCGGAGCAAAGCAGTAGACAGATAGCGGTAGTGTCGATTAACGACAGTACCAGCGTAGAGAGCATAGTCTTGCGTGTAATCAGGTGTGTGAACGCTTACACACTTTATTAGTATAACAATGCTTATTATGTTACTGTTATAGCCAATGAGATTGTTGATTATGCCTTGTGGGCATGAGCTTGGATTCCGGGTAAGTCCCCTGTTATGAGATTTTTGATATATCATCATGTTACTGTTAAATGCCATGTTATATGTTATCTGCATGATCATTCGATAATATGACACGTATGTTGTGAACATGATGATGGGTTTGATGAGAGGACGGGGATGATTTATTTGGATTGTCACCAGTGGTTTTGACCACAAGATGGGTTGGCCCCATCATTTGATTTGTGACTACGGTCACCAGTGGTTTTGACCACACTATTGATATTTGTGACTACGGTCACCAGTGGTTTTGACCACATATGGATATTGTGACTTGTCCCAGTGGTTTGGTACCACAGTGGGTTGGCCCCACATGATATATTATGGGATTGTCATCAGTGGTTTTGACCACACGATGGGTTGGCCCCATCACTTGATTTGTGACTACGGTCACCAGTGGTTTTGACCACACGGGGTAGATAAAGAAGATTGTATGGTTAGGTTGTGCGTTGCATGATTTGCATGTTATTTCTGATGATTTGTGTAAGTGGTTGCACTATCGGGTTGGGGATTTATACACTGAGTCTCAGTGACTCACCCCTTCCCTTATATTTTGCAGGTGAGGCATAGATCACGGATATGGAGCCGAGGAGGACTCGAGGTGGCCATGCATTCTAGTTTGGTTTTAACTTTAAACCACGGTTTCGGTTTTGTTTATTTCCTTTAAAATTGGTTTTGGGTTTGTAATAAGGCTGCTAAGTTTTATTATTTTGGGTTTTATAAGTTGCTCTTATTTTGATTTTATTATACACACGTTGGAAACAGTGACCTGTTAACTTAACCGGTAAAAAGCAATGTTTTCAAAACTATACCTCTTCAGGTTTTTCAAATGTTACCATCGGGTAACAAAGCTCACCAAATAATAAGGTAACTTGGATGTTTTACAACTCTAAATTTCAAACCACTTTAAAGGCAAATGGTTTTAAACCTGATCATACTCATCGCATTCAGTTTTTAAGAAGTACCCAATGTTTTCGAAAAAAACCGGTAGTTGCAAATACGTTTTTCAATCATGACTTTTCCCAGTGTTACAACCACTACCAAACAACCTCAACATTCTTTATTACTGAGTTATTTTTAAAACCCTAAAGCAATAAAAGGGTTTTCTAAGAAACAATTTTCCGACAAACTTATGTTTTCAAAATGTTTTCACTCCGTAACATACTAGATTCGGTCATGGTGTATTGACCGGGTTTGGGGTGTTACAATTGTGGTATCAGAGCCAGTTTCAATAGCTCGGCTATGGGCCCGAGGCCCAAAAATGTTTTTTTTAAAAAAAAAGACTATGAAAGGTTTTTTTTTATGAGAAAAAGTTTAGTGGGAAAAGCATGGCACCGAGTTTCCGGCACCAATCCGCCCAGGTAAGTACCCCAACCTGTTGCTTTTTGGATGATTATGATAATATTGGCATGACTGAATAGTAGTAGGAACTACTCTAGAGACTTGAACTATAGGATGATGTGAACTCGTGAAACAATCCCTTATTAAACTTCTCATAAGATTGTGCTTTAATAGACAGTGGAATGAAAGTCTAACGCATAAAACTTATAATCAGCTCGAATATATCGGTAGACATGAGTGCACGTGGTCGTGGGCGAAATATTTGTGGACGAGGTAGGGGTAGGATGACAGTCTCGAAATCGGTAGGGTCTGGTCATGGATCGGAAAACGAGGTACCACCGCTGTCAGGGGTTGCGAGCGCAGGCATTGGAACAGGAGTTCAGAAATCGGTGACCGAACGACTCAAAGCTAATGGTGCAGAGGTATTTAGAGGTGTGTCTGGTGTGGCACCTAGTACAGCGGAATATTGGTTGGAAGCGATGGAACGCATTATGGATGACCTGGATTTTTTTTTTCAGCTGAGGAAAAGCTGAAGGGCATAGTATCTCTGCTGCGAGATGAGTCATATCAGTGGTGGCTCACAGTTAGGGACGGAGCAATGGCAGATGATCTCACTTGGAAATTCTTTAGAACAGCCTATCTGAGGAAATACATAGGGGCTAGTTATGTTGATACGCAGCGCAGAGCTTTCTTGAACTTGGTCCAGGGTAATAAGACTGTAGCGGAATATGAGACGGAATTCCTTCGGTTGAGTAGGTATGCTCGGGGTATTGTGGGTGCAGAGCATGAGCGCTGTGTCAGATTTGAGGATGGGCTGAGAGACGAGCTAAGGATGATAATTACCCCACAGCAGGAACGGGAGTTTGCTGTTCTAGTGGAGAAAGCTAAGGTTGCTGAAGGGGTAAAACAGTCTGTAAGGCGGAATCAGGGTAGGGGTTGGAATAAAAGGAGTTTTGGATCGTCTGGGTTTTCTGGGAATCAGCAGAAAAGGGTTAGATATAGTGGGCCGAATCAAGCTGCTAGGCCTGCTACTGCTAACACTCAGTGGCCGCCACGATGTGCTCGGTGTGGGAAGTCTCACACCGGGGAATATTGGACTGGTAACAGGGGATGCTTGGAGTGTGGCTCGATGGGGCATCGAGTCAGGGATTGACCACAGAGATCAGCTGGGATGCAGTCTGAGGATCGGTATCGTGCACATTTTAGGAGGGATAATCAGCAGCTACAGAGGGGCCGTGGTTCAGTGAGGGGAGGTAATGGCTCTGGTGGAGGCCGTGGAGCACCGGGCAGAGGAGCAGTGGTACAGAGGCGAGACAGCCTGGTTTAGTTAGGAAGATGACAATGTTAAGCCCTCTAGGTCACTCTGTAGAAGTAAGTAAACTGTATAAGGATGTACCCCTAGAACTTCAAGGGGTCGTGTTTCAGGATGACTTGATGGAACTGCCGTTTGGGGAGTTCGATCTGATTCTCGGGATGGATTGGCTAGTAAAGTATCCAGCTAGTTTGGATTGCGTAGCTAAGCGCATGGTGTTGAAGGCCATGGAAGGTGAGGAGGTGGTGATGATAGGTAATAGGAGAGATTACTTATCTAATGTGGTCTCGGCGCTGAAGGCTGAGAAGATGGTTCGGAAGGGTTGTGAAGCATTTTTGGTGCATGTGTGTGCCTTGGAAATAAAGGATGCAGCTGTGAGGAATGTCCGAACCGTAGGGGAATTTGCTGATGCTTTTCCAGAGGAACTCCCTGATTTACCTCCTGACCGCGAGGTTGAGTTCCGTATAGACTTGTTACCCGGAACCGCGTCAGTATCTATTGCTCCTTATAGGATGGTGCCGTAAGAATTAGTGGAGTTAAAGGCCCAGATTCAGGAGTTGTTGGACAGAGGTTTTACCCGACCAAGTGTGTCACCTTGGGGAGAAGTCGATAGTTATTCGGATCACAAGAGCCGGAAGTACCTCTTGACTCAGAAGGATTTAAATTTGAGGCAGCGAAGGTGGATCGAATTGTTGAAAGGTTACGACTGTTCGATTGAGTATCATCCAGGTAAGGCTAACGTAGTAGCTGATGCGTTGAGCCGTAAGGTAATAGCGGACTTCCGAGCGATGTTTGCTCACCTTAGTCTTTTTGATGATGGGAGTCTTTTGGCAGAATTACAAGTAAAGTCGTATTGGATTAATCAGGTTAAGGAGAAACAGCTGGCAGATGGGGTTTTGAGTGCTCGGAGGATACAAGTGCAGAATGGTGAATCTGAGGGTTACAACTGGGATAGTGATGGAGTACTGTGTTTTCAAGGGAAGGTATGTATGCCTAAGGATGTTGAGTTGGGATAGTAGATTCTTCAGGAAGCTCATAGCAGCCCATACGCTACGCATCCTGGAGGCAGCAAGATGTATCGTGACTTGAGGGAGCAGTTTTGGTGGCCAGGTCTTAAGCGGGAAGTAACTGAGTTTGTGGGCAAGTGTTTGACATACCAGCAAGTCTAGGCAGAGCATCAGTTGCCGTTAGGACTGTTGCAGCCGGTTAAGATTCCACAGTGGAAGTGGGAAAGGATTACGATGGATTTCGTCAGTGGGGTTCCCCTTACGCCTAGTAAGAAGGACTCAGTTTGGGTAATTGTGGATCGTTTGTCTAAATCAGCTCATTTCACTGCGGTGAGGATTGATTATTTGCATCAGAAGTTAGCCAAGTTGTATGTGGCAGGGATAGTACGGTTGCATAGAGTGCCTGTGTCAATTATTTCGGATAGGGATCCCAAGTTCACGTCGAGATTCTGGAAAGCTTTGCATCAGGCTTTGGGTACTAGGTTGGATTTTAGCACGGCCTTTCATCTGCAGCCGGATGGACAGTCCGAGAGGGTAATCCAAATTCTGGAGGATATGTTAAGAGGCTGTGTTCTGGATTTCAGTGGTAGTTGGGAGGAGTATCTATCTTTGGCAGAGTTCGCTTATAACAATAGTTATCAAGCGAGTATTTAGATAGCACCATATGAGGCGCTCTATGGACGGAAATGTTGTACTCCGACGTGTTGGACAGAATTGGGTGAACGGCGTATGTTGGGTCCGGAGTTAGTGGCAGAAACAGAGGATAAGGTTAAGGTGATTCGGGCTCGTCTAAAGGAAGCGTCGAACAGACAAAGATCTTACGCTGACCTCAAGCGCAGGGATATTGAGTATGCAGTGGGTGATAAGATCTTTCTGAAGGTATCACCCTGGGAGGAAGTGTTGAGTTTTGGTCGGGAGGGTAAGCTAAGCCCTGAGTTTATCGGGCCATATACAGTGTTGAAGTGAGTGGGACAGGTAGATTATCAGCTCGAGTTACCAGCAGAGTTAAGTCAGATTCACGACGTCTTTCATGTTTTCATGCTTAGGCGCTATCAATCAGATCCGTCACATGTGGTACCAGTTGAGGAGATAGAGGTGAGCCCTAACTTGTCTTTCGAGGAGGAATCGGTATAGATCTTGGATCGGGATGTCAAGGTTCAGCGACGGAAGTCGGTTCCCTTGGTGAGAGTATTATGGCGGAACCATGGTACAGAGGAGGCCACGTGGGAACCAGAGGATGTGATGCGGCAGCAATACCCTCAACTCTTTTGACCAGGTAATTTCGAGGCCAAAATTATTTTTAAGGGGGTAGAATTGTAACATCCTTAAATTGGGGTCTTTGCATTTTGTATGTGTTTGCATGTGTTGATATGTCTGCTGTGTTCGTTTAGTGTGTTTTGGGGTCTGGGCATGACCTCGGGATAGTCTTGGGCCATGGCCAAAAGTTTTGTTTTTAGTACTTGGGAAGAGGGAGCTAGGTGAGATAGGGGTTAAGGGAATTTATTGGGGAACTTTGACACAAGAGATCAATTGGAAAAGTGGCAAGGAGGCGCCACTTAAGCACCATGGAGATGACGCCACATGCAGGGAGGGAGTGCCTGTGTTCGAGCAGCAGGAATTGCACTCCCTGCTATTTCTTTTTGACGCCACAAGATAGAGGAGGAGTGCTCAGGTGGGACTCTGGAAGATAAGGATGAAGGGGTCAACATGTTTGAGTGGATGGAGAGGAGAAAAATGTGGAGATGACTCATTCAAACCAATTTGAATGAGTGGGTGAGAGGATTTCAAGGAGGGGTAAGGGGGGACGGCAAGTGTTTGAGTAGGAATGGGTTTTGCTTAGCCGAATTTTTGGTTGTGGTATGAGTTTGGGAAGTAATCGATTTTGGTGTTGAGAAGGGGGGATGTGCCGAATTTGGGTGTGTGGTTTTGGTGAGGAGTAAGCATTCGGCTAGGTAGAGAACAGTAGGCGACTTGTAATTGTTGCTTTTCTTTGGTGCCGAATGGGGGTGTGTTCGGGTGCACATTTTACATGCGGTTAGTTTCTTTTTCTCCTCTCAAAATGGTCATAGCCGAATCGCCTTTAGGCTCTTGTCTTTTGTTTTGTGCCATAGCCGAAATCATCTTACCATCTCTCTTGCAATTTCTTCATCTTCTTCTTTCAATCTCCTAGTGCCGAAACTCTATATCCACTTTCTCTTTTCTTTTTCGGTTTACTCTTTGTAAACAAAATCATTTCATCTTCTTCTCTTTGGATTTCTTTTCCTCAGCTTTGGATCATAAGCCGAAACCCTCTTGCTTAGCCGAATCCATCCATCTTTGTTCCACTTTCCTTCTCCATCTTTTCCTGAAATCGACCCATCTTCTTCTTCCTCTTCTTTACTCAAGAGCCGAATCACCCCCTTCCTATCCTTGTGATTACTTTTTTCTTTTTTTCTCTTATTCCAAGCCGATTCAGTTAGAGGAACTGCGGGATACTTCGTGCGGTAATCCATTGCCGAATCATCTCATCTTTTGAGGTATTGCCGAATTCTCTTAAGAGAGGAGTGTAGCGGATTCAGTGGATCTTCGGGATAGATTGTTGATTTAGCCGATTGCAAGGGAGATCATTGGGTGGCTTCAGGATTTGATTGGAAACCAAATCAGCTCTAGGAAGGAGTTATCTTCATGCATTATATTTTCGGGATTTTGTAGATGAGCCGAAGGGCTATTAGCTTAATAGTGTTGTGCTTGGCCGAAAGCAGGACAGTGTGGTGACGCCATCTTGTGTGAACTTTCAGGGTTCATTGGTTGTGGGTTACGCTTAGAGCCTCGGGGTTTCATCGACTTAGGTAAGGGATCTATTTATTTGGGTTAATTTCTATTCAATGTTAATCTCTGTGTTAATCCGATTTATTGACCGAAGGCGTTATGGACCCTGTTGTCAGCCGAACGTTAGGGGGGGTTGGATCTGAGACCCCAGCTCCTAAGTTCAAGAAAAGGGCGGTGTCGGCTGTTCGCGATTGGCCACCTGGGTGTGGGCCGGCATCGGAGCAAAGCAGTAGACAGATAGCGGTAGTGTCGATTAACGACAGTACCAGCGTAGAGAGCATAGTCTTGCGTGTAATCAGGTGTGTAAACACTTACACACTTTATTAGTATAACAATGCTTATTATGTTACTGTTATAGCCAATGAGATTGTTGATTATGCCTTGTGGGCATGAGCTTGGATTCCGGGTAAGTCCCCTGTTATGAGATTTTTGATATATCATCATGTTACTGTTAAATGCCATGTTATATGTTATCTGCATGATCATTCGATAATATGACACGTATGTTGTGAACATGATGATGGGTTTGATGAGAGGAGGGGGATGATTTATTTGGACTGTCACCAGTGGTTTTGACCACAAGATGGGTTGGCCCCATCATTTGATTTGTGACTACGGTCACCAGTGGTTTTGACCACACTATTATTATTTGTGACTAAGTCCCAGTGGTTTTGACCACCAGTGGTTTTGACCACACGATTGATATTTGTGACTACGGTCACCAGTGGTTTTGACCACATATGGATATTGTAACTTGTCCCAGTGGTTTGATACCACAGTGGGTTGGCCCCACATGATATATTATGGGATTGTCATCAGTGGTTTTGACCACACGATGGGTTGGCCCCATCACTTGATTTGTGACTACGGTCACCAGTGGTTTTGACCACAACTATATATATATATTTGTGACTTCGATCACTAGTGGTTTTGACCACCAGTGGTTTTGACCACACGGGGTAGATAGAGGAGATTGGATGGTTAGGTTATGGGTTGCATGATTTGCATGTTATTTCTGATGATTTGTGTAAGTGGTTGCACTATCGGGTTGGGGATTTATACACTGAGTCTCGGTGACTCACCCCTTCCCTTATATTTTGTAGGTGAGGCATAGATCGCGGATATGGAGCCGAGGAGGACTCGAGGTGGCCATGCATTCTAGTTTGGTTTTAACTTTAAACCACGGTTTCGGTTTTGTTTATTTCCTTTAAAATTGGTTTTGGGTTTGTAATAAGGCTGCTAAGTTTTATTATTTTGGGTTTTATAAGTTGCTCTTATTTTGATTATATTATACACACGTTGGAAACAGTGACCTGTTAACTTAACCGGTAAAAAGCAATGTTTTCAAAACTATACCTCTTCGGGTTTTTCAAACGTTACCATCGGGTAACAAAGCTCACCAAATAATAAGGTAACTTGGATGTTTTACAACTCTAAATTTCAAACCACTTTAAAGGCAAATGGTTTTAAACCTGATCATACTCATCGCATTCAATTTTTAAGAAGTACCCAATGTTTTCGAAAAAAAACCGGTAGTTGCAAATACGTTTTTCAATCATGAGTTTTCCCAGTGTTACAACCACTACCAAACAACCTCAACATTCTTTATTACTGAGTTATTTTTAAAACCCTAAAGCAATAAAAGGGTTTTCTAAGAAACAATTTTCCGACAAACTTATGTTTTCAAAATGTTTTCACTCCGTAACATACCAGATTCGGTCATGGTGTATTGACCGGGTTTGGGGTGTTACATTGCCTCTCTCATATAGTTGTCTAAAAAGTATTTTCCCTACTCATTCTCTGTCGTGTTCTTAATTAGTTTTAGTTTAAAAGAAATCACTCCAATTCTTAGGCTAGATAATAGAAAGTTAGTAATTACTAGTACTCTTGGTCCTTGTAGATACGATATTACCGGTCTTACAATAACTTTACTATTAAACGATAGGTGCGCTTGCCTTTATTGTGATCATAGTTAAAGACGCATCAGTTTCATTTCTAGAAAACAAATGAAAAACTAAAAAATTATATAGTTTTTCACCATAAGGCATTCCCTGTGTTTTCAACCACTATCACTCCGTCTTCTCCTCGTCACTGACTCCTTTTGGAAAAATTAGGTTTAAGTCCTATATTTGTTTCCGCCTCTCAAGATTTATATAAATAAAAAAAAAATAATCTTACGTGGTTATGAAAGTCCACGGTCTATTTCCTAAGAACCACAACCTTGGAAAAAAATAATATTATATAACAAAAATATATAATAATGTATTCATTCACATACATTCCCTTAAACATGTGAATAATTACAAGAATATCAAATCTTATCAAATATTAATCAAACAAGATGAAAAGAGATATTCGGTCTCGGTTTACACCATAAACATATCACAACCTGGCCCTTGATACTAATATTTGGAAAAAACCCAGTTTGAAAATGGTTTTTTTGCACAGTGGAAAATTTAAAATTTGAAAATCAACTCGATTTGTGATATTTATAGTAATAAACCTTAATTGAATTCGTACATGTGTTTTCAGCTTACTGGACATTCGTTGTTCCTGGTTTTCAACCAAATGATCTTCTCTACTATTCTTGTACCACGAACTACTTTGAGTGTGGACTCGAACCAATTGAATCAAAACACAGAACTAGAAAAAGTCCTTTCCTTTTAGGGTGAAAACAAAAATTCTCTCTTCTTAATAGAAACCAATAGAATTGTTATTTCAGAAAAATATATGTAATAGTTGAGAATAAATTCTCTCTATTTTTTGGTAGAATAACAATCTTTCTAAGTTGTGTTAATAGCTTTACTGATGTCATCTATTTATAGGAAGAGAAGGTAGAAACCCTTGTAAAGTTGTAGAGGTTTATTTTAAATAGAAAAACATCCTACTTAGTGTAGGAGAGGGGTGAACAACTTAACATGTTCACTATGACCAAATTATTTATTTTCATTTTCAGGATTCAAAACAGTCCGAAAACATAAATTCATTCTTTCATCATTTTTAAGTAATCCTATATAGGATTGCAAGTTTCCATTTCCATTTCCATTTCCATTTCCATTTTTGGAAACCTACATTCATTTCCAAATGATTCCATTTCTCTATTTCGGATAAAACCATAATGATTCTTGAATGTTTCCCATTTCTCTTTTTGTATTCATTTCGTTAATCTCTATTCAAACACACAATTCATTTCTGGTTTCAATGAGCTAGCAAAGGGATCGATTGAACATATGTAGTTGAGGCTCAAATGATTTATAATTAAGTCTCGGCTTTTCGTCTATTAATTGTAAACTCATTTAGTCACGAAGTCATTCCTCTATAGTATCATGACCGAGCTCTCCTCAACGACATACCATTATGAAAGCAACTACTCAGTGCCCGTCCAATGACCTTATCATAAGTGTGTTTGTTAGTTTAATCTAATAAGCTGTAAGACTTGGGTTTTACAAGGCCATCCTTCACTTGGCATAGAGGTGGGATGTTTGAGAGTTAGGTAGGGCGCTAGCTAATAGAGCGTGGGTATTAGCCTTTCCAAATTGTTTAGGTTCTTATCTTCCGAGGTTCAAGTCTGATCACTGGCCTCTTCTCCTCTTAATGAGGCTAGAATTTAATTTTTCCAAAGGTAGGCCCTTCCAGTTTCTAGTTGGGTGGACGAAGCATTGCAATTTTACAACTTTTGTTAAACGTAAGTGGAGTTATTCGGGTAATATGGCTAAATCATTATCTCATTTTACCTCTTGTATTACGGACTGGAACAAATATATTTATGGCTATATTGGTATTCAGAAGAAGCAATTAGTGAACTCACTTTCAAATATTCAATAGTCAATGGAGCGATTGGGTTTTGCTCGCTTATTTCAGCTTGAAATTGAAGTATGGGGGGATTTGGAGAGTTTTCTTAATCATGAGGAGTTGTTGTGGAAGCAAAAGAATAGATGTGGTTGACTTAATTTTGGTGATTATAACACTAAAATTTTTCATAGTTACACAATTCAGAGGAGGAAGTTTAATCATATTATTGCTCTAAAGGTTGGTAATGGTGAGTGGTCCTTTGATCAGGATATTCTTGAAGCCAAGGTTGTTAGCTTCTTTCAAAAACTTTATGGAGAAGTTTCAGAACGTATGAATAAGCCTCCATCTGGCATTTTTCCTCGTCTTAACTCTTTAGACGTTTTTTTTTGGATAAGGCTGTCATGAATGAAGAAATAAAGTTGGCTTTGTTTGACATGGCGCTTTTGAAGGCCCCGGGAAGTGATGAATTTCATGCTTTATTCTTTTAGAATCAATGGGATATTGTTGGTAATGATATTTGTGAGTGGGTTAAAAGGGTGTTTGTAGCTAAAGCCATTCATCTGGACCGGAATAATACTTTGATAGTTCTTATTACCAAGTTAGAAAATCTAGAAAGCTTTTCCCAATTTCGACCAATCAATCTATGCTCTGTTCTCTACAAATTGGTCATAAAGGTTATTTCTAATCATTTCAAGATAGATTTTCCTAATTTTAGTATGCAAGAGTAGATAGGATTCACTACAGGGCGTAATATCATGGATACTATACTTGTAGTTTAGGCAGTGATTCACTCCATGAAGGAAAATGCAATGGTAGAAAATGGATGACGATTGAGATTGATTTGGAGAAAGCTTACGATAGAGTGAGTTAGGAGTTTGTCGATGCTTTCCTTCAAGCTACAAGTGTACCTGGTTTTCTCTAGAGAGTGATTATGTCTGCTATTTCTTCCTCCACTATGTAGATTCTTTAGAATGAAATTCCTACTTAAAAATTTAAGCCGGCTAGAGGGATCAGATAGGGGTGTACTTTATCACCGTATCTTTTTGTGCTATACATGGAATGGCTTGAATACATCATTCGTTCTGAAATAGGCTCTAATAACTAGTCTTCTATTCGATTATCTATATCAAGACCTATTTTGTCTCACCTTTTCTTTGTAAATGGTTTGGTTATTTTTTGCAAAGTGGATTTGGGGTAATAACAGTTACTCAAGAATATATTAGCGCAATTCTGTGGGTTTTCTAGACATATGATTAGTGCTCGAAAGAGGAGCATTTACTTTTTTGGAGGAGTGGATGATGAATTGAGTGGTCAGATTAGTGAGGTGCTTGGGTTTCAGAAAGTTTAGAATATTGACTCTTATTTGGGGGTGCCTCTCTTCCATGAAAGGGTAACTAATAGTACTTTGAGTTTTGTGGTGGAAAAAGTACAATGCAAGCTACTAAGTTGGGATGCTAAGAAGCTGACATTAGCTGGTAGAGTTACGTTGGCTTAATCTATCATTCTTTCAATTCTTAGCTATTTCATGAAGTCTATGATGATACCAAAGGGAGTTTGTGCAGAGATTGAACAGATGGTTCTACAGTTTATTTGGGGTTTTTTAAGAGGGAATAAGAAAATGGTGAAGATCAACCTCGGTCAACCTATCAACCTGTCAACCTCGGTCTCATGGTGGCCCTGGGTTTTGGCATTTGGGAGATCTAAATATACCATTTTTGCTGAAGATTGGGTTTAATTTGGTGACCAAAGATAGTGTCTTATGGTTGTAAGTCCTTTGAGCGAAGTATGGTTTGAAAGAGCACATACCGGAAAATATTACGCAAAATAAGTATTCTTATCTTTGTAGGGCTCTTTTTAAGGTTTGACCCTTACTTTGTGAGAATTTAGCATAGCCCGTAGGGAAAGGTAATAGCATTCATTGTTGGAAGGAATCATGGATTCCGACAGTAGGCCCTTTGGTAATATATATTCCTGCTCATGCTAATCTCTCTTTAGACTGCTCCCTTAGTGAGATGATGTTGCAAGATGGAACTTGGAATTTTGATCTTTTTCGTGTTTGGCTGTCAGAGGATGTTGTTAGGCATATGGTAAGTATTCCTTCCCGTTACCTTTCATCAGGGCCGAATAGGATTATTTGGACATGTACGATGGCAGGATCCATTTCTGTTATAAGTGCCTTTTGGTCTTTGAAGGAAAATTCTTGGAATCCTAGAGATGATTTCTGGAAAATTATGTAGAAGTATCAGGGACCACAGAGAGTCAAATTTTTTCTTTGGCTTGTCTTTAAGAAAATGCTGCTTACTAACATGGAGCGTGCTCGATGGGGAGTCGAGCACAATAGTACTTTCTCATTTTGCGGTCATGAAACATAGGATATTATGCATCTGCTACGAGATTATTCGATAGCAAATGAGATGTGGCTGCAAGTCATCCCAATTGACCAACAAAATAGGTTCTTTTATAAGGGTTTACAGAATTGGGTAACTTCCAATCTTTGTTGTTCCATGAGACTGCCTAGAGGAGGGACAACTTGGTCCTGTCTTTTTAGGATACTTGCTTGGTGCATCTGGAAGAATAAGAACCTTTTTATTTTTTAAGGCATAACTTGGAGCGCCTTTGAGATTGTTAAAGTTTCCTATACTTGGGCACAACAGTCAAGCTAAACCATAATAAGGTAAAGCTAAATGATCATGCCTCTGGTACTCAAATTTTCTTGCCAGAAAATTGGGTGCACTTGTTCACTGGTGGTGCGGTGGATTAAGGGTTTGGAGCTGCATTTGTTGGTGGAGTGTTGCGAGATCAAAATAGAGATTGGATCTTGGGATATAACCATTATGTCGGGAAATGCATGGTCTTTGAGGTTGAACTATGGGGTATTTTGGATAGCATGCTTATTTCACTTAGTAAAGGATTTAATAGAGTTATAATTCATCCTAATAATTTGGAGGTAGTTCAAGCCCTATAGGATAATTTGTTGGTGGAGTTGGGCATTACAGTGCTCAAGAGGGTCCAACGGATCATGAGAACGGAAGGGCGCTAGTTGGTTCGACATGTTCCCAAATAAGATAATCGAGTTGCTGATTGTTTGGCTAAGTTGAGTTTGGATGGGAGGACAGGCTTACAGGTTTATGATGAAGTCCCTCATGTTGCCTTAAAAGTTCTAAATCAAGATAAAGTTATCGGTGCTTTTGATCAATTTAATTTTATGTAATCTTTATTTGTTTTTTTCAAAAAAAAAAAAAAAAGATTGCTTACTAACTCAATGTTCTTCACTCATCGTTGCTTAAGAACATTTACAATAGACAATAATTTGGGTTTTACCACCTAAATTGTTTTTTTTTCCAATTTTACAGTCTTATATTCGAGGTTTGGGATTGCCCCTCTCAACAATATCGTCTTCAAAATTCAAACTTACATTAAAAATATAATGTGCCTTACCACTGCACCCAACACTTGTCAATACCTTGTAAGGTTACTGACAATATTTTTTTTATCCTTTTAAGAACTTATACTTATTTAATTCTATATTAAATTTTTTAGAAGAAAAATAGACCAGTTATAATCATGATAATCAAAAAATTTAAGGTTGATTTTCAAATATAAAATTTCTTTTTTGTACATTTCATATTTCTTTGAGAGAGCTTCAGAATTCATTCTATCATTTTGACATTCCAAATTAACCTTTATTTTTAAGGGAAAATCATTTTCAAGATTTATTAGGATTTACTATAAAGACTATTATAAATTATATAAGTATACTTATTTTATACTTATTTCATTACTTGTATTCAAGTGGATATTATGGATAAAGGAATAGACTACATAGTAACATTATCACATAAATGTTATGTGAGATCACAACTTCCTATAACTTGAATAAAGTAATGCATTGCTATATGCCACCCACTATTTATAATATTAGAAATATTTTATTATTACTACCAACATTGCTATAGGATCACACGGGATCACAACCTATAATTGAAATGATTGAAATTCAAAAAAAGTTAAAATTATAACTTGTCAAACAAACTAAAATAATTATAAAAATATTTATATAATTAATTTGATCTAACAACTTTAAAACTTAAACATAATATATGTGCGTGTAAAAGGATCCAATAAAAAATAATATGAAATCTATTTCAATGGATAAAATTTACATTTTCAAATTTATTAAATAGATTCCGATTAAGAAATTTATTTTGAAATTAAGATTGATATCATGTTTGATTAAGAGGATATTGCATTTGATATAATTTTTAAGTATCCTCTACATGATTTTAACTATTCAAAATTAGTTTTGAAAATTAGTTTTGAATAAAAGAGAGTCAATTATCTTTCCTACTTTTGACCCCCAAAATACTGCCTAGCATACAAGAGTTTTCCAATACAACTCTAAAACGTTTAAGAGAGCATTCTGTTTGTATTTGCCGAGTGGATACACTAGAGGTTGGAACAAAAAAAATTGCAGCTACGGTACAATCTTTGCACTGAAAGCTTCTTGTCAATCACAACTTTGTCTTTATAGATCATTTGATGGTATATTTTGAACCTTCTTTTATCTCGGATCTGTTATCTTGCACATGGATTTGTGATACGAATTCGTTGAAAATTGTTTTTCGGTCGCGCTGATGATGTTCCGGCAACCCAACTCCAAGGCTTCAACCATTTCAAAACATCACTTTCGTAGAGAATCCTTTTTAACTCCAAATCAATTAGAAGTTCATTCATCTCATTTAGTCCTACCCCTTTCGATGTCCATTAATTCCCTACTTATAGACTCATCATCATCAATAGCCTTAGCCCAAACAATTTACCCACCTCCCATGCTTTGCTAAGCTTCTTCACCAAGAATCTTATTCTTACTTTTAACATTTGAACCAGTAAGAGATAGGTTCATGAAAATACTGTTTGCAACACAAGAAGCTTTAACTGCTCGCATAGCTTTGCTTTGCATCCCCTCTTTCCTTTTGTTCCTCTTTCTTTGGCCTTCCCTCGATGATTATGCCTAGCTTCTTATCAATTTCGGTAACTGTCTTTACTTTGTTTGAAATGAGCTTTTCCTTTCACTTTACTACCACCCAAATCTTCATCAACATCACTCGTTATCAAACATACTTCTACTCCCTCCATTTGAGCTGACACATTGGCCTTATTTTCCATAACCTCTATTAAGCCCCCATCATTTGAGCAAAGGCCCACAACCACGCTAGACTGACCATTACTTGGACTCATCTGCTCTTCCTCCATAGAATTATTATACATCTGTCCATTTGTACCATCATCTAGATTAGCTCCAAGTTACACATATCATTTTTATCCAAGGCTCTTACAACCATATGCAAAGACAACAACACCCTTTAACTAGATAACTGGTGATGTTTCATTTCAATATGATAACTAACCAAATCACCATAAACCTTGTGCTCCTCGACACCGGTTTTTATTGTTCCAACTTACGTTAATATCTTCTCCAACCTTAGCACCCGACTCTTCAGCTTCTTCTTCATTGATGAATTTTTAAATTTGCTAGTAGAACCATTACATGATGACACAATAACCTTGCTATTCAAGAATGAATCTAGGATTTTACTCAAGGGGTGAAAATTTTAAATCTGGACAACTATTTTTTAATGTAAAAAAGTGCTAATTCTTCTTGGATTTTTTTTTCTTATCAAAAAAATTAATTTAATATTTTTTAAAAACCATGAACGATTTAATAGTAAAAAATTAAAAGAAACAAATTATACTATATAAAATTAAATATTTCTTTCCAATATGCAAAAAACAATAGCTAATACTATACTAAAAAAAAATCATAAATATCATTATAATTCCAAAATTTAAATTAAAAAAATTTGGCCTTAGTCATATTTCTCAATACTAGGTATCCTAGATTGCACCCTTTGTTTTTCATAAGATCAAACTCATCAATGATAGAATCTATTGAAAATTCTCGAGCTATCTCTTTTTCGATGTATGCCACCAAGTAAGTTCAAAGAAAATTATCCTCCATTCTGTTGCGAAGCCTTGTCTTCACAATTTTCATGGCTGAAAATGCTCGTTCGGTTATTGCAATAGACATGGGAAGAATTAGTACAAGACAAATAATTCTATCAAGAAGAGGATAAACACTTCACTTATTTGTCTTAGCTAGCTCTTGACACAACTTAACAACTGTAGAAGTTTTTTGTGACTCCGTACTTTGATGAGCATCAAGTTGAAAATGCTCCAATTGAATCTTTATGTGTAGCTTTTCTTGCTTCATAAAATCATTCGGATAAAAATAATTCATAAGCTTGCAGATATCTTCCACCCTAAAAGCTTTGTAATTATCGTGTGGATCCAAAGCGGAGCTAAGAACAAGTAACTCCACTACTTCATCTGTAACGCCCTCTACCCGACCGATCAACTGAATCCGAGTATTGGGTGTTACTTCCTAAAATAGATGTAACCTAGACTCTTTATGCTCTCCTATGTAACTATAATAACAATGTCTAATAAAATTTTAAGTCTTTTTCTTTGAAATTCCTCGTACATATTATGATTAACTCTTTGTACAATGTATGTTTGCCTTCACATTTTGAAATAAACTATGAAGATCATTACTTAAGACTTCCCCTTTTCTATTACATGTATTCAAAGTATTATTTAATATCTTATGCGCAGGCTTCAACTCTGCCCAATGACTTTCTATTTAACTTAGCTGATATCATATAGTGTAAAAGCTTTTCATATAGCTTTCTTTTCATGCTTTCCTCTTTCTTTCATTCTTCCTTTGTATGCAAATCAACATGGACTGCCACTTCCTAGTGTAGCCATGGCATCGTCTCTCGGCGCACTATGTACTATCAACTTTTGCATTCAGAAGCATCCATAATAAGTTCACAAGAACTTGTGAGGTAAACTATAACTACCTGATCTATTTCTTCATAATAAGTCTAGTGCTTGACACTTCCCTTTTTCTTCTTGACAGATACTTACCAGATTCATTCCCTACATTTCTAGGTTGTGCTTACCGTATTCTCCTTTGTCGTATTTCGCTTGGAGACCATACCTTATTCAACATCGCTTGTCTTACTCATGGTTATACACTCGTAGCATACTCTCTGATTCTTCTTCTCATTCTTATGGGTGACAAGCACTACGTTCGCTCTTCAACACGAAACACTCATCATTAGCTTTCCTTTGCTTCAAGCTCGTTGATTTGCCCTTATACTATTCCTTCAAGATACACTTAATCGACATTATCATCGAATCATTTCCATTAAGACCATTCTTCAGACGGCGCCAATAAGGCGTACTTTTCCCTCTACATAGATAACCATAGAAGTCTTTCTTTGACATAGATAACCACAGAGGCATTCTTACACAATAGATAGATAGCCACAAAGGCATCCAAACAAATACATAAGATAGCCGTAGATGCATCCATGCAGATAGATAGCCACAAAGGCATCCACATAACATTAGATAGCCACAAAGGCATCCTCATATAATAGACTTTTCCATCATGAAGGCGTATTTAACAGAATCAGCCATAAAGGCTCTCATATGACAAAATCAACCACAAAGGCTCTCATATGACAAAATCAGCCACCAATGCATCCATTTTAACATACTTCGCCATGAAGGCGCATTGACAAAGTCGGCCACTAAGGCTACATATAACAAATATCACCGTAAAGGCTCACGTATAATAGAGAATAGTTAGAGAGGCTTCCAGTTATCAAAGAATAGCTACAAAGGCTTCCATATATCTGAGAACAACTACAAAGGCGTCCACATATATGAGAATAGCCACAAAGGCTTCCATATTTTGGTAAATGGTATTTTCAATGATAAGGATTTGCCTAAACTTAACGTCTGTAGGTTTGTCCCTCATTGCCTGGTACTCACCCAACCATCCTTTATCTTCTTTCTCCATATTATGCCATAATATCATATTAGGTCTTACATTATGTGGTCTTCGTATCCCCATATGATGCCATAATCCCAAACTAGGTCTTACACTATACGGTCTTCTTGCCATGACCATAGACTTCTATATTAGAATTCGTGTTTGCTGTCCTGACGGACTCACACACAAGCAGACTCGATATGTAGACTCATGCTTGACTGACTCATTGCAACAGACTCCACCACACATGTGCATTCATCATGTAACTTGTACCATCGCACACAAGCTCTCTTCATGCAGAGAGTTACTCATGGCATACTCAAATATACTTTCAGACTCATGCATATACCTTTTCATCAAAACAAAGACATATCATTACTCATTGCTTTCTTTACACATCAGAAGTGCATCTCATTATTCACCACTTATATGTTTTTCATAGAATCAACACTGCATATTTCCATCGCACAAAATGCCATTTAACTTAGAAGAAGTACACATATAAACATACATGCAACAGACAAACATAAACACATTTGAAGAGTTCATAAGGTGCTCACTGAATCTTCAAAAATGTTAAACCATAGAATCTCATTGATATCTATCATGTGACTTAGTTTTCCTTTCACTTCTAGCACAAAAAGTCACATAACAAAGCTCTACCAAGCTTGCTCTATCAAGCTAATAGAACTTCTCTCTAGTACCATAGCATGCAAGGCTACGAATCTTACCTCTACAGGGGCATCTCAGAGTTTATCATCTTCGTACAGACTCATCTTAAAGGATGTGAGGATTTTTCCTTTTAGCTGACCTTTATATAACCCGAGAATACTTTTTAGAGAAGGAAGGGAATAGTGCCCAATCACTTACCCAGCCATTCAGATATTTTTCTTAGTTCTAGTGGATGTTTGACACGCATATTAATTCTTATGATTACCAAGTAGATGCATGATAATTGTAAAGCAAAGCATACAAAAGCTCATATATATAACATATTCTTGGGTCTTAACCCATCATTCGTTAATGCGTAGTTGATAGTTTAACTAGTCATACTAGGCACATCACACCCTTTTGGTGGTGTTCTTATTATCTGAGTTTCTTTAATATCTTGCTAGACTTATTTTTCTATTGCTTTATTCTTTTCTAAGGGATTCTCATATCGTCTTCTAATATTGACTACGCACTCACGTACACATCAAAAGTTTTAGTGGGGTGGACAACGCTAAATTTATAAGTTTTAGAACTTGCCTATATACTGGGTGTGACCTTACCTTGATATCATTTATTCTTCAGGCCTTAGATTTAACTTGGAGTGCCGTGACTTGCTTCTAGCCTCTTTTTCTTAAGGATAGGAAATGAGAGAAGATATTTTTCTTTTTAACTTGTCTTAAACTCTTGACTTAACCCAAGTCCAAATTAGAAGTTGATACAAGTCACATCATTTGGTGGTCCCATCCAAATCTTACAAATTCCAAGGAAACTAGTCAAATGTTTTCCTTTGGTTCTCAACTATCTTGCTTCATGTTTGGTTAATTCCTAACTATTCATTCCTTATAACTTATATCGCTCAAAGACATCATTAAGGGGTGTTCTTTATTACTGACACAAGCTTTACATTCTTAAGGTTTGTTTCCATATTACACATAATGGAATCCGCCCATGCTATGTATGCCAACAGAGGCTTTTGGGGGCGAACCTTTCTTTATCAAGCTTACTTCTTTTTCACTACATGCTAACCTAGTGTTCACCAAATCCAAAGACGTCATAGGCACACTCATATATATCTTATACGTAGTCTAGTTATAGCTCTACACACTTATAAATCCTTCTTATTTCTCAAAATAGTATTCAAATACTATGATTTCGCTGAGTGGGATGTTACATCATCATTAAAGCGAGAATTCATTTTTGTTAGTAATGAATTGATACCAACAAGGAATATATCAAATTGATAATGATGCTCAACTGTGAGGTTATCAAACTGATAGGTCTTTTCCATAAGGAGCTAAAAGGAATATAATTTGTATTTTTTTACTTTGTACTATTAGTCTCGGCATCAAACTCTTTTCTTTTTCTCTTGACAGTGCCGACACCTTAGTAGAGGAAGATAATTCCTTAGCAAGACATACAAATCAAAATACAAGAAACAAAATACAAGAAAGTCTCTAGCCTAATATGTATGGGTTGGGAAAAATCAATTAATTTTGGAATTTGGCTTTAAAGTCCATATTGGGCCTCTAAGTTTAATCTTTCAAGGCCCATAATATATTAATATTTAATTATCATTATTAAATTTATATAATTGAAAATTGAAAAATACTTTGTTAATATAAAGTATAACCTTATGGCTTAAGGGGGCGAATTATATGAAATACAATTTGGCTAAGGGGGTGAATGTTATACAATTTGGACATCAAATCTAAAATACATGATAATTTATATATAAATTTAAAAAATCTAAAAATTCCAAGGGGGCAGCCTGTAACAGCCCGATTTTGAGGCTAGTCAGAACAGTGGTTTTGAGACCACTAATCCGAAGTTGAGGAAAATTTTTTTAGTATTAATTATTACGTTATGGCATTAATATATGGCTATATGAAAATTTTGGTGCTTTAATTTTAGCAATTGTATGTGTAATTGTGAAAAAGGACTAAATCGCATGTAGTGCGAAAGCTCCATTATATGTGGTAGAGGTGTCTAATAGCCAAGGAATATCAATTGGTGGTCCTTAAAGTGCAATTAGGCCTTAGAGAATGTGTTGGTCGGTCATAGATAGCAAAGGGGACAAGAGCATTAATTTTAGTCAAAATTGGGTAAAATTATGTGAGAAAAGATGAATAAAATATGGTAAAAAGAAAAGCTATCATCTTTCACTATTCACTCTTCATCTCCACCGAAAATTTCAAGCTTAGAGGGGTTTTAAATGCTTTAAAATTTCAGCCAAGTTATCTCCCTACAAGTAAGTGATTTTGATAGTGTTATTTGATAATTTTTGCACTTTTGGAGTCCTCAAAGCTTAAGTTAGCTAATGAGGGGACTAATTTGTGATATGGTTGAAAGTCTAGAGACTTTCCATGAGAGTATTTATGTTGTTATCTGAGTTTTTAGGGAAGAAAATGAATGTTAGGGAGATGAGAAACAACTTTTGTGAAAGGTGTTAGCATGAAAACACTTAATTAGGACTTGAATGCAAAGATTGAATTGTGTCATAAATGCATGAAATAGTTGGAATTGTGAGTACTTGTAAGAGAAATAAATGTCCAGCTAGGCTTGTCTAATGAGAAAATGTATTGAAAAATGATTTACGAGCCTAGGGGCAAAAATCATAATTTTACCATAGTACAAGGGCAAAACGGTCATTTTTGCCTAAGTGTAGATTTTGATGCATTATGATCATATTATGGTCTAAATGAGTGAATTTTATTGCTATAGATCAAGAAGAGCGCAGAATTAACCTTGACCGGGGAAAAGGCAAGGTTACGGATTAAACCGCAAATTGAAACATTTTGCACCGAGGTAAGTTTATGTGTAAATGATGCATTTTATATACACATTGTTGTTGCTAATTGGTGCATGGCATGACTGGGAACATGTATGATTCAAGTGGAATGAATTTGGTAGTTATTGAATTGTTTTCGTATGAATGACGAACTAGATATGTAAATGTGTAATATCAACTCTTGACGGTGGGCTAAGTGTGATACCAGCTTATTACTTAACTACGATGGGCTGTGTGCAATACCATCGTTTATATTTTTATTTGGTGGGCTATGTGCGATACCATCGTAACTATCCTTTTGGTGGGCTATGTGCGATGCCACCCTATTAAAGATTGATGGTGGGCTAAGCGCGAAACCACAGAGTGATTTGGCGTTGTGATTGGTTTAGTGAGAAATTATGATGTGTTGTATCATGAGAATTTGTGGTGTTAATTGTAGGGATGCAAGTTAATGAATGTAAGCATTAAGCTTGAGATATGGTTGGAATGTGGTAAGGGAAGAAATGAGTAAGCATGATTATGAATGTGGATTGCTTTGATTAGTATATAATGCTATTTATTATTTAGCAAATACTATGACGTTATTTTTTTACATGTAAACTTACTAAGCTCAAAGCTTACTCCCCTTTTCTTTTCCATTGTCTTATATAGTTAAAGAGTCGGGTCGGGATACGTAGATAATTGGAAGATCGCCCACACTATCAGCTCACCGCGGTATATCTAGACTTAGTGTTTTTGGAGTATGGCATGTATAGGAGCTAGACTAGGTATATTGTTCTGTTATTTTCACCAAGAGTGTGTTGGCCCCTTTAATGAGAAACCCTTGTGTTTATAGCCATAGTTGTTGGCTCTTTGTTATAATTTAATGAAAAGATGAAGATGGAAGTTTATGTTGCACATTTGAGTTGCTTAGTGATTTGTTGAATGGTATTATGATGTGTGAATTAGGGTGGTGAAAAGAGCTTGGCAAATAGCCTTGTTCTTGTCCACATGGGTAGGCACATGAGCGTGTGTCTAGGCTGTGTATGGCACACGGTCAGTCCCACGGGTGTCTGACCAGGTCGTGTGTCCCCTGCATGTTAGTTTTACAAGTCAGTAAGCTTTGTAGTAAACACACAGGCAGAGACACGGCCATGTGTCTCAGCCGTGTGGGAGGCATGGCCTAGGACATGGGCGTGTGCCCAGGCCGTGTGAAGTCTGTATGTTAATTGTGGAATTTAATTCGACACACGGTCTAAAGACACGCGCGTGTGCCTTGGCCGTGTGACCATAGTGAGATGATGACGTCATAAATAGAATGCTAAGGTTTTCACGCACGATCTGAGACATGGGCCTGTGGAGGTCGTGTGAGGGACACGGGCCAGGGACACGGGCGTGTGTCCGGCCGTGTGAAATAAGTCAGTGTCAACCACGGGTGAGGGACATGGGCGTGTGTGACTGATCGCTGAAATCAGAGCCTTAAAATTTATAAAACGAATGATCAAACCTGGAAACTAACTCTGACAACGATTAAAGGCAAATGTACCTATCGAACAATAGTATAGCTTAGGCAAGACCGAATTATCGAACCCAAAGGAACTCAAAGTACTAATACTAACTTTCTTTTTATTATTTAGCCTAAAATAAAGTGAAATTGCTTTAATCTAAATTAACGACTACTAAGCTAAAGACGCAAAGACAAAAAGAACGAATTGGGAAATAACTAGAAGAAAACCTCAGTTGACCACGACGATACCCTCAAGAAGAATCCACCTAGAATTCACTTGTTATCTAACACTAAACCATATGATTTATTCACTTAGTTTGACCCGTAGGACTCCCTAACGTATATTAAACCTCCTCTTGAGGCGAATAACGTCTAACCCTATGTTAATTAGTGGAACTCTCGTTCTCTTATAATAACCCCCTAGAATAGCAGTAAATCAATCTATGGACTCCCATATTAGGTTTCACCCTAATCCGGCAAAATCTCTTCACCCTATCTCTAGGCGTGCGATCAACTCCGCTTAATTATGCTAGATCTACTCTTAAGCAGGGTCTATTCCTCCTCCACCTAAGCACATCAAACTTGAATCAATATCTGCAAAATATTAACTCAAGAATTAAGCACACATAATTAAGAACAAACTAAGTATTTGTCATATAATTCAGAAAACGATAACAAGATTCATCTAGGTTTCATCCCCTTCAGGTATCTGAGGGGTTTAGTTTATAAAAAATAAATAAAAAGTCTCAAGAGAAAAGATAAAACAAAACATAAGAAATTCCTAAAACTCCCTGAAGGAATTGAAGGAGAAATCCACCGTTTTGAGTAGAATTCCGGCTTCTTGGGATGGATCAACTGGCTAACATCGAATGATTCCCTCAACTCTGACCTTTCCGGCTTGGCTCCTTGGCCTAGCTCGACGCCCCCCTCAAAGGTGGTACTTAGGGGGTATTTATAGGCTCTTGGAATGCGATTCTTTCTCCCTAAGTATCCTTTTCTGACTGAAATTGTCTAAAGCCACGACAAGGGCACGCCATGTCACACGCCCGTGTGACTTGTCTTCAAGCCGTGTTCGAATTTCTAAGTTGAGGCACGGCCGTGTAGATCGAGGGTGAGGCCGTGTTCTAGATGCTTGACAAGGCATGGCCGTGTGCTCTTTTGGGCCAGGCCGTGTCGATTTCGTGATATGGCCCATTTACTCCATTTTGGGCCCGTTTTATGTTCTTTTCATCCTTGGGTGCTATCCTAGAGAAAAGAAAGGATTAAGAGCACTGTTTTACATAAATTGAGGAAGAAATCATCCAAAAAAAAGTTAAATGTGGGATTAAAATATGTTATAATTATGGTTTATCAAATACCCCCACACTTAAGCTTTTGCTTGTCCTCAAGCAAAAATTCTCAACATACAATTAAAACGAACTTTCCATAATTCACAATTCCCACTGGCAATGCCTTATCATAATTCATAGATAATTTATACATGGATAATTCTATTCAAAGAGTACTAAAGATTAAAACAAGGTAAGTCATTCATTTGTAGTTCGAAAACGTAGGTGTCTCCCCTTA
This sequence comes from Gossypium australe, assembly GCA_005393395.2. NCBI lineage: Eukaryota > Viridiplantae > Streptophyta > Magnoliopsida > Malvales > Malvaceae > Gossypium > Gossypium australe. Next base: position 28,794,748 of record CM016623.1, read on the forward strand.
TCTGAATAATTACCTTTAATTCGAAATTGACAAGAGTTGACATCCTCACTATAGATTCACTCAAATCACTCAAAGTGTTTACGGTTCATAAAAAGAAGCACTCTAAAGTTGAACCTGAAAAGTTAATCCCACAGGCTTGCCTGAAAATCAAATCTCCACCACTGTAAAAATGAGATGATAGACAGATCAAAAGGTGTTTGTTAGGGTTGTAACGGGGCTAGGGTTAAGGTGTGGATAAAGGCTAAAATTAGAAGGTTATTATCGAGATTGAATTGACAAGTACCTACCTAAGAATACTGAAATAATATTTACATTAAAAAAATTATAATCCTAACAATACAAGCTTTTCTTTCGGAAAATAAGCTTTAACTATATAAGCTCACCACTAATACTGAATACACTTTGATTTTTTTTAAGAACAAACTAATAATAATAATGGACGAATTCATCTCATGCTCTGATTTAGTTCGGTAACTAATCAAATCATATCTCAATTAAAGGGTAGTCAAAAGGAGGGTGATAACAAATACAAAGGGTTTTTGGGTTATTAATAGGTGAGTCAATAAAAAGGGTTGTTAGGATCAACGGGGTTCACTAGGGTTTAATTTATGTAGGTAGGCTATTTATTGGAGTGAGTGGGTTAAATCCTAGGTGCCTTTATCATCTCTGTATATCAAATCATCAATGTGGTCTCAACATGTATAAACGAGGCAAGTGCTAGAATAACAGTTCATAGTTGACACACTCATAATCAAAAAGTGAGCACGAAAAAGAATATATGCTCTATAAGGCTCAAAATCTCACAAAAATTATGGGTGTTTTGACTTCAATCTCATAAATTTCAAATTTCAAAGCAATATTCAAATTTAGGTTAACAACCTAGCAAAAATTTTTATTCTGAAAAATAGACTTATCATTCTTGATTCTCTAGTATCTTTAAAATTCAATTATCAATGCACAATTATCTATGACTTAATCTAAAACATGTCAATGAAAATCATAAATCATCAGAAATTTCATCCTAATTAGTAATATGAAAAGTTTACTTAAAAACAAGACTAAATTTAGGGATTTGAGAATAATGAAAAAAGATTGGCCGGATTTGAGAATAATACAGAAAGTTAGGCCCTTCTTTAGATAAATATTCACCCCCACATTTAAAATGTACATTGCCCTCCATGTACAAAGATAGATGATGACAATTAATATAAAATTAAAAGAGAGGGAGAGAATGCCACTTCCTGAATTTATGGATGATTTCCTGGTGTTGGAGGTGAAAGATAAGTTGGAGGAGCCGATCTGGATGACGAGCCTGTGCTAGATGAAGAAATTGGGGAGCTCGTACCTTATTAGCCAGGGTTTATTAAAACACAATTAAAATAAACTAATTATATAAGTAAAGAAAAGCAAGCTAAAGGGAAGGAGACTAAGAAGGAAAATAAATGTAAAAGAAAAGAAAAATAGACCAAAGAGTCCTTATTGATAGATGGTTCGCGAGGTAGGTGTGACTTCTAGGGCTGCAGAGATGCTGGCGGTGGCGGAAGTGGCGTGATTCCCTAGCAGCCTGGCGAACTTGACACTAAGAAACTAAAATAAGTTAAACTAAACTAAGCATAAGATTTTCAAAGAGAAGGAAATTGAAGCAAAAGAGAAAAGAAAAATAAAAACTAATTTGTCTCAAAGACCCTTGGCTTGGTGAGTAGACGAAGCTGCTGACATGAACTCATGTTGATTGTTCTTCTTTGAGAAGACTATGGTTGGCCTTTTTCACTTCTTCGACATGATGTTGGATGGCTCAAGGATCTAGAGATTTATTATAAAGAGGAAAACAATATGAGAGGGAGAAGGGAGAAAAGAAAAGGATGAAAAAAATCAGATGGAGAGAAGGGGAAGGGCTGTGGGGTTTAAATAGGATTTCAAATCTAGCCGTTCCCACACCCATGGATCAGGGGTGAAACACCCCAAACCTGGCCCACGAGCCTTGACCGGATCTGGTATGTTCCCTGAGTAAAACAGTTCAAGACTTGTTTGTTACTTTGGAAAATTTGGGTGGTTTTGAAGAAAATTTGATTTGCGTTGAGTTCAACTTGAAAACAGAGTTGTTCTTGAAGACTAGATTTCATTAAAACAATATTTTATTTGTACTTGAGCTCAATAAGTTAAAAGTATTGCCGAGTTTTTAGAATTTAACATTAAATTGAAATCGTTCGTGTTTAGGTGTCAAAACATTTAAAATTTATTTTTTTAAGAAAAATCATTTGATCTCGTTTTAATAATAATCGTATCATAATAAACCGAATAATATGCATGCTTAAAACAGTTAATAGTAATGACCTTATTACATCAAAACAAAACCCGAAATAAATCCAAAATACTTAAATATATAAAAAAAATTCAGAGTAAAATAAATGCTGAGCTGTGCATGGCCACCACTAAGCTCCTGCCGACCCGGTCCATTCACTGAGTGTCACCTGAAAAGATATCCCACAACGGGGTGAGTCAACAGACTCAATGTGTAACAACCAACACAACTCCCAACGATTTAGGCATGCAAATCATATATATAAAACACATATAAACAATGATGCAATCCCGAACCCAAACCTAATAACCATCCTCTACACATCACCCGTACCTGCCATCACACCGTGGGGATTACTAAATTGACCCTCCATCCGCTACACACCGTCAAAGGCAGTCGCTGCAGACGACTTGCACATCGCCCTTATAAATTGTGGCATAGCCACCAGATAATTATATGTGACATAAGTCACCACATTCAGCTTATGTGACATGAGTCACCAGATATTGTGGTAGAAACCACCAGATCACTTCCCCTTTAATAATCACCCGCATGCCCATGCACAATACAAAACATGCAAATACCATGCCATATACCCTATTTCATATTCGTAACCATTTCTCTTATATGTCATATTCATTGTTCATGCACTATTAACATAGTAATAGTAGGTTTACGTACCTGGATATTCTGTACCATTGAATGGTACTTTTGGCCACATCTTTCATACTTTCAATTAACACATTCATAATAGTAATACCATAGATCTATTAGGAATTAGTGAAGGGTTACACACCTGGTTACTATCGTGTTCCCTGAATCCCGAAAGTCTACCAAAACAGATTAAACTCCTCCCTAAAAATCAAAGTTAGAATCGACCAATTACTAACACTTGATATGGCCTTGGCCGAATGTTAACACTCTCTTACCTTGCGGATCTAAATCCCAAAATTATCCCTTGTCTTTGAAGATGTCGAAATACCTACAAGGTGTGTTAGATCCGATTCTAATACTTAATGATCACCATAAATGGCCTCCGGCCTAATATTACACTTTACTCACCTTAGATTTTAAAATCCCGAATGATCTCCCCTAGAAGTCGGCAACAACCAAATCCCGAAGACCTCCTTCATAGTTTCGGCCCAAAAAGCAATAATGGGATTAAAACCTTGATTTTTGACAGTTAGAGAAAGAAAAGAACAAGAGTTCGGCCAAGAGAGATCCTTACCAAAAGGTTGACCAAAACGCAATTGATCAACTACCCTCAAAAAATAGACAAGAGAGCTTGCAGAAGAAATCGACTCAAAAAGTGACAATGGAGTGAAATTTCGGCTTAGTCAAGGATAGCAAAGAGTTACAGATTCGGCTTGATGAACACTAGGGAGATTCGGCTTCAACAAGAATGAAAAAGAACAGTATGAGGCTTTAGGGAGAATCGGCAATGGTTAGGAGGCTTGCTTTCGGCTTTTGGAGAATTGAAAGAAGAAGAAAGAACAAAAAGAAAAAGAAGAGAAGTGGAGAGGAGTTTAGAGAGTTGCGACACTAATGAGGGTGAAGAAGTTTCGGCTATAGCAAAAATAAAAGAGAAAAGAATTCGGCAGAGGCACAAGAGAAAAGAAAAGAATGAAAAATGGCCTTACTTCCTCCCTTTGGCCAAAAATGCTACACCTAGATCCCCTTATTCGGCCAACTCCTCATCTCTCTATCCCATCCCTTGCTAATCTCCTATTTTTCCTCTTATTTACCCTTTCAAAAATAATTTAAATAAATCAATAAATATCTCCCTATCTTAACCGAATTTTTGAAGGTATTTGGCTTGATCAAATATTCATCCATCAAGTGTCCCATTGCCGTCCACCTCTGACTCTCCTTGCTGCAAAATAAAACTCCCCTTTTGCTTCCCTTGCTGCTCGAACCTAGGCCCATTTACCCTGCTTGTGGCGTCACTTACTAAGGCCCTAAGTGGCGCCTCCTGCCACTTTAACAAGCTGATTTTTATGTCCTATTTCCCCTACTAATTTTCTTAAGGCCTCCTTGCTTAGCTCCCCCTTTAAAACTTAAAATCTAATAATTTCTAAGGCATTCACCTACACTCTAAAGTTCTCAAAATTCATAAAACACATTCACAACACACATAGGCATACTACTTCATATACTTTAAGCAAAAAAATGCACAAGCCCCAAAATCCCGGATATTACAAGGGGCGTGTCGATTTACACACCCGTCTCGCACGGCCGTGTGTCTGTGCGTGCTGTATCTCCCTGGCCGTTCTTCTGCTAACCACGCCCGTTTATGTGAAGTCAGTATGTTAGCACAGTTGGGAGGCATGGGCGTGTTCTGCCCGTGGTCGACTAGTCACTAACCTCGCATGGTTGTAAGACACGGGCGTGTTCTGCCCGTGGTGTGTAAGTCAGTAGCTTCACACGGTAGAGAGGCACGGGCGTGCCACTTTTACGGAGCCCGTAGGGTAGTGGTTGGATCCATGATGTCGAAAAGTGGTTGGGACTGATTCGCACGGCCTCTGTGAAGTCAGTACGGAGATTTTGGTGGTCCACACACGGCCGTGTGTAAGACCGTGTGGCCTTGAAATTCTGCACTTTTGGTTAGTTTAAGAGAGAAGAAAGAAGGGAAGAAAAGAAACCGATAAATTTAAAAGTAAATAGTGTTAGTTACTCGGGTTGCCTCCCGAGAAGCGCTCGTTTATAGTCTTAAGCTAGACTTTCCTTGAAATTAAAAAAAAAATCAGGGAGGTTTAAAGGTTTGAATATCTTCCCTCATGCTTATAGTTCTATTTTCTTGATAAAGTTTAAGTCGAGAAGCGTTTACCTTAAAAGTGCCGAATGTTGGATTGCTTACCTCGATTGTTCCGTAGGGGAAGATATCGTGTACCTTTAGAGGAATTTCCTCGCTTACGTTTAGGTCTGATGTGGTGATGCGAGGATCGGCTTTGTCTAACAACACCTGGTCTCCTATTTTGAAGTGATTTGATGTTCCTACGAGTTCTTCAGGTGGTTCATTAGGTTTTGCTTTGTGTGGTTCCGATTCTTCTTTGACGTGTGTCTTCTGCTATTCTAATTTGTCAACCCTAAGGCTTTGTTCCTTATGTAATTCATCTTTGTTGGTTTGGGGTTTATGATTCGGTTCAGGCTTGTGTCCTTGTGGTGTTTCCTGCGATGAAAGTTGAACAATTTCATTATCATTTGAATTGACTTTCTTACCTTCATTGACTGTTGTCCTTGCTGAGTTAAGAGCTTGGAGACTGAGTGATTCGTCACCTATGCAAAGAATGAGTTCGCCTGTGGCAACATCAATTTTAGTTTTGACAGTTGCTAGAAAATGTTTTCCTAAAATTAAGGGGATTGAACTATCCTTATCCATGTCTAAGACAACAAAATCTACTGGGAAAACAAATTTATTAAATTTGACAAGAACGTCTTCGATAATGCCCCTAGGAATTCTAACCGTTTTATCAGCTAATTGAATGCTCATCCTAGTTTGTTTGGGCTTCCCTAGACCTAGTCTTTTAAAAAATGTATAAGGCATGACATTTATGCTTGCCCCTAAATCAGCTAACGCATTATCAATAATTAAACTACCAATTAAACATGGAATTGTAAAACTCCCTGGATCTTTTAGCTTTCATGGTAGTTTATTCTGTAACATTATTGAGCATGCTGCGTTTAATTCCACATGGTGCTCTTCGTCTATTTTACGTTTGTGTGTCAAGAGCTGTCTTAAAAATTTCCTTAAGTCTGGCATCTGAAAAAGAGCTTCAAGAAGAGGTAAGTTAATATGTAATTTCTTTAAAAGTTTAAGAAACTTACCGAACT